>BMAU01018915.1:1393750-2090625 GCA_019973935.1 Trichonephila clavipes
ACTACACAGAACAAAGAAACTACTACATTACGCAATGCAGCCGGCTGCATGGTTAAGGACAAAGACAGAAGCAATTTCCAGTGATCTCGGTATTTATACCCAGCGGGACATCGCATGATTTGGGGGGGGGATTTAGTTCCAGAAGTCCCCGCTAGATGGGTAACTAATTAAAATAATTAAACGGCTGCCCTGAAGGACTGGACCATAGATAAATCAAAAGCTATTAAAGAGTACGTTACAGAAAAAAAAAACACATTCAAATTGTGAATTTTCCTTTCTTTTGCTCAAGATTTTTTTTACATTATTATTGTTCGATTAGCAAATATTTTCATTAAATTATACTAAATCATGCAAACGTCTCTCCAAAAACAGATAAACAGTTATACTTGCTATTAGGATTCTGTTAACTGCTTATGAATCCATAAAATCATTTGATTTCATCTTTGACTTAAAAAAACACTGTTTATTTTCTTTATCTGTCAAAATGGGCGGGGCATGCCAGGTGATAATTTTTTTAAACTCATTATGACATACTTCTAATTCATAAAACAGCAAATATGTTATACCACTGGAAAGGTTATTAATTGGAAATTTTTTTTAGAAATATCAAAATCTCTCAAAACCGACACTATGAAGATTTTTAGCCTACTGCCTGCCTTTAACTAATGAATAATTAGTAACAAACAAAAATAATAGTCCAACACCATATATAAAAAGGAAAATCGCGCGTTTTGTCCCTGTAGAGTAATGGATAACGCGTTGGACTACTAATCCAAAGGTCGTGAGTTCGTATTCCACCTGTTATGGCCTAATTTCTGAGAACGTGATTTGTTTTTATTATGCTATCTTATTGGAATAATTAAATTTAATTAATGAATAAATATTTACAAACACATAATAGTCCAAGCCCCTATGTAGAAAGGAAAGTGGAAAACTTCAAGGAAAATCGCTTTCTATTTTGTCACTTAATATTGCGATTCTGTCCTATGTATATACATATTTATATTAATAGTAATTATTTAATAAAAAGTAACTAAAATAAAATTTATCTTTGTTTTGATCTAATTAGGAATTGACTTAATTTTTTTTATTTTTACTTGTTCATTCTCATCTTCACAAATTGAGAGCAAT
This sequence comes from Trichonephila clavipes, assembly GCA_019973935.1. Lineage (NCBI taxonomy): Eukaryota > Metazoa > Arthropoda > Arachnida > Araneae > Nephilidae > Trichonephila > Trichonephila clavipes. The sequence goes on from BMAU01018915.1 coordinate 1,394,882, forward strand.
CTTATTCTTTTTCCATCCTTCATGTATATTCACAGCATTTTTCTCTTTGTGGTTTTGTATATCACACTCAGGGTTTAATAGGGGATAGCAATCGTCGTCAAATAATAGATTCTATTTTCCGTTCGCCATCAATTTATGAAAAATTCTTCGCTCGTGTTATTTATTTCTTTCCATAGCTATGCATCTTGGTCGTTTCAACATAAATGGGGAGCATATACATATTTCCCCCACAATCATTTTTTTTCTTGATTTTGAAATATCATGTCATAAGAAAAATGCACCTCATTTTTGCTTCATTTATTCAATCTAACGCAATTTAAGAACATTAAACTATAGATTTTTTTAAAAAAAAACTGTATTTTAATCATTCTTTGTTTTTTATTAAATTTTTGTCTCTAAAACACGAGTAAAAATGTTAAAGCTATAAAAAGCTGATAAAGAGAAACCATTACTTTGAGAGAGAGAGAGAGAGAGAGAGAGAGAGAGAGAAATAACAAGTAAAAAAAGTTAAGTTAATTCCTACTTAGATTCACAAAGAAAATTTTATTTTAACTACTTTTTATTAAATAGTTACAATTAATATGAATATGTATATACATATGACAGAATCACAACATTAAGTGGTTACTAATTTTTATTAATTATCATTAAGGTATTGTATTGTCATCCAAAACAATCGTGTGTATAAAATTTCAGTTCAACTGAATGCTTTAAAACGTGAAAAAAAAATCTTTTAAAGTTTTGACCCCAGTCGCTAAAAATGAAACCAACGTGTTTGTATCTGTAATTCTTTAAGTTATCCGACTACGTTCGGAATCGTGATTTTCAAAAGCGCATAAATGGATACTTTCATGACATTGAGAGTGTCACTTAGATTAGAATATATGCATAAATTGTTTTAAGGACATTTTGACAAAAAAATTTATTTAAATACAATATTTTGGCAAAAAATTTGCTTAGAATAATCTTTCTTCCAAATGTTCTCCTTTTGTGAAAAATGCTTCTATTAGAATATTATTTTGCCTGTATATAACTCAGACCTCTGTTCAGAGGCTTAACTAGACTTTTTGAAATATATAACTTAGAAGTGGGTTTATATTCATATATTTTACGATAACAGAGGGGAACAATTTTAAGAAAAAAACACGAATAATTATTGCAATTAGTGGTAACTGAAAATAATGTAAATTTTTCAAACGTTCTAGTTGAGCCTCTGTACAGAGGTCTGAGCTATAAACAGACGAAATACTATTATAATAGAACCATTTTTCACAAAAGTAGAACAGTTGGAAGAAAGATTATTCTAAGTTAATTTTTTGCCAAAATATTATATTTAAATAAATTTCTTTTGTCAAAATGTCCTTAAAACAATTTTATGCATGAATTCTAATCTGAGTGACACTAAATATCATGAAAATTATCCATTTATGCGCTTTTTTAAAATCACGGTTCCGAACGTAATTAGATACCTTAAATAATTAGTTTCAGTCAATTAAATTTAATTCCTTATAATTAAATTATCGTATTTTTACCCAAAACAATACTGTATAGAAAATTGCAGCTCAAAGGAACGCTTTTAAAATGTGAGAAAAAAACCTTGTCATGTTTTGACACAAGTTGTCAAAAATGATGCTAACGTGGATGTATTTATAATTCTTTGAATAATTAGTTTAAATCAATTAATTTTTATTAATTATAATTAAATTACTGTATTGTCATCCAAAATAATCATGTATAAAAAATTGCAGCTCAAAGGAGCGCTTTAAAATGTATTTTATTAACGATTGAAAATTCCACGAAGATAAATAAATAAATATATATAGAGTATGAGCTAATTGTGTAGGAATTGAAAAATACCGACAGTTTTTTACAAAGACTGAAGGTTCAAAATCTGTTCGCAAAACCTTTGACTTAAATGATGGAACTCGAACAAAACTGTTACGAGAAATGAGAAGTCTATGCAAAATAACGTGTTAAATATATAAATGTTAAATTAAATGTATATATGTAATGTATATATATATACTCCCAATCTATAAACTCTTATATAGAGTTAAGTTTCTTCACTTTACACATATGGTTTTTCTGAAAAATGTACCTTACACTGAAAAACGTTTAACGTGAAAACACTTAAGACGAAATATCTCTAAAACGAAATATTTTAAAACGGTCCCAACAAAGTATTATGTATTTTCCCGCATTTTCTCAACACGAAACGAAAATCGCTTAACCCAAAAAGATTTCCCTTTTGGAGAAGGAGAATATTGATACTGAGCCGATACTTATTGAAATGTGAAATGTTTGAGAGCGTTTCTGTATTATTGAACTGCCCGACTGCATCATTTAGAAAAATTCGTTGCAGTAGTTGATGATATGTGTAAAGCCCCAATTATGACAGACAAAGACACTTTGGAGTTTGTTGAAAGCTCAAAAAATATCATTGATGCCAATTCCAACGACGAAAATGAAATGAATAATGAAGCTCCTGTTCCCCCACATCATCCGAAATGAGAAACATCATGAAAGTATACGCAGTTATTTAGATACACATTCTGTAACGAGTCTATCCATGAACCTTCAACTAATCCTCTTGGGGTAAATTTATTTTGTTTTAACTATAAGTTCTATTGAAAACTTTACCCCGAAGAAGACTTGAATACATGCATATATACAAATCTATGGGAATAAAATGTACTCTAATAAACTTAATTTTGATGAATATATGTTTCTTTTTTGCAATATAGCTTAAGGTATCCGACTACGTTCGGAACCGTGATTTTGCAAAAGTGTGTAAATGGATAATATTTATGATATTTAGTGTTACTTAGATTAGAAAATGTATATGAAATTGTTTTAAGAATAGTATGACAATTAAAAATTATTTAAGTACATTATTTTGTCAAAAAATGAACATTGAATAACATATCTTCAAAATATTTTTCTTTTGTGAAAAATGCTTCTATTATAATATTTTGACTGTATATAGCTCAGACCTCTGTACAGAAGCTCAACTAGAATTTTTGAAATATATAACTTAGAAGTGGGTTTATATGCATGTTTTACGACAACAGAGGGGAGAAATTTTAAGAAAAAAACGCCGATACTTATTTCAATGGGTTGTAACTCGGAAAATAATCTGAATTATTCAAATATCATAGTTGAGTCTCTGTACAGAGAGGTCTGAGCTATATACAGGCAAAATATTATTATAATAGAAGCATTTTTCACAAAAGGATAACATTTTGAAAAAAGGTTGTTCTAAGTTAATTTTTTGCCGAAATATTGTATTTAAATAATTTTTTTGTCAAAATGTCCTTAAAACAATTTTATACATGTATTCTTATCTATTTGACACTAAATATCATGAAAATTATCCATTTATGCGCTTTTTTAAAATCATGGTTCCGAACTTAGTCGGATACCTTAACACAAAAACGTACTTCAGTTTCGTGTTAAACGATTTTCACTACATTAAGTTTTTTTTTTATTCTCCAACGTCTGACGAAGTCAACATTTGAATTCTTACTATCGACGCTCTGTGAAACTGCACGGGGTTATTGATGACGCAACTCGTAATTTTGAACATCCTTCGAAGACGACACTGAACTGTCACCCAATTCTTCAAACTTCCTCACCATACCAACATGAGGACTTTGAAATTCAACAGTGTTAAGAAAAGAGTTCAATAAGTGTTAAGAAAAGAAAACATAAAACATTAATGCAGAATGATCACACCTAAGCCGCTTGGTGGACCGCAACACATTAAAAACATCAGAAGCAATCCGTACCCTGGAAAAGTTAGCCCAACCTTGACTTGGGGAAGCTGTTAAATCAAACAAAACAAAATGAACCTCGTTTAAATTCACGAGGGATGTTACGGTGGCAGAATACACAGCCGAAAAATAATTTAATCCTACGAAATTACATTAAATCAGCTGTGCCTTAATCCATACAGACTAAACTTTCTTTTCGCTGCGAAGTAGTGAAGCAAAACTGAAAACTTTCACCCCTGACTGTTTGTTTAGTTTGTCATTTAACCATACTAACCTAACCCAATTTAAGGCAAATTTATGCGATGGAGAGTCCAATCCCTGTGTCGCAAGCGATTCGGAGAAGGGGTGTCGTGGTCTGTTTCCCTCTTCGCAAGGAGGAAGGTTCTCGCGGAGCGTGGAATGTAAATAGTCCCCTTCTGAGATCTCGTTCCAATCCGCCGAATCGGGGTTACTCGCCTCCCCTCTAGGAGGAAGTTTTCTCTCTTTTAAGGAGGGTTTTCTTCCGAAAAGCATCGCAAAAAGTGACCGCAACCGTGTTCGTAACAGGTTGAATAATTGCCCTCGGCCAACTTTCGCTTCGCCGTCACACTTTGTACGGTTTTCTTGCTTTTTTTTTACGAACTTTTTTTATGAGACCTTATTTTAGTTACAAAGTAACAAGCAATATTAAAAAAAATTGTAAGTCAATTCTTACTTAGTTCAACAAAGAAACATTGTATTTTAGCTACTTTTTATTAATATAGTTACAATTAATATAAACATGTATATACATAGGACAGAATCACAACATTAAGTGGTAATTCCTTCTTACTAATTAGCATCAAAGTATCGTATTGTCAACTAAAAACAATCGTGTCTATAAAATTTCAGTTCAACTGAATTCTTTTAAACGTGTGTCATCGTGTTATGTGATTTTCGTTTCGTTTGAAGAGAAAAAATACACAGTAGATGTCGGGACCATTGCATTACTTTGTGTTTCAAACGCATTTCGCTGTATTTGAACGAAGCGCCCGAGAAAAAGAGATAATAGGTATCGAATCATGCTGCACACCACGGTAGCTTCAAGCCTAGTGCTATTTTTGCTAGAAAATCTCACACAGTAGACTTCCGAAATTATATGTTGAATCCAACATACTCTCCAGATCTACGATCATTCATATCTCTCTCTCAAAGTTGTTCTAGAGAGGAAAATAAATCCCGAAAAACAAAACAAGTGTAATAATTAATAATTTGTAATTTATATATGATGTGCAGAGTAAGTGTACACTGGAGCTATAGGTGACATAACTCATAATTTTGAACCACGGTCAAATGACGAGGGCAACACTTGAGCTGGCCCTCCTAACATCTACACCAGTGAGTGAGTGAAGATTAACGTCGCACTGTTCAGCTGCACGAGGGCTTTTGGCGACGGACCACGTAATTTTGAACCATGGTCAAGTGACGTGGACGACACCTGAGCTGGCACCCCCCTCTCCTAACTACCACACCACACCAACGGGAGGACATTTCAGCTCTCGACAGATTTAGCGTGCATCGCTGCCCTACACGGCGGGTCTTCAGTGGTACTGGGTTCGAACTCGTGACAAAGCCAGCCACGATCCGATGCCCATACCACTCGGCTACCGCGGCCATAACATCTACACCAAGCCAACGTAAGAAATTTGAGAAAAAACGGCTTTAATGTGATTCATGTCCTCTTTCGGTGAGTTTCCTCTAGGTTTCGAATCCATGACACCCAAACCACGTTATCGGGTGAGTGAGTAAGCGAATTTTGACGTCACACTGTTCAGCTACTCGAGGGCTTTTGACGACTGAACTCGTCATTTTGAACCATGGTCAAGTGACGAGGATGACACCTGAGCTGAAAGCCCCTTTCCGAACTACCACACCACATCAAGTCACGATACCGGTACTATGGGCCATGTATTGATATCTAACGAGTCATCCATTTACTTAGCAAGCATTTTCTTAGAGAGATTCGTATTCAGTTTTGACTTAATCATGTTGGCAGTTTAATTGATTATTTATTAACATCACACTAGAGGCCCTTTGGTGAGGAATCTCAGATTTTCAATCATTGCCAAGTGTAGAGATCAATGTTTAAGCCAAAACCTCACTGTCCAAACTTCCACGCCACGCCAACGGGAGAAAAGATCCTCAACAAAATTAACGCACATAAGAGCCCTTCTCCACAGAGGAGTTCAAGTGGCACCAGGACTCGAACTCACGACAGAAACAGCACCGGCTACGAGTTCGAGATCATAAACACACAGTAATAATATGGAAAGCGGTCAAACGTAACAATGGAAATTATAAAATATATTGTTCAACAAATCTTAGGGGCCCCGGTAACTTAGTGGTCAAGGAATCGGATCGTGGCTAGCATGTCATGAGTTCGAGCTCAATACCATTAAAGACCCGTCGTGTAGGGGAGTGATGACCCCTTGACCATAGTTCAAAATGACGAGGTCCGTCGCCAAAAACCCTCGTGTTGCTAAACAGTGCGACGTTAATATCCACACCCAATCAGTCAACAAACCTTAGTACAATTAAAATACATTTTTATTTGAAGAGCTTTGGCAAAACTATTCGGTAAGCCTAATAATAATTTTATGTAAATAATTATGTACCTTTTAAATCCTTGTGTGTGTGAATCAATTTAATGAAATCATATATTTAAATTCTTTTAATTATTTGGAACTAGTTTGATATCACGGGGCACGCGCCAAGTTGTTTATGTTCGCCAAGATGGGCGATAACATTACAATATGGTTACCTTGATATTTTTGCATTTTTTAGAATATTGCAAGTTTCCTGTACTTTTTAATTGATATTTATTATTAATATTAATATATATTATGTAATTATTTTATTAATAATATAAAAATACAATCATTATATGTAATAATCATATAATATTCGTTATTTACAATAATTTTTTTTATTATATTTATTTATAAATATTATTACACAATTGTTATTTATTTATAATTATTATTGTTTATTTATAATTATTATTTTGTTGTTTATTTATAATTATTTTTTGTTGTTTATTTATAATTATTATTTTGTTGTTTATTTATATTATTATTTTGTTATTTATTTATAATTATTATTTTGTTATTTATTTATAATTATTATTTTGTTATTTATTTATAATTATTGTTTTGTTATTTAGTTATAATTATTATGTTACATGAGTATTTTTATGAATAATTTTTACATTACAATACGATATGTGTGATTTTGTTCCTTATAATTACCATTAAATTATATTATATGATTATTATTATATGTAACAATTATTATTAAATCATAATATATGAATATTATATATAATTACTATTAAATTATATTATAAGATTATTCCTATATATTCTTCTTCTAAAGTATATTTCGATGTATTTCAAAAATTTTTTTAAAGTTATCTGCCTGACGATTTGATACCGCTAGGCCACCATATTGGACTCCATTCCAGTGACAACAATCGCTGCTTGGCGTCATGCCCCGTGATATCAAACTAGCACCTATTATTTTAATAAAATCCTTTTTTTTAGTACTGCCTTATATATAACATTGTAAACAAATAAGGGATTCTTTACCGAATAGCAAAAATAACTTCATGCAATTGTTTAAAAAAAATCCCTATCCTTTATAAACGTAAACTCCGTAACGCGGAAGTCGCGATGCTGAGTTTGTCCTTCAAACACTTTCGAATGTCGCATCTGTACCTATCTGTTTCAAAACCAAGGAAAGGTCGGTCATTAAACATTATATATGCTTACGGTATTTTGGAAAATTCACAGCTCAAGAAACAGCCTCGGATATTCGTCTAAACACTTCGAAAATCACAGTTTAAATACCAACTCAGATGCCTGTGAGGACTCTTCAACGGACCGGAAAAACTTCCTTCACAAAACGGAAAAATATAAAAGGGGTGAGAACGATAATGATCTGTCAGAATGAGAAAAAACACGCATTTATAAATAAGGAACGATTAATATTTACATAACTATTTCGAAGGAAGCTAAACAATCCAAGTGATCTGCAACCTTTGAATGATTGACAGATGGGTTTCTGTGACACATTAATGCCAGATAAATGTAGAAAAATAATGCATGTGTAAACGCAAAAAAGTAGTTGCGTCAACAACAATGTGATGTAAATGTAAAGATTTAAAAATATTCTTGAAAGAGGGATTTGTAAGATAAATCTACCAGATCACAGTATGTAAAAAAAAAGAAAGTGCAAACTTTGTTTAATAATTTGAATTTTTTTCCAATTCCTACTCTAATAGCTCATCTCTCTCTGTATATATTTATTTATATAAATATTTATCCTGTTCAAATTTTTTCCATCGTTCATAAAATACTTTCTATTTATCCAATCAAGGCCAAATACATTTTTTAAACTTGTAGTGGATGACACTTGGTGCTAATATTTTCCAGATATTAATTAATTAATTAAATTAAATTAATTACTGGTTTTAGACGTCAACTTAGATTCGTCTCCATTGTTGTAACAATGTAACTTATAAAACAATGACAAAAGTTGGCGTTGAAAACCAATTTTTCAGCCAAACTAGCCGAACTGGATATGCATTGTTACAACAATGCAGACAAATTATGCTCTTTTTTCACAATTCCTACTATTTTAGTTCACTCTCTTCCTATATACACTTGCTCACAAAAGTAAGTATGCCACTCACAGCTTAAGTGAAACAGCTCTAGTTCTCAAATAAATATAAGAAAAATATTATTTTGGAGAGTGTTGTTTGTAGCTTCTGATTCAAGTCATTAAGTAATGAAAAATAAACCAAATCATTAGATTTTAAAAAACCTTAAGAGTAATTTTGTTAACTCCCAGTAGAAATTTAAATCACAAAAGTATGTATGTACTCTGAATTTTTGACTTTTAGATAGGCTGAATGAAACTTCTCGAGTGGTTTTTCGTATTTCAATGATAAGCTTAGAAGTTCTGCTACAAAGCTTGTAAGTTTGAACTTTAAGTACATCAACAATTCACCAATGCCTCCACGTGGAAAAGAATTATCAAAAGATCTAAAGGATGCAATAATAAAGCTGTACAAGAAAAGCAAGTTCCAAAGGCAAATCACTAAAGTCATAGGCAAAAGTCTTGCAACAGTGCAAAAAATCATTGAAAAGTTCCAGGCTTAGGGAAATACTCTAAACAAGCCAAGAACAGGACGACCGCCCATTTTCACGGATCGAGAAAGGCGAATTATTGTTGGAAATGTAAAAAAAAATCTGAAGATTAGCGCACCAAAATTGAAAACTGATGTGAAAAACAATTTTGCGAAGTCATGCAATCCTGAAACAATTCGCCGTGTGTTACGGAAGGCAGGGTACCATGGTCAAAGTATGCGATGAAAACCATTTGTTAGCAAAGTGAATCGCAAAAAGAGACTCATAGGACATCATCACATACTGCATACTTACTTTTGCGACTAAGTGTATATATATCGGTCAAATTTTTAATAGAATACTTTTTATTCATCCATTCAAAGTAGGAATTGACTTAAAAAGTGTTTTTTTATAATACTAGTTCAGTTGTAACTTATTGGTTAGAAATATGCTAAAGCTGTCATTTAAATCATTTAACATTTAAGCCACGAGATTTGAGGAATTTGTTGCCACGCTAACGCATGTTCAAATATATTTGACAATTTATAATAAATTATTATTACAAGTACTCCTTCGAAAAAATGGCATCAATGATTTCAGTACGAAACTAGTTTCTTTACTAAACTTCTGTGTGGCCGCGGTAGCCGAGTCGTATAGGTATCGAATCGTGGCTTGCCATGTCACGAGTTCGAGCCCAGTACAACTAAAGACCCGCCGTGTAGGGCAGTGATGCACGTTAAATCTGTCGAGAGCTGAAACGTCCTCCCATTGGTGTGGTGTGGTAGTTAGGAGAGGGGGTGCCAGCTCAAATGTCGTCCACGTCACTTGACCATGGTTCAAAATTACATGGTCCGTCGCCAAAACCCCTCGTGTAGCTGAACAGTGCGACGTTAATATTCAATCAATCAATACTAAACTTCTGTGCGGCTGCCTATTTTCATTCACTAACAGTACACTAACTACAGCCGATACTCATTGTAATCTTTAACCATGGTCAAATGACGAAGTCGACATCTGAACTGGTATCCCATTCACTATTAACAAGAGTGAGTGAGAGTTATATTAACGATGCACTATTAAGTTGCCCGAGGGCAATTGACGACGCACCGCGTAATTTTGAACCTCTGTCAAGGGATGAGGACGAGACCTGAACCAGCACCTCTCTCTCCTAACTATCACACCACACATTGGACACAGGACATTGAGCCTCGACAGAATTAACGTGCATTGGTCCCTTCTACTCTAGGCTCGAACTTAAGACACGCTGGTCACGAACTCGAGACCTTAACCACTAATCTACCACGGCCACCCAATCCTCTCTGTATTTTTGAACCATTGTTAAATGACGAGGTCGACCCACCACAGCCAATATGAAATTTTTGAGTCCGACAAATTGAACATGCAGCATCTTCGCTGAGCGACGAGTCCCTAGTGGATTTAAGTATGTTAAAAACTTATCTACCCACGTCACCCCTTCATTTACAGACTTTATTTATGCTGTAAAATCGGTAACTTGGTTTGATTTTACATCAGTAATGAGCTTCTACTCACAAAGTTATTTTCAAAAACTAGTAGATAAGACTTATTAATTTAAGGGGCATGTAGCCAAAAATTCATCGATTTATTCAATCACTAATGAATCGATTTATGAATCACGGCCATCAACCCATAGATTACCGTAACCATATAATGGGGAAGCAAGTGGTAGATTTAAAGGGTATAACACAAAATGATCCAATAACACACACAAAAAAACGAAATCCAAGCTAAAGCCTTTCTCTTCAAGTTTCTACTTCATGTCGTGTGATAATTTTGAAGCGTAAGTGAGTAATTACTGGCGTCCATCTATAAAGTGGCATGAGAGGTGTCGACGACAATTTCCCAATTTTGAGCCACAGTCACGTGACGAGGACGACACTTGAGCTTACACCCCAATCTTCAAATTATTACACCATCCCAACGGAAGGACTGTTAGCCTCAACAGATTTAACGTGCATTAGCCCTTCTACCCGGTGTGTCTTCAGAGGCATTAGGGTTGGAACTCATGACACGAGCTCTTGACCAGAACTATTAAGCCACCACGGCCCTGATAATTTTGAAGCATATTTGTATTTAGAATACAACCATCCCCCAATAATCTAAAATACGTGTTTTGGTAGAATCATAACTTGTGAAGCCCTGAATCGATTCAATCAGTGTCAATCTAAAAGTTTCGAAAATCTAAAAGTATTGCGATTGCTGAAGCAATATTTTGTTTCACAAATTGGGAAGGCGTAGGATACTGGCGGGCCGCACTTTTTCAAAATGATTGCATTCATGGATTAGTTTTGAGTATGAAAAAAAGGTATAAATTGTCCCTTAAAATCAATAAATATAAATTAAATAGAATAGTAGTAATTTTACACTATTTATTGTGGTATAGTTTCGTATCATTAGTTGCAAACACAAGTAATTTTAGAATCAGTTTCACACTTGTCTACAATTTTTTTGAAATCAACAGTGGGATTACTTGTTAAAATTCCATTTTTATTTACTCTAGTTGATCTTCAAGCAAGAAAAATTGCTCACAAATATATGTCGACCCAAATTTAGGAAATTCTAAGTGTTTTGGAGGGCTGTATGTGTGTTTCATTCCGCTTTTTTCCAACCTACCATTCAAAAAAGGTAAATCATTGTTCATATACATTTAATTTATATGGCAAACACATATAATTTTGATCGATTTTAAATATGTATAGGAATTTATGTGAGTATTCAAAAGTACTCTCGATGAACAAGAGAAATACAATAACCTTTTCACTTTTAGCGGATGATTGCGTCTATTCTGTCGTAATTAACTTCGGTGTGAAAGCACTTAATCGCCATTTTATCATTTGTAACAAAAAGTATCTCTACTTCCCCGCTTTGCGATACCACGCCCACATTTCTAAATAATTCCTAATCCTCTCCTCGTTAGCGAGCCTAAAAAATGCGAAAAGGAAGTGAGCAAAAGAAATGAAAATCCTCGCTTTTGGGGGAAAAATCGGTTATTTTTAAATGCAGGCGCGTCTCCAGTGAAATGAAACTAATCCGATGGTGGCTGGATTCCCAGGTAACCCCAATCTCGAAGCGCACACACCGCCCACGCAAGACGAGTAATTGATCATTTACCTTTGGGATGAGTGCGTGCATTACACTCGCAACGAAAACGAATTGCCCTTAAAGTTTCTCCTGAATGGTTTGATTTTTATCGGGACTGCTGACGTGTTGTTGATAGTTTTCGGACTAACTTCCATTTGGTTTATTTTGATCAAATTGAACTTGACTTGAGGTGTTTCAGAGAAAAGATTAGGGGTGAATTCTAAAAGGAAAAAAGACTCACGGATGGAAATTTTGTGTTTTTAAAGATGTATTCAGTTTGTTTGCGTAAGCTGGTTTTTTGATTCAATATTTTTCTAGATATCTTCTATGGGTGTCACCATTTGACTTACAATCACGTGACATTTGAAAGATGTCCACTCTTGTATAATTTCCCCTAGACCAGCGGTTCTTTAACTGTGGTCCATGGACCTCTGGGGAACCGTAGTGCCTTTCTAGGAGGTCCGCGGCATATAACGTTAAGACTTTCCTCTTTTATAAACTCTGAAAAGCCTCGTGGAAAAATTGAAAGATGTGCTATCCTAGATTAGATCACTAAGTTGCCCTTAATGAAAAAAAATCTACTAGAACATGTATTTCGGTCGAGACTATTAAGTCAGGGAGGGGTGTTCAGAATCTTGGGGGTCCGTGATGTCACTCTCATACTTAAAGGATATCTGCGCCCATCCAAAGTCTAAAACCAGCTGCGCTGGACACTTGGAAAACGTTTTTATCAAAACCCTAGTCAAGAGGCTGTGACAAAGACTGCAAACAAACCATGATTACATGGTACATTATCTTAATAAAATAGGCGTCCTTCCATCTGGTATATCCCAAATTTGTAATTCGGGCATCATGAATGTAGTGCCTCTTATAAACCGAGAACTAGATAAAAAGTCTCAAAACCGTAGTGAGATAAGCAAACTATTCTGGAATGCGAGAACTTTCAAGAATCTTTGTAAAGACTACATCTCTCTTACGTTTCTTTTTCTTATTGTCTAAATTTTTCATCTTTTCTTTTATTCTCATGTTAATATTGGTCTGGTTTTTATTTTAAAACGTCTGTTTTTTTTTAATACTTATCATTGTTCTAGTGTGATACTTGAGTTTTATATTTTTGGATTGATTCTTCCAATACACACACAGCCATATGTAACAAAAAAATTTTCAGATTTAGTTGAAAGTGTAGGGTGCTGCATGAGGTGGCCGAATGGTTTAGGGTCGTGGACTCGTGACCAGTGTTGTGAAGTCGAGGGCTCGAAACCTAATATCACTGAAATTCGACCTTCATGTACAGTAGCTATATTTGAGAAATATTCTGTAAATTTTTCGATTTACTGAGAAATAATTAAAACTCGCATAATATTTTACTACTCGAACGCTTACACTTCATAAAATAAGATTTGCTTCCGACATTGAATAATGCCGTTACCACACACACAGTAAATCACAAAAGTCTACATACTCCACCCAATACACACAGATCTAGCACGATACTTATATTTTCGAAAATACTTTATTTTCGTAATTATCTTAGGTAATAATTCATATCTAATAAAGAAAATTATGAACATATTTTTAGTAAAATATATCAAAAATAAACAAAATATGAAATTATATAGTCACGAAAGTACATTGACAGAACAACACAATTTTCAATAATTAATAAGCAAAAATGTAATGTTAATATTTTTAGAACCTCCCTTTGAAGCAATAGCTGCATGCATTCAGTTTGGCATTGACATAGCAAGATTCTTCGTCATCTCAGGTGAAATTAGGCCCAGGCATGTTCTATGGCCTTCCTGCTTGTTGCAGAACTCTTCTATCAACTTCCTCCCAGAGGTCTTCGATGGGATTAAAGTCCGGCGACTGTGGCGGTGAATGCAGTTGTTTAGGGGTGCGGTAGAGCAGCCGTTCCTTAACTATATTAGCTGTTTTGTCCGGATCGTTGTCTTGTTGAAAGACAAAGTTGCTCCCAAGTCACAATTTTTGGACCGATGGGTGTAGATTGCATTGCAGAATCTTTAAGTATCCAAATTTATTCATGTTGCCATCGATGAACACCAAATTGCCCACTCCAATTGCCGCCATTGCGCCCCAAGCCATTACACTACCTCCGCCGTGTTTCACAGTTGGAGTCGAATTCTCGGGGTTCATTGCTGTTTTTTTCTCTTCTTTTCTCCAGACTTTTCCGCGGCCATCACTTCCAAACACATTGAATTTGCTCTCATCGGTGAATACAACTGTTTTCCAAAAGTCAAAATCCTTTTCAACGTGTGCAAAAGCAAAATCAAGTCTCTTCTGTTGGTTCACAGATGAGATGAACTATTTCCTTCTGGAAAATCTACCATTGTAATCGCCTGATCGAAGAATTCTACGAACAGTTTCTGGATGTACTTTCTTTCCACTTGCTGTTACAATTTGAACCGCCGATTTTGGAGCACTAATTTCCGGATTTTTTTTCACTTTTCTTACTATGGCTCTTGCATCACGATCACTAAGCTTGTATGGACGACCACATCGAGGTTTGTTGAGCATATTTCCACGCATAACGTAATTTCTATAGATTGTTTGCACAGTTGACCGAGGTTTTTTTTACAATTTTGGCAATTTCAGAATAAGATTTCTTTTCACCTTTCAACTTTACGATCAGATTTCGAAGTTCTGAAGATGTTTCTTTTCCTTGGCTCATTTTGTTGAAGTTACAATGTTGAAAAATCGCGGAAGATTAGAATATAGAACAACACACGTGTCACCTCAAACTAAGATGATCTTCGAAAAAAATATTTGTATGCAAAATTCTTATTATCAGCCAATCGAGTGTATGCAGACTTTTGTGACGTGACAATCACTACACATTTCACAAAATTTCCCAGTAATTATTATTTCTGAACTTTTTTATTGTGAAAAGCATATTTTTTCGCTGAAATTGAAAGATCGATATAGTTTTTCAAATCGAAACTTAATCAGTTTTAGAGAAACCCCTATTTTGATAGGTGTATGTAGACTTTGTGACTGACTGTATCTATCTATCTATCTATTCTTAATAAATTTTATTTATGTTTCACTACATTCCAGTGACTGCGATAGCCTAGCAGTCAAGGTCACTGACACATGGACAGCTTATCATGAGTTCGAAGACCCGCCGTGAAGAAGGGCTGATACACAGTAAATCTGCCATGGCTCAATATCCTCCGACTAATCCTCCGCGGAGGTTTAGAAAGGAATGCCAGCACAAGTCGCTAATAGACCTCATGTTGCTTCACAGTTCGACGTAAAAAAGTAAATTAAAAAGGGTAACATTGTAATCGTTTAGTTGGAAATATAGATGGGTTTTTGTTATTCCAAAGACCCATCGCGTAATGAGCCGTTTAATCTGTAGGGCCTGCAAATCCTCACATTGACGTGCTATCAATGTGGAGAGTGAGGTGACCTGGACTCCACAATTAAATATCGTGGTTCAAAATTACGAGGTAAATTTTTTTAACACACGTAGCAGCAACCCGAGGGCTATTGGTAACGAGCTTTGTTATTTTAAACCACAATCGAGTTAAAAGATCGACTGTTGCATTGACATCTCAGTCTACAAGCTTTCACACCCCCATCATTTCTTCCTCCTCAATGTCACGACAGCCCAGAGTGGGCCTTGACCTTCCTATATATAAGCATTCCATTCCTACTGTCCTTGTTGACTTTTCTAGTTTCTTACATTAATAGTTTTTAGATCTTTTTCTTGGCAATCGATCCATCCTCCCGTTGATGTCGTGTGGTAGTTAGGAGAGAGGGTGCCAGCTCAGGTGTCGTCCACGTCACTTGAACCATGGTTCAAAATTACGTGGTCCGTCGCTAAAAGCCCTCGTGTATCTTAACAGTGCGACGTTAATATTCAATCAATCAATCAATTGGCAATCGATCCATCTGAATCTTGGTCTTCTTTTTAGAGTATCATATGATCTGGCTAAAAAGATCTTTTTCATGATTCGATTATCGTCCAATTTTAACCTTTGTATTGCAATGAATTGAACACAATATCCGGTTCTTTGAAAAGTTTATAAATTTCTCAATTGGCTTATTTTCTCCCAAAATTATCACATTGTAAACCTCCAAAAATGCTTCTAAGGACTCTTCTTTCAAATATAGCAAAGGGCTGCGGTAACCCAGTGGTCAAGGTATCGGACCATGGCAGGTATGTTATGAGTTCGAGCCCAGTACCACTGTGTACCCAGTACCCACCGTGTAGGGCAGCGATGCACGTTAAATCTGTCGAGAGCTGAAACGTTCTCCCGTTGGTGTGGTGTGATAGATATTAGAGGGGGAGGCAGCTCAAGTGTTGTTCTCGCCACTTGACCATGGTGCAAAATGACGTGGTCCGTCGCCAAAAGCCCTCGTGTAGCTGAACAGTGCGACGTTAATATTCACTCACTCACTCATTCAAATATAGCAAGAGTCTCCTTGTCTTTCGGTCATTGCCCACAATTATACAGTATATGAGAACGGGTCTTATTGATGACTTATACAGGAGTAGTTTTGTTTTTCTTCTGATGAAATTAGATTTTAAGCATTTTTGAAGTCTCGGTTTAAAAATACCTGTTTTCCAGCAGTGACTCTATTGTCATGGAGTGATTCTGGGGCTATGTCATTGAGTGTGTTCAGTTCAGAGCCTAAATTATCTGAAACCATTGACAGTTTCAAATCTGTATTCTACTGTTACAAAATAAGTTTCATTAAAATTGGTACTTGACATAAATTTGGTTTTGTTCTGGTTTATGGTAAGATGTATTTTATTTGCTTCCACTTCTAGATGAAGGAAGGCCTGTTTAAGTGCATCGAGTGAATAAGTGAATATTAACGTCATACTGTTCAGCTGCACGAGGGCTTTTGGCGACGGACCTCGTCATTTTGAACCATGGTCAAGTGACGAGGACGACACCTGAGCTAGCACCCCCTCTAATATCTACCACATCACACCAACGGGAGGACGTTTGAGCTCTCCACAGATTTAACGTGCATCGCTCCCCTACACGGTGGGTCTTTAGTGGTACTGGGATCAAACTCGTGACAAGCCAGCCACGATCCGATACCTTAACCACTGGGATACCATGGCCACAAGTGCATCGAGTGACCAAGTGGCTATGGCAATGTCGTCGGCAAAAGCTAAAAATCTGTACTGATTTATTAAATAGAGAGTTCTTATATTAATGTTAGTGTTTAATAATCTTTTGAAGAGCACGATTAAAAAGGAGGCAAGCTAGAACACACATCTCCATGTCTAAGGCTTTTTGAAAAAACAGAAGGTTCTGACAAGCTGTTCTGAACCTTTACTCTTAGTTCGGTTTTACTTTTCCCACCACATTAACGTTAGAATTTTTAGAATTAAGGTGCATTTAGGCAACAAATAGTGAGTAGAATTTGTTTTTTTTTATAATCGTACTTTAAAGCCCCACAAGGGTTACTCTCGACGAACTTCGGATTAATTTTGAACCTCGGTCAAGTGACAACATTCGAATGGGATAGAAATAGGTTGCCGGAAGCAATAACAAATAATCATCTCTATCAATGGAGTAACAGCCTTTGTTGCTCCCCATCCCATAAAACCGTAAGCCAACGGGATCATCTAAGATTATTTTGGCCCATTTTGGAAGCAGAATAGCAAAAAATAAAATGTTTTTCTAATAAATCTGGTATTGAATTTAATTTTCGTAAAGTATAAGGAAGTTTTTTTTAAAGCTGATATATCCAATTGTCAACGCCTTCAAAGCAAACGATCTCTGATCTGAGATTGAACTTTTTTAGAAAAATTTTCTACATCAAAATTCTCGAAATTCCTCATTTTTAAAATGATTTTAAACAAATTTACTTGTTTATTGGAAATACACACACACTATATGTAAAACTCCATTTATAGAATTCATGGCAGAAAAATGAACAGAATTACCAAATTCTACTAAAGACAATTGAAAAGACATGAACAGAGAGTTAAAAAAACACATTTAAGGAAAAAACACAACAAACACAGAAACACCACACTAAATGAATTGAAAAAAACATTGAGAATAAAAATAAATGCCTATTAAGAATTCAAAAGCAGTAAAACCTTGCATTTAAAATCATTAAAAGACGTAATATAAAAATATCAAGCTTTTCAGAGCACCAGTTAAAATTTTATGAAACTTATACAGGGAAAAAATTATCCATGTATATAATTGCATTTGGATAACCTAACCTCAAATAAGGAATTGTTTTTCAAACTTCTCACTGGTACAGAAAAACGAACACTTTAAAATATCAGAGCAGTTAATCATATTATTGATGACTTCATAAAAAAGAGGAACACAGGAAAGATTTCGTCGTGATTTTAAAATCGATAGATCAAACACATCAAGTTGATAAGAAGATAAATACTACGAATGAATGAGAATGTCTTTTTTTTGTAAAATAAGAATTTTGATTTTATTTTAGTGGTAAGGGCATCAATATATATACAGTGGCACAAACAATTGAGGATACACCTTACTTTTACTTGATAAATCCAACTTTCAATCGAAATAACACATTAACTAGAAGTGCAAACGTGTTTTTATTTTCACACGTAACAAAAGGGTTAATTTACAGTAAAAATAACGAAAATCAACAAAAAAATATCTAAAAAGTATTTCAAGTATTTGAAATAAACATAGGCAGATCTTTACCTCAAAAAATTGAGGATACACCAATGAAATGTTTAACTACCACTAGATTTTTTTCTGCTTGCTACTATAATAGCCTAAGTTTGGCCAATTTTATCTTAAACTTTTTCGACTGCTACTTTTGTCTTTTGAAGTTGGTTATGTGAATTTAAAGTCGCAATTTTAAATGGAAAATGGGTCCTCAGAGAGTGACCAGTATTGATGTAAGAAAATTTATATTAAGATTATTTAAGAAAGGAAAATCTTATCGTGAAATAGCTAAAATTGTCGGTAGAAGCCACTCTTATGTCCAGAAAATAATTGAAAGATTTAAAAGCGATGGTTAAATTGAAAATAAAAGTGGAAGATTAAGGAAAAGTATTCTGAGTGATGTAGCCAAAAGGAAAGTTTTGAAAGATATAAAGATTGATCCTAAACTAAGTGCAGTCAAACTAGCTGCAGAAACTTCTCGAATAATGGGCTGAAGTTTAAGTGCTGAAACTGTGAGAAATGTGATTAGACACGCTGGATATAGCAGTCGAGTAGCTAGAAAGAAACCTTTCATAAGCTTACAAAATCAGAAAAAGCGTTTGGAGTTTGCAAAAGCTCATCAATTGAAGACAGATAACTTTTGGAAGAAAGTTATATTTAGTGACGAAAGTAAATTCAACATTTTTGGAAGTGATGGCCATCGCACCGTTTGGAGAAAGCCGAACACCGCTTTGGATCAAAAAAATTTACGTCCTACAGTTAAACATGGTGGTGGCTCCGTCATGGTTTGGGGTTGTGTGGCTTCAAATGGGGTTGGAAATTTAGTTTTTATAGATGGCATAATGGATCATAAGCTTTATATAGATATACTCAACAACAATCTTAAAGAAAGTGCAAAAAATTTGATTTAGATGCAAATTTTATTTTCCAGCAAGACAACGATCCCAAACATACGGCACGTAATGCCAAAATATGGTGTTTTTTTCATTGTAAACAGCCATTGCACACACCACCACAGTCCCCTGACATCAATGTCATAGAAAATTTGTGGGCCACACTCGAAACAGCGGTCCAAAAACACCAAATTAGGAACAAAGCTCATTTAAAGCAAGTGTTACAAGAAGAATGGGATAAAATATCTTCAGATACCACCAAAAAGTTGGTCGAATCGGTACCAAGACGTTTGGAGGACATTATAAAAGCCAAAGGACATGCAACCAAATATTGACACTGTCCTTGTATGTGATATGTCACACAAATTTCATTGGTGTATCCTCAATTTTTTGAGGTAAAGATCTGCCTATGTTTATTTCAAATACTTGTGAAATTTTTAATTTTAGATATTTTTTGTTGATTTTCGTTATTTGTACTGTAAATTAACCCTTTTGTTACGTTTAAAAATAAAAAAATGTTTGCACTTCAAGTTAATGTGTTATTTCGATTGAAAGTTGGATTTATCAAGTAAAAGTAAGGTGTATCCTCAATTGTTTGTACCACTGTATATATAAGGCAGCATTATTCAAAATTCGATCGGACGAAAAAATAAAATGTAGAACCTTCAAATCAGGCTTTGTAGAAAAGGCTCTAGTCTTACGTTATAAAAATCCAAGCTTTTTATATGCTTTAGAAATTAAGGCATCGATATACTGTGAAAAATTAAGTTTTGTTTTAAAAGTAGCCCCGCGAGATCAGTAATTAAGTTTGACTTATACCAAGGAGACAAAATATAAGTAAAATAAAACAGGGGAATACGGGTCATCAGAAACTTAAAAAATAGTTTGCGTGTGCATAATCCTATAGTTTGAATATACAGTGACTCAAACAATTGAGGGTACACCTTTTACTTTTACTTGATAAATTTAAACTTCAATATAAATAATACATTACCAAGAAATGCAAACATGTTTTCATTTTTACACATAACAAATGTTTTAATTTAAAGTAAAAATTTTAAAAAACCTCTAAATTGAAAAGTTTAGAAGCTTTTTATTTATACATATGCAGATTTTTGCCTAAAAAAATGAGAATACAGCAATGAAAAACTTTTGTAATATCTCCTATTTCAAAGAAAGTATAAATATTTAGTTACATGCCCTTTGGCTTTTACAATGGCCTCTTAACGTTGTGGTACCGATTCGATCAACTTTTTGGTGGTATCTGAAGATATTTTATCCATTCTTCTTAGAATACTTGTTTTAAATGGGTTTTGTTTCTAATTTTATATTTTTGGACCACTGTTTCAGTGTGGCCCTCAGATTTCTATTGACATAGATTTCGTGGAACCGTGGTGGTGTGTATAACTGCTGTTTACAATGAAAGGCACACCACATTTTGATGTTACGGGCCGTGTGTTTGGAATCGTTGTCCAGTTGGAAAATGAAATTTCGATCCAAACCTAAATCTTTAGCACCTTCCTTTAAATTATTGCAAAGTATATCCAAGTAAATTATATGGTCCTTAATGACATCTATAAAAACTAAATTTCCTACCCCGGATGAAGCCATACAACCCCAAATCATGACTGAGTCATCACCACCCTGTTCAACAGTAGGACGTGTGACCGCGGTAACCTAGTGGCCAAGGTATCAGATCGTGGCTGGCATGTCACGAGTTCGACCTCAGTACTACTACAGACAACACCGTGCAGGGGAGCAGTGCGCGTTAAATCTGTCGTTAGTGTCCTCCCGTTAGTGTGGTAGTTAGGAGAAGTGGTGCCAGTTCAGGTGTCGTCCTCGACACTTGACTATGGCTCAAAATTACGAGTTCCGTCGCCAAAAGCCCTTGAGTAGCTGAATAATGCGATGTTAAGAGGTGGCCGTGGTACCCTAGTGGTCAAGGTATCAAATCATGGCTGGCATGTCAAGAGTTCGAGCCCGGTATAACTAAAGACTCGCAGTGTAGGGGAAACGATGCACGTTAAATCTGTCGAGTGCTCAAATGTCCTCCCGTTGATGTGGTATGATAGTTAGGAGAGGGGGCCAGTTCAGGTGTCATCCTCGTCACTTGACCATGGTTCAAAATGACGAGGTCCGTCGCGAAAAGCCCTCGTGTAGCTGAACAGTACGACATTAATATTCATTCACTCAACAGAAGGACGTAAATTTTTAGGATCTAAAATGGTATTGGACTTTCTACATACGGTGTGACTGTCGTCACTACCAGAAATGTTGAATTTACTTTCATCACTAAACATAACTTTCTTCCAAAAGTTATTGGTCTTCAATTAATGAGTTTTTGTAAACTCCAAGTGGGATTTTGCAAGCTCTGATAAACGGTTTATTTCTAACAACTCGACTTTTATATCCAGTTTAATTGCATCTCATAGTTTCAGCACTGAAACTTTTGCCTACGAGTTGAGAAGTTTCTGCAGCAAGGTTGACAGTATTTACTTTAGGATCAATCTTGATTTCTTCCAAAACTTTTCTTTTTGCGTCATTATTCAGAATTCTTTTCCTTCCGCTTCCGCATATCTTTTCCATCAATCCATCATTTTAAAATTTTATGATTCTCTCGACACCAGTGTGGCTTCTACCAACAATTTCAGCTATTTCACGACAAGAATTTCCTTTTTTTAAAATGTTAATAAGATTTTCCTTACATCAACACTGATTTCTCTTCCAAGAGTCATTTTTTCATTTAAAGTTGTGACATCTAAGAAACAAAAATGATCGTTGAAACGGTTTAAGATAATATTGCGCAAAATTACATAAAAACAGCAGTGAGTAGAAAAATATTTAGAGGTATTTAAATATATTTTTCTCATATTAGTGCTGTGACGCTCCCGCCACACAGCTGTGAATCGGCTTCTTTTGTGGATATGATCACCACACACGTGCAATGGCATCTGCATCCTTAAAATATTGCGTCTTGCACATCACCCCGGCAACCTTTAATGCCACGAGGAGCCCCTACTCCACCCATGAACCGGATGTAACTAACGCCATCCCCTAGATCCTAGCGAGGGCAGTGAGAGAACGGAGATAGTCTGAAAAATTCGCTGAGCGCGGACAAAAACTCCTCCCTCACACAAACCACACCATTTGAACTCCTATATTCTCATTAAGAACTTTAATATCTTAAATGTATATTCTGTAAATAATAGCTGTGACGTAAATAAACTAAATATTTAAATTAATCATATCACGCTACTTTTACTTATCTCAAACGTTACAGTGTATTCTCAATTCTTTGAGGTAAAAATATGTATAATATTGCTGAAACTTTTCAATTTAGAAGTTTTTCGTTGACTCCTTTTTATTTTTACTTTAAATTAAACCATTCATTGTATGTGTTAAAATAAAACCTGTTTGCATTTCTCGGTAATATGTTATTTATAATGAAAGTTAAACTTGTCTGTGTAGTAAAAGCAAGGTGTACGCTCAATTGTTTGTGCTGCTGTAGGCCTGGTCTATAGCATTTTGGTAAGAAGGTATTTGTAACAATTTGTAGTTTTAGATAGTCATGAAATCTAAAGGACTAGTTCCACTGTATTATGATGGATCCTACACTGTAAACTATCATCTCTACGAAACGAAAGGTAAAGCCTAGTTGTCATGACAACGAACTTGAGCCCGGAGTTTCGCGGATTTGAGTCGCTGTGCCTCTGAAAACCTGCCTTGTAGAGGGACTGATGCACATTAAATCTGTCGAGGCTTCCCATTGGCATGTTGCGGAAGTTAGGAGAGAGGACCAGTAGGTTCAAATATCATCCTCATAAACTGATTATGGTTCAAAATTACGAGGTCCGTCACCAATTTCCAAAAAATAAATTGAGGACTGGGAGAGTTGGTGTTCAAACTATAGTACTGGCTCTTACGAGTCAAATCCTTCTTTCACTAACCCGCATCAGATATCAATCCCCATTACAGTTACGTTACACAATTTTTAACAAATTATGGCCCATTTGTTTCTTATTTGCATTGCTTCAAATTAAAATCTACTGCTAATTGTCTTTATGGATCTGTTGGGGGCGCTGACCATATTATGTGTTCGCATGTTCTCTGACTAAGGATTTCCCCATTTGGTCTCTCCATCTCAAAATGCTAAAAAAGCCTGGTTCCAATATATCGACAAAATCTTTCCATTCACTCTAAACTAAAATCATGTATTAAAATTGCCTCTACAATCTGGTATCAAATTCCTTAGGAGAGATTGGATCGGTACTCTTATGTGGAAACAAGCAGGGTGTTTCCCCTCTTCTTTTTTTTCTCCTTTCCCAAATGTTTTCTGCCTTTTTCGAAGTGAAACTTCTTAAGGCGCGAGAGTGAATGGGAAATTTGCCCAGTTTTGCGTTAAGATGAAAAAGCGAATGAAAGTAGTGATTCCCTCCCTCTCCCCATCCTTCGGAATCGTCACCATGATGAGGAGATAGCGACCGGAGGAAAAGAGAGCGGAAGACACCGTCATACCCGTGAAAAGTTAGACGATTTCTAAGGGGGAATTGCATCAGAGGTAAGGAGTGGGGCCTCTTGCTGCTTCGGATGATAGCTGCTTTGGTATTGGATACATTAAGTGGATATCCTTGCTACTCGTAACGAACTCGTATGGTGTATTTTAGTAGGTTTTATATAATAAACGTGCCGTTTTCAACGAATAAACGTGTGGCCGTAGTAGCCGAGTGGTATAGGTATCGGACCGTGGCTTGCTTTGTCACGGGTTCGAGCCCAGTACCACTAAAGACCCACCATGTAGGGCAGCGATGCACGTTAAATCTGTCGAGAGCTGAAACGTCCTCCCGTTGGTGTGGTGTGGTAGTTAGGAGAGGGGGTGCCAGCTCAGGTGTCGTCCACGTCACTTGACCATGGTTCAAAATTACGTGGTCCGTCGCCAAAAGCCCTCGTGTAGCTGAACAGTGCGACGTTAATATTCAATCAATCAATCAACGAATAAACGCACCCAAAATATTACTATTATATGGCACTTCCCGTCACGGGAGTATCTGAGCCATTGTGTATATGTCACTAACGTTCGTGCCAGAATCACTACGTATAGCATCTTATAAACAAACACAATGACTTCTGTAAGTGAGGCATTAAGTTTATATTATTAATTTTCATTTCCGTTGAATAATTATTAATTCATAGTCAGAATGCCTGGAACAAATGTAAAAAGAGGAAAAGAGTTTCGATAAAGGAAAAAAAAGGAAAACTAGCAGCAAAAGTCCAGTTGAAAGTCTATATATCTCCAGGTAGTCCTGTCGCAGCTGTTATCACCATCCATAAAGTTTTAGTGCTGTACACACCAGAGGCTGTTGCAATCATTGGATCCGATCATGATTAAAAGCCGATTCTCTTAACAGGAGACTTGAATGTTAATTTTGCTCCAGAAGAAGCAAAGCCACTCATTGAATTCTTGAAACGGACACTGATATTCACAATGTGAATACGGATTCTACATAAGGAACAACAAGATACGGAACCCCGATGGATGCAGTTTTGTCACGTTTTCTTGATTGTCTACAATCAGGGATTTTTACATCCTACTTCAGTGACCACGTACCTATTGTGTCTTGGAAAATGATGCAGAAAATTGAATAAAAATATTTTTTTCATACAGTAAATGAAGTTTGAATTTTATTTGATAAAAGTAAGTTTCCCCAGCAGTTTAATATAATTATATCTATTCCTGCATTCTCTTTTTTCTTCTTAGTTGTACGGTGTGTGTGTGCATTTGTATTTTATATTTATATTACTTTTGAGTATTTGCAAGAATGCTGGAATAATGTATATTTTTTCTTCCCCTACGCTTTATGTTATCTATTATTATTTTTAGCTTTGTATGTGTGTGCCTTTCAATAAAATATATATTTCGTTTCATTTATCTTTAATTTGTAATGTGTAAAATTAATGTGGGCTGCTGTATAAAATGTAAACTACGATTTTGCTCAGTAAAAATTAAACGCGGGGGTCATTGTTTCCGGGGGGTCGTTTTGTAGTCTCTTTCGGGTGAGCTCGGCTCCCTAGGGCATGCCGCCAATAGCCCCAGTTTAGCTTCAGAATACTATGTTAATGAAATATATATACAGTCGGACCTCTATATAACGAAATCGCTAAATCTCGGAAAAAGGTTCGATATATGGAAAATTCGTTATATAGAGGTTCATCCTTTAATATACTTTATATAAACTACATAAAACAAATTTTAAATTCATAAACACTATATATTAAAAAAAAGTAATTATTCACACCTTTTTTGAAATTAATATATATGTTTATTTTATATATCTTACCCATCAAAAAGGAAAAGAAAGAAAAACTGCTAGGAAAAGGAGAAGAAAGAACGTCGAAGAATACACTGTATTTTCAAAATAAGAAAATAATTTTATACTAAAATTAATGAATTTTGAGGACTTTTTATAATTTAAAGCATACAAGTAATATTAAGCAAACATTATTTTATAATTAGAACACTGGGACACGGGGCAGCTCCTCTGAGCGTGAAAGAGGATATCGAAGATGTTTCTAGTGAACTGGGCAATGGGGGTTAAAGGTTGCGCTTCTTGGATGAAACATCCAGAACTCTATTGCTCTCGGTGAGCAAGGATCTAATAAAACCAGTTCAAGATTTATGACCACCATAAAATGTGTTAAAGAGAGAATTACTTGAAATTTTTTCAGAAATACTTTTAAAAAAAAGGGAGAACAAAAATTGAGTCACAAAAGAAAAAGTTCGTCACATAGAAAATGCACTTCGCTATAGAGAGGTTATTTTACGAAGGAAATCGTGAAATGTGCAAGGTTCCAGGAAAAAGTTCACTCTATGGAAAAATGCACAATAAAGACGTTCGTTATATAGAGGTTCGATTGTATATATAATCAATTTGAAAAAGTAGACTGTTACTCCAAAATCTAAGCAGGAATCAAAGGTTGCCACAGTAGGTCAAGGTCAATAATTTCGTTATCTACGAGTACGACATACTAATGTTTTTGGGGGGGATTAAATTAAGATATCACCAAATGTCAGAGATTTCTGCATTTCTAATCGAAATGTGTTTCAAAAGTCTTCTTGTGTTTGGGCAATGTGCTTGGAATTATATTAACCATACCGTTCAGCAAAACTCCTTAATTTTGAAACATAATTGGGTGTCAAGGACAATACCTAATCCTGTATCCCCTCTCTCCTAACTACCACACCACGTCAACGGGAGGATTTCGAGCCAGAATAGATTTAACGTACATCGGATCCTCTACACTGCGAGTCTTCAGTGGCAGCAGGATTCGAACCCGTGACGATTCGATCAAAAGTTCGCGACTATAACCAATAGGCTTACGTGTCCACTTTGAAAGTTAAAAGTGTGGTAGTAACGCATGTCACTCTCGTTTCCTAAAATTAATAATAAATTAAGAGGTCCTTTGCTGCAATAGTTCCTCGTATAGCTCTACCAGAGAGACGTTCATTTAAATCCATCAATTCATCCAGTAAACAGATCGTCCATCGAAACTCTGACGTAGCCATAAATGACTGTTTTGAAAAAAAAATTTATATTTCGCACATTCTGTAAGTAAGTGATCCGGAACACCTCGTTCGATATTTAAAATAATTACACCCATACGACGACGGAATGATTCTCGATGAATGAAGAAAGTTCAAAAGGAAAATAAGAACAAACAGCATCTTTTGTTCACTCACTGTGCCATTTTCTCTTGACCCAGAGATTCGACTCAGAGGAGTTGCTCAATGAAAACGGAGGTTGCTTCATCTATTTATTTCTGATAAAAAGTCCAGCGAAGCGGGAAATTGATTGGGTTGTACTGCTCTGGAACGAAACCTTAGGAGGAAGAAACTGTGCTCGAAATGGAATTTTGTAATTAAGGCGATATTTTATTGCTTTATTTCCGCTTTCTTAGTTTCCATTTGTCGTAATTAATCTCTAAAACAATTAAATTGGTGTGAAATGAAAGCTTTCTTGAAAAATTTATTTGAAATATAAGTAGCCTAGTAATTATGGTGATGGACTCGTAGCCAGAGAATCGCGGATACGAGTCCTCGTGGCACTGAAGCCCGCCGTACGTAGATTTACGTAGATTACCGATGTACGTAGAATTTGTTGAATCTCAATATCCCCCCATTGGCATGGTATGGTTAGTAGGAAAAGTGAAGGGGACAGCTCAGGTATCATCCTCGTCACTTGACCGATTGATTGATTGATTGAATATTAACGTCGCACTGTTCAGCTACACGAGGGCTTTTGGCGACGGACCACGTAATTTTGAACCATGGTCAAGTGACGTGGACGACACCTGAGCTGGCACCCCCCTCTCCTAACTACCACACCACACCAACGGGAGGACGTTTCAGCTCTCGACAGATTTAACGTGCATCGCTGCCCTACACGGCGGGTCTTTAGTGGTACTGGGCTCGAACCTGTGACAAAGCAAGCCACAGTCCGATACCTATACCACTCGGCTACCGCGGCCGGCGTCACTTGACCGAGGTAGTCCCCGTTTTGATTTATACTGCGACGTTAATATAACTCTCACTCACCAGAGCCATAACGTAACTTTTGCTGATAAAATAAAGTTGGAAGACTCCATACAGACATAAAACTATCATCTATTTCATAAACATTTAAGTTTTGATACTGTGGTAGTCGAAAGGTCATGGTCTCGAACTCGTGGCAGGTGTTGTTTCTATCAAATCGGGGATTCAATTTTTGGTTACACTGAAGACTCACTGTGTAAAAGGGCTGAAGTATATTAAATCGGTCGAGGCTCAAACATCCTCCCGTTGGTGTGGTGTAGAAGTTAGGAGAGGGGGTGTCACAGCTGAGTTGTATATATGTATATATAGTCTTTACTTGACCAAGGTAAACATTTATACGAGATCCATCACCATAGCTCTCTTCAGCTTTGTAGTTGGCCGTTAATATTACTCTCAATCATTACACCACCGCTGCCCCATTGTTTATGAATATTTTACCCAAATCCATCACATGAAGTACTGCGTGTTAGTTCTGCAGACCTCGGAAAATTTCTTTCTCCTATATATATATATATTTAAATATATAAAAACAATCACAATTATCAATTGAAAAATTTAAATATATATATATATATAATTGCAATCAATAAGTTATACATCCAGGCACCAAACTCGACATTTGACTGAACTTCAAAATAACATGGCTAGTCGTAGTAATCTAAGGCGATACGATAATACAAGACATATGAACTAAAAGTTTTCGAGAAATAAATCAAGAGTTTCCTTTATTACAAACTAATAAACATATTTTTAATCAAATAAACTTCCTTTTCGAATGTTATATTAAAATGTAGAAGCAAACTTAAGCAGTCGTTGTTGTTGGAGTGTTTTATAATAGGAGCAAATAGAGAATAAACCAAAAGTCTCGCCCTGATTATATAAGCATTACAAAATAACCATTTAATATAATAATGTATATCATTGGATATATTAGTTTTAGTAATTTTTGTGTGTGTGTGTGCAGTATACGGTGCGAATGCTCCTTGAGGAATGACTCGGGGGAACACTTGTAAGAAAAACATCACTTTTTGCCAAAATGGCGCCGATACAGGAAAAAGCCCAAAGTGGGCTTTGGTTTCACGAAACGAAATCGCCCATTAATGTTCAATGTAAATGGCAACGTTGTCATGGAAGCAAACCTCCTAGTGTAAAATCAGTAAGGCATGAAATGTTTGAATAAGCAGCGTTCCAGGGCCATTTTTAAACTCACCGGCACCCTAGGCACTTTAAATTGTTACACCCCCGCCCCCCACGATTTCAGTTTTTACTTTGCCAGTTTTGGTTCGGGAGGGATTTTTTTTCCTTTACTCAAACTCTTTTACTTGCTTTTGCTCTTTGGGGAGTCTTTCCATTATCCTCCACCTATGGACCCGTGGTGTCGCAGAATGGCAATAAGAGAGAATAGTGGCATGGTTTGGCCACTCTTGTTCATTTCTTACCTTAATGCATCGTGCCCCTCCTTTTGTAAATTATTACAGTAAATTAATGAAATCGTTTGCAATTACAATATCCCTTTAAGACCCGAATTATTTTTATCTTTAAATATTAAATTCGTCTGGTTATTAATACTGTATGAATCTCAATGGCACTGGGAAAAATAACAAAAAAAAAAATCCCGCTCCCCCCCCCTGGAACGTAGACGGTACCCGCACGACCGTGTGGATGCGGGTTGGGCTTTATCTGTGAAACAGGTCACCTATGAAATTTTACGAGTTATACAATTTTAGCTCTATGTTGATAGAAGAAACAATCTTAATTCAAATAAAATTGTAACAAATAAGGAAATTATTGATGTACATTTAACTCTTTTATTAATTAATTATTCATTTACTGAGAAAATCTTTAGTTTTGCTGTAACAATTGCATTTTTCATAACAGATTTTCGAACTGCTTTCGTTGTTTTCAAATCTGCACTTGCGAGACATTGAAATGTCTTTGACACATCGAAAACGGCTATACATGCCAAGCCTTTTATCCTGGAATGGTTAGGATAAGAGCCATGACATATATAGAAGGTGGATTATAACACTTTGATCTTTTTGCGATTGGAATTGTAACTTTGCCATCTTCATCATCAGTTAAAATACGTTTGTTAGTAGGTGGAGAGGCTGCTAACGCTTCAACTATCTCTAACTTAAATTTTAAGCGATCCATTTTGATTTTGGAAGGAATTTTATTTGATATTGCACTTTGTTTGCACAAAGACCAAGAATTTGAAACAGCTAAATAAATGAAATGAATGGGTTCAAGAGACTTTTATGGTAAAAAATGATCCAAAAGTATCTTTCTCCATTTCAAATATTTCCATATTTTTCTTCATCGCTTTCATCTGAACTTGGTTCTCCTTCCAGTATACGCTATTCATGTTTTGTTCATAGCATTGTCATCATCCAAGAGATCACTAAGTTCTGATTCATGAATTATTCATCAATTGCAAAATTTCTTCTTGTGTGAGAACTCTTCTCCTTTTGGACACCTGAAAAAGATTTTGGGTAAATGTTAGCACTATTCCATGAAAAATATGTAAAATGTGTCAGAAAATCTCATTATTTAAAAATATAAAATATTCAAACTACACCATCGTAACTCCCACCGGAAACCCCTGATTTGAGGGGATATGGATGTGCAGATATCTGTGGAGAGGATAAAAATGCTATACTCCTCAACAAATGTATGAAAAGAAAATTAATTTAAAAAAAGAGCGAGAGAAAAAAAGAGACTCATCCAGGGCGACCCCCCCAAAAAAAATTTGGTATTATATATAATTATATAACTATATATTTCATTTTTACGTAGGCTTCCATCAAAATTATTGAAACAAAAGAAAATTTGAATGGCAAGTATATACCTTTACAGCTGCAGTGACTCAAGTGAAGCCCAACCCGCACGGTCGTGCGGGTAACGAAATCCCGAGTCCTACAAGCTACATTAATAGAGCATAGTTAATATTTTTTTTCTATTTTACAATTATTTAAACATTAATTCAAGAATTTGTATCAAAGCAGTTAGAAATATATTGATAATTACCTTTTTACAACAGATAAAAGGAAGACGTGTTTTCGTTGTATTTGAAAACAAAGCTAAATTTGCCAGCTGAAAATAAAACAGACTACAATCATCGTCTGTTGATAAAAAGTAACACTTTACACTTTCTGCAAACCAGCTCAATCGTTAGAGTCGCGATTTTCTTACATACGACTACTCCAAAAGCAAA
Organism: Trichonephila clavipes; assembly: GCA_019973935.1. Taxonomy (NCBI): domain Eukaryota; kingdom Metazoa; phylum Arthropoda; class Arachnida; order Araneae; family Nephilidae; genus Trichonephila; species Trichonephila clavipes. Next base: position 1,426,269 of record BMAU01018915.1, read on the forward strand.
AATGTATAAAAATATCTAACCCGCACGATCGTGCGGGTTGGGTCTTGAAGGGATATAGAGTACACGTTAGTGTATGAAATGTTTCCATCTTGTTTATTCCCATCTTTTTCTTCGCTGATCGTTTTACTATATTTTACTTTTAGACATCCTCATTCTTTGTTGAGTCACTATCATTGTACTTGTAGGGTACAACAAAGGTTTTCTATTATCATTTCCGAGTTATTATCATTTCAAAATCGTAAATAACTTCATTGTAATCAGCATCCATTGTAAAATTATAATGAGTACATAATAACATCAAACTGTCAAGCATTTCTTTTTACACAGTAGATCTCATTTCAGTCTTTACTCTCTTAAAGGCAAAATAATTCTTTTCTCATGATTCGTTAGGCGGTGGTACGTGCACTGTAATTTAATTTTTTTCTGTTTTTTTAGCCCTCCAATTTTTTGCACCCCTAAATCTTTTGCGCCCTAGGCATATGCCTAGCGTGCCTAAAGATCTTCTTAGAAGGAGTGAATATTAACGTAGCACTCTTCAGCTACTCGAGGACTTTTGGCGACGAACCTCGTCATTTTAAGCCATGGTCAAGTGATGAAGGTGACACTTGAGCTGGCACCACTTCTACTAACTAGCGTACCACACCAACAAGAGGACGTTTGAGATCTCGACAGATTTAACGTGCATCGCTCCCCTACATGGCGGGTCTTTCAATGTAATAGGCTCGAATTCAGGGCACGCCGACCACGAGTTTATTAACTTAACCATTAGGCTACCACGGCCACAAGATCTTCCTAGAAGTGGCACGCCCAGTGTGAGTGAATCAATGGTTGTGTATACACTTTCGGCAATCATTTCAACGGAGTGCTAAATCAATTTGGAATTCATTACGTGAACAAATATTTCAACACAAGTTTGGTAAGAATACTTCCTAAAAGGCTAAGTTGCTGATTTATAAAGAGCAACATACATTAAAGAAAACTTTTCGGGAGCTAGAATTCCACTTATATAGATATTCTCCGAGCTGTGTGTGTGTGTGTGTCGTCGGGTATGTGTTGAAATTTGCAGAGGTAAACAATCTTGTAAAAAGAAATTAAGATAATACTTACAACTTATCGAGAAAAACAAACATTAACTATAATAACTTGAGTACATAATAAATATTTATAATCAGAAGAAGTATATACATCTATATAGTTCCCCCTATACATTTCCAACGAGAATTAAATATCATTTAATTCCAGCCAACCCAAAAGCATTTTTTAATCAAAAGACAATATTTTGAAAGACTGACTATCGAAGTTTCGCCAAGAGCAGCCTTGATCCATCTTCTAGGTCGAGCCTCGGGTAGAATGACAGCACCGATCACGCTAAGACAAGGACGTTTGGGCAAGGGCGCTTCCATTGTCTTCCGGATCGCGGGCTCTTGGATTTAAAAATAACTCTACCCACACACCGAATAGTACTTTCATGGGAAAGCTCTTCTTTCGCATTTTATCGATAATTTTTTTTCTGACGTCGCTTTGACTTGATGACGTAACTTTATGCTTCATTTGTTGTTGTTGTTACTAATGCCACCTGATTGGCAAAGGCCCAAGAAATTCATGACAAAAGGTTAAGTGACGCTTGTCGTTATCCGTAGCTTTGAGCACCATACTGGTGACAGAATGATTTAGCTCGATTTCACCCCAATTTTGAGGGAGAACATTCTGGAGGTGGTCAGGGCCTCCTTCCTCTCTTCCCCTTCCACCCACCTCACGAGAGGGCTTGTGGCTCGACTGCTATTTGAAGTACTCCCATGCTGCGAAGGCACTATACATTTACAAACATCCATGTCTTCTCCGGGAATTCGAGCCCATACTCAACGGCACAGCAGTCAGCGTCGCTGACCATCATACTGGATGGGCGACATGCTCGATTTAGATGGCTATAAAGTCGAAATTTAAGTTTAAGAGACCGATCTGGATAACAAAGGGTCAATTCAAGGTAATATATTGCATGAAACAATCGACTGATTTTCTGTTTACTTTTCACACTATATTGAAATGTAGTTCCTATTAATCCAACTGATGGCATCAGTACTCTATTTGAACATAATGGTACATGAAATTCGTCACCCTAATTGCTAGGGTGGATGCCTCTCCTCATTTTCTTGAGGCCACGGTACTTAGTGGTAATAGTCATGAACTCATGGCCAAAGTGTCGTAGGCTCGAGTCCGGATGCCGCTGAAGGCCCACCGTATATAAGAGGCCTCTCTTTGGTGTTGTATGGTAGTTTAGAGGGAGTGTCAGCTGAGGTTTCGTACTCATCTGTTGACATTGGTTGAAAATTACGATATCCGTCACCAATAGTCCTCACGTTGCGTGAGTGAATATTAATATCGCACTGTTCAGCTACACGAGGGCTTTTGGCGACGGACCTCGTCATTTTGAACCATGGTCGAGTGACGAGGATGACACCTGAACTGGCACCCCCCTCTCCTAACTATCGCACCACACCAAAAGGAGGATGTTTCAGCTCTCGACAGATTTAACGTGCATCCCTCCTCTACACGGCGGGTCTTTAGTGGTACTGGGCTCGAACTCATGACATACCTGCCATGATCCGATACCTTGACCACTGGGCTACCACAGTCCTGGCCTCATGTTGCGTTAAGGTGCGACGCTAATAAATACTCACTTATTTCTCTCTCACGAATCGCAACTAATAATGGCAGGAGTATATGAGCCTAATAATAGGCCCAAGGAGGAGTTTCTTGTCGGACCCAATTGTCTGAGTTACAACAAGGCCTATATCAATCAAATCATGCTCCTGGAGAGCAACAGTTTATATATGTATTTTCAAAAATCTATTTTGAAATGACGGATCACGCCTGAGTTGCTACTTTATTCTCCTAATTTCAACAACACATCACGCAAGTACCTTAAGGTTCGGTTGAATATTACATGAACTAGTTTTCATGATCCTATACTGCAGTCATAGCAAAAGCGTTCGAACCCACAGACCAGTAACTAAAAGATCCCAGTGCCAATTTAAGCTCACTTTGGGCTCTAGGCACACAAGATCTATAGGCCTCCTAGGCACTTAAGGATCGAAATTTTTAACCAGAAAATATCGTTAAGACCAGCTTATCCAGGCGAGAAACACTGTTTGTTATAATAAATGATTCCTTCAGCCCTAAACAGAGGCTCTGTTAATTTTTAACCACTTTTAAATTACGTGGTCGGCATCAGAACTGGAACCACACCCTTCTTATCCACGTCAAGTTGAGAGCCTGGTCATTAAAATTAATATAATTACACAGTCGTAGGTCTGATAAAAGTGAGTTATCCATTTGCAAAAGACATTTCTTTCTCCTAATTTCCATTATCACCTCACAAAAAGGCTTTGAAGCTTCATTACATATTCTTCTGAATAATGTTTGATTTGTGTAAAATAGTAGATCTCCACACTTCATTTGCGTAATGTTTTCCTCTGAAAGGAATTGTTTTGTCCCCGGCATTGATAACAGAGAAGTATTTCACGATTGCGCTGATGATTTACAAGCCCTGGCATCTCAAACGCCTTCTGTAGGTGAATCCCATAATCTAATGTTAATACATAATAAACAAAATTCGGTGTCCTCAGAGGTAATCGACAATGCTGGGAAAGTCTTCAATGTCCTCGCTGTTTGACCGTGATGAATCGGAAGGAAGGAGCTATTGTGTACGTAAACCTTCAACATATTGTTCTACTTAATGGCAAGTGTTTTCCCTAAAACATTTCTTCGTCATAATTAAAAGCTGTACTGTATCTCACATCAATCTAACCATCAATATGTGAATTACTTTTCTATCGCTTATAAAATGTACATTTGTAGTTTAACAAATTCGATTCCTAAGAGACAATTGATTAATTTACTATCAATGTTGATAACTCCCTTTTTTGTTCATTGATTTTTATTTACCCCACACTGAAGTAACACGAAAGCTATTGGCGATGGTCCTTGTTATTCTTCACCAAGGTCAAGTGACGAGGTGACATCTAAGCTCCTCTCCCCCCCTTTTGTGGCCGCGGTAGCCGAGTGGTGTAGGTATCGGACCGTGGCTTGCTTTGTCACAGGTTCGATCCCAGTACCACTAAAGACCCGCCGTGTAGGGCAGCGATGCACGTTAAATCTGTCGAGAGCTGAAACGTCCTCCCGTTGGTGTGGTGTGGTAGTTAGGAGAGGGGGTGCCAGCTCAGGTGTCGTCCACGTCACTTGACCATGGTTCAAAATTACGTGGTCCGTCGCCAAAAGCCCTCGTGTAGCTGAACAGTGCGACGTTAATATTCAATCAATCAATCACCCCCTTTTCAAGCTATTACATCTCGCAAAGACTCGAAAAGACTTTAAAACACGACGGATTTTTCGTGCACCACATGGTGGTGCCTCTAGGTCATTCAACCTTTTTTCCCGCCGGGCCACATGCATATGAAAAAACCCTCAAAAGACCAAATCAACATTGGAGAAAGTAATCAAGTGTAATATATAGAAAAAAAAATTAAGTCAATTCCTACATAGATCAACAAAGAAAATTTTATTTTAGCTACTTTCTACGCACAACATTAATTGGTAATTAATTTTTATTAATTAATTTTTATTAATTATCATTAAGGTATCGTATTGCCATCCAAAATAATCGTGTATATAAAATTTCGGTTCAATTGAATGCTTTAAAACGTGAGAAAAAAAATATTTTCAAGTTTTGACCCCAGTCGCTAAAAATGAAACCAACGGGGCTGTATATGTAATTCTTTAAATAATTTGTTTCATTCAATTAATTTTAATAAAATTATCGTATTTTTGCCCAAAACAATAGTGAATAGAAATTTTCAGCTCAAATGAGTGCTTTAAAATGCGAGAAAAAAATCGTTTCAAGTTTTAACACAAGTCGCCAAAATTTTCGCTCATCTGTAATCCAATTTGTAATTCTTTGAATAATTAGTTTTAATCAATTAATTTTTATTAATTATTATTAAGTTATTGTATTGTCATCCGAAATAATCACGTATATAAAATTTCAGCTCAATTGAACATTTTAAAATGTATTTTATTAACGATTGAAAATTCCACCAAGATAAATAAATAAATATAGAGTGTGAGCTAATAGGAATTGAAAAACACTCAAAAGACCAAATCAACATCGTAGGAAGTAGAATTGATCAAAATATTAAAACTTATATTCAGATTTTATTTTAATACTGTATTATATAAACTTTCTATCAAACGCATACGAAAGAATTTGTACTTTGATGCATTTTTTACTGAGTTATGGGTTAGTTTTGATTTCCTTTCATCCATGACCAAACCCCTTGTTTCCATTCTGTTATCAAAAGACAAATTGATGGCAAAACTGATGGATTTGATTGCTTGGTTGATAGAATTTCCCTCTAAATTTTTTGAGCATTGTTTTTAAATAATTGAATATCTTAGTGTGATGGACCATGACCGGGCCACTCAGAAAAGGTCGACGGGCTACATGCGTCCCGGGGGCCGAGGGTTGAGTATCACTGCTCTAGGTGGAAACACTAGGGCTCGCCAACATGACATGCTGGGCAAGTGCTCATTGCCGTGACCGGTAGTCTATCTTGGCCACAAGTATATTGTAGAAGCTACGCTCTTCACACGCGGCTACTTGTGTATTGAACGCGGAGAAAGCTTTCTATTGCTGTTTTGGACTCAATCCTAGTGGCAGTGGTTATGATCACGAGATCCTAGCAGGCGTGGTTGAGTCTCAGATTCAAAATGTAGTGCCACTGAAGACCCACCTTGTACAGGGGCTGATGCATGTTAAATATGCCGGGGCTCAAACCTCCCATTTGGGGCAGGGTGTCATTGTTTGGAGAGAGGGTGCCAGTCCACAGGTGTCGTCTTACCCACTTGATCGAGGTTCAAGATTATGACTTTTGTCACCAATAGCCCTCTTTATTGTGCGATGTTAATGAACACTCATTCGGACTGAATTATTGTGCCTAGCAGTTCTTCCCCTCTGGCACTCACTTTTCAGTCAACCTTGTGTTCACGTGTGAAAAGATTTCTCTTCCCTCTTTACACTAGAGGAGTGGTGAGAGAAAACGAGTTGATTGGCTCAAAGTTGTCTCGTGTGAAACTGGCCTAAATCGCAGGTACATAGTTTTTTCATAAATTAGAGTGCTTGGAGTAGTTTAGAGCTAAGTAATTTTAAGGCACAATGCATTACATGAAACCCAGTGGCCGAGTGGTTGCGCTTTGCGCTTCTACGTCACAAGTCCGGGGTTCAAACCTCAAGCTGGGCAATGTCCACTCAGCCTTTCATCCCTTCAATGGGTCGATAAATGAGAACCAAACTTGCTTGGGAACTAAGCACTGGGTGTTTCACGTCAGACTGACCATCTGACCGGAATAACTGCTCATTCACCTCAGTGCCCAAGGTCACGAGATGGACACAGTAGATTTTGGCCCTAATCTGCTGTTGCACCACTGAGTTTAGTTGTTTTTTTTTTTTTTTTTGGTTTTATGTATTACATATCAATTATGCATCACATACATATGCATTAAAACACACAATAATAATACATAAAAAAGTAGGATCAATAGCTAATAACCTACAAATTTGTTACAGGACGCCATTAACATAATAATAGCAAATTAGATTTTACGAGAAAGACATATTCTGGAAGAGGAAGGGAAAAGGAGGAATGGAAAAATGACGGAAGCTTATCTCATTATACGTCACGTGAGTGTGAAGACCATAATTGGCTTCGAAAAATACTAAAGAATGAGTTTCGTTCCATTGAAGAAGTTCTAAGCACATCATTGCGAAAGGGCCCGGAAAGGCAGCTCCCCGCAGTCAGGCAAAGGGAAGGAAGCGACCTCCCGTTGTTAAAGGCTTTTTTAATTATTTCCTGCAAACAATCAGAGGGGTTTTGCGCCCCGCTTTCTTCCTCTTTCCACTCCACTTGCTCCGAATCCCACACTTGTACTCAGCGGGCACCTGTTGGAGCCAGCTTTTCTTGTGCATCGTGTGTTTTAGATGTTGTTTCGGATAAATATGGGCCAGATGACTGAATCAATGCTCGATAAATGATTCTAAAGGAGTGTTTGTTCTAGAACAGAGGTTCCCAAACGTTTTTGTCTCATAAGCCCCTTGCCATGTTTTTCGGTTTTAGGGAGACCCCTATTGACCTAATATTGAATTTTTATAAATTTATCAATTTAAATGTCTTTTTGACAGCTGATACTACTACTTACTTTAAAAGACTTAAATCTCTAAATGTAGTGTAGGATAGTGTTTAAAACTTAAGACCCCGTGTTATAATTAAATTAATATTCGCTGAATACATAAAGTAAGTGAACACTACAAACAAATGCTTTTAAATGGATGGAGGAATCTGGTATTTCATCCATTCTGATGCTTCCAAAATTGCTGACATCCGTTTCTAAGCTTTACTCTTCTTTAGTGCCTATTCCCATCAGTTCCTGAGGGCTGCGGTAGCCCAGTGGTTAAGGTATCCAACCATGGCAGGTATGTCATGAGTTCGATCCCAGTACCACTAAAGACCCGCCGTGTAGGGCAGCGATGCACGTTAAATCTGTCGAGAGCTGAAACGTCCTCCCGTTGGTGTGGCGTGGTAGTTAGGAGAGGGGGGTGCCAGCTCAGGTGTCGTCCACGTCACTTGTCCATGGTTCAAAATTACGTGGTCCGTCGCCAAAAGCCCTCGTGTAGCTGAACAGTGCGACGTTAATATTAACTCACTCACCCATCAGTTCCTGTTGTAATCTGAGTTTTTTTTTTATTCAATGTCACCATGTAGATTTATTGCAAAATTCAAAGCATTCTTCAATAAATTCAAAGATTTATTGCATTTATTCAAAGCATTCTCAAAACTAGTTTCAAATTCTAAATAAAGGGCATTTAAGTGTTGAACGTAGGTTAAAACGAGATGTTCCTGGCAGATTGCTTGTGACAAATTGAGAAACTAGAAAATTCGCAACGACCAATAGTACACTCCTTAGCTTAATTCTGGAGTGAGTGAGTGAATATTAACACTGCACTGTTGAGCTACATGAGGGCTTTTGGCGACAGACCTCGTCATTTTGAACCATGGTCAAGTGACGAGGATGACACCTGAGCTGGCACCCCTCTCTCCAAACTACCACACCACACCAAAGGGAGGACGTTTGAACTCTCGACAGTTTTAACATGCATCGCTACCCTACATGGCGGGTCTTCCATGGTACTGGGCTCAAATTCATGAAACGCCAGCCACGAGTTCGTTACATTGACCACTAGGCTACCACGGCTACGCTTAATTCTGGCAAGAAACATTGAAATGATGGTCATTGTAACTGCAAATTAACCTAATTTAATTTAGTAAGTAAATCTGTTAAATAAATAAATCTGGTTTCCACTTGATTAAATTTTCTTTCAAAATTAAGATCTGGTTTAATGAGAACCACTATCGTGGACCCTCATTAACACCTCATGGACCCGCAAATTAATTTTTCGCTGCTGTGGACCCATTACAGGTCGTCATAGATTCCTAGTGGTCGATATGGACCACTTTGTGAATCACTATTTTAGAATATACATTAATTTCGTATGCTGATGTCCTTGGAGTTCTTGTCATTATTAAGCGTAATATTTTTTTTTGTAAGACCCAATGACAGACGTAATGTTTTTTTTTGTTAGACCCATGGACTAAAGCGTAATGTTTATTTTTTGTAAGACCTAGGCACTGAAGCGTAATGTGCAGGAAGAATTCAGAGCTCCTGCACCAATAATCCGCAAACGGGAATATACAAAATTGAATATAATACTAAACGATAGTATTCTCTAAGTTTATAGTTTTAGGTAAGCATAGAGATTTACACGACTCCTGAGTACAATGGGAAACCCTAGCGATATTTTCCTATTTTTGACCCACTATGTCTTTTCTTTGTTTTCTTTGCAACTAGGTTGGCGTGGAGGGAAACTTTGGAAAAGGGGATGCCAGCTCAAGTGTCATCCTCGTCCCTTGACCAAGGTTCAAAATGACGAGGTCCGTCACCGTTAGCCCTCGATGTTGCTTCGGAGAGCAACGTTAATAAAACACTCACTGACCCTCGCACTGATCATCATAAGTAAATGCTGGGTTGATAGGCTGGTGGTCATGGTTACGGACACTTAACCGACGCAGTTGAGTCGCAGGTTCGAGTCCTGATGTCCCTGAAGACCCGAAGAGTAGAAGGGCTTATGCACATTCTATCTTTCATGGTTCAAAGAACGTTGGTATGGTGTGGAAGTTAGGAGGGTTGGGTGCCGGCTCAGATGTCCTCCTCGTCACTTGACCGCGATTCAAAATTTACGAGGTCCCTCTACAATGGCTCTCATGTTGCTTTAATTTCCACGTTCATAAGGGGAGTCGGAAACTTCGATACCGACAATGTTAAATTGGCTGTTTTTGATGTACCTTTTACAAACTCTGTTACATGTACATGTTTGAAATTTTTCATACAATTTGAGTACACCTTTCTTATTATAATGAAATGAGCTTTTTTAGCTAATTTTGAGTTTTTTCAAAATTTACTAAACATTTTATCAAACATAGTGAAACTTGACCCATTTTTCACATAAGAAAAATTTGCAAAAAATAAATTTTTGAATGTTTCACAAAAAGCTCATTTTAGTATAGATTAGCCATCATTATAAATATATCGTAAAAAATTTACATACCCGTGAACAGTAGTTTCTCAGAAACGGTACATCGAACTTTAAAATTTACATTTTGAGATAAATTGATTTTAATGTACACAGTAAAACTTCTAATCGGCTAGGAAATAAAAAAAATAAAAGGCTCAATTTTTGCAATAAAAGATACATGTTTTGGTTTATATTAGGCGTTACACTTTTAAGCAAAAACGAAGTAATTTGTTTACATTTTTCGCCAATCAAATGGGCGTGGCCCAGTTTCAACGATTATTTAAAAATAGGTTTTAAGGGCTTCTAATTACCCTAGAGGTTAAAGTAAGATATTTTTAGAAAGGTTAAAATCTATACAGTTTGAAAATGTAAAAATATCTAACTATCAAAAAAATAAGATTTTAGCTTTCCAACACTTCTTAAGCACTTAATCTTTCCAATTTTCATTCTGATATGATGAGCTTGATTCTTTTTAAATCAACGGGCGTTCGTTAATGCGTTTGCTCAAACGTGATCATGTAAAATGAACAATTAACCAAAACACAGCAAAAATTTACTAAGAAATGGACATTTACGCAACTTCATTGTATTTTGGCAAGTATATTTATGCTCACATAATTTGAATTTGTTTACACACACACACACACACACATTTTAATACTCACTATACATGAAAATTAACTGTAAATTAAACCAGGACAAGGTAACAAATTGTTTTTATGGTCTCAATTTATTTTGGCACTTTTGGAATTCGGATATCAAAATATATTTAACCGTTTTATGCGATTATCCTAAAAAAAGTACTCAAAAACCTTTTTTTTTTACTATAATTTTGTTTGTTTGTTTTCTTATTAGTATTTTTTGGGGTACATGCACATCAACTGATAATCACGGTCTTTCTTGTTCAAAAAGGCAGAAAATATTTTGAATTTAAACAAATACGACGAGGCAAAAAAATTGTCAATTGAAGCCCCCAAATTGAAAAATTCTATTGTTAAAATATAGTTGCTTTTTTCGCAATTATATGGAAAAAAATATTTTTAACTGGAACCTATATATACCACACACAGAGGTAGGGAAATCACAGCCTCTTTAAGTTTCTTGTGTGGCCTTCCTAAAAGCTATCACTTGTATTTATTAATATTTAGTTATAAAGATTATAACAATTTGCAAATCAATGGAATTAAATAATGACATGAATGCATATATATATTTCAATGAGTTACCGTTACACTTAATATTTTTACGTGAGAAATGGAGCAGCAAAGCCTATTATCCCTTTTTCAATGAGACTGCTTGTGGGAATAGCCAATTGTACATTTCAAATGTTAGAATCCCACTTACTGCAACATTGCAACACTGTCAAGTGGCCGCGGTAGCCTAGTAGTATAGTTATCGGATTGTGGCTGCCTTGTCACGAGTTCGAGCGCAGTACCACTAAAGACCCGCCGTGTAGGGGCGTGATGCACCTTAAATCTGTCGAGAGCTCAAGAATTCTCCCGTTGGTGTGGTGTGGTAGTTAGGAGAGGGGGTGTCGTCCTTGTCACTTGACCATGGTTCAAAATGACGAGGTCCATCGCCAAAAACCTTCGTGCAGCTGAACAGTGCGACGTTAATATTCACTCACTCGCAACACTACCAGACGTGCTCATTTAGAGGATGAATCAAGGCTTCGAGTTATGAAGCTTGATCCAAATTATAAATATATAAATATATATATATGCTTACATCAATAAAAAATACCAAAACAGAGAAAGTTATAACGGTATCTATGGGAATGTAATAATAATTTTATAAAAAAAAATAATAATCAGTGATGAATGTTATAACAAGTTTCACCCTTATGTGAATACAAAAATATATTTTATACAGCAACTTTTTATATCAAATAATAAATTAACAATGATTTAATATTTTTAATAATATTTCTGTATAATGCACAAAATTGTTAAATATATACAAAAACTAAAAGTTGCATTTATAGGTACATCAACCTATGCGGCTTCCTTTATTACTACTTAATTTATATGCAGCATCTAATGCTAAAAAGGTTCCCCACCTCTGCTATATTGCTATGTGTGTGGAAAAAATGTTCTATTGTATGAAGATTAGAAAAAAAAATAATTGAAAAAATTAACATTGCCCCAAAGGGGATGAATTTAAATAGTGCAGGAAAAGTGAAATTTTCTTTCTCTCTCGTTAGGAAAGTCGTAACATCAAAAACACTTATACCCTCAAAACATATCTTAAACGTTAAGATTATACTCCGTTTATTTTTTGAAGATTACAAGTATTTAAAGCCGTTGTTTTATTTATGTTCTGAGTTGAAGAGATAGCTCAGCAAGTGATTTTAAACCTCGCATAAGCTGATTATTTCGGATAATTCATATCCTTAATAAATTTTAGTGGAATAGTGTACACATTTAACTTAACCTAATTTTCACGCTTGCTGTATCAAGAATCGGGGATAGAACAAAACATTAGAAACGTTGACGCAAACTAGCAACCCAACCGAAGGCATGTTTCCAACCAGTTTCAGTAAATCTCTTTCAAAAACAATGTTTTCTTAATCTTTCTTATCTCACTATTTAGATTTTAAAATTAAACATTTGATTACCACAGCTACCATGAGTTTATGTTTGCAAGTTCTGTACAAAGAAAAACGAAAGCTACATAAAGTATTTGTCTCTCTCAAAATAAAAATAAAAAGTTTTTCGTAATGATGTAATAAATTTTATTTATCTCACACATGAAAACAACAATAAAAAGGCAGGAAGTCCTGTTCCATATTGTGGTTAGAAATCGGCCATCAGGCGCAATTTTTAGTTCCATTAACCCAACATTACAACATAAAATGCGTATCGGCAAATTGATGCAGCGCGTTTGTATTATTTGCGATCAAATCAAGCGCATTTGAATACAAAATATATGCATGGATTGGTAAACCATGTACAAAACTTTATATAGAAACGTGTCTGTGTTTTAAAGTTTTTCGTCATGTTTTTGAAGAAGTACTAAATAGAAGAACACAAATTATTTTGCGGTGATGAAGACTCGAAATTTTTTTCCCCTACTTACAGTATGTTGAGAAAAAAACCCTACATAATACATGTAAATTACAGTTTTACAATTTCAGCAATGAGTATGAAGTTCTATAATTTTACAATACGTGGTCCGTCGCCAAAAGCCCTCGTGTAGCTGAACAATGCGACGTTAATATTCAATCAATCAATCAGTCAATATAATTTTACAATGACAATGGGAGACAGATGTGAACCCCCCCTAGTTATTTTACATTTTATTACAATTTTGATGTATAAATGTCACTTTGAAGAATGAAAAACTACTTCAATTCGATTAAATTTAATCTGGTGCGAATATGAATGAGAAATAATGTTCAGTATATTCCTTTTTAAGAAAAGTAGCTTTAAGTAGTAGCTTTCTGATTGATGCGTCGATTTTTGATTGTTTGGTTAACGTAATACCTGGATGCAACACGAGGGCTAATGGTAAAGGCATCATAATTTTAAACTTCAGTCAGGAGACGAGGATGACATCTGAGCCGGCACACACTCTTCCCTCCAAAATTTCAATAACTTTTTAAAATGATAAACTGGCATTATCAACCTTAAGAAGAATGCTTCCCTTTCTTGTTATGAGTTTTAAATTTTTTGTCACATGTTACTGAAATGAAAGTTAGTTCTTCTTTAAATTGTCATGAAAGCATTTCTCTAACTATAAATACAGGTTAATCAGGATATCCAGAGTTATGAAATTTACTTCGACCACTCGTTTTAAAATAATTAAACCTTTTATGTGAATAGTCTTGTATGATGCCAATTTCTTGTTCTTTATATCGTATTTTTTAGACTAATAGTTTCCTATTTGTGTTTGTGTATTAAATGCTTCAGGTTTTCCATTCCCGCAAGACGCAATGTCCACCAAGCATAGCCAAGCAAGCCTTGCAGTTTTGAACCACATGCAGATGACAAGGTCGACACATTAATAATATTCCATTTTCCACATTAACGCCATAATAAAGGAATGACATTCCCCGATGTTTTATTAATGCCATATTTAGAAACAATACGAGGAATATTAGGGAGCTCTTTGATTGTGAGCCACGCGTTCAAGTGACGAAGATTACACCTGAGATTGCACCTAAATTCTACACCACTCCAAGCAAGGATTTGTAGAATCAACAGATTTAACGCGTGTCAACAGGCAGTGGTGTAAAGAAGAATATTAGGCCCTCCCAGCATAGTTACGTCACTTGACCATAGTTCAAAATGACGTGGTCCGTCGCCAAAAGCCCTCGTGTAGCTGAACAGTGCGACGTTAATATCCAATCAATCAATCAATCCCAGCATAGTTAAGTTTTGCCATAACTATTTTATAAGTTGGGTTAATACGTACTTGGCGTCAGTCAAGCTTTAGGCCTCCTACAATCCTGGGCCCCCACGATGCGGAGGTGTACGTTACACAGGGGTGTAGCTACTATGTACCATATCAGTCGTGTCAATGATACAGGGACCCCAAGCTTTGAGGGCCCCAAAACGTCTAATAAAAAAACTCAAAATGTTAAGGCCCCCAAGCAACTTTAATACAAGGCCCTCTCAGGTCTAGCTACGCCAGTGACATTACGCCACGGTCAACACGTACTACATGAAAAGTATTGAATACTATCAACAGAATGATTTGGCTCGTTTCCATCCCAATTTTGAGGGAGGGGGCACCCTAGTGGTGGGCAGGGGCCTATCATCTCTCTTACCCTTCCACCAACCTCGAAGTTCGAGGGCTATTTAGATTACCCCCATGCCGTGCTTCAACTTCACTATACATTTATAAATATCCATGCCTTATCCGGGATTCAAATCCTGGCTCTACGACACACCAGTCAGCGTCACTAACTATAAAACCGGAAGGGCGACTTCCAGAAAAACTTAACTCTATCTCAAAAACTTTATTTAAAAAAAAGATAGTCACTTTTCTTTTTAATATAATGACCATTTCTAATTCAAACATGAACGAGTTTTGCTCACGCCTGCTAAGTGTTGTCCTCGTCACTTGACCGTAGTTCAAATTTCGAGGTTCGTCGTCAGCCCTCGTATTGCTTTAAAAAAACATCGTTAATAAAACAAAATATACCCAGGGCCGTTTGTAACCTCCCGGTGCTCTAGGCACTTCAATAGCTACGCCTCCCCCTATTTCCAGAGCATCCCTCTTCCTCCTTCAGTTCATACTTTTCCTGTTTTGTTTCGGGTGAGATTTTCCCTTAACTTTCTTACTTTCCCCCCGTTCTTTTATTTTGCTGTTTGAATAGTCGTTCCATTATCCACCACCTATGGACCCGCCGTGTTAAGGGCTAACAGTCGTACGGAAAGAATAGTGGTATGGTTTGGCCACTCTTGTTCATTTCTTAACGCATCACGGATCACCTACCCTTTTGTAAATTTGTACCAAAAATTAATGAAATCATTTGCAATTACAGAATAGACATTATTGTATAAACTGTTTTCAACTTGTTAATTATTTTCTTTTTCATCGCTTATCGCTATATTATCTTATATTTTTTGACATCCTTATTCTTTGCTGAGTCACAGCCATTGTACTGGTACAACGATTTCCTTCGAAAAACGAATGAATTTTTAGAGAAAATCATTAATAACTTCATTGTAATCAATTTCCACTGCAATATCATTTTGAGTGTATAGCAACATCAAACCCTGTTAAGCTTTTCATCTTCCGTAGTAGATCTATCTCATTTCAGTCTTTAGTCTCTTGAGGGCAGAAATGTTTCTCTCACAATTCGCTAGGCGATGGTACGTTTGCTGTAATTTTTTCCCTTTTTTCACCCCTCCCCCTAATTTTTTTGCGCCCTCAAACCTTTTAGACACGTGCCTAAGCGGAAAAGTGGCCCTGAGTAAGCCTCTACAAATTTAATCAATTAACTTTGGCGCCGCCGTTTAAGAGCGGACAGCTATGTGTGTCACGGGAATCGAACGATGACGAGTATACTCGTCAATTAAAAAGTAAGTGTCACTGTTAAAGTATTGAATCAAGAAGATGGGTTTACTTGATAAAATTGCCAATTTTATTATTAACTTATTTATTTGGTTACCATAAACATATATTGCCTATATTACTCAAAAAAAGAAAAACCACATGTAAAAAAAGGTAAGAGTTTAAACTCCTTCTGAATTTTAGTATCCTTCAAAATTCCTGGACTGATACCCAACATACACTGATTTTTTTCCTTCTTTACTGGCAAAAAATTTTCTACCTGTCTTGACACAATGGAAGTCATGGAATAGCCGCTGTAGGATTGATCCCAGTCCTCTTACACAGAAAGCATCCTTGCCGTTCTCATTCCAGTAAAGAATTTTTTAGGCAGGATGTCATTGGCTATTACTCTAATGTCAGCACGTGGTTTAACATCTAACAATTGCCATTTGTACCACTCGATAGCTGGGTAACTTCGTGCAAGCAGCTATCAATGGTCTTAGCGCCTGGTCGACGTCACGCATTTGTCCCAAGGCTGACCATACCTGAAAGAACCCCATTGTAAATAAAATTTCCGACTTCTTCCTTTGCTCCTTTTAGGCTAACTTCTAAAAAACATAATCTTAGCACATAAATAAATCGGAATGAGAATTTATATTCTGCTTCAGCCGGTGCGTACGGGAACACATGAGTTCTCATCTTAAATATTTCGTATTTTCTATCTATTTGTTTTACTCCAGACTGACCTCAAAATATTCTAAATATCTTGAAATTTGAGAATATCATGCTTTTCTCAAAAATTGCAATTTAAATAGTCAATGGTCACTACTTTTTACGAATAACGGGTATATTCGTCAGTACACCAAATCCTGTAAGTTCTCCAGTGACGAGTATACTCGTCAATCACAGTTAACTGGTTAACGTGTATTAGTAATGCTACACGATTGGTCTGTCGTGAAATAAGGACATGAATCCACGACTCGATAGAAACAACTCTGACTATGACCCCTCGGCTAAGTCGCACAGAGAAAATCCCATGTATAAACTCATCTAGGTAAATATATGGAAGAAAATGGACGCACGCACTAGATTTCCGAAAAGGGGTACTCCGTCACGAGAGCATTAATGCTTCACTTAGTCATATTTTTCGTCCGTGACTTTTTCATTCTGTGCACAAACGTCCCTTTCGAATGTCTGTGTCATTGTCAATCATAATCCTAGGGCAGTGGGGACACAGAGCAAAACGTTCGTGTCCCTCTGCTTTGTCCAGCGAAGTTTCCTGCCCTGAAAAGACTTCCTGGGGTGGTCTGAAAAGAGCTGCTAAATATAGAGGCGGGTCGCATCTCAAGCGTAGAAAGTGGAATTTCACGCCGCTTTCTTCCTCCTCCTCGAGGAAGCACGCCTTTCCTTTTTCAGAAATAAACCTCTCTCGGAAGTTCAACATTTTTATTTTCATTATTATTCCATTTTCCCCACTTTCACTTGTTTTTGCACCCGAGACAGGTTGGCGCCGTTCTCGTGTTCATTCCACATTCGAGAGAACTTGTTTCTGAAGGTGTTTGGGCTAAAATTAGAACTGGCCCACGTCAAGTTATACCCATTTAATCCCCCCTCTTACTTTCATAACAACCTGAATTTTATTCTTGGACCAACAGGTCTCAGTCTGCCATCTGGAAACTGGCTATTTCAGGCTTTCAAAGTGCCTAGACATTCCGTGACCCCAAATTCTGAATTTTTCGGTGCAATTAAGTTTATAAAAGGAGTTAAGTCGAGTGAAAATGTCCGACTGCTAGATATGAATAAACTGCTTCCTTTCAAAAAGTAAATCTAGGCAGCTTAATACACCGAATGGAAAGGTTTATGAGTTTACAATTACCATAGAACTGCGATGAATGTTTGACTACTGGCTCAAGTGTCTATAATTTTAAAGAAAAAAATTCATGCATTTAAGTCATTAAAATTTACCACAAAAATTGTTAAAAGCTGGGTTAATAGTTTTATAAAAGGCAAATATTTATGTGTGAAAAATAGTAGAAAATAGTTTTCGGGAGTTTACTTTTATTGTTGCGTTACTCATTGTAAATGCAATGTGTAGACGTCACAAAAAAATGGGACACTATTAACTCCTTAAGCGGTCAGTTTTTTTCCCCAAAATGTTCCAAAAAGACATTTTTTTATTGCATATATACAAGCATGTATAGTATTTAACTTAATACGAAAATGGAAGAATTTTATGTTTTAATTTTCAATTTTAAAGTTTTCACGCAAATTTTATTTTATAATTGTGGAACACAAAAACCCCTAAATGTTTGCTTTTTATAAGTACACTCAGCATGCTATGAAAAATGTTTCATATACCTTAAAATATAATTTCTCTCATGCTTGCAAAAAAATTTCATGTTAGTACCACTTTTTCGAGTGTTTGAGGATTGTATGTGTGTTCGTAGATGCTTTCACACACACTTTGAAGGCGTGGTTTAATACTAACATTGCGAAGGGGACAGAGATAATATCGGCTTTTTTGAATAACATTTCAATTTTCATTTCTTCTCAAGCAACGAATTGCACATTGACTTGCCTGTTCGTTGTCGAATATTTTCAGGAATCTAGATTCCTGCCTTCCATGAAAAATTCTCGCCTTCATCACAAATGAAATCTCGAATGAGAAGTATTTGGCCAGTATGGCCACAAACTGCATGTCTTAAAAACACTATCACTAATAATCTCACTGTAAGAATGAAAAACATGTGCAAATCAAAGATAGGAAGAAGAAAATATCAGTGCCCATACAGGGTACGGGCAACCCAGTTAGAAGTTAATAACAGATAACTCTCACATTGCTACTGAACGAAAACTTTTTCGACGTTAATGAATCTCTCAAAAAGAACTAAATTATGATGTTGGGATGGATTAATCAACTTCATCAGAGTAGTTAATTATGAACTTAAAAAGAAGTTTTTCGTGATTGATGTTTTTTCTTGTGTCTATTTACACATCGCGAAAAATTCTACATTTCAACTTCCATAAGATTCTGCTTCAAAATTCCTCTTCCAAGGTAATTTTTAAGAAATAAGTCCCATTATTTTACATGAGTGCTTCAAACTTTCCGAGAGGAAAAAAATAGATATTCTACTCAATACTTTTCAAACAGCAGATGACTGCAACATAAAAGATACTATTACTTTTTTTAATATACACTCAGGAACATTGAAAATAGCGACCCAAGAAGAAAGCATTGGATTGAAATGAAATTTAATACGCATAATGACACAGATGAGAGATTCACTTGATCTCAAAAACAAGACAAACGAATACAGGGTGGACAACTTCAATAGCGCGTTGGACCATTTCCAGCTGCAATACATGCCACCTCACGGTCCGGCATTGAGTTGATTAGACATCTTATGTTGTCCTGTGTACAGCTAACTATTATGCTGTTAAAATGCAAACCAAAAGGCCTATGAAAGGAAGGAAAACACTACGGCGAGTAGAATCTTGTCGATGTACTACCCCGCTGAGTTGAGTTGAGTTGAGTTAATATTAACGTCGCACTGTTCAGCTACACGAGGGCTTTTGGCGACGGACCACGTAATTTTGAACCATGGTCAAGTGACGTGGACGACACCTGAGCTGGCACCCCTCTCTAACTACCACACCACACCAACGGGAGGACGTTTCATCGACAGATTTAACGTGCATCGCTGCCCTACACGGCGGGTCTTTAGTGGTACTGGGATCGAACTCATGACATACCTGCCATGGTTGGATACCTTAACCACTGGGCTACCGCAGCCCGTACTACCCCGCTAGAAGAGTGCCACGCAGTACAATCAGAGGAATTCGATTATCAAGTTAAATAACACTTCATGAAATAACTTCTTGTTCTCAGGTTGTGAGGTGGACGACAGCCAAATGAGTATCACACGCTGTTATGGTCATCTCCAGACATATCTTTCATGCTCATCGATGCTCGAAGCGGTTCAGTTCAGTGCAAACACTGAAAAAGTGGAGACCTGGCTAACGCCTTATGCTCCGAAAAAATTTTGAGCTCGAAGCGGTCTTTGGCCATGGTAACCTAGTGGTTATGGTCACGAGTTCTTAGGTGGCATGTAGTGGGCTCTAGTCCTGGTACCACTAAAACCCCGACGTGAATAGGAAACCAATGTACGTTAAATCAGTCGGGCTCAAAGTCCTCCTGTTGGCGTGGTGAGAAAGCTTGGAGAGAGGGAGCCAACTCAAATGCAGTCCTCGACACGTGACTGAGAATTACAAAAAAAACCACGTAAATTAACAAAATTCGCAAATCCGTTGCCAATACTGCGTTGTTAATATAACTGTCACTCACTCGAGGCGGATGTTGAAAATAATTCTACCCCAGTTCATGTCGAATGCGCACTATACCACTGCAAACGCGCCTGATGGTATGGAACGGTTAGGGGTAATCTGCTTGACGGCTTTCGTGACGGCAGTGTATGAAAAGAAAATTTCTAAAGAATATACACATGAATTTTTATTTAAAAAACTCACTTTTTAAAAATAAAGTAGCTTCGTTACTACAGAGTAAATGTGTATAGGGAGATTAGTACGAAGTAGAAACATCAAATCATCCGCTTATGAAACACCAGGCTGAATAAATAAGAATACTGGCATTGTTGTGGAGTGGTGTAAATCATAGTTTTGTTTAGGTAGGTAAATAATATTTTGTTTGTTAGGTGTCACATTCGGCCTAGGACCGAATCGCGGGAAGGCATAGATGTTTATAAATATATAGTGCCTTTGCTGCATGGTTACACTCTAAATAGCCGTCAAGCTCAAAGTTCTCTCGTGAGGTTGGTGGAAGGTGGAGAGAGATGGAAGTTCCCTGACCACCTCCAGAGTGTACTCCCTCAAAATTGGAGTGTAACCGAGTCAAATCGTACTATCACCTGTATGGTGCTCAAAGCTACGGAGAACGACAGATGTAAACCTACCCCCTTTCACGATGAATTTCGTGTGGCTTGATCTGATGTTACTGTCGATCAGGTGGGATAAGTAATAACAAAGACATTTTAAAAGATGTTAGAAGTTATGAACGTTCGTGGGATGGTTTTAAATTGGCGTCGTTCTGGAAGGATAGAATACAATAAGACGAAGTCCTCTGGCTGCCCACCTTGGCGAGTGAGGAAGAACAAAAGTATAGTCACACTACAAAGCAACACGAAGGCTATTGGCGACAGACTTCATCATTTTGAACCTCGATCAAGTAGCGAGGACGACACATCAACTGGCACCTTCTCCCCCTCCTAACTCCCCCAACGGAAGGGCATCAGCACCCTCTACATAGCGGATCTTCAGTAGCGCCAGAACTCGAACCTGCGTCAGGCCGACCGCGTCAAACTACGGTGAATTGACGAGGATGATTATGTATATCATCTTCCTCATACTTTCTCATCAGAACCGATTCAATCGCCTCAGTTGGAAAAGGGAAGAGGATAAACGCGTCTATGATTCGTCGTTTATTACCTCCGCTTACATTGATTGAATGTTTATTAAAAACATTTAGAAGCAACAGGAGAGCTATTGGCAACCTCGTAATTTTGAGCCTCAATCAAATGACAAGGAGGATGCCTGAGCTGGTATCTTATTCCCCACATTTCTACACCAGGCCAACATGAGGTCTTAGAGCCTTAATGTGCATCAGCCTCTGTACACGGCAGGTCTTCAGAGCTCGAGCGAGTGAGTGGATATTAACATGGCACTATTCAGCCATTCGAGGGCTTTTAGCGATGGACTTCGTCATTTTAAACATCCGTCAAATGACGAGGGTGACAGCTGAGTTGGCTCTCCACTTCTAACTTCCACACCATATCAACGCGAGGACTTTGAGTCACGACAGATTTAAAGTACATCGCTGCCCTACACGGCGGGTCTTTAGTGGTACTGGGCTCGAACTCATGATATGCCTGCCATGATCCGATACTTTGACCACTGGGCTACCCCAGCTCAGCAGTATTTCTATAAAGGTGTTTACAAAGATCTGTGCGATGATTGCCGGGTGATTGAGTTAATATTAACATCGCACTGTTCAGCTACTCGAGAGCCTCTGGTGACGTACTTTGTTATTTAGAACCATGGTCAAGTGACGAGGATGACATCTGAGCCGGCGCCTCCCTCTTCTAACTACTACACCACACCCACAAGAGTACGTTTGAGCTTCAACAGATTTGACGAGTATCGCTTTCCTACGTTGCGGGTTTTCAGAGGTACTAAGCTCGAACTTGTGACACGCCGGCCACGAGTCCGTTACCTTGACCACTAGGCTACCAAGGCCACCTTCAGAGCTCGAATTCATAACTCTATAGAGAAACAATGCCGACCAGAGTCTCCTCCCATAATCCCTCAGCTATCGTGGACAGCTCATTATATGATTATAAGTTCATTATAAGTCTCAATAAGTGTTGACTCTGTGGATGTTATCACAAAAGGACATGTCTTTTCCTTGAAAAGTTTTAATTTTGTTTTATTTGGAATGTGTACCTTTTAGAAAAGCGAACTTTTTCACTTAAACTTTTCAAACATAAATTTGTTTATGATTTGAACCAGTAGCGCACACAGGAATTTTTCAAGGAGGAAGTCTAGGGTCGAAAGTTCACCATTCTTGTATGATGCTGCTTTTGAATTTGTCAATTTTCGGGAACAAAACACAGTAAAAAACTAATTATTGAATAAATAATTAGCATTTATTAATAAAATTAATCATTAATAACAAATAATTAAATTTTACGTACTATGTACTTAAAATTTAATCAATTAAAAAAAGTCAAGGGCTTTTTTTGGGGGGGGTCCGGACCCCAGGACCCCCCGTCTTGTGTGCGCCACTGATTAATATGATTAAGCAATAGGGAAGGATTTACTTGAAAGAAAATATTAAAAATAAAGTGTTTCTGAGCAAAATATTTTTTTAATTTAATTAAATAGCACTTTTTATACCGAAATCATATTTCTAATTTTTTAAAAAGACCCTTGCAATCTGGTTGGCAAAATATGAACACGGTGATTAGGAGGACATGAGTTCGAGCTTCAATTCCACCTTCCCATGTGGCCGCGGTATCCTAGTGGTCAAGGTATCGGATCGTGGCTGACCTTGTCACGAGTTCGAGCCCATTACCACTAAAGACCCGCTGTGTAGGGCCGCGATGCTCGTTAAATCTGTCGAGAGCTCAAATGTCCTCCCGTTGGTGTGGTGTGGTAGTTAGGAGAGGGGGTGCCAGCTCAAGTGTCGTTCACGTCACTTGACCATGGTTCAAAATGACGTGGACCCTCGCCAAAAGCCCTCGTGTAGCTGAACAGTGCGACGTTAATATTCACTCACTCACTCCACCTTCCCTTTATATGACAGTATTCTCTCGTTTTATTATTTCATATATTGCTTTTGATGGAATCATAATTTGAAGCTAAATGTTACGGATTGTAAAATTCGTTACTTTATCGCCATGTTAAAATATTGAGAACGTAAAAAAATGAATGAGAAAAAAGGAAATCAAAAAATTTTTATATTTTTTATTAGTGTCTAAATTAAACTGCACATCCCGCGGCTTAACGTACATCCCCTCAACACCGGCATCGCGGGGGTGATGGGGGGTCTTCTAGGGGGTACAAAGCCCGACTGGTGCCAAGTACGTATTCTATGTAAGATCTCAAATTAGGGCCCAAAACTTGATTTTTCAGGGGGCCCTAATACTCTCCATTACGTAACTGAGCACATCCGATTACTGTAAGATGAAACAGTAAGTGGAGCTTTACCTACATTTTCGCCAGAATGTATAGCCTTTTAATTCTTCGCTTCTAATATTTTCTTTCATTGTATATTTCATATAAATACATGAACTTCTGTTACATAAAAACTTTATTTAGTTCTTGGTGATGCAATTATTAGACCTACTAAAATAAATGATTGCATGTTTACGTTTTAAATAAAACGAGACAGTAGTAAAAGCAAACAATGATAATTTTTTTAGGTACTGAATTGATCGTAATGATAAAATAACTATTTTATGAAAGTGGCGTAACGGAGTAAGGCCCCCTGCAAAGACAGATTTTTGGTCCCAAGTTCAAATACGTATTTGGCGTCCGTCAGGCTTTGGGCACCCTAGAATCCTGAGCCCTTCCACAATGTGGGATTTGTGGGGGTGTATGTTTTGCTATAGGGAGTGTTGATGATTGTGAAAATAAGATAAATTGAAACTCTGTGTTGACACGTTCAATTTCGAATCTGGTGGCGCCATCTCACGGTTTAAATAAAAACTATCTGATTTTAAAACATACTTTTAAGAATAACAAGATAAAATTACAAATTATATATTATGATGTTATCTATTATTAGATTATCATTATAAGTATTGTGATATTATGTGTCTGTTAATAGATTATCATTGTCAAGATTATGATATTATCTATAATTAGCATAATTCACAAAGAAAGTTCTAATTTAAGACTGAAAAACCATTTCTTTTGGCCATAGGATTTTAATGCTTAAACGATTTTAGGTAAAATAACCCTGATGATACACAGAGCTATATAAACAGTAAATAAATCAAAATTACTTTAAATTATTTAGAGATACTTGAAGATGGAAGTGTTAAATCCACGGGTACTCAACCTTTTTTTTCTGCTGGGCCGCATACATATGCCAACTACTTCACAGTGGGCCCAGTGGCGTAACGTACACCCCCGAAACTCCCGCATCGTGGGGGGGCTCAGGGCTCTAGAGGGCCAACAGCCTGACTATCGCCGAGTACCTACCATTTGTAAAATCCAACTTGGGGGTCCAAAACCCGACTTTGCAGGGGGCCCCAAGTGTTCTCCGTTACTCCACCGAGTGGGCCACATACATATGTTAGCAATTTCACGCGGGCTGCATCATGAGGATAAGGGGGGGGGGGGTTAAAATGTAAAAAATTAATCAAAATATTCTAGCTCCTCTATTTTTCTTTTTTTATTATTATTTTTTATTTTTGTCACTAACACTAAATTAGAAGCATTTAAGAAACGCTTCTTCACAATTTCTGCATCATTAAACGGTTTCAAATGATTACCAATAATATAACAAACTTCATAAGATGTCTTTGTTACCGCTGTGACATGTGACATTACCACTGACAAAGCACTTTGTTGCTGCTGTAAAGATTCTTCTCTCGAGAAAGCCAATTTATTACCTCTTAAAAGAGATTTTCGAGGAAAAGTGTCATTGAATGATTCCTGTTTATCGATATTTTTTAAATACAAAACTTTCGTGACAAATCAAACAATTACTGATCCATGTTTGTTTTTCACTACAAAACAGTCAACCTCTCAATCGTCTTGAAACGATATATTTTCTTCGGATATTTTTCCCTTGCAAGATATGAAAGATTGTTAAAAATTACTTCAACCCCTAAAAAATTGTCACTACTCCACTGGTGTCTGTTATCACTAATTTTAACCGTTACAAACATAAAAAGAATATCAGTTCGCACTCGTACGACATCGACAGCAAAAAGCAAAACTAATATATTTGACTTCTTGATACCAAATTTTTAATATATTGTTTTTGAATAACTTAATTTTTAGAGCAATGGGCATTGACCGGGCCACTTTAAAAAGTTTGGTGGACGGCTGGTTGAGTATCGCTGGCTTAGACGAACTGTTCAAATCATAAACTGTTAAACAATTCAGAGAAAGTTTTTATTTATGAAACTGAAGTATTTTTTAACAAAAAAAAGGAAAATAATTTCCATATTACACTACATATTATCACTGTTAAATCAATCTTCTACATTTATTTTATAATTTTTTAACATGGTCAAATATTGCTTTTATATTCTAATTGCACAGTAAATACTGAAATATTTTATCGATTTTGAGATGATAAAAGTGTGTGTATAAGTCAGGGACGTTCTCATGAGTTCTTTTTCTTTATTATATTATTTTTAACAAGTTCTTACATGTATCCATTCTGTGAGAATTTGCATTCATCTCTATATATCAAAGAAGTTTTCATGATGCTATAAAAAATATATTGCGTACTATCGCACCAATGCTTGATTGATTGATTGAATATTAATGTCGCACTGTTCAGCTACACGAGGACTTTTGGCGACAGACCACGTAATTTTGAACCATGGTCAAGTGACGTGGACGACACCTGAGCTGGCACCCCCTCTCCTAACTACAACACCACACCAACGGGAGGACGTTTCAGCTCTCGACAGATTTAACGTGCATGGCTGCCCTACACGGCGGGTCTTTAGTGGTACAGGGTTCGAACCCGTGACAAAGCAAGCCACGGTCCGATACCTATACCACTCGGCTACCGCTGCCACTCGCACCAATGCTAACGTTCAAGTTAAGTTGGCAATCGCAATTTCACATGTGCCGTACGGGCTGAACTGGCAACCCTGTCCTTCGTTTCATATAATGTCGCCAATACGTTTGCGATAGTTCATTATTGCAAGCTCTCGCAGAAAAATATCGCAACGATTTCCTGAAATGGAACCATTGAGTCAGAAGAAAGGCGCTGTCTCATATGAAGACGTATTAGCAATCAACGGAACTAAATTCACAACTTTCTAGGAAGCTGCAGGTTTATCAAAATCTAAGGACTTTATCAATGGTATGTTGGTCGATGTGTTGGTCAGAGATGAATTTAACTAAAGAGGAGCGCCAGAAATGAATTTTGCGAAAAAAAGGACAGATAAACGGAACTACATAATACATGCAATTTACAGTTTTTTAATTTGGGTAATGAGAATGAACAATTGTGTATAATTCGTACAATAGGGGTTGATCTGCCGTTAGGTAAACAATGAGCCCCCCCTTCTAGTATTAATAAAAAAACTATAGAAATTCTTCTCCATTTAGCTCCCCATTCAACATACAGGAAGAAATCTCTGATGCTACAAATGGATAGCATTTCTATTATCTTGATGTGTGTGTTCTTAGAAACACAGTAAATGGGAAACTGTTTATCTGTGCTTCCCCTTGTTGTTATCTTTGTCAAGATATCGCTCATTTGACTGAAATTTAGACCGTTAATATCTGAAAAAAGGTGAGGTGTTTTAGTCCAAAATTTAAACTATCAACCCAATTAATAACATGGAATTTCATTGAAATAACACTCAAACAAGGTATTTTTCCACTTGGATAAAAAAATTGCTCAGAAGTTCTCAAAGTACTTCACTAAAAGTTGTTAGGTACAAGGGTTTTAAATTAGTTAATCATTCGATTCATAGATGTCGCCATGGCTGCAAAGCATTCGCAGCTAGAGAATGAATTCAAACTTGCAACTTCTGCAGTATAGTGCCATCTGTTCCCGATAAAACCGGAAACGTAAATGTCAAATAAGTACTCAATAATTTATCCAATAATAAATACAGTTTTATTTTAAAAGGAATTTGGAGATCTTTAGAGAAGTATAAAATGTACTTCATCCG
Organism: Trichonephila clavipes; assembly: GCA_019973935.1. NCBI lineage: Eukaryota > Metazoa > Arthropoda > Arachnida > Araneae > Nephilidae > Trichonephila > Trichonephila clavipes. Next base: position 1,453,404 of record BMAU01018915.1, read on the forward strand.
ATTTTTCCTCAAAATGGAATGAATATCTGTAAATCGTATTCCACTGAAACAGGTAGACTCTTAAAACACGTAATATTCACTACCATTCTCTCTTTTCTTTTCTCTAATGGGGCTGCGTATTGGTATTTCTACCTTTGCAGACTTAATACAGTCCCCAGAAGCTGGTATCACTTTTTAGTGCATCACCATTTAGGCGAAAACATATTCACTACCATAATGTTGATTGTTTTTCTAATTTGCTCGTTTAATACAAATAAACCAAAAAGAAAATCTATTCATTCTTTTCTTTAAATAGGAAAGAATCCAGGAATTCAATCCTTTTTTCTCCAGGAATTCAATCCTGTATAATCAAGAAGTAAAAGTTAACATAAGTGGGGTTTTTTTTATTCACATATGTATATATTTGTTTAAGCACAATCTTTGAACTACACTTAAATATTTCAATACGTTCGTTTTCTTTTATCACCCACTCACGTATGTCTCTTTCAAAATCCTTTAATTAAATACAGCCAATACATATCTTTAGTGCCACTGACTTCTCATGAGGGCGACCTATGTGTGAGCAGGTACTTACTTTTCTACTCCGTTTAGGTGGTGGGGGCTTGTGAGACTCCTTTAGAACTAACGAGAAACAAAATGAGGATAAATCTTCATGATGTGATCTTTAATGAATCTAATTTATGTAAAAGTCGGATTAATCTTGCGTCTAGGCCTTAAATGAAACAGGGCCGTTTTTAACCTTCCTGGCGTCCTAGGCACTTCAATAGCTAAGACCCCCCCATTTCCAGAGCACTCCCTTCGCCCTTCAGTTCTTACTTTTCCTGTTTTGTTTCGGGAGGGATTTTCCCTTAACTTTCTTACTCTTTTTCCTTTCTTTGTTTTTGCTGTTTCAAAAGTCTTTCCACTATCCACCACCTATGGACCCGCCGTATTATGTATGGATTGACAGCCGTAAGGCAAGAATAGTGGCATAGTTTGGCCACTCTTGTTCAGTTCTTACTTAACGGCCTCGTGGACTACACACCCCTTTTGTAAATTCGTACAGTAAATTAATTAAATCGTTGTAATTACATTATAGAGTGTACATTATTGCATGAACTGTTTTCAACTTGTTAATTATCATCCGTTTCATCGCTTATTATCTTTTACATTTGGACATCCTGATTCTTTGTTGAGTCACTGATATTGTACTTGTAGAACAAATATTTTCTTCGAAAAAGGAATGATTTTTTTTTTCGAGAAAACCATTAATAACTTCATTGTAATAAATTTCCACTGCAATATCATTTTGAGTGCATAGCAACATCAAACTGTTAAGCTTTTCATTTTCCACATAAGATCTTATTTCAGTCTTTACTCTTGAGTGCAGAAATGTTTCTCTCACGATTCGCTAGGCGGTGGTACGTTCGCTGTAATTTTTAATTTTCTCTTCTTTCACCCTCTTATTTTTCACCCCCCAATCTTTTTTGTCCTAGGCATGTGCCTAAGCGGAAAAGCGGCCGAGAACTGAGATCGTACTGTTTTTTGAGAGTAAGAGTGATATTGACGTCGCTCTCTAAGCCTGCACTAGGGCTGTTAACGATAAATCTCGAAATTTTAAGCCATGGTGAAGGTGAATATTATATTGTTCTTCGTAAATCTTTGATATTTTTATTCATCTTAAAAGCTTTCAAATCTCCCCACCCTTTTTTTGTTCGAGTTTTTTTCCCCATGATCTTCTTGGCATAAATTTTGGCAAGCAGTGGCGTAACGGAAAATATTATGGCCCTCCTTCTAAGTCAGGTTTCGTCTTTGATATTTTATAAATTGGTCAAATACATACTAGGCATCAGTCAGGCTTTGTGCCCCCTAGAATTTTCTCCCCCCCCCCCGCAATACGGGGGTTGTGGATGTGTACGTTACGCCACTGATGGCAAGTATTAAAATTCAGAAGAAATCTTATAAATTTTAAATGATATCATCTTATTTTACAACTAACTATCACGAATCTAGAATTTCCTTAAAATCCCCCCTCCATAATTTTTATACAAATATGCTTTTATTCTTTTTAATTCATTTATTTAGGATTACTGTAGTTATTAGTAAAAATGTGTTCTCACCAATATATATATATATATATATATATATATATATATATATATATATATTCAAAGAAGAAAGAAAAAAAATTTAAAAAAAAATATCTGTATTTAAAGAAGGTCAGTATTATAAAAAAGATCGTGATATCTTCAGATTAAAAAGATTTGTCTCTCTCAACATACATCAACGACAATCTCTTTCTTGCAAGATTTATTTTTTTAAAGCAATCTATGCCTTAAATTAATGTTACATAAAAGCTCAATTACGTAAATGAAATGATAGCGCAAATAATTCCCTAACAAATGATTTTCTTACGTAATCTGACATTCTGCTCCGATGCCACGCGCCTGCACGTAATTGCGTAAATCTTAGTAACTATTATGTCCCCACGTAATAAAAATCACAACACCGAGACAAATTTGCCGTATTTCATTTGTAAGAGCACCTAAAGCCCTCCTTGACGTCAATAGACGACATCACCCCTTTACTCCACACTTGTTTACATTCGACGCCAGCCGGGATGAAAAAGAAAAGAAATTGAGGTAAAAAAAAAAAAAGATGGAAAAGTGAAATTGTGTTCGCAGAACGCAGGTAATGGCAAACTTTTGGACTCCAGTTTCCTTATAATATTATTTCTACCTTTGCATCCCTAACTATTCTTGGCTCCCAAAATGCCAATTTTAATCTCGATACAGATGGGCTTTACAATAAAAGGTCACCAGTATTACGTAAGTAGACGAAACGTCACCGTCTACGTCACGCTCACGGAAAGGTTACGGAGAACACGTGCACGGGAGACGGCGGGCCAATGGAAAAGGAGATACGGCATGACGTCGACTCTACTATCACGTGAAACGGCCAGTGACGTCAAGAAATTAGTGCGTAGGGAAAGCTGTGGAGGAAAACGTCCTTTCGGAGGAAAACAAGATTTTTGTTCCCATTTATTTCTCTCTCGCTTCTTTCATGTCGTTTTTATTTTTTTATTTGTATTCTTTTCCTTTTCCATTCTCTTTTTTCGAAGAAAGGTTAAGTCGAGTTGTTCCGCCGCTGCTTGCGAATTCGAAACGCTTTTTTTCCTTCGGAAATTAAAGAATCGGAGGGAGTAAAAATAGATATTTGCAGAAAATTAATTTATTTTTAATATGGTTATTGTGTAAATATGGATGGTAATAGCGTAAAAGGAAAGCGCTTTCGCAAGAGAATTTCGACACTTGGAAATAATTATAGAAGTTTTCACATTTCGCCGATAGTGAGCCATTTCAATGACGACGGTTAATATTTTCTTTTTGCAGAAATCGGCCACGTGACTAAAAAGTATTCCACTTGGGGTAAAAAAAAATTATATTTTTATACTTGTTAATGACATGAAAAACATACTAAAATAGTACAATTCCTAATTAATTATTTCCACAGTTAAAAAAGTTCTTTACACTACTTAATATTCTTCAAAAACATACCAAACTATTTTTTTTCAAATATTTTTTGGTATCGATTTTAATTCCTAATTTTTTTTCTTCTTTTCAACGCGTGAAAGTATTTTTTGGTAAATGGGGTAAACAATAGCTTGTTTCATTAACACTGGCGTAGCAAGTTCTGAGTGGGCCCCATATCAAAACTCCTTCGGGGGCTCTTTTTTAGAAAAGAAAGCACTGTTAGTGGTACTGTAGTTACACATATTGAGGCCCCTGTAGCTTAGGGGGCCCCGACGGTAGCTACGACCCTGTTCATCAATCAGATCATAATCTATGGGATAAAGTATATTAATATTTAAAATACGTGGATCTGAAATTCTTGATGTTCGCAATTTTCAAAACATGAAAATACATAAAGAGAGTTTAATATATATATTTCTAAAAAATTACTTATTGATAATAATTGTTTTTTTTCTTTTAATATTGGGTTGTATTTTTTTATCAAACGTGAATGATAATTATTTTTGGGCAAGTAAAATACTTTTAAAAAAAATACATGGAGATTTCATGAGACAAAAATTATCAAGGTGTTATAGTCGCAGTGAATAATTAAAATAGCAAAAATAAACTGATATTTTATTATTTGAATATTATTAATTTCACACAACTTATTTACGAATGTTGCTGTTATACTAATTATTACTTTCTATGTATTTATTATATTCAGAAATGACTTTTCATAGATATTAAGAAATTTTATAATAAATCAGCTGAGAATATAGCTTGATTTATTTCTACGATAATTACAGCTCCCTTAAAACTCATTGAAACTTAATAAAAAAACGCTGTAAGAAATTTTTCAAACATTTCGAAAATAAATTTATGGTCCACAATACTTCACTGCGCGATACTTCTGTCATTTTGTAGTTGAACATGCATACAACTTTCCAGCCAGGTAATAAAAGAATACAATAAGAAAAGTATACGCAACACTGGATATTATGCAGACTCGATGGAGTCTGCGGTTAGGAACGACCTCGCGTTGAATCAAGGCCGCAACAGAATGTTTCACATACTTGCCATCGACAAAGAATTCATCATTTTGCTACTTTTACAATTACTCGTGGTAATTTTGGGGTTAGTAAAAAACAAAAGAAAAATTCTGGTGCCAACTGGTTTGATTTTTCCAAGTTTCTGACGAGAATTTCTTTTGATTTGTTTCTTTGTTTGTATTTCCTGAATCCGGTTATGTAACAAACGTAAACGATTTCAAATTGCTAGGTTAATATTGGAGATGCATTCAGTTGATTATTTGTAATTAACTTTGTGATTGATATTTTCTCTTTCTCCAGGGGATGGAAATTTTAGGTTTTATTAATATTTAAATTACTTGATAATATGATATGAATAATAAATGCAAAATTTGTACGGTTGGTTGTGATTATAATTTTATTGCATGCTTTTTGAAGCAACGAGAGGGCAATAGTCATACCTCCTACAAGTCGTACCTCCTACAAGTAACGAGGACGACAGCTGATACCCCTTCTCCAAACTTCCACTCCACACCTGTGGCAGCGGTAGCCCAGTGGTAATGGTTACAAACTCATGGCTGGATATCATGGGTTCGAGTATTGGTGTCACTTAAGACACGCCGTGTAGAGAATCTGATGCAGGTAAAATCTGTTGCGGCTCAATGCCCTCCCGTTGGTGTGGCGTGGCAGTAAGGAGAGGTAGTTGCCAGCTCTGGTGTCGTCCTCGTGGCCGCGGTAGCCGAGTGGTATAGGTATCGGACCGTGGCTTGCTTTGTCATGGGATCGAGCCCAGTACCACTAAAGACCCGCCGTGTAGGGCAGCGATGCACGTTAAATCTGTCGAGAGCTGAAACGTCCTCCCGTTGGTGTGGTGTGGTAGTTAGGAGAGGGGGGTGCCAGCTCAGGTGTCGTCCACGTCACTTGACCATGGTTCAAAATGACGTGGTCCGTCGCCAAAAGCCCTCGTGTAGCTGAACAGTGCGACGTTAATATTCAATCAATCAATCAATCTGGTGTCGTCCTCGTCACTTGACCGAGGTTCAACATTACGCAGTCGCCAATAGCATCAGCGTTGCTTTATAGTGTGACAATACGAAACTTACTTACACCCCATTGGTGGAAAATTTTGTAACATTAATGTCAGAATTGTGATTCGGTTAAAAAATACTTTTTTATTATATTTAATGTTTTCCAGCTTATTTATGTTGGAGAGAGAGTAAAGAAATGTCCTTGTCAAAGGTAAACACACAATCAATGCATCTAGAATCACATAAAGTAAAGAGGTCGACCATTAGTTGGCTCTCCACTCTCCTCATCAACGGGAGTGTTTTGAACTCTCGAACAGAATTAACATACACATCAGCCTCTTTACACTATGGTCTTTTGTAAGACGAGGGTCGAACGTATGATCCGTCAGTCATTAGTTTTCATTGTTCCATCAATCATATTATTGTGGGCTTAATAAAAATGTTGCAGTTGCACCAATTACTCCACGCGACAATCTTTGTTATGCTACCTTTCACCGATCTATTGAAACATCAAAAAGGATTGGAATTAAGCAATGCAACGAATTTCTTTATTTTAAACAACAATCAGATAACGAAATCGATACTCGGACAGGCACCTCAAACTAGCCTTCCATGTGCACAAGAGAGAAAGGTTTATATTGGTCAACCCCTTTTGTTCCCCTTAATGTCGTATCGTAAAGCAACACCTTGGTGCATTTGAACTTCGATCAAGTTATCAGGACGGCACCTGAGCTGGCACCCCCTCCCCTTTCCAAACTACAACACCATGCCCACATGAGGACTTTAAGCCTGGACAGATTTAACATGCATCATGCCTCTCTACACGGTGGGTCTTTAGTGGTACCCTCAATCAACACCCCTACACTCTAGCCATGAGTTAAGGGCACAACAGATATTACACGAACCAGTGTCGCAACGGAGATAATTAGGGCTCCCATGCATACTCAGATTTTCGGCCAAACTCCAGATCTTACAAAGGATGCAAAACTATAACATAACACAGGCTTTGGGCTCCCTAGAATCCTGTCTCTTCCCCCCCTCAGCGATGCAGAAGGTTACGGGGGTGTACGCTACACGAAGAACCTTTGAAAGTACGAGATTCGAATCTCTCAGAATTGGATTCTTTCCATCTGCAGCAGGAAAATGATGAAATAAGAGCTTTCATGAAATCTCTAAAGGAGATGATCAATTCACGCAAGATGTTAAAATAATGTCTCTTTGAGATCACATTTCCCTGATATAAGTAAGTGATTTGATCAAATTCTCGAAATTCTGAAATGATGAAATGAACAAGTCAGCATTTGTAGAGCTCTGTTTTCGCTTGTTACCACTCCCTTTTACCTCCCCCCTCTCTCCTCGTCCGTGCCAGGCAGCGCCGGGATTATTTTAACTTCTTGCGATAATTGATCATCTTCCTTAGGGATTTGATGAAATCCCTAATTTAATCATTTCCTTGCGACATATCAACCAGGCTACAATGACCTTCACCCAATCGGTAAATCAAAGCCATTGCGGTCTCTTTTGCTGGAAGAATAAACAAAATGTGTGAATGCTCTCTTGAGTAACTGCAGCTTCCCTGTAAACATGGATCACAAAAAGAGCAGACATTAGAGCAAATAGAGGAGGAGAAAACAAACAGGAGAATCGCTCTCTGAAGGGAGATAGAGACGATGAAGCGGCGCGCGTTAAGAGAGTAATCAGTTCGATCAAAAGTTGCATTGTTGAAAACTCGAAGAAATTAAATTCCATCGGCTGGCTTTGAAGTCGGGACTCTTTGATACACGATTAAGCGCCGCTAATAAACCGACACACTCAAAAGATTCGCGGTAAACATTAGCACAATCAAATGTTTATTTTCTTTTTTATTAGAAAATAATTGCTAAATGCATTTCGATTCTTTAATTCATGTTTAATATACACACATAAAAATGACGTTTGATTTTTTCCGAACACATTCGTAGGCCGCCTTGGTAGTTTGGTGGTTATTTTTGCCACTTTCATGGCCGTTCAATTTAAAGCTTGAATATTCATGGTATAACAACAGTTGGTATGTATGTTATAATAACTCTTATCTCAAGTACACGCGTATTGAGGTGTTAAGGCATATCATTCAGGTGTGACCCTCAACACTTGAAGGCAGCTAATTATTTCGAAGTTTTTGCCAATAACTAACTATTTAGCTTACTGGTTGATTCGAATTCAAATTGATATAGGATTATGCAAGGGCTTTTTTGTGACAAATCGCGTAATTTTGAACCATGATATGAGAGTGACACCTATCATAGTACTTGCTCTTAACTTCCAAACCAAAACATGTGAGAATTTGAAGTCTAGTTCTATTTAAAATGGATTTCAGGCCTAATTCTTTAGCGTCTATTATTCCACATCAGAAATGTCAAACCCAAAGGCTAACTTGGACCAACCAAACAAAGTTTAACTTTAGGTGAGCCGCAAAAAAAAAAAAAAAAAAAAAAAAAAAAAAAATCAATATTCCTCAAAACGTAAATTTATTTCGAATAATACATCATAATAAACATAAATAAAAGAACACAAAAAATTTCATGTTTTCCTCCTGACATTTGACGTGTCTTCTCTGCTACTTACTACCTTTCCTATTTCGGGAGAAATTTTGATATTTTATTATATATTATTGTGTGCCGAAATACTTACCGGGCCACAAAAATGTTCATTGTGGGCTACGAATTTGACACCCCTGTTCTACATTTTAAATAAGGGTCGCGATAGCCTAGTGGTTATGGTCACGAACTTGAGTTCGAGCCCTGGTGCCACTGAAGACCCGCCGTGTAGAGAAGCTGATGCACTTTATATCTGTCATAGTTTTAAGTTCTCTCGTTGGTGTGGTTGGTATTTCGGAGAGATGAGGCAACATGGGCGTAGCTACCATCGTATCAACGATACAGGGCCTCCAAAAGGTATAACATTCTGACACTTAAACCAAGTGGTTTTTTATTTATTTTTCAAAGACGGCCCTCCAAGGAATTTTTATATTGGACCCACTCAAGACTAGCTACGCTACGGTATCTACCTGATTATGGATCGAAATTACGAGGGTGTGTTGTTGTGGCTAATGCCACCTGTCTGACGTAGTCAGAACGAGACCCACGAAATTCATCGTGGCAAGGGGCTAGAAGTACGCCTGTCGTTGGCCTAAGCCTTGAGCACCATACAGGTGACAGTATGAATTAGCTCGGCGAAATTCCCCAAAGGACGATAGATGGCGACACCACCTATCTTCACCTCCACAATTTTGCCATGGGACTGGAGGTGAGGGAAATATTCTCCAGCCCCCTACACCGGTGGTACCTGCTGCGACCGCCCACAAGACTTTCGGACCCACTGATTTAACGAGCACGTACCCCGTTTGTACTCGGAGGGTATTTGATGACATCGAGCATCGAACCCAGGCCTTCTGGTCTGGAGTCCGATGCTCAAACCACCTGGCTACCCACAGCTCTCCCTCATGTTGTTGTCCTCGTCAATAGCCCTCATGTTTCAATATAGTGTTCCGTTAATAAACATTTATTCATCATTATAAATTTTCCTAGGAATCAAGGCTCAAATCCCAAATTGATTTTGTTTTCAGCCACGAGAATCAAAGCCGACTGACTGTCTAATTCTAGACGAAAAAAGATAAGTAAAAAATCCAAAAATAACTTCGTTGGTAAAATATGTAACATTTATGACTTTTTCTTTATCATTTAGTTTTCTAAATACTACAAAAACATTTAAATAAACTCATAAAATATTTTCACAAATTCATCTGAGTATAAACTTTGAGGAAGTATAAAATGTGTGTATAACCGTATTCTAACAAACAGTGTCTTGACCTTTGATTCGTTTGTTTACATTAGTGTTCCTTGACCTTACCACAATTTAATATTAAATGCTCTAACTGTACGTTTGTTTCTTTTTCTCTTTTGATTTAACTGCATATAGACGTTCTATATATAACCATAACTATTTCTACTCTATTAATATTCGAAAAAAAATTCCCTTGAATTTTGATTTTTCTATCTAAAGGTCTTTGGCAAATTCAGTCAATAGATGGCGCCAAAAGAACGTATTTTCGCCATTTCCGAATCTGTGTGAGAACCATAGCTTAAAATTCTACCACCTACCTCTATCTTCCCAACGAAAAGGAATTATTGAAAAAATATAGGAATAGTTGACCAAGGAATTTAAACTTAAAAAATACGTGCAATGCTTTGTATTTTCTCATTGTTATAAAATACAAAGAGGGATTGTAAAAATAAATTTTTTTTCGACATTTTATAAAATTTTGACCCATTTTATAACCTTAATAATATAATAAAAGCAAGGCTTTCACAACTTTAATTGATAATGATTTTTTTTCTTAGAATCATTGACAAAAATTTTTGATTTTTCAAAAAAAAAAAAAAAAAAAAAAAAAACCCGAAACTTTTAGAACTTTGAAAAAAAAATTATTAATTATCTTTTTGAAAAAATAATTAAATTATATCGTAATATGTTTTTTGTGACTTAATATTTGATTTAAATCGAATTTTGAAGAATAATGTTTCAAACTGCTCATATATATATATATATTTTTGATGGAAGAAATAACAGAATCTAAAAGAGAGAGAGAGAGATCTAATGATAGATACGGTAAATTTTTGAAAAGTTTCAAAGATAACAACTTCGAATCTGAAAAATTAGTGAAATAGTATCAGTCAGTTGGAAATCAGCTTAAAAAAGTCACGGAATAGTTTATCTCAGATACAAACATGAACTTTACGATATCTTAAGATCATTAAATAAGAATAAAAACTCTTGAAAGAACAATTATTTTTCAACGGAAAGAAAAATGATTATTACAGAAATATTGTCATACATTAGGAAGCACGAAAAAGAATTTTTTTATCTTTAATTCACACACACACACACACACACACACACACACACACACACACACACACACACACACACACACACACACACATATATATATATATATATATATATATATATATATATATATATATATATATATATATATACATAATTAAATTTCAAATTTGAAATTTGCTATAATTTATTCAAGCATTTCGAAATTGTTTATTTAGAACACACATTTTTCCTTTCTTCAAAAAGTTTTAAATATTACATAACACGAAGAATGATATTTGCTTAGCAGTCAAGAATAGAATGCATAATGTGGGAGAATTTTTTAGAATGTCATGTATTTCCTCTTACAGTGAAATAATAATTTCTTATTCTACCACAGAGGAAATAATAAATTATGTGTGCTGGTTCTTAAAAATAGAATTATTAGACACGTAATTGGCTGTCAAACATAACACTGATATCTCTTTTTTAAGTTTTCGTTTGCAGTTTTTTTGGAAAAAATTAAACATATGCAGAAACAAGACTGGTGTAAACAATGATTCGACGCAAGTTTGCAATTGAAGCAGAACCAGCATTTATTTTATCGCGCAGAAATGGATTAAGTAATTTGAATTAAAAAGAATAATTTGCTGTGTATCAAAGGAAATGCAGGAAATCAAATGGATTCTCAAACTATATTTCAATAAAATTGTTCAGTCATTTAATATATAGTTTCTCACAAAAGAGACATTGTTTTCCTTTGCGATTTATTTGTGTGAGTGTTGCGTTCGAGATCTGATGCAATAAAAGATCATCAAGATATCGAAACTCAAAGTACTCCCACTGACATGGAATTTTGTAGAATGAGGAGGCAACTCAGATGTCGTTCTCATCGCAAAATCTTGGGTCAAGGTTATGTGGTCCATCGTTCAGTTCAGGTTTTGTGGGATACACAGCAACAAAGGCTATTATCCCCGTGGCCCATCGTCAATGTATCGCGCGTTGCTTCGAATAAAATCGTACAGGGTTGGATTAATTGTATGTTTATACTAACACACACAATCAATACATCCCTGTCCGGTTTTATTTCTTTTTAAAAGTCGTGTTACGCACAACAACTCTCGTAAATTTTGTTGAGTAGTATGACGTCTAACTACTGGTGCTGTACTATCCAGGCTTCCATAGTACGTATGGACTTTGTAACTTAAATACTGATAAATTCTACTACAGGTATTGGTGAGCATATCCTTACTCTCATCATGTTGGTATCTAGCTAGTGGCATAACGAAAAGTATTAAAAGTCAGCCCCCTGCAAAGTCAGGTTTTGGGCCCTAAGTAGGAACTTACAGAGGATTGTAAATCCATAAGACATCAGGCTTTGGGCGACGGACATCGTAGTTTTGAACCGTCAAGTGAGGAGGGTGGCACCTGAGCTGGCAACCCTTCTCCTAACTACCACACTACACCAACGAGAGGACGTTTGAGCTCTCGACGGATTTAACGTGCATCGCTCCTCTACACGGCAGGTCTTCAGTGGTGCTGGGCTCAAACTCATGACACGCCAGCCACGGTCCGATACCTTGACCACTAAACTACCTCGCCCCCATGACTCGACTGTTACTTCCCCTGCCACGAGTTCACAACCTTGAAATCTTGGTAACTGCGGCTACTTTAATAAAAATTGGTATAATTTTGTTGTAAGTTTATGTGCATGCGTACATGTTGGATAAATTATTATTATTGTCATTTATTGCTGTTTGGAGGAGCTTGATGTTGTATCGCTCCCATTATTCTTTGTTATTTATTATTAATCTATTTAAAACCGTAACCAATTTTAAACCATTTTTTTCTATTCTTTCTCTCTCTAAGAGTACCATTAGTAAATCTATATAATACCTAATTATTTCATAGAATATTATGGGGAAAATAAATAGTGAAATTAAATTCATATTTTACACACTTCAACTAAATTGGTCAGTTATTTCTTAAATTAACTGTGGCCACGGTATAGCCTAGAGGTTATGGTCTCGAATTCGTGGCTGGAGTTTCGCGGGTTCGAGTCCTGATGCCACTAAAGACCCGCCGTGTAGAGGAGGCTGATACACGTTAAATCTGCCGTGGCTCAATGTCCTCCCATTCATGTGGTGTGGTAGTTAGGAGTGCAGCTGCGGTGTCGTCACTTGACTCAGGTTCAAAATGACTAAGTCCGTCCGTCCGTCGGCCATAGCTTTCGTGCATCTTTATAGCGAGACGTTGATGTTACTCGCGCCAGTGGCGTAACGGAGAATGTTAGGGGTCCTCTGCAAAGTCAGGTTTTGGGCCCCAAGCCAGATCTTACAAAGGGATTGCAAAACCTTTAAATCAGGCTTTGGACCCCCTAGAGTACGGGCCCCTCTGCGATGTGAGGGTGGCGGGGGTGTACGTTACACCACTCGTTCTCACTCACTCACTCCAGGGGATGAAGCTTTTGTTGCTTCATATCCCGCAAAACTCATAACTGTAACCGTAATGAAATGTAAGCGAATTACATTTTCCTTTAACATAAATGCTTTCAAGGTTTTATAAAGGAGATCGCTAATGCTGTTCGAAAATTATTTTTCCCCACGCCTTGATCTTTGTGGATGGGGACTCGGGGAAGAATAATTTTACCAAAACTTAAAATAGGGAGTATAGGAGGGAGAGTGAGTAGAAAAAATGTGAAATTACTTAATGAAATACAATATAATCAATCTAGAGAGCAGCCTTTTTTTTTAAATCGTGAACTATTCCATCTGAGAAGGGGAAAAGAGATTGTGGTGAAATGAATGCCACCAGACGGGCAGGTATAGAGCAGAGCGCAGACAAACTGGGTCAGGGTTGAAGCGTTTGCTCCAGGAAGAAGGGGCCATACACAAACTGCGCCACTGTCATCTTTCACATATCCGAGTTCCTCTCTATCTGTACTTGACACATTTTGTAGCTTGTCCCCTTTGTTTGAGATGGAAGGAGATGAGAACTTATATATATATAATATTTATGTTTCCGAAAAATAAATACATGCAGGAAGTAGGAAGTCTCTGTCTGCGGTCTCCAAAGAGTTATGCACTTTTCGAATAGAATTTAAAATTTATGTGTCGTTGCAAAATTTTAAAATAGAAATTAAAATTTCTCACATAAGTTAATGTTTTTTTAAAAAATGTTTTATGTGGTTTGTGAGCAATGGGGTGGGTCATCAATAACTGAATGATCAGCACTTCAATGAAAATATTTATAACGCAATTGATTTAATTACATTTAAAATTTATTTATGGAGCAATGAAGGTATTGAATTTTAGAAATCTTCAAAAATATGTGAAGCAATACATATTATTTTTAAAATCTTATTTCTGCATGTACTATTAACATAATGCAATTTTCCTTCAGATTGTAAAGGTGACCACGACAGCCTGGGGATTACGGTAATGAACAAGGAACCAACGTGCCATGAGTTCGAGTCCCATTGAAGACCCTCCGTGTAGAGAGGGCCGTTGTACGTTAAATACGTCGAGGCTCAGTGTCCATCCGTAGGCTTTGCGTAGTAATTAGGAAAGGGTTGTGCCATCTCATGTGTTATCCTCGTCGCTTGACCGAGGCTCAAAATTACGAGGTCCGTCGCTAATGGCTTTAGAGTGTGACATTAATAAGTATTTACTTAGATCGAAAAAAATCTTAATAAATTGAAAAAATTAATGTGCTTTGAACTGATAAGAGCGATAATGTCAACATAATGTGTCTGCAGACCCATAAAAGTCAAAATAAGATACTTTTGATTTGTTTAAATTTCGATTGGTTAAAAAAAATATTAGGTTTGTTTAGTATGTTTGTTTGCTTCAAGCCGCTTCAGATCTCTATAACTGACTTATAAATGAAACTTATAATGCAAAATTACGATCAACTGACGAGGATAATACTATTCGTCAACTTTCACAGTCCACTACGTTATGGATTGAGAGCGTTATATTAACATAGCACTAGAAAGCACCACTAGAGCTATTGGCTAATTTGAGCCTCGTTCAAGTGACGAGGACGACACCTAAGCTGGTAGCCCTATCTCCTAACTATCACACCACACCAACGGGAGGACATTGAACCTAAACAGATTTAACGTGCTTCAGTCCCCTCTACACGGCAGGTCTTCAGTGGCACCCAGACTCTAACCCGTGATCCGCAGGCCATTAGTTCGTGACCACAACCACTAAGCTACCGTGGTCACTATCAAATGACGAGGATAACTTTCACACACCACTACGTAAACACACTGTTGATGTGAAAAAATATTTTTTTTGCTTCGAAATCGAGTAACACTAACATGTTGAAGAAACAGGCGTATTTCCTCTGTAAAAGGCTGAGTTCAAAGCTAATATTATTGTAATTTCTCGTAATTATAACCAAAATGTTTTTCTTATTCCGTTGTGTGTTTAAGACATGCGAATTTTTTTATTAAAACTCTCAAATACAATATGTTTGGGTGCCGAAAATAAAATATAAAAAAATATGTATGCTAAATTTTTTTAATGATATCAGGAATCGAATAAGAAACTCTACAAAAAAAACATCTCGAAGCTCATTATTAAGACCATTCGGCTTTGTTTACTTTGATTAATGTCTAACTTTAATTTTTCTTCTGGGGACGTTTTAAATTTACTGTCAAAGGAAGGAGAACTTTAAAAAAAATTAATTTTTTAGAAGAAATGATACACGAGACAAACACCCCCACAGGGTTCATAAGTAGCAGATAGGGCTGAAAAGGTCAAGCGTAGGGAGTGGGCGGATGGTGACCGCAATGTATTGATTGATGGAGAATTCACACTGCGAAGGCGAGAAAGATTCCGGAAAAGGAAACAACTTTCCCCGAATCCCTCTCTCTCTGAGAAAAGGGGGTGGTCCTTCCGCCCCCGCTTTCTAAGGAAGGAAAAGGCGTGGGTGGAAAGGTCAGCGCCTTTTCAGAAGAGGAGGATTAGCCTTCTCCTTTGATTTGTTAATGTCGTGGGCTAAAACGAATTACCGGACCTCTCGCTCTGGGAGTAACTCAGTTTGGGCTATATGTGGGACAGACGAGTTTTTTTACTTCCTCGAGGGTTTATTTGGGGAAGAGGGAACTTTCTCTTCAATTGATCTGATTATCTTCTTTGCGATAGGCTGTGCATTCGGCTGCCTCCTTAAGTTTCGTCTGATGGAGAAGTTTATTTTTTTTTTTTTTTTTGTTAGTGTTGGTCTAGTCTGTTATTTTATGGCTAATTTAACGAAACAAATCTTATTTTTCCTTTGACGTCACGATCAAGTTATTTTTAGAAGAAGGTGTTTCTATGCGACTTTATTTGACCATCTTAAAATAAACCAAAGGGGGAATCTAAGAACAGTAAAATGACAATTTTAAAGTCATACTTCATTATATACAGCTGTTTATTTGTTTAATTGAGCTCTGTCTATTTCTGCCACACAATGCTAAGGTCACGGTGGTCTCATGATCACCGTAAGGGACTCGTTGGCGACATGTCATGAATTTGAGCCTAGTACCACTGAAGATTCACCATACAGAGGGGGGCCGATGTACGTTAAATCTGTCGAGGCTCAAACATCCTCCTGTTGGTTTGGTATAAAAGTTAGAAGTGGGTGCCAGCTCAGGTGTCATCCTCTTCTCTTGACCATGGTTCAAAATGACGAGGTCCGTCGCCAAAGAGGTAGCTGAATTGAGCGACGTTAATATTCGCTCACTCACGCCAGACAACGATTCCCAAACCACAATTAATGTGCCTCCTGATTTTAAATTAAATTCAGATAAATAAAGTCGGTATCTGAACTGGGATCTTACACGCACATCAACGCCCCAGAGTTAACTGCTTCAGCTTTAATACAAGATGGACCTTTTGAGGAATCGGAACTCGAATATGCGACTTCCGTGAAATATTGTCTCCCATGAGTTCCAAGCCATGGACATTTGTCTACAGCAGTCACTTCAAAAGCTGCACAATTGATTGATTATTAAGGTCTCATTTGTTGTTGTCGTGTCCTTCCCGGAGGGAAGGAATGAAAGTTGCCAGAGTCTTAGACAGGTTGGACTTCTAAACGACAGATGGCGACACCCTCTACCTCCACAATTTAGACATGAAACTTGAGGGAAACATTCTCCAGCCCCTTGCAAGACTTTCGGATCCACTGATTTAGCGAGCAAGTACTCCATGTGTACTCGGAAGGTATTTGGTGGCATCGGGCATCGAACTCAGGCCCTCCGGTCAGGAGTTCGATGCTCTAACCACTAGGCAACCTACGGTCCTAAGGCCTCATTTAAAATAAAAATAAGAGCTATTGGTGACGGACCTCTTAAATTGGAACCCCTGTCAAGTGACGAGAACGATATCTGAGTTGGCAGCCCCTCTCCAAACTACCACCCAACCCCAACGGCAGAACTTGGAGCGATGACAGATTTAACGTTCATGAGCCCTCTATGCAGCAGGTTTTCAGAACCATTAGGGCTCGAACTTATGACATGCCGGGTCGAGACTATAACCCCTAGGCTACCGTGACCTCATTCCCCTTGAAGAAGTGACTATGATAAACGAGTGATCATGGAGTCAAACTCACGGTTTGAAGAGTCGAGTCACGTGTTAAATTCTGATTTCTCTACAGAACCGTCGAATTGAGTGACTGATGCTAGTTAAATTTGTCGTAGCTTAAAGCCCTCACTTTGACGTAGTTAGAAATGAGGATAGTAGCTTAGATGTTAACCTCGTTCTTGTCTGTGATACAAAATTATAGGGTATTTATCGGCTGTCCAAAGCGTTTAATATAACAAATAGTAGCTGCTTGTGTGTGTGAGCTATCTTCCAGGAAGAAAAAATGTATAACATGTTGTGATACATTTCTTTAACTTTAAATACTTCGCAATCCTTTGATTACATTTAATATTTATAAATATTTTTTTATCTTTTTATCTTTGAGGATGGTTTCGAATAGTATTTTTATGTATCGTAAAGTTGCCGCAACCTATTTTAATGAAATCAAATACGTCTATGAAACAATGTTTTAGAAAATGTTCACGACTAAAGCGTAATTATAAACTTCTTTCTACGTACATTTAAAAGGGACGATTGACTTGCCTTGTTCCTGGTATCGTGCAACAACGAAGCTAAACAAAGTGTCGTCTCAACGAAGAAACAATTAACAAGTAATTTTTTTTGGATACTAGGGGATACACAACACGGCAAATCCTGCTCGTCTCACTGATCCACCGCGATAAGATCAGAAGAAATCCTGGTTTTCTTTTTATAACTACCAAAACTTTTTCTATACCAGGGGTGGCGAACCTTTTTGGGTCAAGTGCCATTTTTCCTTTAAGAAATGTTTAAGGAGGTACAGACGTGCCGTCGAATAATTTTGACTTGTGATTATTGAGAAAATGATAAAACTAAGTACTAACAACTCAACACTCTTTAATTACAACGAAAAAGTACATTTTGTACAATATAGTAGTAAATGTTTTATTTATATTTGTAACTCACAAAGTAACATGTGACGGGTTCACGCGTTTTTTCATTAACATGTTCTTTTAGGTTCTTTGGGGCCAGAATAAATGGCAATTCTTTTCCAACCAACCCGAGAAGTAAAACGTGAATGAAAGATGCAAATTAGGAACTTTTTAAATGACAGAAGTTTAGAGTAAGTGGTGTGACATTTAGGGAGTGTTACGATAGTCCGTGCAAGTGTGAAGAGTATTTCGAGAAGTTAAGTGACAGTCAAGAGAGGTTACCCGTGACAGAGAGCCTTAAGTCAAGGTGGAAACAATTCCCCGCCAATGAACTACAACTTCGGTTAGGATCCGGTAGATTGCTGCTTCGTTGGACATTTTTTAAGGTAGGAGTTACCATTTTAATATTCGGATCTGTGTTTTACATTGAAATTGAGCTTAAAAGAGTCAGTTATTGATACTGGTCCGGGTTACGTTATTTGGGTATTATGTATTGTGTGTTTAGCCACCGTAGATTCTCTCACACGTATCATTATCAAATATGTTATTCATTTAAGTTAAGATCTTAATAAAGTAATATTAAGATTATGGCAGCTTCTAGTTCATTTATTCTTACACCTCTAGCTCACGTTGATAATCTAGGAGAAGGGCACCCAAGCGGTACGCCCTTACAAACATTAGTATGAATTCTGTTGTGGTAGATAAGATGACAAATAACTTGTATTAGGATTGTAAGATACTTTTACCAGAGTGTAAGCTGAATTGCAGACATCTTCCAAATGGGTTTCCAAGTAAGTTTTTAATGTTATTCATCTCTGAAAATAACGACTCGCAGGCATAGGTATATGAAAGTATGGTTAAAATAACCTGAGCCAGTTTTTTCATACAGCTAAATGCATCTGGAATCGAATTCCATATTTCTAAAATTTCACACATTACGAGCACTGTTACTTATATTGCTAGTTAATCTTTCTGTTTTAATCGATCCTAACTTTCTCCTTTTTTCAACAAGTTTTGAAGCCATATTAACTAGACTGGAAATCAATCACACAAAGAATTGCATTTCGAATTTTTCAGTTTACAACCAATAGAATTGGAATACATTCAGTTTATTAAAGCTAGTCACATCTAGGTACATAAAAAACTTGAGCGTCTCCTATAATTCTTTGAACTGAAAATCTCGCTGAAAACTGTGACTGGTCACTCACGTTTCTAGTAATACTTCATATTGAACTTTGTTACTTTGAATTAAAATGCAAACCGTTATTGATCGGTGGCGTGCCCAAAATATTGAGTCACGTGCCATCCTGTTCTATACCATTATATTATGATGTATAAGATGTTATAAACATGCGTTTACTGTAACTAAAGTATCCAAGATTGGAAATCAAAGATCGTCCGGAAAAGGGTATTTGCATTTTGTATTTATAAGGGCCTTTTAAATACTTCAAACAGCTTAAATATGTTTCAGAAACACTCGTAATTTTAAACCACGATCAGTGAGGTAATATTAACGTCGCACTGTTCAGCTACACGAGGGTTTTTAGCGACGGACTACGTCATTTTGAACCATGGTCAAGTGACGTGAACGACACCTGAGCTGGCACCACCCTCTCCTAACTACCACACCAATAGGAGGACGTTTCAGCTCTCGACAGATTTAGCGTGCGTCGCTGCTCTACACGGCGTGTCTTTCGTGGTACTGGGCTCAAACTCGTGACAATACCAGCTACGATCCTATACCTATACCACTCGGCTACAGCGGCCGTCAAACCACGATCAGAGAGGGTCGAGGATTCATCTGGCATCTCATTCACGATATCACGCGCCTATAGGAGGGCTTTATATACCCACAGATTTAAGACTGTTGAGAGCCTGAACTAAACGCGGAACACATTTTCAGACAAAAAAATGCCGCAGTTTGCAGAAAAATTTGCAGCATTGTAATTCATACATTTTTTAATCGCTTTCAAAATTTCAAAATACAACAAACAATTTTTCTTCCAACATGTAACGACTATTTTGAATTGCGGTATAAGGAAGAGAGTGTAGTCAAGTCAACGGACTAGTGGCTGGCGTGTCATGAGTTCGAGCCCTGTACCACTGAATACCCGCCGTGTAGGGAAGCGATGCACGTTAAATCTGTCGAGGCTCTGAGTACACCAGTTGGTGTGGTGTGAAAGTTAGGAGAAAGGGGTGTCATAGCTCAAGTGTCGTCCACGTCACTTGACGATGGTTTAAAATGTTGAGGTCCGTCTCCCAAAGCCCTCTGTAGCTGAACAGTACGACGTTATTATTCCCTCACTCATAAGGGAGAGAGTTATATACACTGCTGGACAATTGCTAAGGACGGATAACACTATCATCCATAGCAACCACAAAATGAAAGGAAGCAAAATGTGGAAAATTAGAATAAGTGCGGGATATTAGTAAGAAGTATGAGTATGCAAATTTTTTTTCCACGTCTGTTCATCACGTGATAGCGTTCATAACAGCTTTAAAGGTTTTGACGCGTGTGGACAGTTGTTGTTTCAAGTCAAAGTTTTACAGGAAAGATTTAATAGACGAACTTAAAATTTTTGGCATGTCTTCCCGACATCACATAGATGATTTTATGCGTGGCCGAATTATTGGAAAGATCGGAAGAAGGGCGAAAAATAACAGATGTTGCCAGGGAGTTCGACATCGCTCACAGCGTTGTTTCACGGCTGTGGAAGTCATTTAAAACTACTGGAATGTGTAGTAGACGGCACGGGGGGTCGTGTTAGAAGTACGACGCCTGCAGAAGACAGATATATCGTCCTATCAGCAAAAAGGAACAGGCGCACCACAGCTCAGCAGGTGGCAAATCAGTTTCTTGCTGCCTCAGGAAAGCAGAGCAGATCTCCCGAAAAACTGTTGCCAGACGTTTGAGGGGAGGAGGACTATACGCACGCAGACCTGTTGTGTGTGTCCCATTGACCAGACAGCACCGTACTGCCCGTTTGCAATAGTGTCGTGAGCATCACAATTGGTCTGAACAGGACTGGGCATGCGTACTATTCTCAGATGAGAGTAGGTTCAGTCTGTCATCGGATTGTAGACGCCAACTGATCTGGCGCGAGAGTGGTACTGCTTATCGTCCAGAAAATATCCAGGAAAAGGACCGATATTCGACATGCAGTATCATGGTGTGGGCCGGCATCATGATCAATGGCCGCACGCGCCTACATGTGGTTGCTAATGGGACTATGACGGGCCAACGATACATTGATGAAGTTCTACTTCCTCATGTTTGTCTTTTCCGTGGTGCTGTCGGTGATAAATTTGTTTTTATGGACGACAACGCAACATGTCATCGAACACTCGCTGTTTAGGATTGTCTAGACAGCGAGGGTATTCAACGTCTCGTATGGCCAGCGCGTTCTCCAGATCTAAACCCCACTGAAAATGTGTGGGATGCTTTGGGGAGGCAAGTTTCTGGTCGAAACTATCCTCCGACAAACAAGAACACCCTCATCCGTGCACTCACAGAGGAATTGGATAAATTGCCTCAGCTGCTGGATAATGTTGTGCAAAGTATGGTACGACGTGTGGAATGTTGCATCACACTCCACGGTGGACATATCCCGTACTGATACCTTTCTTTAAGGTGCCTGCTGACTTTTAGATGCATTGTTCCATTTCTCCGTACGCAGATCAAATGAACATTTTTTTCTTCTTTCAGATGTTTCAAAGCTTTTGTACTTTCCAGAACAATAAATATTCTTTATTCTAATGTCTGAACAGTGTGGCAACTATATTTTATCCTACTAGGCCTCATGTCTCGCTTAATGTTATGCTACATAGCAATTTTTGATCCGTCCTTAGCAATTGTCCAGCATTGTACTTACATCACACAATAAAGCTTTCCGACAACTATTGGTGACGGACATCGTCAAGTGACGAGGACGGCACCTGAACTTCCACACTTCACTCCTAATTTCCACACTACTCCCAGGGGAGGTGTTTGAGCCTCGGCATATTTAACGTGCACTGCTGTTCTACACGGTGGGACTTCAAAGGTACTAGTACACACCAGCCACGAATTTGTCACCTTGACCACTGGTCTAAAACGGCCGTACGATATAGGGCGAGTGGGTGAGTGAAGATTAACGTCGCATTGTCCAGCTACACGAGAGATTTTGGCGACGGACCTCGTCATTTTGAACCATGGTCAAGTGATGAGAACGACACCTGAGCTGGCCCTCTCATAGCTACCACACCACACCAACGGGAGGGCGTTTGAGCTCTCAACAGATTTAACGTGCATCGCTCCCCAACACGGCGGGTCTTCAGTAGTACTGGGCTTAAACTCATGATACGCCAGCTATGATCCGATACCTTGACCATTCGGCTACCGCGGCCACCTTACGGTGTAGGAGAAAAATCAGAAACATTTTACATGAGAACATATTAAATAAACGGAGATAAAAATGAGTAGCATGAAAAAATATGCTGCCCTTTATAGGATTGTGAGGCCAGAATATAATAAAGGGTGTTTTTTTAGAGGTATAGCGCTTTAAATTGCAATAAAACAACGATGTAATATTCGATTGACATGATATTTTTTTTATTCGAAAGATAATCTTGTAGCATTACATTTTAAATATGATCAAGCAAGGCGTAGATTCGTCGAATGGGCCCAAAACGGGATTGCCGTGTTTCCCGATTTTCACAAGCGAATTTTGTTTAGCGATGAAGCGCACTTCTGGTTGAATGGCTACGTCAACAAACAAAACTGCCACATTTGGAGTGAAGCTAATCCACAAGTGTATGTAGAAACACCGTTACATCCAGAAAAACTGACTGTTTGGTGCGCTTTATGGGCTGGTGGAATCCTTCTTCAAAAACGATGAAGGCCACAACGTTGCAGTCAATGGGATCGGTATAGAGCCATGATTACTAACTTTTTCATTCCTGAATTGAACAATCATGATGTCCAGGAGCTGTGGTTCCAACAAGACGGCGCAACATGTCACACAGCTCGTGCCACAATCGATTTATTGAAAGACACGTTTGGTGACCGCCTAATTTCACGTTTTGGACCTGTGAATTGGCCTCCAAGATCTTGTGATTTAACACCGCTAGACTATTTTCTGTGGGGCTATGTAAAGTCATTAGTCTATGCGGATAATCCACAAACGCTTGACCATTTGGAAGACAGCATTCGCCGTGTTATTGCCGATATACGGCCACAAATGTTGGAAAAAGTCATCGAAAATTGGACGTCCAGATTGGACTACATCCGAGCCAGCCGTGGCAGTTTTTTGCCAGAAATCATATTTAAAATGTAGTGCCACAAGATTATCTTTCGAATAAAAAAATTCATGTCAATCGAATAATACATTGTTGTTTTATTGCAATTTAAAGTTCTATACCTCTAAAAAAACACCCTTTATATATCAAAAAAAAAATGGAGTACTTTTATATCTGAAAAAAATATTCCGAATTCAGATCGTATAGTTTAATATTAAGGCTGTTTCCGCCATATGTAAAGTAACGTGAACTTAACGCGGAGCATATTTTCGGACAGAAAAAAATGCCTCAATTTTTATATAAATTTGTGGCATTGTAACTCATGCATTTGTTTATAATGTAGTATTTTTAAAATTTCAAAATATTTATGAATTATCCGTTTTTTCTTTTAACATGTAAAGGGTTAGCTCATTGAGCATTACGGTATAGGAGAAAATATGCGAAACACATTTTGTAAAAGAAAAAATGTGTCAACTCGGGTAAAAATGAGTAGTATGATAAAATAAGTGATTCTCTACAGGATAGGGAAGTCAGAATTTGGTATTAATGTTTGAGTACTTTTTTATCTGAAAAATATTCCGAATTTGGCTCCTATTCTTCAACATTAGTCGAAGACAGCCTTAAAGAATAGGATCCAAATTCGGAATATTTTTCAGATCATTTTTACCCGAGTTGATAGATTCTTTTATAAAATGTGTTTCGCATTTTTTTCTTCTATACCGTAATGCTAAATGAGCTATCCCTTTACATGTTAAAAGAAAAAACGAATAATTTATGAAGTATTTTGAAATTTTAACAATACTACATTATATAAACAAATGCATGAATTACAATGCCACAAATTTATATAAAAATTGAGGCATTTTTTCTGTCCGAAAATGTGTGCTCCGCGTTAAGTTCACACTGTCTTACATATGGCGAAAACAGCCTTAACATTAGACGAAGACAGCCTTAAGCGAAGACAGAACTAATGATATAGACACAGACTTTCGTTAAATTTGGAAAAATCAGGGATATTTTTTCAGACATACACATTTTGATGGATAAAAGTTGATTGATTGAATATTTATGAACATTGCACACTGAAGTAACATTGTGGAATAGTACAATTGGGTTAGACTCACTCAAAGAGGGGGGGATAAGAATTACAAACTGGCACTTATGAAACCAATCAAACTTTTGAAGAAAAATGTGTACGTGTGTTTTTTTCCCAGAAGTCTACAGACAAGTTTAAACAGAACTTGGTTCCACAGAGATTATATAGCTTATTCATGCAGGCAAGATTTTACATGATTTCCTCGCGTTGAATTATTTGCATTATATACATATCAAACAAATTTTTTTGAGAGTAAGGATTAAAAATCTATATTAATCATTCACAAAGAAAAATGCAAATACAAAATAAATAGAAAGAGAGCCGAACAGTGTACTAAGGAACAGATGTAATAGATTGGCCAGAAAAAGAAAAGAAAAAGTGAACTTTATATATAGAAAACATACAAAATCAAGAGAAAAATTACATATTTAATAAATTAAACAATTTAACTCTAATTATAGAAAAAGAGAATTATGTGAACTGAGGAGAAAGTCATTTCCAAAAGATCAGTGATTTTTTTCAAGGGAGAGAGCAAAATAATAATAACAGTAATTTAATTTTGTCTCGGATATATTTTGCTTTTTAAAAAAAGAAATTAACGTAACATGAATAATTAAACTATTAAGTAAAGAGCTAAATCATAACTCAGGGGAAATATTGCTGCATCCAGTTAGGTGAAATTTTTTTTGAGTGAAAGTGCAATGGAACACAGAGTGATTCACATCTCCAACAGATCCACACACAAAATGGAGTTAGATTTTAATTTAAATCTATAAAAGGTTATTGGTAAAAGACTTAATAATTCACAACCACGGTGAAGTGACGAGGACGATATCTAAGCTCTGTCCTCATATTCTCCAAATTTCCGTACAATGTTTATGAGGACTTAGAGGCTAGATAGATTTAACCCATTATCTACCGCATTTGGATTCACTACAGTTTTTTTTTCATGCAATATATTTTTTGAATCACTATATTGAAAATTAAGGGATATACATAAACAAAATATTCAACTTAAGGAAATTTAATTAATTAGAGCTAATTAATTAATTAAAAATATTTAACAGTAAAATTAATCATACACGCTGTTTCCTTAAAGTAAATTGTCAAATCGTTTTCTAAGGTCTTCATTAACATACAAAAAAATAAGACTCTTACCTTTTGACATGAACTACTTTTTCTGAACAAAAATGACAGTCTTTGCAATCCGCTGAAAACGCCGTCAGCTGAAAATGCAATTTCTGCTATAAACTATTCGCATGCCCCGCTAAAATACTCATCACAGAACCCGTGCTTCCATATATCTTGGAAGGGTGGATTTCAAAGAATATTCCTGCTAAGTATCGTCAGGGTATTCGTAAAATGGTTATTCTATGTAATTTTAAAGTGAGTGGTACTTATAAGTACCTTCGGTAGATAAAGGGTTAATGTGCACCGCATCTTATTCACGGCGTATCTTTAGCGGAAGAAGAACTAGAACTCGGAACCCACAACTAGGCAGAAATAGCGTCCGCCATGAGTTCGATACCATGGCCACTCACTTAAAATTTCTACGAAAAAAGGTTTACAAATTATTACTTACAGATTAATCTAAGCGTGGAAATCACTTAGTAATCCAGCATGATTGATAGAATTTTTTAGCTATATCCATACATAAATATCCGAGAATAATACGCATAGAACTTGCAAAACCGAAGGAGTAATAAATAAAATAATATAAATAACGCATATTATCTGGAAAAATAAAGTCAATAATATTGCAAACTTTCGCAGAGCAGAGGTGGCCGCGGTAGCCTAGTGGTCAAGGTATTGGTTCGTAGCCCCTAAAGACCCGCCGTGTAGGGGCGTGATGCACGTTAAATCTGTCGAGAGCTCAAACGTCCTCCCCTTGGCGGGGTGTGGTAGTTAGGAGAGGGGCTACCAGCTCAGGTGTCGTCCATGTCACTTGAGCATGGTTAAAAATGACGAGGTCCGTCGCGAAAAGCCCTCGTGTAGTTCAACAGTGCGGCGTTAATATTCACTCACTCACTTGCAGAGCAGTTATGTTTTCAAAACGTCATTACCAGACAAAAACCTTTTTAGAAACTAAGCATAGCGAGTACAATAGATCTTTCTAGCGGGTACAGCAAATTCAATTCTTCAGCTCATAAAAAATGAGTTGATTGCCAATAATTAGCAACGAATTACTAATTATAATTTTTTCTAGTATTTTTAATTAAAATGTTTTACCACTTTTTTAAAGCAATATGTGTGGACTATAATTTTATACGTATGCATGGATTTTTGTATTTAATGTTAAATGCATTAATGTTGAAGCTATAAATACGCATATCTCAAACTTATAAAGGAGACCTGTCGCAACTTTTTACGCGGTCATTTTTTTCCGCGAACACAGATTTAGATAACGTGGAACATTGCAATTACGTGGATAATGCGATATTTTCTGTTAGTCGATTAGTTAGTCTACTGCAGGGGTGGCCAACCCAAATGACCTTGCGCACCACTTCGGAGAAACATTATAATCTCGCGGGCCGCACATAAAAATATGTACCTTTATATCATATTTGGAAACAAAAAAAAACATTTATTGGAGTGAAAATTTAAAATAGAATGAATTATTATTATTGTGTGTTTTCATGATTTTTCATGTATACAGACATAGAAAATATAATAATGCAATGATCAAATGTTTAAAATATTAGTGTGTGTGTTGCCATTTTCTTGAAAATTACGGTTTTCCTTTTGAATTGATCTTTCGTTACTCATTGTTGAAATTTGATTGAACTATCATTCGCAAACGATTAAGTATACGCATTGCCCTTTATTTTAACCATCCTGAATATTTTTTTAAACTTTAAAAAACATCTCTGACTGCCTCTTGCACTTTGGGCACTCCAAACAGAAAAGGAGAAGAAACGAAAGTCGCACACACAGGGAATCATGTACCATCCATAGTAAAGTATATGCATAACGCAATTCTAAATTTTATTAATTGATTGATTGATTGAATATTAACGTCGCACTGTTCAGCTACACGAGGGCTTTTGGCGACGGACCACGTAATTTTGAACCATGGTCAAGTGACGTGGACGACACCTGAGCTGGCACCCCCCTCTCCTAACTACCACACCACACCAACGGGAAGACGTTTCAGCTCTCGACAGATTTAACGTGCATCGCTGCCCTACACGGCGGGTCTTTAGTGGTACTGGGCTCGAACCCGTGACAAAGAAAGCCACGGTCCGATACCTATACCACTCGGCTACCGCGGCCACTCGAAATTTTATTAAAAAAGTAGTTAATTATAGTAAAATCAACTGTAACTGTTTGATATAATATAAATCTATTTTAATCTAAAGGACATTTTTATTATTTATTTTAAAACAAGAACAAGTAACAGGCAAATACATTGTAAATTTATATATATGTATAAATTTCCCCTCAAAAAATAAATTTCAAAATAAAAAAACTTAAAAACCTGATATTTAAAATTTTTTTAAAAAAGATTTGGAGGGCCGCGTGTTGGGCATCTCTGATCTACTGTCAATAGACTATTTTGTTACTGTTTTCATGTGGGTTTTGGAAATTAAAATGTCATATATATTTTAATCTATTTGAGTATTAATTTACTTTGTAATACATAACAAGGCATGCGCTTAGAAAAATTTGCGAATCCTACAAGAATGATAGCCGCATCAGCTCTGCTATGTATAATAATAATTGGTTTGATTAGGAATTTGCAAATGTTTACGTCTGCAAATGTGTGCCCATGTGGACAAAAACAAAGGGTTGCGGTGGCGAATACTAGAGGAAGTGTTCAAATCCCGGATGGCGACACCCCTTCTGTCTAGAAGCGTCGATTCAGCTGGGGCACGAAGTCTCTCCTCCCGGGGAAAACAGGTGTGAGACAGAGAGGCGCACGCTCTGGCAATGCGCGACACCGCAGCAAAGATCATTTGACAAACTCCAAGCCTCTTGTTGTTTTTCCTCAGCAATAAAATAATCACAAAATAACAACAGTATGCGTGTCGGTAAACGTTTTGGAATGAGTTACTTTATATTTTTCGTTGCTCATATATCTTTTTAATTTTTAATTAGTATGTAACTTGATGAACTTTTTCATTGTTCCCTACTTTTAAGTAATATTCTATTTGGTTAAACTGAAGGTTTTTCCCCAGCATTCTGCTTGTTGTCAAAACATGCCACAGCCAGTACATCTTATTATTATGAACCACGCTCAAATGACGAGGTCGACATCCGAGTGGGCAAACCGTTCTACGCATTCACTCTATCAGCCTATTCAAATGATAAGGCAGTATTAATTGGATGGGCGAGTGTGTGTTTATTAACATCACACTCTTCAGCAAAACAATTACTTTTGGCAATGAACCTCGTAATTTTTGAGCCATGGTCAAGTGACGAGGACGACACCTGAGCTGGCCCTCATCTCTCTTAACTTTCATATCTCACCAACGGGAGGACGTTAGAGCCTTGTCATGGAGCCGCAGTAGCCGAGTGGTCAAGGTGGCTAGCTTTGTCACGAGTTCGAGCCCAGTACCACTAAAGAACCGCCGTGTAGGGGCGTGAAGCACGTTAAATCTGTCGAGAGCTCAAACGTTCTCCAGTTGATTTGGTGGGGTAGTTAGGAGAGGGGGTGCAAGCTCAGGTGTCGTCCTCGTCACTAGACCATGGTTCAAAATGACTTGGTCCTTCGCCAAAAGCCCTTGCGTAGTTGAACAGTGCGACGTTAATCTTCACTCACTCACTTGAGCCTTGACATATTTAACATGCATTAACCCCTCAACACGGAGAGTATTCAGCGGCACTAGGGTTCGAACTCATGACACGCCGACCACGAATCCTTTATCTTGACCACTAGGCTACTGTGTCCACTGAATTTGATCGATAAGTGAGTGTTAATTAACGTCGCATTTTGGAGCAACACGATGACCATTGGCGAGGGAGTTTGTGATTAAAAACTATAGTCAAGTCACGAGGATGACACATGTACTGGCACGCACTCTCCAAACTTCCACATCACGCTAACGGGAGGATTTTCAGCTCGACGGATTTAATGAGTAACCTCCACACGGCGGGTCTTCAGTGGCACAAGGTTTTGAACCAATAACTGGTAACACTGACCGTGAGTTCGTAACCATGACCACTAGGTAACCACTGTCAGACATTTGTGTCAGACTATTATATGTGCATCAAACAAATCTTTTTTTTTCTTATTTTCGTTCATTTTTAAGATTTTTTCCAAAAAATATAAATTAACATATATCTATACTCTTATTTTCTTATCTCCATAACATTCTCCTCATAAAGAACATAACTCTTTTTTAACCCTACAGGACTGCAATACATTTTTAGAAAATTCATGTAGGAAATCTATAAGTCAAGTCTAAAATTACACGATAATCATTCCAAAGATTGGGAAACAACATTTATGAATAATTTTTTTTAAAAAAAAATCCATATCATATTAGATTATCCGCTAATTTTTTTTCAATATCAAACAAAAAAAAAGTGCTCGTGAAATTTATTTAAAAAAACGTAAAGCGTAAGTTTAACGATTCTTCATTCCTCACATGTTATAAGGAATAGTTTCCCTAAGGACAAGTCTGATGTGTGTCAAAGTATGAGTCCTCATTTCCAAATGATAATAAAAGGCACGCTAGACAAAGGTAAATATCCTCGTGGAACTCACACATGGAATACAACGTGACAGGACAAGAGCCGTTTGAGGTGTTGAGTAACTCATCTAATCGAATAATAAATTTGTGTTAGTTTATTGGTATGAATTTTAGTCTTTAAGATAACATGGGAATCATAGGCGATAGACTTCAGATACATTTATCACAAATAGAGGAGTTTTGAATCTCCCCAAGTCATATATCATCCGATGACCGCAGTAGCTTAATTGTTATGGTCACGAAGCCGTGACCGGCGTGTCATGACCTCTGTCTAGAATCTCCAAAGACACACTGGGATGTCCATTAAGTCTGAGGAGGCTTACAGCCTCCCACTGACGTGGTGTGGTAGTTTGGATAGGGGTTCCAGCTCAGATGTCATCCCCGTGGTTCAAAATTTTGAGGTCCATCGCCAACAGATCTCGTGTAACAAAAACATGTAACATTGGAAAGAATCACTTCTCTGCCATCTACTATTCATTACACTCTATTCAGCGCTTCCTTCAAATTGATTTCAGATTAAATATTTTATCAATGTCTTATTTTAAAGCAACACATGAAAACTATTAGTAATGATTCTTATAATAAAGAACCACAGTCAAGTAACGAGGACGACACAATAATTGAAACTCTGCTCTCCAAACTTATACATCACGCTAACGAGAGGACTTTCATCCCGACAGATACACGATAGCTCTATAATAGAAACTTCAGAACTCGAACTCATGACTTGACGGAAGATACATCAGCCAAAACTCAAGACCATGACAACTCCGCTGCTATTGGATTGAATATGGAAAGTGGAATACCAGCTTATATAGATTCCTACCTCGTCTTTTAATTAGTATTTAAAAATACAGGATGTAATTGCTGTATTTAGTAGAAATTTAAGAGTTTAGTGATTTAAGGGAAGGGGTTTAAGGGTTAGTGATATTAACGTCTCACTATTCAGCTACTAGGGGATTTGGCGACGAATCTCGTTATTTTTTAACGACGGTCAAGTGACGAGAACGACACCTGAGCTGACACCCCCTTATCCTAACTTCTACACCCTACCAACTGGAGAAAATTTGATCCTCGACCTATTTAACGCGCATTAGTTTCCTCTGCACGGTGGGTCTTCATCGGAACTAGGCTGGAACACATGACACGCCAACTACGAGTCCATTACCTTGACCACTAGGCTACCGCAACCACAAAACGTCATTCAAAAGAAATTTAATAGAACCAGAAATTGATCCAAAATAAAAGATGAGGAAGTTGGAATATATATGAAAGGGATGATATTTTTTAAAAAAAAATTTGGGTGCATTTACAGGTGGGAAAAACCAATAAAATTGATTAAAAGTAAATGCCTCAAACGGCGACATTTATTTAAAATGGGGTGTAAAGAAAAACCGAACCGGGAAGTTAATGAGTTGTTGCCAGGGTGGTTGGAACACGTGTGACAGGTGCGAGTCCGCTTTTGAGTCATTGGCACACGCACGCCAGGATCCTTTACGATGTGGTCTCAGGCGCGCACCTGCACAAGGTAGCGCATCTGGACCAACGGAATTTGCCTCCTTTTTTGCATTTTACTTTGTTGATTGCACGATCTCTGATTTACGCAGAAGTGATTAACAGCTGCCTCCCACATGCAACAGAGCGTGACGCGCGCGCTAAAACTTCAAAAGTCCATTCGAAACTTCAATCCCGCTCTCTAAAATGAAGTCTCGGGATCTCTCAACTTCGATTGTCTTGGAAAAATAAAACACAATTTCATTCGTCTTTTTCTCGATACAACTACCAACATTTACCTAAAATATATTTCGAATTGGATAAATTAAAATAAGTTTCTCTTTGCCGAAGCAATACAAGTCCTATTGGAGGCATCTCCAAAGTGACCGAGTACACGCGAAAGGGTTTAGAACTACACACCGAATCCTTGGGAAAAGAAACAACCCGATATTTAATCTTTATTAAACAAAATTTTTATCTTTTCCTTTTTCTTTTTTTATATGAGGAGTACACAAATACAATTTCCCATACCTTACAGGTATTCACAATAGTTCAAGCTTATAGTTCAAAATAACAGGGAAATGTTTGCATGTTATGAACCAGAATTACACTCAATTCCAAATAAATGCAGTAAAAGAAAAAAAGCATCTAAAAGTTGAAAATAATAATTATAATAAAATTCGAACAAATGCATCAATTGTAAAAGAAAAAAAAATGTGTGCGTGCTTATGACCACACGATAGAAGTGTAAACTTCTGATTTGTTCTGGGCAAGAGAATCAAGTTGTTCGGATGTACTACGATATCTTCGCATGCGGGTGTTAAGTAGTTCTCTTTGTCAGCCCATTCATCAGTGGATTTGTTTATTTCAATGTTTAAATAAATACGCATATTTACACATGAGTATATACGATTTAACTGTAAATTAGACTGATTGTGTTTAAAATATGTATATGTAAATTATTTATGTAGATTGTATAATACATATGTTTATATGGTATGTATACGTACTATCGCAACAATGCCAACGTTCAAGATAACTCGTCAAGTTGGCAGCCCTGATTTACCATGTGTCGTACGCGCTGAATTGGCAACCATGTACTTCCTTTCATATAATGTCCCCAATACCGTTGTAATAATACGTAAGTACCGTACCCTTTATATAACGCCATAAATAATGTAAGGCTAGGAAAACTTATGGCCTAATAGGTGTTTACTTTTCTTAAAATTCTGTAAGCAAACAAAATGAGAGGGTTCCCACTCTTTCACAATGAATGCTTTTACTGTCTGGTAATTTCTTAGTTGTCATCGCCACTATAAACCAAAATATTAGCAAATTTCCCGCCAGTTAACTACCTTAAAATTTCGGATTTTAATTCATTTGGTGCATTTTTGCGCTTAAATATATACTCTTTTTACTGAATCAAAAAATAGATCCGATGTGTGTTTCGTTTATGCTTATCTTCGATCTCTTAAATAAAAATAATTCCCCCCTACTATATTCGCTTGCGCTTTTCTTATCTCGTTCACTAGCTGTAGTTGATTGGAATTGAACTGCATGACAGGGGAATATTTAAATTAAGAATATAAAACCTCACGAAAAAATGTGAGCATGAAATTTTCACTTAAAAAAACCACGCGCCCAAAAAGTTTTCAATTCAAAACTGAGCAAACGTAATTCGAAACCCGAGCACGATTGTCGACTATAGTCGAGTAAATCCGAGTGGCGTAACACACCCGAACCTGACGCTTAATTTAGATTCACTCATCAGCAAAATGCGCCTAAGGAAATTGTCTTTAAAAAAAGAGTTTTAAGATAGATATCGATCTGCTCCCTAGTCCCATGAACCATCTATTAGCGACGGAACCCGTAATTTTGAACCATGGTCTAGTAAAGAGGACGGCACCAGTAGCGTAATGTACACCCCCAGCCCCCACATTATGGGGCAGGGATTTTAAGGGGTCCAAAGCCAAAGACTGAGGCCAAATACATATTAGGGTCCAAAAGCTGACTTTGCAAGGTGCCCTAATATTCTCCGTTACGCCATTGGACACCATCTAAGCTGAGACCCCCTTTCCGAGCTTCAACACTACACCAACGGGAAGACTTTGAGCTTCGACAGACTTAACGGGAATCGGTCCATCTACACGGTGGGTCTTTGAGGCATTCAGGCTCGAACTCACTACTTAGGACCACCAGACTACGGAGTGCGTGAGTGAGTGAATATTAACGTCGCACTGTTCAAATACACGAGGGGTTATCGCGACGGACCTCGTCATTTTGAACCATGCTCAAGTGACGAGGACGACACCTGAACTGGCACCTCCTCTCCTAACTACCACACCACACCAATGGGAGGACGTTTGAGCTCTCGGCAGATTTAACGTGCATAGTTTCCCCTTCACGGCTGGTCTTTAGTGGTACTGGGCTCGAACTCATGACATGCCTGCCATCAACCGATACCTTGACCACTGGGCTACCGCAGCACCACAAGACTACCGAGGTCACCTGTGTAGTTTGATGTTAATTAATACTCACTCCCCCAAAGCAACACGAACACTATTGACAACGTAAAAATTTGAACCATTATTACAATGACTCCGACAACACATGAAGTGGCACATCATTCTCCAAACTTTAAAAACCCCACTAACTGAGGGACTCCTTGGGAATGATCCTTGATTGTTGAATGGTAATGAACGCGAACTCGTGCCCAGCGTTGTCGAGCTACGGACTCGAAACCCAGTGTCATTGAAGACCTACCGTGTAGAGGAGCTGATGCACTATAAATCTGTCGAGGCCCCAAACTCTCCTTTTGACATGTCATGGAATCTAGTACAAAGGGGATTACAAGCTTAAGTGTCGTCCTTGTTACCTGACCGGGGCACAGAATTACGAGATAATTGCACTTGGGGTGCTTTATTGAGAGGTACAAGTTAAACTCCAATCAAATCAGAAATTACGAGGTCTAGCCAAGAGCCCTAGTATAAATTCAAAGTGCGACGTTAGTAAAAATTCATTCAACCAAAATAATACAATCACTATTAGCGATGAATTTTTGAGCCATGATCAAATGACCTGAATTACACCTGAGCTGACTCTCAAATCTTCAAAACCACTCTAACGGTTTTGTAGGGCCGTGGGTAGCCTAGTGGTTAGAGCATCGGACTCCAGGCTAGAAGTCCTGGGTTCGCTGTTCAATGTCACCAAATACCCTCCAAGTACACACGAAGTACGTGCTCATTAAATGAGTGGGTCCGAAAGTCTTGTGGGCTGTCGAAGCAGGAACCACGAGTGAAGGGGGCTGGAGAATACAGTTCCATGCCTAAATTGTGGTAGAGTCGCCATCTATCGTAAAGAAGTCCAACCTGTCTCAAAGGCACTGGCAACATTCATTCCCTCCCTTCGGGAATTTCACCGAGCTAAATCGTACTGCCACCTGTATGGTGCTCGAAGCTAAGGTCAACGACAGGCGTACCTCTAGCCCCTTTCCATGATGAATTTCGTGGGCCTCGATCTGAATACGTCAGATAGGTGGCATTAGCAAGAACAGCAACAACGGTTTTGTTTCGATTTTAATTTATGTCGCACTCTAAAACAGCACGAGAGCTAGTCACGATGGACTTCATCATTTTGAACCGCGGTCAAGTGATAAGGACGACACCTGAGTTGGCATCACCTTCTAACTACCACACCACACCACACCAACGGGATAACGTTTGAGTTCTTGACAGATTTGACGTGCATCGCTGCCCTACACGGCGGGTCTTCAGCGGTACTAGGTTCGAACGCATGACATGCTGGCCACGAGTCCGTTACCTTGACCGCAATGTTACCGCGGCTACCACGACTTGTCAGAATAAGCAATGAGTTCGTGGGAAGGAATACTCGGTAATCACCACCGCATTACGATTCTAAGGAAAATTTAAACGGTAAAAAATAAATACTGTAAAATCCGGTGTATAACGCGCACTTTTGAACATGAAAAATAAGATCGAAATTCAACCCGTTCTACATCGGGTATGAAAATGAATGCTCGAAAAATAAGAAAAGAGAGGAGCATAAAAAAATTAGACTTCTTTGTATAGATCGGAATAATATTTATTTAAAAGAAATGACATACCTAATGAACTTAAGGGGTTGCTATTCTAGAAATATACAATTTTTCCCGAGGCTTTTGAGATAATACCTCGAATAAATGGATTCAAATCATAACAGCATTGCATACGTATTTACATTCCAGGATTTTTTGTAAAAAAAGTAGGCGCTTGTTATACGGCGAATGTATCTAAAAATTAAAAAAATGCAGCTTGAAAGTATAGGTGCGCGTTATACGCCGGATTTTAGTAGGGGGACACTGCCATAAAAAATGAGCGAACTATACAATATGAGCTAAAAATTTGAATTCAAATAAACACCAGATGCGATTAGATGTTTTGTTTATAGAATGTTTCCTGGTTGTCTACTTGCAGTGTGGAAGTTAGGAGAGAAGAGTGCCAGCGCAAGTGCCATCCTCGTCACTTGACTAAGGTTCAAAATAACGAGGTCCGCGTCGTCAGTATCCCTCGTGAAGCTTTATAGTGATACGTAAATATAACACACGCTCGCTCTGCCCGATAGAAAGATCCGTTAAACATACGTTCAAATGACGAGGCTGAAACTAGAGTTGGCATCCTCCACATCCATCCTGCCAACGGGAGGATCCTGAGCCCCAGATATATTTCACGTGTATCAACCCATTTTCACTACGTTGCCTCGAATGGAATCAAGAATCAAACTCATGACCCGGATGAAACATTGCCGGCCAGGTGCTGTTAGAATTAATGAATATGTAGATAGGACTATCGTAAAATGGTATAGTAAAAAAAGGCAATTTTACTATTATTTACATTTTGTGGGAAAAAAAACCCATCAAATTTCTGTAATGGATGAAATAAAAAGGACAGTAAAAAAAAACGAGACAACTTCCTTCGCATAAGTATGTTCATGATATTCGTCCAGGTGTGGAAGTGATTTGCAAGGTAGCTTTATTGCTTAGTTCGCGCATGTGCATCGAAACGTGTTTATTCAAGTAATGATAAATGCTTTCGATGCATTTATCATTATATTAATATTCATATATAAAAGAATTACTAAATTCAATTGCGGTTCTTTTTTAAAAAAAATATTGTACTTGTTTTGGTTTAATATGATTAAAAGGAACAAAAATAAAGAAATTTAATTTTTGTTTAAGTATTCAAAATAATTACGTTATAATACTGCAAGTATTGCAAAAAATGGCTTAGTTAAGCATTTCAGTCAAAGATTACGATTTCTAATCAATAGTAGGTCTTTGTGTCAAATAGCGAGTCTAAAACAAATAAAAATTTGCGGGTGTGCGTTATACGCCGAGTATAAGAATAAGAGCTTTAAAAATAAAAAAGTTGAGTATAGAAAAAAAAAATTAAGACTTCTATATGTATTGAAATATTGCTTATAAGTATAGGTGCGCGTTATACGCCGGACTTTACGGTAAGTATTTCAGATCTATAATTCTACATAATTTTTGACTTTCGCATTTTTTTAAACTCCTGGATATACTACCATGTTAAATGTGCACTCAGAGGCTCCCGGCAGAATAGTACAGAGTTTTTCATGGAAGGTGCTATACTTTTTTCAAAAAAACCCAGACAAAAACACCGAGACGTAATCTTATGCTAAAAATTGAAAATCTGTTGAAGTGTGGGAGGGATTTGAGCCCCCAAACCTCATTCTTGTGTCCATCGCTGCCTCACGGGAACGCAACTGGA
Organism: Trichonephila clavipes; assembly: GCA_019973935.1. NCBI lineage: Eukaryota > Metazoa > Arthropoda > Arachnida > Araneae > Nephilidae > Trichonephila > Trichonephila clavipes. Next base: position 1,490,655 of record BMAU01018915.1, read on the forward strand.
CAGAGGGCGAAGTTTTATCATTTTACGGACCTATCACCCTCACAAATGATATCTCTCCATTTTAAATGAGCTGCCGTAGCAGGTGCGTAATTACCGCCGTATCAATGATACGAGGCCCTAAGCTACAGGGTCCCCAACTTGTGTAACTATAGTACCACTAACAGGACTTTCTTTTCTAAAAAAGGACTCCGAAGGAGTTTTGATACGGTACCCACTCAGAACTAGCTACGCCAGTGCACGGTAGCCGAGTGAGTGGTGGGTCCGAGTTGAAGTGTCTCTAATCACGTACTCCCCCACCGTATGTGACCACGGTAGCCTAGTGGTCAAGGTATCGGATTGTGGCAGGCTTGTCACGAGTTCGAGCCCAGTACCACTAAAGATCCGCCATGTAGGGGAGCGATGCACGTTAAATCTGTCGAGAGCTCAAACGTCCTCCCGTTGGTGTGGTGTGGTAGTTAGGAGAGGGGGTGCAAGCTTCCATTGCCGAAAGCCCTCGTGTAGCTGAACAGTGCGACGTTAATATTCATTCACTCACTTACTCCTACCATATAGAGAGATTGATGCTTTAAATCTGTCGAGGCTCAGCTTGGTGGCTTCGTATAGATGTTAGAAGAGGGAGGTGCAAAGTGGGGTGTCGTCCTAGTCCCTTGATTGTGACTCAAAATTACAAGGTCCATTCGGCTACTTTAAACTTAAAGTGGCCGTGGGTAGCCTAGTGGTTAGAGCATCGGACTCCAGACCGGAAGGCCTTGGTTCGATGCTCGATGTCACCAAATACCCTCCGAGTGCACACGGAGTACGTGCTCGTTAAATCAGTGGGTCCGTAGTCTTGTGGGCTTATTCACTAGCGCAGGAACTGGAGAATATTTCCCTCCCCTTCAGTTCACTTGCAGAAATTGTGGAGGTGGAGATAGAGGTCGTGTCGCCATCTATCGTCCCTTCGGGGAAGTTTCTCTGAGCTTAAATCGCACTGTCACCTGTATGGTGCTCAAGGCCAACGACAGGCGTACCTCTTGCCCATGCCACGATGAATTTCGTGGGCCTCGTTCTGACTACGTCAGACAGGTGGCATTAGCCACAACAACAACAAACTTAAAGTAATTCTTACATTAGGAGGTAATTGACGATTATCAATACAAATCTTTATATTTAGTGACGTACACAAGAAGGTTTGGAAGTTCAGCCCAACCTTCCTCCCCGCTTCATAGACCAACAGATTTTAAAAAAAATTTCACTATAGAGATTTTCCTTTCGCGATTACGCGTCTACGTGTTTTTTAGAATGTAAACACTCCTCATATGAGTGTTTTGTGTATGCCACTGCTTATATGCAATATACATTAAGGGAAACATTAAAAACAGACTTCTTTTTTATATGGAGCACCTTGCAATTCGACCAGTTATAATAGCAATATAACAACGCTACTGTGTTTGACCTTGCGCGGGAACGCTTTTTCCAGAATTGACTGACACATGGCGAATAGGGTCGAGGGGTTAATGTCTAAGCACCTAAAATTATCATTTATTTATAGCTGTCTTCGCGAATACTGTGAATTACATGCCAAACTCGAAAATAATTTCGAAAAAATAACTGTATAACACGCACAAATATTAAAATACGTTTGTAAATCTATCTACAAAAACAGCATGCTTCAGATTGAAAAAAAATGTTTTAGTATATATATGTATAATAAGGTTACATTAAATACCAATTTAATTTGAAGTCCAGAAAAAAATACCGAACACGTTTTACACACAAAAAAAGGGATTGATCAAACATGATTGAATGCTTAATATAGTTACATCACGAAGTAGTGCGCGAGAGCTATTTATGAGTGCCCTTATAATTTTGAATCACGGCTGAGTGATGAGGACGATACCTGGCTCTCCAAACGTCCACACCCGGCCAAAGAGAGGACTCTGTGCTTCTATAGATTTATTGAGCATTATCTCCTCTACACAGGACAGAATTGGTTAGTTTAAGCCATGATCAAGGGACGAGGATGACATTTCCATATGTGTGGTTCTTTACTCTCCAATTTTCTGTATCTAATGCCTGAAGTATCATGAGTGTGAGCCAAGTACCGCTGAAGACCCACTGTGTAAAGGGGGTCGATGCACGCTGAATCTGTCGGGGCTCCATGTCCTTCCATTGGTTCGCTGTGAAAGTTTGGAGAGGTTGGGGTATCAGCTCAGGTGTCGCCCTTGTCACCCGACTGTCAGTGGCGTAACGTACACCCCCGCATAGCTGGTGTGCCCAGGACTCTAGAGGGCCCTCAGCCTGACTATCGCCAAGTACCTACCCTTTGTAAAATCCAGCTTGGGGGCCCAAGTGTTCTCCGTTACGCCACTGCCTGCTATTGCTTTACAGTGGGAAGTTAATATAACTTTTTTTTCTCACTCACGCCAATGTAGTGTGAGGACTTTTAGCCTCGGCAGATTTGACGTGCATTAGCTTCTCTACACGGCAAGTTTTTAATCGTTTCAGAGACTTGAACCCCTGACTTCCCCCGTGCAACACCGTCTAGGAATTCTCAATAATAATCACTCGACAAATGCGCCCGCGTAGTATAGACATACTTGAGAGAACTTTTAATATTTCTCTTTCTGAAAAGGTAACACCTGTGTGTTTTTCTCTTTTTTTTTTTTAAAAAAGAATATTTAATGTTTTGCAAAGAATTTGAACGATGTTGAATTCGCAATTTTTTTTCTAATGATATGCCAGAAAATAAAGCTTATTCGAATTTTGGATATTCTGCGCTCTTCTGTACTTAAAACAATTCATGTTAGTCCCTTGCATGTTGAAAATACAGAAAAACTCTTATCAAACCGTTAAAAATTGAGTTACGTAAAATTTTCCATTCGTTCTAACGCCCAACCTTGATGACCCTGGAATGAATGACCTTAAAACTTCAAATCCCTTCCCTTTTGCTTTTTATCTGCTAACTTACAGAAACGAATCGACTATCCAAAAACTAGCAGAGAACATAGTCTTAATATAAGTGCATAATGGAACGATGCATTAATCAAAGAAACTTTTGCATCCCATCTCATCAAAGCTTCGCCATCTTGCACATTAAAAAGGGAAATGGAAACCATGAGTGACCCAGATTGCAGAGACGCCCTCCTTCATCCCCTCCCCTCCATTTTCCGGGCGTCCGCAGACGAAGGAAGAAGAGGAGGGTGGAGGGAGAAGGGTGGGCTGTTTCGCGCCAAAAATGGCATGGTGACGTCACGCGGTAGAGATCGATTCCCGGGGCATCCGCGGGAGCCCGGGAAAATCCGTCTGTCGTTTGTGGATCCCACCTAAGGAGGCACTACTTCACCTCCCCTTCCGTGGAACACTTTGGCACGATGCCAGGATTTGTAGAAAAGGGTGTTTTCCAGCAAGCCGCGTGTAAAGCGCGAACTCCAAGTCATTCCCCCTTTCTATGGAAAAAAAAGAGCTTTTTTTCCTTCTGATTTTCCAAGAATTTAATAAAATGTCATTGATAGGAATAAAAAAATATAAAGATAGACATATTCTTTATTTGAAATTTTGCATTTAGAACATACTTCAAATTATTATTTAAGTTCTCCACAGTCGCGGAATGTATAGCTTCAAAATTAAGTTTCTTTTGAATCCTTAACTGTTTATAATAATATTCATTGAAGGGAAAAAAAGCTAAGTTATAACTTTTCCTTAACGCGCAAGCAATTTTAACGAGATGACTGCATTAGATACATTAATATTTACGCGTCTCCTTGGATAATTGCAAGAGAAAATAATGAATGAATTCTAAGAACGAAATGAATCTACGACTTCACTGTACTGCTAGTTGACGCGCAGGAAAATCTGGTTTACGGGATTCGCACATAGTAACAACATATTTCCTGTTAATAAATGTGACACTATTTTCGAAGAGAGTATTTATTAAAAGTTACCGTAAAATCTGGCGTATAACACGCACTTTGAAAGCAAAAAATAAGATCGAAATGTACGAGTGCGCGTTATACGCCGGGTATAAATACGACAGCTTTAAAAGGAAACACAAAGATGAGCATAGAAAAAAAAATAGATTTCTACATAGATCGAAATACTCTTTATTTAAAAAGAAATATCATTCCTTATATGAAATGTGGTTGTAGTCTTAAAAATGCACAATTTTTTTCTAAAGCTTGGAATAATACCTTGAATAAACGACTTCAAAACATAAGAGAATTGTGCACGTACATTGCAGATGGCTTCGAAAAAAAGAGGTGCACGTTATACGGCGAATATACCTGAAAACTAAAAATTACCGCTGGTAAGTATAGGTGCGCGTTATGCGTGGGATTTTACGGTAGTTTTTTCATTTGAATCAATCTAAAAAAATGTATTGAAAATACACACATTTATATAAAAACAAAACATATAATTAAATGCTCTTTTGTAATGAAAATTTCAAACTTTTAAACAAAAATCATCCGATTGGTGTAGATTTTTTTCTTCTCTTTAGAATTAAATGTCACGTTTTAAAAAGGAAACAATTTATTGTTGACGTTTTCTTTGTTCTGAAAGGTATTTCGTTCGAAATGCTGCCCTTATATCTGCCTGTTAGGTCAATATTGATGAACTAAGCCTTAACTCGAAATCTTACACTTATCATTTAATAGTGGGAGAGGTTGTAAAATTTCGGAAGAAGAATCATAAGCACGTGTTTTTTAATTTCCTCACAATTCCACTCAAATGCAGAACTATTGATTCTTGACATTATTATTTTAAAAAAGGCACTTATTCTAAGTAAAAAGATGCTACCGAAAAAATCTGCAATGACCCTGGGAAAGAGACCCGCCTTTTTCTGCAGGGATGAAGGGGAAGGAGGGGAAGGGGATGTCTGAAAAGCGCGGGAAAATTCCGGAGTATTCGCGCCCTTTCTCCGGTGCAGCCGTCCTTCCACGCGGTCGGATACTACAAATGAGGGGGGTGGACCTGGCAGCGTGCCAACTCCGTTTCTATGACGACCGTCGACCTTATTTCCCCGAGGGAGAAGGGGAAGGGACGTCTGGTGTTCGATGAGGTTTTGTGTTTTTTCATTCTCTGTCTCTTTAAGGGCTGATCAGCGACATTTGAAAGGGGATTTTGGGAAGAAAGGGTTTAAAAGACCGATGAACCCAGACACAATCACAGACGCCGTAATTAAAGCTAAACTGTGATTGCAGCTTACAAAAGACGAATGAGCTCTTTAAAATAGAATGAAAAGGCTCGTTTATGAGACACTAGCTCAGAGATCGCGCAATAATTTGACTGTAAATATATTTATGTCTCGATTGTGAAATCACACATATTTTGCAACATTTCAGTACGAGAAATGCAATCTGTATTTAAATGAATTCCCTCTCCCAACATCCACAAAACATTTCTAAGGCTGTCTTCTGCGAAAGTACGAGATCGTGAAACACATTCTCAGACAGAAAAATACCTCAATTTTTTGCATGAACATTTACAACATTATAACTCATACATCAATAATATAGCGTTTCCAAAATTTCAAACATTCCAAAAAAATAGTTTGTTTTTCGTTATAAAACATAAAGGAATAGCTCGTTTTACATGATGCTACAGGAGAAAAACGCAAAACACATTTTATAGTAAAAAAATGGATCAACTCGGTTAAAAATGTGATATAAAATATGATAAAATATGCTGCTCTTTAAAGCAGAGGTCACCAAAGTGGTGTACCGCGAGAAAATTTCGCTGGTCCCCAGAAAAATGTGGAATGTACTTACTCTTCACGATAAGTTATGTTTTAAGATGCATTGAAACATAATACGATTCATAACAGTAATGTAATGCTTAAAAAATCCTGTTAGTGGTCCGCGGGATTTAAATTATGAATTTACTGGTCCGTGAGGTCAAAAAGTTTGGCGACCGCTGCTTTAAATGATAGCGAGAAGCCAGTGTATGTAATATTAATTTTTTATTTCTTTTGTATTTGAAAAAATATTCCAAATTCGGGTCCTTTTTTCTTTAATATTAACCGAAAGCAGCTTTAAATATGAAAGGTTCCAAGAGAACGCCTGATATATTCATATACTAATACGTAATTTTTAAGAACAAAATTATACAGTGACTTTTTCAAGAGGTAGTTGACAGCCTTGCAGTAGTTTGATGGTAAAACTTATTCATGCTACTACAGCTTGTTGGTCAAATGTTTCTGAATCGTTATTGCAAAATTAACCTTGTTTTACAACACGCTGGTGGGTTTTCAGACCTATAAATTACGCATCTAAGATATTGTAATTTAAAATGTAGATTTCCCTAAAAATATCCCATATAAATCATTGAAACAAATAGCAATATTATTTCATAATATACAAATTAGTAGATAACTTTTTTTTGCTTCAAAGAATCCATTTTTAATAATGTGAGAGTTACTTGTTTGTGCTCTTTAAAAAATATATATAACATACATATAAATCGGGCTTGTTTGAAAACAAGACTTCCCGAAATGCTTTTTTAGATTTCTAGTACCCAAAATTCAGTTCAGAAAGATTTTAATGTGTCAGAAAGAAAAAAATATTTCAGAATATTTTTTTAATCGAAATGTTCTTGCTCGTAATTTTTAGAAATAAATCTGTGCATGAAATATAATAACGACAGATACTGGTTAAGTACATTATACGAGAAACTTTTTTATTAATTAAATCAAATACAGTTTCAACATATTGAAATTGTTTTACCCATTACTTATTGCATGATTTAAGAAATATAAATGTGAGTTTTAGTTTCAAATTACGGTAGTCAATGTTTTTTCTACGGAAAGCTCAGATAGGTATCAAGTTCAAAAGATGGTCAGATTTTCTTGGCAAAGTGCCAGTGATGTATTCTTATTCATGACAGATACAATCACGTGGTTTCTGATGAAGTCGAAGGTGAAGCTTGTATTGCTCTTGTAAATTTCATATGTAATTCCAAATTTAATTATTAAATAAATGTATGACACCATAAAAATTCTTTAAAATTTTTTTTCAAAGCAAAAGAATTCTTTCTATTTAACGCGTAGATACGAAAGAAAATTAAGAATAATTTTTAAAACTTATGTGATAATATTGTTTACAAATATGTATTTTTAAATTGAGTTTCTGCAAATCACAAAAGCTGGCAACAGGGAGATGCATAAGCTTATGACGTAATTAAGAAGTAAGAGGGCTAATTTCAGCTTTGATATTCTTGGAAACACATGAATGCATCTTTCACGTCATCATGGCGTCATATGAATTGATTCAGAGTTTCTTGAAAGAATTATGCTGTACAATAATTGTAAGTAGTGACACCACAAAAAAAAAAAATAATGTTGAATCCTTTGTAATATAAATAAATTTAATGACATTACATTTTCAGTCTTTAGAACCTGGTTGAGTAAATTAAAGAATGACTTATTATACATTTTACGAATAAAACACGTGTATATTTATTAACAACTTTAAAGATGCATGTTTAAATCAAAACTATTTTTTTAAATTTCATTTTGAATTAGAGTAAATTCTAACGATTCATTCTAAAAATAGTGAAAATTTTTTGTTACATGTAGAGAGAGATAGACTCACTGTCTCCTGTTTCTACTCTCATGTGTCTGACATTTTTGGGAAGCGTCCAAATTCTTCTATTTCTGTGCTTTGAGAATTAGCTATACAACAATTTGAGAATATTTGTATATACAGTAGAACCTCTGTATAACGAGCCTCAACATTGCGAATTTTTCTATACAGTGAACTTTTTCCTAGAACCTTGAATATTTCACAACTTTTTTCGTAACATAACACCTCAATAGCGAAGTGTATTTTCTATACAACGAACTTTTTCTTTTGTGATTCAATTTTTGTTCTTTTTTTAAAGTATTTCTGAAAAAATTTCAAGCTATTTCTCTTTAACACATTTTATGGTGGTCATAAATCTCTCTTGATCTGGTTTCGTTAGATTCTAACTCACCGAAAGCAATAGATTTCTGAACGTTTCATCCAAGAAGTGTAACCTTTAACCCCCATTGCCCAGTTCACTAGAAATATCTTCGATATCCTCTTTCACCCTTAGTTTAGTTGTCCTGTGTCCCCATGTTATAATTGTAAAATTATGTATGTTTAATATTACTTGTATGCTTTAAATCATAAAATGTCCTTAAAATTCATTAATTTTAGTATAAAATTATTTTTTGAATATTGAAAATACAGTGAATTCTTCGACATTCTTTTTTTTAGTTTTTCCTTTCTTTTTTGATGGGTAAGATATATAAAATAAACATATATATATATTAATTTTTGAAAAAAGATGAGAATAATTACTTTTTTTACTATATAGTGTTTATGAATTCAAAATATGTTTTATGTTGGTTTATAAAGTATGTTAAAAGATGAACCTCTGTATAACGAATTTTCCATATAAGGAGCTTTTTTCCGGAATTTAGCGATTTCGTTATAAAGAGGTCCGACAGTATTTTGATGGATATTTAGGAAACAATAAATTCAGCGTTTAAAATATTTACCTCTAAAAATTTGTCAAGAATAATTTTTTTGTAAAAAATAAGAGATCTCGTGATCTGAAAACCAATATAAATAAATGATCCCTCCCCCCGTCGATACTTCTGCTTTTAAAACCGGAAAAATCATCCGAGCGAACGAAATCAAAGAGCTACGGGGAATCCAAATCCGTAAAGCGGTTTACCTAGCACTAAGAGGATTGTGGCAGGAAAGACATGCAACACAGTCGTTGGAGGAGAAAAGTCTAAAATGCTATCATTTGTGGACACTTGTTTATGTGTTGAGAAAAATTTAATCTTTCTATCTAAGAAAACATGCTACGCTGTAAAGAGCACATAGGCGTTATTTGCTAGTCTGAAGTAATTAATCAATGTAATCATATAATTAATGAATTAATAATTAATCATGTAATTTATTTATTAATACAGTGAAAACCGCTAAAGGGACTGAAATATTTTTCCGTGCTAAAAAATTTTGTGTAAAAGTATCCGACTACGTTCGGAACCGTGATTTTGCAAAAGCGTACGAATAGATATTATTTATGATATTTAGTGTCACTTAGATTAGAAAATGTATAAAAAATTGTTTTAAGAATAGTATTACAATAAAAAATTATTTAAGTACAATATTTTGACCAAAAATGAACATAGAATGACACATTTTAAAAATATTCTCCTTTTGTGAAAAATGCTTCAATTATAATAATATTTTTCCTGTATATAGCTCAGACCTCTCTACAGAGACTCAACTAGAATTTTTGAAATATATAACTTAGAAGTGGGTTTATCCACACTTTACGACAACAGAGGGGAGCAGTTTTAAGAAAAAAACGCCGATCATTATTTCAGTAGGTGGTAACTCTGAAAATAATGAAAAATTTTCAAAAATCCTAGTTCAGACTCTCTGGAGAAGTCTTTGCTTTATATAAGTGAAATATTATAATTTTAGAAACATATTTTATAAAAGGAGAACATCTTGAAAAAAGATTATTCTAAGTTAATTTTTTGCCAAAATATTGTATTTATTTAAATTTTTTTTGTCAAAATATCCTTGAAATAATATTATACATGTATTATAATCTAAGTGACACTAAACATCATGAAAATTAGCCATTTATGCGCTTTTTAAAATCACGATTCCGAACGTAGTCGGATAACTTAAAGGCTATTACAAAAAAAAAAACTGTCAACAAAATGATGTTTATTAGAGTTTATTTTATTTACCGTAAAATCCGGTGTACATAACGCGCACTTTGAACACAAAAAATATGATCAAAACTTAAGGGTGCGCATTATACCCCGGATAGGAAAATGTTAGCTTTAAAAATAACAAAAAAGATAAGCATAAAAAATTACTTCTACAAGTATAGAAACACTGTTTATTTAAAAGAAACGACTTGCCTTATGAACTAAAAGAGTTGTAGTTCTAGAAGTATACTATTTTTTCAAAAGTCTGAGATAATACCTCGAATAAATTACTTCAGAACATAAAATCAATGTATACTAATATTTCATATATATTCTTTAAAAAGAGGGTGCACATTATACGGTGATTATGCCTAAAAATTAAAAAATACAGCTTGAAAGTATAGGTGCGCGTTATACGCCGGATTTTACGGTGCATAGATATGTATGTTTTTAATAAAAATCAATGAAACAAAAACATTCACAGTAACTTACAGAAATTTAATGGAAAATTTTCAAATTTTTTTGAAAAAAACCAAACATTTATTGAGTTTTGAAAAATAATCTGATATTTTTCTTTGCATTGCTTTCTTTAGCATGAAATTGTCAACAAATTGTTCGATGCGGCTCATTTTTTCCTTAATTTCCCCATTGGAATTTTTGTCTATAGAACTGCGCTTACTTTTCATAATGTTTCTCACTTTGGATGATGTGCAAACAGGAGCTGCATTATTCATTTCATTTCAATCGTCGGATTCTCTATCAATAATACTTTTTGAACTTTGAATAAACTCCAAAATGTCTTTGTCTGCCATAACACACATTATCATCATCTATTACAATGAATTCTTCCGATAATGCAACAGGATAGTCCAATCATTGCGTTTTCCGAATTTTGTTCATTCACAGGAAATATTTTATATTAAGCGATTTTTGTTACCCGTTAAGAGAAAAAATGCATAAAAAGGCATAGTAGTTTGTCGGGACTGTTGTGTATTATTTCGTGTTAACTGATATTTCGTCTTAAGCCTTTTCACGTTAAAAGTATTTTACTGTATTACCATTTATAAAGGGTGTTTTTTTAGAGGAATAGAACTTTAAATTGCAATAAAACAACGATGTATAATTCGATTGACATGAATTTTTTTTATTCGAAAGATAATCTTGTGGCATTACATTTTAAATATGATTTCTGGCATAGGACTGCCACGGCTGGCTCGGATGTAGTCCAATCTGGACGTCCAATTTTCGATGACTTTTTCCAACATTTGTGGCCGTATATCGGCAATAACACGGCGAATGTTGTCTTCCAAATGGTGAAGCGTTTGGGGCTTATCCGCATAGACCAATAACTTTACATAGCCCCACAAAAAATAGTCTAGCGGTGTTAAATCACAAGATCTTGGAGGCCAATTCACAGGTCCAAAACGTGAAATTAGGCGGTCACCAAACGTTTCTTTCAATAAATCGATTGTGGCACGAGCTGTGTGACATGTTGCGCCGTCTTGTTGGAACCACAGCTCCTGGACATCATGATTGTTCAATTCAGGAATGAAAAAGTTAGTAATCATGGCTCTATACCGATCACCATTGACTGTAACGTTGTGGCCTTCATCGTTTTTGAAGAAGGATTCCACCAGCCCATAAAGCGCACCAAACAGTCAGTTTTCTGGATGTAACGGTGTTTCGACATACACTTGTGGATTAGCTTCACTCCAAATGTGGCAGTTTTGTTTGTTGACGTAGCCATTCAACCAGAAGTGCGCTTCATCGCTAAACAAAATTCGCTCATGAAAATCGGGAACAACGGCAATCTCGTTTTGGGCCCATTCGACGAATTTACGCCTTGCTTGATCATATTTAAAATGTAATGCCACAATATTATCTTTCTAATAAAAAAATTCATGTCAATCGAATAATACATCGTTGTTTTATTGCAATTTAAAGTTCTATACCTCTAAAAAAACACCCTTTACAACCTTTTATTTTAAATTTTAGTTAATTTTTCTCTTTTTTGTTTTTGTTTTGCTTTACATCTGTTAGTCACAGTTCAACAATAAAAAGTTCTTGAATGAATGGATTGCACCAGTATGAAGCAACGGCATACCCTTACCTATGAATGATACTCGTATTTTGGTTGTAATCTGCAATTAGAAGAGGCAAGCATTTGAATGAAGATAGAATGTACGCAGTATAAAGGAATCTGCTTGTCACCTATGACGGAATACTTTTAGATTTGGAGTAATACTTATATGTTGTTATCGGGCAAGAAAGGAAATTTATATAATAAAGAGAGATACATTTATTTAAAGTTAACACTTATCGATAAATCGGAAGAACAAAAAAGAAAAAATATTATTCTCATAATGATATCGAAAATGAATCACTTGTTGGAAAATTTGGGGATGTTCATGCTTAATAAATACTCCTATTTCTCTCAAAACTTTGTTTTGACTTGTATAAAAAGAAATAAAATTTTACGTTATATGTTGAGGGGAATATGCAAACAAATTATTTGAATTTCAAGCTTTTGGAAATGCTACAATGCTCCCAAGAAATTGAAAGAGGACAATCAGTATCTTTTAAAAAGGATTTTTTAATGTTTATTTTCATTCCACATACTACACACATTTCATTAGAAAGACAAACTAGTAATACGAATAAAATTAATGAATATATATTATTAGAGATTATCATTAACATTATATATAGGGTCCATTACAGGGGGTCCACACTCACTAATTAGAGCCTGCAGTGTCCCTGGGTCTACTTGCAGTTTTAAAATAAAATCAGATGGAGAATTTCAAAGTTGATTCGAATTCCACTCGCCCCATCCGCAACTCGCCAAGTGACAGTTTTGAGTTACTCAAAATTTAACAAGAATCATCCCCTTTAAACGGCAGGCCTTTATGGAAATTTGAACTCAAATGTGCAATTTGATATTGAATATATATATATATTACATTAAGGGCCGAGCACACCCAACTGTTATGTTGCTTTTGGTTCGCTAGCAAGTAATGACTAAAAGCTAACAGATAAAACAGTTTATTTTACAGAAACAAAGAAAAGGGGACAAAACAATTTCACAAATACTATACTAAAATGTTTAAACACGCCTAGTTACCAAAATGGCTAAAGTTCGTCTTCAAGTATTTTTCGCATCGTATCAGTTGTAATGTCCTACCCATGCAAGAGATGAAACTTGATGAGTATTTTGACTGTTTATTTTCAAATACACAGGACAGTTCACAGACAAGAAAAATGTACAGTATTTACACGTTTTAAGTAAAAATCATACGTTATCCGAGTTATGACATTTGTAGAGAAACAATCCAAGTTACGCTAGCTGGTGGAGCTAAAAATGCAATTTCTTTCATCGAGAGGTAATCGCTGAATCCAAATCTCCACACTATGCTCTCTGGCGGAGCTCAAAAATCTACCTCTCTCGTCAAGAGGTAATCACTGAATGACTCTGGCGTGGAACTCGCGCATGCGCAGTGCTTCAGATCACTGCGTTGCCACATAGAGTTTCAGAACGGGTCTAGAGTTCGTTACACCGTTCTCCGACTCGACCAGGTCTCCTTCTCTGGTGATCCCTGAGAAGACAGCTGAGTTACGTTTCAGGGTGCATGCAGCGACGCCCTTCTGGGCCCTTCACACACACACACACATATATATATATATATACAAAGTCTTTGCATTAAGCATTTCATTGTATTGAAAAGCATTCTTATAACTCTTTTTCCTCTTGATTTAAAAAAGATAGAACTGGAATTCCTAAAATTGAAGTATGATTATCTTTTTCGTTCGCGTAACCCCATCTCCTAAAGAGGATTTCCGCGAAACCCATTTTTAATGGATCTCTACTCAACAAAATATACATGCTTGCCAAATTTCAAGTCTGAATCTGATAGTTCAAAAACGGATTTTTTTTTATCCATTAACCCCGTTACTCCCTTTGAGAGTTGAATTCCATAAGATACCTTCTTAACGGCTTTAATTTCAATAAAAGAAACATGCATACCGATTCTCATTACTGTAAGTCTAGTAGTTCAAAAACGAATTTTTTCTTCTATACGCCCCAGTTACTCTCCGCTAATTCCATAGGAGTTCATTTCCGTAAAATTCATTCTTAGTGGATCTCTATCCAGCAAAAGAAACTTGTACCAAATTTCAAGTATGTGGGTCTAACAGTTAAAGAGCACTTTTTTCTATAACATCCCTTAACCCCTCGCAAAGCCCCTTGGGGTTGATTTTTGAAAACCTACTATTGTAGCAAATTTCTACTCCATGAAAGGAACTTGCCTACTAAATTTCTGGCCTGTAGGTCTAATAGTTCAAAATGGGAATATTTATCTCTAACATTATATTAGAATCTGTAGAAGTTGCGGTCCCCCCATTGTTGTAAGTAAATAAAATTATTGAATTTGAAAAAAAATTTAGTTAGAAAGAAACATATCTTAGCCGATATCTCACTCCTCTTTAACACCGTCAGGACCACGATTACATATATGTGATCACTTCTGGGAACACGGTATCTATCACATGTGAAATAGCGTTTTCCTCGTTCTGAGTCCCGTAATCACACCGGTGTGATGTGAATTTGAAACTTATGAAATTTGAAAGGATTATAATCTATAAATTTTGATGTGTTTTATTACAGTAATGATTTTATACGAAATTTTTTAGATGGAGTTAGGCTTAATAGGAAAATTCACCTGGGCCTGAACGGGTTAAGAAATTAAAATCTTCACTGAATGTTGTAACTATCCCATTAATTTGTAAGATGTAACCTTATCTTGTAAATCTGTTACAGAGAGAGAGTTTTAGACATCGTCAGAAGATCTATTTAGAAAAGTGTCGAAATATGAAGAGTAAAAAAGCTTTCTTTAACTAAATTATTTCACGGGATATGATCTTGAGAAGAGCAAAAAAAAAAAAAAAAAATAGAGTACTTATATTGTAGAGGCTTGAGTTGGTGACTGCTCTCTCTCTCTCTCTTTTGCAAATTATACCCAACACGAACTCTAACGATATTATCTGATAATATACTTTTCCACTATTTACACGATGATTTGACAGAATTTGGCATGTTTTTACAGTGTTGAGGTGCGCTTGACTTCATGGTCCCTGTCACCGATTAGTACCGAAATAGGCAAATTTTCAAGAAATTTGGGGAAATGAACATTAGATAGTCAGTAAAAATAAAATTGATTAAACCGAATATAAAATTACTGCAAAATGCAAAGCCAAAAATCAGAACTAATTTTCAAACATCATTGCTACGATATTCTCTATTCAGAGAGTATTACAGTTCATCAAAATGTTAATGTGCACAGCAGAAGAAGAAAAAATACAGGAAGGGTGAAAAATATGTTTACCCGTTAAGTTTTTCTTTGTTTTCGGTTAACAAAAACAACAAACATTGCTTGAAAAATCACAAATCACGAAACAAATTGCTTAAGATATCCAATTACTTGCAGCAACTTTTAAAAGAAAAATGGAAATATTGGAATTTTTTTATTGTTTTTAGATTTATTTAGTACATTTTAAGAAAAAAATGCTAAAATTACGAAGACAAAAATAAATTATTTTTAATAAAATAGGAAAAAATGAGTAAAAATTGACAAAAAATTACATAAACAGGGTCAACTCTATACAAAAATGTATGAACAAATTAAATTAAAAGAGATATTTTTTATTTTTACAGAAAACTAGAGCACTTTATCCTAGTTATTATATAAAATTGGTTAAAAAACAGTGATTACATTCACATAAGGGACTGTAAATTTTGTAATAAAACAGCGATTGATAAAATCGAAGGTTAAAACCTTTTTACTATTATACTGAACGTACACAAGAAAAATTCAATTTACTATTTCCAAAACTTTTTTATAGCAATCGCTGTGCCCCCGTTTGTCCAATTTTTTAAAAATGCATTTCGATTAAGACGCATTTTAAGAGGTTTGACTTCTTGCTTAAAGTTGAGGCATCTGCTTTTACTAAAAGACTTATAGTTTTTGTTCTAGTGAACGGTAAATTAAAAAATTTGAATTTTTATAAGGCTAATAAGATGGACTATAAAACAGTATCATAAAAAATTGTCAATTTTTGGCGAAATTTACGATTTTAGGGTTGGCTGATCTAACTTAACATTTCTTTTTTCACATATTGTGTTTTAGGTGATACTTTTAAAAACAATAATAAAGGACATCAAAAGAAGTTTCAAACATAGCTCACATACAAAAAGGAAAACAAAATTACAGATAACAAACACTAGTTTTAAGTTTTCATCATAATCGACACTGAAGACTTTTTGAAGACTTAAATTTATGCTAAATAAGTGGCAACAACGGTAATGTTTTTATGACCCATTTCTTGTTTTTTTGCTGCAGGAGGGGATAATAGTCTATGTTGCTTTACATTCCTATCAATAAATAAAGCACCACAAAATGCGGCTCATAACGTGCATCTATACTCCCAACCTGCATTTTTAAATTTTGCGGAAAATTCGCCGTATAATGTGCACCCCACTTTTTGATGAAGAAACCTGAAATGTTCGTACGCACTGTTCTGATGATATTTATTCGAGGTATTATCCGAGAATGCCTTAAAAAAATAGCATACTTCTAGAATTACCATTCTTGAGGTTCATAAGGGGTGTGTCATTTCTTTAAAATAAACAGTATTTTGATATATATAGAAGTCTCCTTTTCTTTATGCACATCACTTTTTTTTATTTTAAAGCTATCGTTTTTATATCCTGCGCATAACGCGCCCCCGTAGCTCTTGATCTAATTTTTTGAGTTAAAAGTGCGCGTTATACGCCGGATTTTACGGTGAATTAAAAAAAAATGTTGCAGGAAATGTCCGTAAAAGCAATTAGTTTTTGAATGTTACTGAAATTTATTTTTCGTGTCGTTTATTTTTTATTTATGGCTCTTGCACGTGTTTCTAAAGAATTCATATTCTTTTAAGCTAATGGCTTTATTGAACTTGAAAAGGATCTTCAGAATTCGACAAATGTAATCGTAAAATGACACTGTCTGGCACGATGCATAAAAACAAAGACTTTGAACATCAACAGTGTTCACCAAGTGAAAATTGGTGGTAATAACCTGTTTGAACTCTTCTTGAAAGCAAAGAGTCGAACCTATTACTTTGAAACCTAAATACTAAGACAACCTTATGTTTTTCCTCTGTGAAGGTCGAATGCTATTTTAATGTTTACCAAAGTCTGATATTTACAGATCATGAACGCAGGAGAACAGATTGAAATACCTTCCGAAATAGAAAAACGTTTACAATCTCTTTCTTTCATCACATATTTTTAGATACCTAATTGCTCGCTCGATCTTTGTCTCAGAAGTGGGTTTTATGGACATGTCTCGTGCATTTTTGTACGTCAATTGACGTCAATCAGTCCATAAAAGGGATTTTTATTCTCTTTGGGAAAACGTGTCTCCATCGAGATTGCCCTTTTGCTGTCTCGATTTTGAATAAAACGAAGTTTCTAAAACGGATATCATGAATGTCGAATCATTCGTCACTTTCCAGATTGACTGTGGATTGTCGTCAGATGTATATATGATAAAAATACTTTTGAAATGCGTTACTAAGATTTGAAAATGTTCGCTCAAAATAAGAATAGATATAACTGAAATTTTCAAGGTACAATGTAGGCAGTGGCGTAATGGAGAATAATAATAGGTCCCCCCTGCAAAGTCAGGTTTGGGGCTGAAAGCCAGAAGCCAGATCTTACAAAAGTATATTGCAAAACCATAAAATAGCATAAGCTTAGGACTCCCTAGAATTCTGCCCCCTCTCCAAGATGTGGAGGTGTACGTTACGCCACTGTTTATAGGTACCATATAAATTAGAGGTTTTTAATTAGTGTTTCCTGATAGATGGGCAACATAATGTTTAATAATAATAAATTCGAAAAGAAAAACATCTCCGAACGCAGGTTTTTGCATCACATTTAACTCTTTTTTCCTCTTTGATTCCATTATGTTTCTATTCGTTTTGGAATGAACAAAAAACCAATATAATCTCACAATTTCTTATAAAAATCTGTTAACGAGGCCAATTTCGAATTGGTGTTTTTTTTTAGCTTTCCCGAAAAGATGTATATCGTCGGCCTAATTATCAGAATGCGTAACTCCACAAAGGAGCTAAATTTGATATAGAAGTGCTACGCGCCAAGCGCCGTTTGGCACGATTAAGGAATCGTGCCAAACACCTACGTTATACTCTTGGCATTACCACACAATAAAAAAAAAGTCAGTGTAACCATATTGTAATGGTATCGCCCATCTTGGTGAACATAAACAACAACTTGGCGCGTAGCACTCCTATATCAAATTAGCACCCCAGAAGGAGTTACGCATTCTGTAGTTCGGCCGATGATATGTATGTTACCAACAGCTTTAGTTCTTGTACAACTTTCATCAAAAACTGTCGCCAAACAATGGAATCTTAATTTTGATAAAAAAATATATATGAAGAATTTACTACAAATTTGTAAATTTTCCTCCACAATAAAATCCAACATGTACGTGTGAAGCATTGATCTGAGGTACAAATTAGTGTACAATAATACCCCGAACTTACGCGATAGGTGGGATTTAGTAATAACTGCGTAAGTCGGGGTATAATTTGGCATATAAATGCATATAAATTATTTTTAGTTGGGGGTCGGAGACGAAAGAAAATAATAATTTAGAAAAGAAATGTTTAATAAAGTTTTAAATAACACAAACACAAAATCACAAGCTGAAGTTATTTTCAGGTAGAAGGTTTCATAAAATCCAACATAATAATCTGCCAGCTCAAAGATTTTTTTTCTCCCGCAAAATTTCTTCGCAGCAAGCTAATAATTTTTCAATTCCTACTATTTGCTCACACTCTCTATTTATTTATTTATTTATCTATCTTGGTGGAATTTTCAAACGTTAATAAAATACATTTTAAAGCGCTCCATTGAGCTGAAATTTTATATACATGATTATTTTGGATGACAATACAATAATTTAATTATAATTAATAAAAATTTATTGATTAAAACTAGTTATTTAAAGAATTACAAATACAGCGATGTTGGCATCATTTTTGGCGACTTGTGTCAAAACTTGAAAAGGGTTTTTTTCTCACGTTTTAAAGCATTCAGTTGAACTGAAATTTTATAGACACGATTGTTTTGTATGAGAATTCGATCCTTTAATGATAATTAATAAAAATGAATTACCCCTTAATGTTGTGACTCTGTCCCATGTATATACATATTTATATCAGTTGTAACTATTTAATAAAAAGTAGCTAAAATAAAAGTTTTCTTTGTGGATCTAAGTAGGAATGGACTTAAATTTTTTTATATTACTTGTTTTATTCCTCGTTTTGTTGAATAAATATGCTCTTCATTTGGGTCTATATTTTCTAAAATTTGTAACCCTTTATCAATTAAACTGAGGACTTGTGTAAAATTCTCAACACTGTCATTCGATCTTCTGATTGAACTGGATCTAAAGACTGTTTCTCTATTACGTTTGAATGACTTGCCAAAAATCTGCCGCTCATAATATATCAAATCTGCGTAGATGTAACACATATAACAAACACGATATGACTGTTATAACATATAATAACACACACATCCCGTAGATAAAAATAAATAACACAGAATAAATTTTTTGTCTAAAAGTTGATTCCGCACAACACCTCCGAACATGTACATTAGCTTATCATGAAGCGGGGAGTGAGTAAATGAGTTGTGTAACGCTCAAACAAGATGAATCGATGAGATATAAAAATTGCGTAACTCTGAATTCGAGTAACTCGGGGAATGTAAGTCAAGGTACTGCTGTATTCCGGTAAAATTCTGGTATAGTTTCCATCTTTTGCAATTGAAGATAAGAAAAAAATATATGCAAAGTTGTGCCAACCCCCATTTTTCCGTATTTTACATTTGCCCAATATCTTAACAATAAATCAATAAGTTTGTGATGAATCAAAGCATACATTAAAATAGAATCCCTTCGGATGTTCCTATTCATTTGTGGTTACAAACTGCGATTTTTCCTTAATAGCTCTTGAGTAGTTCTAGAACGAGCGTTCATTGCGATACAACCCACTATATCCGGTGTGGGGATTACGTCGATCGCGATCGACTGCTGGACTGCCAAGCCATTTTGGGGTGACCACTTGAAGATTTTAGCAGTTGGTAATTATATACGGAAATATTGAAGTTTGTTTGGCTGAAGTATGCAGACTAAGTCTTCTACTGACTATAACAACGAAAACTAACTCAAGATAAAAATGTTTTACTTTTTATGTATTTTGAATTGTTTGGTAATAAATGCATCATTTGATATTATCATATTTGGGGCTATTATTATTACATTTATATTTTGCGTTTTGAATTAAGAGGAGTTGGAAACCTCTCTCTCTCTCTATACTGACAATGTTAAATTGGCTGTTTTCGATGTACCTTTTCTCAAAATCTGTTTTATGTACATGCTTCAAATTTTTCATACTAGTACACCTCTCTCATTATACTAAAAGGAACTTTTAGCTAATTTTGAATTTTTTTAATAAATTATGAAATATTTTATTAAACATTGCGAAATTTGACCCATTTTTTACTTAAAAAATTTGTAAAAATTAAATTTTTGAGTTTTTTTCAAACAGCTCATTTTAGTATATATTAGACATCATAAATAATTCATAAAAAATTTACATACTTGTGAACAGTAGTTTCTCAGAAAAGGTACATCGCACATTAAAATTTACATTTTGAGATAAATTGATTTTAATGAATACAGTGATACTTCTAATGCGCTAGGAAATAAAAAAATAAAAGGCTCAATTTAAAATAAAACATACATGTTTTGGTTTATATCAGTCGTTACACTTTTAAGCAAAAGCAAAGTAATTTGTTTACAATTTTCGCCATTAAAATGGGCGTGGCCCAAATTCAATGATTATTTAAAAATACGTTTTAAGGGCTTCTAAATACCCTAGAGGTTAATTGATTGATTTAATATTAACGTCGCACTGTTCAGCTACACGAGGGCTTTTGGCGACAGACCACGTAATTTTAAACCATGGTCAAGTGACGTGGACGACACCTGAGCTGGCACCACCCTCTCCTAACTACCACACCACACCAACGGGAGGACGTTTCAGCTCTCGACAGATTTAACGTCCATCGCTGCCCTACACGGCGGGTCTTTAGTGGTACTGGGCTCGAACTCGTGACAAGGCAAGCCACGGTCCGATACCTATACCACTCGGCTACCGCGGCCACCTAGAGGTTAAAGTAAGGTATTTTTAAAAAGGTTAAAATCTGTACAATTTGAAAATGTAAAAATCTCAAATTGTCAAAAAAATAAGATTTTAGCTTTCCAACACCCCTTAAAAGCGGTCTTAAAAGTGTTAGTTTTTTTTATTTTAGTTCTGTAAGTAAGTACGTATTTCTTATTTATTATTAATTTATAATAAATATTGTAGACTTTTTCGTATTTCCCGACCCCTACGATACTGGGCATTGACGTACACAAGAATTTTTCAAGAGGGAAGGCGGGATCAAGGGTCGAAAGTTTATACCATTCTCGTATCATTCCCCAATACGCAGCCAAACATATTTTTGTAATTTTGTAGATTGTCAGAAACAAAAAACAGTAAACAATACATTACTGAATAAATAACCAGCATTAAATAATAAAAAATATTAATAACAAATACTTAATTAATCTTTACGTATTATACATGGGATTATAATCAATCGAAAAAAAATCAAGGGCTATCTGGAGGGAGGGAGTGAATATTAACGTCGCACTGCTCAGCGACACGAGAGCATTTGGCGACGAACCACGTAATTTTGAACCATGGTTAAGTGACGTGAACGACACCTGAGCTGCACCTCCTCTCCTAACTACCACACCATATCAACGGAAGGACGTTTCAGCGGTCGACAGATTTAGCGTGCATCGCTGCCCTACACAGCAGGGTTTTGGTGGTACTGGGCTCGAACTCATGACATGCTTGCCATAATCCGATACCTTGACCACTGGACTACCGCAGCCCCAAGGGCTATCGGGAAAGGTCCAGATTAGTGGGCGCCACTGACAATGGGTGAACCGCAACAGCTTAAAAAAATTAGTAGCCCGCAGCCTGAAAAATTCTGCCCACCCCTGTACTATATAAATGGAATCCCGGGGATCAATTTTGTCGCTAATAATGTGTATGTGCAGAAATTTTAAACTTTTTAAAAATCTCATGACACATACAGACATTTTCGAGTCTACATATTAACAAATTATAATTGTGATAAATAGAAATCCTTTAATATTCGTAAAATAAAATAACGTAGCATAAGCAATATATAGTAATATTATACAAACAACTAAATGAACAACACACAATCAGTGTAAAGATATACATAATCTATAATATCTCTGTGAGAGAAAACTGTAAATGCATGTATCAGATACTTTAGAAATTCATCGATATTTATTTACTATAACACCTAGCATATTTAATAAATTAAAGAATGTTTCTTTAAAAACCGCCTATTGAGCTTTTAACTCGTTTCGAAAATAATTTAATTTTATAATTATTTTTTTTTTTGGTAATTCTCCCCCTTGATCCTTTTGCTTCTATGAGTTAAAAATGAAAGCTTTTTATTGCGACATTAGCAAAACTAAATCAAATTAAACGTAGATTCAATTCTAAACGTATCTTAAAATTTATGAGTTCAAGTTATAAGAATTGCATATTTAAGTAATATTTAACGTCACAATAAAAAGAACGATTGCATATTTTATAATATTACAAGAATATTAGAACATTTTTCGATTTGCGAAATGATTCAGATTTGGTTTAGTCTCTGTAAGACGCGAAAGCATGCTTAAAATGCTTTCCTAACTCCAGTTTTTGACGTCAATCGTTTTTTTCAAGTGCTGTAGAAAGAGTTCGTAATATTCTCAATCCAAACACCTGTATGCATTGAATGCTATTTATACATTCCAAAGCGCCTCCTACAGATATAGTATGTTTACTTTTCGTTAAGGGTACTGCGAACAAGTAGACGTCAATTCAAAAAATAACTTTTTTTGAATAGATCCTTCTTGAAACAAAAACGCAATCACGTGTACGAAACCAACACGTGATCTTAAGCACGAGCAAACGCTTGAAAAAAACATTAACTTATTCTAATTATTTAAGTCTCGTGTATTAAATCAAAACTGGACGTCGGTTATGGCAACCGCGAATAGACTGCAGGAAAAAAAAAGACAAAGGGTTTTATGTTGCTGCCGTTCCTCCCAATTAAAAAGTATGAATCGCATTGGTTATAATTCTTGACGATTGCCTGATATAGTTCTTTTTATGCTGAATTAAATTTGATATTTTTTGCATGCTTACAAAGTTTAGATACACACAATCTGATATTTTAAAATTAGATAATGATATTGTTTCAACGTTTTTTCAAGGGCAAATATATGCTATTTTTGGCTTTTTTTCCTTGTACAGTGTATACTTGTACTTACAAATAAAATGTATTTTTGAATTTATGTGCATTAATAGATGTGTATTTTTGAAAAAGTTTCCATAAAATGCATGAACTTCCAACAATGAGTCACATACTCACTACCTATATTCTTATTTTAGTTTTAGTTTTGTGAGTCAAATGCCTTGAATGGCTAGAAATACGCAAATGCATCTGTGACGTCGTTTGAATTGTGACCCTTTAGATACTCGATAACTGTTGTAAAATTACACAATTACCTCTTCGCACTACAGACAAAAGAATGATCTAAAGAAAGAGAGATTGATTGACTGATTGAATATTAACGTCGCACTGTTCAGCTACACGAGGGCTTTTGGCGACGGACCACGTAATTCTGAACCATGGTCAAGTGACGTGGACGACACCTGAGCTGGCACCCCCCTCTCCTAACTACCACACTATACCAGCGGGAGGACGTTTCAGATCTCGACAGATTTAACGTGCCCTACACGGCGGGTCTTTAGGGGTACTGGGCTCGAACCCGTGACAAAGCAAGCCACGGTCCGATACCTATACCACTCGGCTACCGTGGCCACTAAAGAAAGAGAGACCTGAAGTTTTGCGGAGAAAAAAAATTCTTCAAATATTTTACAAATGCCAGGCCATTGACCATCAGGTCATTAGGCAATCTTCAAATATAAAATTTTAAAAAATGATGACTATTTAAGTCCAAAACCAACGATATCATACACATATTGTTTCCTCCACTGAATATCAATAAAGAATCAAGAAATGTTAGAAAAAAATTATGCAAAATATTCAGTTTATATTTACTTTTAATTTAATAAACTGAAATACGAAGAAAATATTAATAATAACATCCGAAAAGCCTTAATGTAGTGCTTCTCAAAGTTTCAATATTTGCAACGCTATATTCTATCATAATTTTCGTCGCCCCCCTCCATGCAATAACGATGTACTTAATTCAATAATACTATACTTTGACACTAAAGCTACAATACAACTTTAACCTCTTAAAAACTACCGGCGTATATAAACGTTTCACTTAGAGCATTATTTTACTCGGACGTATATATACGTCTTTCCGAAGTACGATCTTTTCTGTGCACTATTATCCATTAAATTATTCCGAAAGCTTTGGAATGTAATAAAAGAACCTTGACAGTGTTTACGAAGGATTTACTTATATTTCAGAGTATTTTCTTTTTTTTATTCCTTTTCTTCCCCTCCTCTCAATACTTCCCATACGCACGGTTCCGTGGAAGACTGTGGCATTGCGAAGCGAATCGCGTAACTTTCAATTAGTAGTTAAGGGATTAATTATAAACCGTACGAATTATCAAGATAAGGTTAATTTTTGTACATAATTTTATATATGACCACCCCATGAAGTTATTCGTAAATTAATTATAAAATACATTGAGTAGTATTGATACATTTGTAAGTGTATTATATCAGTGTAAAAGTGTATTTATTTTTTATTATGTCAGAATGTATTTTGTTTACTTTCAGTAAATTAATATTTTTTTAAAAAATAAACTTGTTTTCGACTTTTCAATATGCTGACACCCCCTCGAAGAGTTATCACGCCCCCCTAGAGGGGCGCACCCCACAGTTTGAGAAACGCCGCCTTTTTGAAAATCATATTGCACAAATGTTTAATATGCACCAAAATACTTGTCCTTGTATATCGTGTTATGTACAAAAATTTTGGTTTCATTAAAAAATTTCGATTTATTTTTACCCATGGATTAACTATTTAGGTGATGAAAAAATTAGTATAGGAATGTGTATCAATAATTATATACGCGAAAAAATTATAATGTAGATAAAATCCAAAAAATACGCCTTCAAAATTGCTATTATATTTAGTGTGTGGATACTTTTGTTTATATTAAAAAAAGTTTACCCACACGGCTCACACATTCGTATAAATTACAAATAACAATATCAAACTAAAATTTGTTATGGAAGAGTCTACATAATTCTCAATAATTATCTAAAGTGATGTCTTCTTTTTAAGGAAATTGTAGCTATTTAAAGTTTCTTGTACAGTACATAGGGTGGAATAAAACCCCTGCGCTTTCTTTGTTTCAATGAAAATTCCCTGCGATTTTTTTAAAAATCCCCTACGTTTCCTTTTCAATAAGTCCATCGTTGATTGTGTAAATTGGCCGGAGCGACTAACGGTGACGAAAGCGTGAATAACTTTACATCCAGTTTTATTGCGCAGAATCTCCTCGTCTTAACCAAACAAGAAACGTTGTCCAGCGCTTTCCCTTTTTTGTTATTCAAAGCGGCTAAGCCTTTGAGTTCGGGAACTGGGTCAAGTTTTGTAAGCGTCTCAGATCTTCTCCAGTTTCGGTATGATTTTTGATGTGGCATTGAACTCTGAACGGCCTTCCCTTGAGAATCGGTTCCCCTTGCAATCGAATGAACCGTTCGCTGTCTTCTGCTTCTCTCGGAGGCATTTCCGTTAAAAAAACATGGAAAAGTAAAAAAATATCGGAGAGAATAAAAGAACAACGTAAAATTCTGGAAACAGGAAGTTAAAAATTGAATTTAACAGTTAAAAAAATGAAGCATTTTACTAATTGGTAAAGATCGTGTCTGTTTCATACGTAGTCAAAATATACGGAAATTTTATACAATATTGTTTTCCTTATAAACGATTCCTTGCTCTTCAAATTTAATGAGCGCTATACTTGTATGTTTTCAGAATTTGCTTGCTATATCTCATACACCTCATTTTTTTATGGAAATACTTTATTCGTATTATTACTTATTTAACTTGCTTGTTTACGTCAGATGACGAAGTCGACACTTGAACGGGCACCTCGCTCTTCACATTCATCGCACACCGAAGTAGTTTTTGGATCTCGACAAATTTAACCTGCCGGTTTTTATTGAACTCAAACATGCGGTTCTTTGTAGCATCGATACATTTGAGCTCATGCCCATGACAACTCGGCAGTCATGGCCACGTTTTACTTTCTTAATCTGAAAAAGTGTTTAATATTCTTCAATGATTAACTGTTTGTTGAATTTGCGTTATAAAGCAACACGACTGACGAAGATCAGATCACAGGGTCGACATTCTAATAGCCAACTTGCTGAGGTACGTCATTTCCCCATAACTGATTGCACATTTCTAGTAGATGGTGAATTAAATATGCGTAAAATGTTTAAGAATCCACATTGAGCTAAAAAATTACGCATTATTAAACTTATTATTTATTCTAAGTATCCATCTCAATAAATATAATGAGCTCAATACACGTGACGTCATAGCCACTTGATAATGATAACCACGTGTTTCTAGTCAATCGGTTCAAAAACTCATGTGACGTCATACTCCCACGATAAAATCAATCATGTACTTCCAACTAATCAGTTCATGCTCTTTTTGGTCTCCAACTTTTTCTCTGTGCAGAAACTTTCTCTTAAATTATCATCAATAATTGCACAAATAATACACTAAATGCATTTTGTTTAAAACTGGATGCCTAAAATAAAACTTTTTTTTTAATAATTCGGAAATGTTTTTGATGAATTTTTTTCCTTAACTTTTAACCAATTATAAATTTGAAATTTTACTGATAGAGCAACTTCTACAATTATTTTCATGTCTATTTTAAATTCAATGGAAAACACGTGTTTGTCTTTATCATGTGACCGTCATGAATTGAGCCCATTACTTATAAAACCCTTTTTTTATAATTGAAAAAAATATCATTTTTTCTAACACAGCTTTTCCCGAACAAAATAACATTTCCAGAAAAATTTATTCCAGATTAATAAGCGGTTAATCAGTTCGGTTCAGACAATTATTTGCCATGCAAATAGCGAAAGTTCATCCCTCTGGTGCATGCAGATCACGTGCAAGAAAGGAATTTCTTCTTTTTTTGTGTAAACCCTAAGCCTTTTCCGATTGATAACATTCTTGAGCGCGAATGGACTCAGCTACCTGTCTGCCCACACACTGAAATCTCAAATTCAAACAACTGATGTAAAAGATTCTCTGGCGGGACAATAAGCAGAATGTCGAGGAAAAATATTGTTTTCACCTCAATTCTACGGATTATAAACATTCTTTAGGGTCTAAGAAGATTTATCCCATCGTACGGCACTCGGATTCTTAAAGCACGGAGCAATTTTTAGCCTTAAATCCAAAAAATTAAAGTATTTTATCCGGAAATATGAACATATATTTTTTTATTTCATTTCTCCCTGTTCTCCAGTTTTACCCGACACGATGGTCCATTGATTATTTTTAGATGATCCGATTGGCCACGGTAGCCTAGTGGTCCAGGAAACGGACTCGCGGCCGGCGTGTCATAAGTTCGAGCCTAGTACCGCTGAAGACCCGCAGTGCAGAGGAAGCCGATGTACGTTAAATATGTCAAAGCTGAAGCGTCCTCCCGTTGTTGTGGTTAGGAAGTTAGAAGAGGGGGTGCCAGCTCAGGTGTCGTTTTCGTCACTAGACCATGGTTGGAAATCAGGTGTGTGGTGCGTCTCCAAAAGCTCTCGAGTAGCTGAATAGTGCGATGTTAATATTCACTTACTCAGATGATCAAGTTGACATTTGAACTGAAATTCTCCAAACTTCCACACTACATGGCAATGTAAATCATTTGAGACTCGACAGATTTAAAACACATCTCTTTCTACGCGATGGGTCCTCATTAAAATCCGGACTAGAACACGCAGCACGATTGGAACTAGCTAAATACCATGATCAGTCAGCTTGAGTTACATTATAGACTGTTCGAGGTACATTTTTCAATTTTTTTTATTTTGCTGTGTTTTAAATTAATGCTACTTTACAATAACATGAAATTTACTGGTGACTTATACCCAGTGACGTAACGAAGAATATTAGAGCCCCTTGCAAGCTTTGGGTTCCAATCTGGATCTTACAAATAATTGCATAATTCTAATACAACATAAGTTTGGGACCCCCTAGAGTCCTGGTCTTCCCTAGAATCTAAAGCAGGAATAAACAATTGTTTTAGCTCTGGGGCCAAATTGTGTGAGTGCATGATATCGGAGAGACACACCTTTTTTTTAAAGGATTGCATTCATTAGTTAACTTTGCATCTCAGAAATAGAATAAATAGCACCTTAAAAAACAATATACATAAATTAAATAAAGTAGTGGCAGTTTTATTCATTTATTCTACTAATTTTATATCATCGGTCACCGCTAGCATATTTGTTCAATTCTTATTAGTTCACACTTCCCTACATATATTTATATATCTTGTTCAAATTTTCAATCTCGTCAGTAAAATACTTTTAATTCATGCACTCAAGTTCAAATACATTTTTTATACTTGTAGTGGATGATACTTGATGTTAATACAGTTTTTCAAATGTACATTAATTCATTAGTTAAATTTAATTATATAATTATAGTTTAAGTGTTATATTTCAGTCCATTTATTCCTCTAAATGGCAATACCAATGGATAAAACAGCTTTTGTTAAATTTGTGATGAAGATTTAATTTAACCTAAGTAATCATACTCTAGTTAGACGTCAGCATTCTTTTTATACTAGGTTTAAGATAAATTCTTGCCTATTGCATTCAACTCGAATTAAAAATTGTAATTATAAATTTAATGGGGTTAAAAAGTTTTTAATATAAATTTAAAAGGCGTTTTGTCACTTAATATTGCGATTCTATCATATCTATATTCATATTTATATTAAATGCAATTCTTTAATAAAAATTAAATGAAATGAAAATTTTCTTTGTTGACCTAAATAGAAATTGATTTAAAATTTTTTTTAATATTGTTTGTTTTTAGAATCAGTTTAAGACAAATGCATGCGGTTTGACTGTCTTACCAGGCCGTCATTAGCGTACCCCTGTGTTCTAATCTCAAATATAGTTTATTACTTACGTATTGCATTATTTTGAAAGACGAGATTCGAGAGCTCATGGTTTTTTCTCCACACAGCTTTTGCTTTTGCAGTTAAAATTTCACGCTAATAGTTGGAAAAACCACTCGGAATAATAAACACTTTTAAAGCAAATATACAATTTATATTAGGAATTTTATAAAAAGTCATTTTTGAACTAGTAAATCACTGTTCAAGGTAAACATTCTACTGTTAAATGCAGACCACATTGACAATGGACACCATGCCAGCAAAAAGGATTTCTGTGCAGGAAAATACAACGGACAACACGCAACCAAACAAAACATCATTCAAGGTGAACATCCTCCCATTGAAAACATAACTCACTGATAACTAACAAAAAAAACTTTTAATGACAAATTAAACAAAATATATTTTTTTTAAAAAAATTCCTTTTTGTTTCACGAAGGGAAAGACCTTCGTGAAAGATAATGCTAAGTTATGTCTATAGGTAGCTACCATGAGATATGGAAATAATTATAGAGCACAGCAATCTCAAAACTACTCATAATTTATTCGGATATGGTTATTTACTTTTCTTATATAATGGATTTTTTTCCTTCTGTCTTTTTGAAACTTGTATACAAATATATTAAAATTATTTACGGCGATATAATTCAAACTTCAGTAAAAGGAACTAGAAAATAACGCGTTTTCTTTTTTCGCATTTACAGTTAATTATATAACGCTTCGAAGAATTTATGAAGGAAAGATTCTTTCCTTCCGCAGTGTGTCTCAACAGCCCTGGGTGGGCCTTGGTCTCTCAAGAAGCCTTTTCCAGGCTAGCCTTCTTCCTGCTAGTGTTCTCCATTTTTTATTTATCAAAACTAAGAAATATTTTATTAGACCATCAATCCATCTAAGATTCTGCCTGCCTTTTTTCGTGTGCCAATTGTTTGGGCATTGAAGACTTTTTAGTGGTGCGGTCTCCGTCCATTCTGGAAGAAAAAATTAAGAAAGAAAAAAATATAATTTCAATATAATTAAAATAAAAATTGTTTATAAAAAGCAAATTTTAAGATTGATAAAAACCGGGTTCTCGTTTTTATTGCACGCTCGACACAAGTTCCGCTGTCACAAAAGCTTCATAAATGCAAACCACATTCATATGATGAAGTTGGCATCTGAATTGGCACCCCACTTTGTCCGCTTTTTAATCACCTGCTTTTACCAACACTGAACATAATTAATAAAAATGTTGGAAAAAACTATATTTGCCGAAATCGCCAATATAGTAAGTAAACATTACAACAGAATATAATTAAACTCGGTTTTCACATGTAATCAATTCCAGAAAAACTAATTTAATTACTTGGTATATGAAATAGATATATTTAAGGATATATATATATTACTTTATGGCTGACGTTGTTCTTTGCAAACATTTATCCTGAACTTTTCATCTTATTTGAAACAAATCTTTTATAAAAAAGGAATAACTTATAAAAGAAACATTAATTGCTCTGATGAATTTTCAGCTGGAAAAATGATTATGAAATATTATCCTCACAAAAACCGGAAATTTTCTTTAAATAAACTCCGTTTTCATGAGTAAATTCCATTAGAAAAATTCATAAAGCATTTTTTTCTACCCTTTTTCGGTTTCGATGAGAAAGAGCCGTGAGAGAGCTTCTTCTTTCATTGTCCATCAAACTGAAATGAATTGAACTTCAAAAGACATCCGATGTTTTCTTTCAGCGAAATAAATCACAGAGAAACATATTTTGTTGCCGTAAAACTCAATGACATAATCGTAAAGGTTAAGAGTGAAGAAAATAAAACGTAAAACTCGTTTTGGAATTCGGTATTTTATGAAACAAATTGCCATCAAAAAATTTGTCCAAATACTTTAGGTCTTTATTGTTGGATTTGGATTTAGGAAACTGACATTGAATTCCAAAAAAGGAAATTCAGTCGTATTTTATTTTAAAGAAAATATGGCAAAAATGTTTCATTTTTCAAATTGAAATTTTTTTTAAAATTATAAATGTATACATAACAGCTATACTCTGAACTGGATATAGTTATTTTTATTTTTAATCAGGAGCAGAAAACGCATTTAGGGTGGGATCTTAATATTTTAATTCCCCCTTTATACGATATTAAGAGAATTTCACGATGTAAAAGGTCGCCAAAAGCCCTCGTGCAGCTGAACAGTGCGACGTTAATCTTCACTCACTCACTCACTCACTCACGATGTAAAAGAATATTGCGAAGTTTTATCCACATGGGTAGCCTTTATTGCATTACAAAGGCTATTTTTTTAAATCAAAATATCGAATATATTGGCTTACGGTAAATATCCGTACAAAACCTTAGAATTTTTAATTTTTGGTTAATTTGCCAATGTTTGAAGTAATGTCCCCATAATTCAACACAGAGACTGCTTGTGTATCTAAGAATATATATTTTATTTTATCCTAATTTCTATGTTACGTTTGAGGCTGGGGTACCCTAGTGATCATAGCACGTATTCGTGGCCGGCGTGCCCAGAGCCACTGGAGACCATGTAGAGGGATTAATGCACAATAAATCTGTTGAGGCGCAGTCTTACCGTGAACCTGGTGTGGAAGTTAGGAGAAGGAGGTACAGCTCAGGTGTCATCCTCGTCACTTGCCTGTGATTCAAAATCACGATGTCTTTCGCTAATAGCCCTCCTGTTGCTTTATAGTGAGCATTAATAGTCACTCACTCTACACTACATTAGAATTTCCAAGCTTAGTTCTATTTAATATACAGCAATCCCTCTGATTCTAACACACTAGATCTTTAAAGGTAATCAGGACTTGAACATACGGCTGACTTGAACTTGGCAGCCACGTTTCCTTCAGTCATAACGACTCGGTTATCATTGCTTTTTAGGCCTGCGGTAGCCCAGTGGTCAAGGTATCGGATCATGGCAGGCATGCCGTGAGTTCGAGACCAGTACCATTAAAAACCCGCCGTGTAGGGAAGAGATGCACGTTAAATCTGTCGAGAGCTGAAACGTCTTCCCGTTGTGTGGTGTGGTAGTTAAGATATATATATATATATAATTATTATGTTTTGTAACTTGCGTTAGCTTTAAACTCGATTTTAAAAGTGTGAATTTTTTTATTTTAGTTATGTAGGTAAATACCGTAAAATCCGGCGTATAACGCGCACACATATTTTTAATTTTTAGGTGTATTCGCCGTTAACGCGCACCCTTTTTTAAGAGGAAACCTGAAATGTACGTGCACAATCTTCTAATGTTTTGAAGTTTATTCATTGTATTATTCCAAGCGTTAGAAAAAATAGTGTACTTCTGGAACTACAACTCAGTAAGTTTATAAGGAGTGTCATTTCTTTTAAATGAATAGAATTTCGACATATGTGTAGAAGTCTAATTTTTTTCTATGCTAAACTATTTTTTTTATTATTAATGCTCTCACTTTTTTATCCGGCGTATAACGCACACGGCTAAATTTCGAGCGTATTCTTTAAGTTAAAAGAGCGCGTTATACGCCGGATTTTACGGTACCTATTCCGTATTTATTATTAAGTTAAAATAAATATTGTAGATCGTTTTTCTTCCTTCAGCACACCTAACACCAATGGGTGGACTGCAACACCCTGAAAAAATCAGAAATAGCCCTACTCTAAAACTATCTGCCCACCCCTGTCCAAGAATTTAGTGATGAAGTTCGTTCTTCAGAATCTTGATTAGAAAGAACCTACATTCCGGAACGGGCCTCAAATAAAGTTAGAAAACTTTTTGATAATCCTCTCCCCGCGTGCTGGAGAGCTGTCTCCTCGTTTCCAAGGTAACCACGAGAAGCGTTCTATTGACTCCGTTATTCCTTCCATCAGTGGTTCAATAATCGTCTGGCAGGGCGGCGAAAGCGCGGGAGTTTTCGTCACGGAGGCAGGGGCGGGGTGGTTTACGTCTAGACACCGTTGAGTGTGTCTGACAGACGTAGATGTCTGGCGGGAAGAGTTCAGTGCCACCGGGGCGCGATAGTTAGTAGGTAAAATGCGTAAAGAAACGCTTACAAATTTCGTTCAGGGATGAAAATGCGACAGACAGAATGTCTCTGAGTTCAGATACAGTTTGGAGGGAAGGAGTGGATATTAACGTCGCACTGTTCAGCTACACGAGGGCTTTTGGCAACGGGCTTTGTCATTTTGAACCACGATCAAGTGACGAGGACGACACCTGAGCTGGAACTACCCTATTTTAACTATCACACCACACCAACGGGAGGATGTTTGAGCTCTCGACAGATTTAACGTGCATCGCTCCCCTACACAGCGGGTCTTTAGTGGTTCTGGGTTCGAAATCGTGACAAGCCAGCCACGATCCGATACCTTGATCACTAGGCTACCGCAACCACCAGAAATTATCCAATATTTCTCATGATATTATAGCTTGAACGATAATTAAAAATTTACAAAACGTCATCCTCGTCACTTGATCATAGTTCAGAATGACGAGGTCAATCACCGAGAGCCCTCGAGTAGCTGAATAATGCCACGTAAATGACAATGACAGTGTTGTACCTAAAGATTGAGACTGAGTTTTGCGGCTGACGACCTTAGAATCGAGTCTGAATCCGAATCCTGTTTCTAACTAATATCGTTGTGCGGGATCAAGAACCTTCCAATTGTTAAACTCAAAATTCTATACATGGGTGTAATGTGGAAGTTAAGGGACGAAGATATCAGCTTGTGTATCAACTTTGAACTGTTCCTCCAGATTGCGAGGATTATCATGAACAGATCTAGAGTGCATTAAATCAAATAAACCAATCTTTTTTTATAGTTAATTAAAATAATATAAAGCTAGTACTGCCTCCCCCCCCACCAATACTCCACATCTTTTCAAGGAAAGACTTTGAAGTCCAAATCAGTTTAAGTCGTTATTTGGGTAATTATAAATAAGTCATAATTCGAACCCTTGAATGGGTTCGAGCTTCCTAGTGATTCAGAAATATTACAGACTTTATTTGTAGAAGAAACTGAGTGTTTTGGGCTTCTTGGTGACGAATACGTGACAAAATAAAGGATTGTAAGTTCGATACTCGACTCCGAAAAAGTACCTCATGAGAAGGGAAGAAAACGCGCAATTGTGAACCTTAAATCCAAATAAGTTATGAGAAAAAAAATTTTGTTTGTGAACAATGCAATTACAATCAATTCAGAGAGTTGGAGTTATGTTTATATTTACGTCGCTCTATAAAACTGCACTGAGGCTATTGGTGATGAACTTCGTAATTCTGAACCATGGTCAAGCGATGAGGACAGCTGAGCTGTCAAATCCCACATCTAACTTCCACACCAGTGGGAGGACGTTTGAGCCTCGACAGATGTAACTTGCATCGGCCTCCTCTGTCCGGTAGGGTTTCAGCGGTAGTAAGCTTGAACTCATGACATGCCTGCTACGAGTCCGTGGCCTTGACCACTAGGATAACGCGGCCACGTGGATGTGTATGAAGTAACATTATATCCCTCTGAAGGTTTAATTATAAATTATAATTTATACTATAAATCTTTTCTGAAGTTATCTATTTGATACACATAACAAAGGAAGCTCGAAGTGTTTTATCACGAGATCGATTTTTTATTTCAAGATGATACAACGATACATCTAATTGTGATTGTGAAGAAATATTAAAATGCGATTTGATCTTGGACACGTGTGCTAGCGTAGCGGTTTTCCTGAATGAATTATAAAATTGTATAAATCATCTAATTATTCTTATCTCCTTAACCGAGTTACCATAGCAACAGACACTATAGTCACGTGGCTAAGATGTTGAAGTTTGAGGGGAAATAGCACACATGACCCGATTAAACACCATATTCTATGCTAACAGTCTGTCTTTTTTATTATTTAAGTTCGAAAAATACTATTTAGACAATTCTTGTTTTCGTGAAGCTTAGCTAGAAAAATACCTTTATCACCAAATCTTTCGTTTTGTGACAGAATTTTTAATTTTTTTTTAATTGATGGCAAGGAGGAAATTTTTATCCACAACCCTTTTTTTGAATTTTAATTCAGGATTTTCCTGCGGGAAAGCTTTTGTGTTTGTGAATAATTGAAGGAGTGGAGCTATTTTTCTGCGCTTTGTCGAGTCGGCAACACGTGTTCGTTATTCCGTATAACCTTGCATCGGTTGTTATTGCACTGGTGTTGATTCAGGAGCCAGTGAATCGCCACCTCAACCCATGTATACACCTGCTCTCTTTCTCTCTAGAAGCAGCTCTTGATACAGCCCTCCGCATATGTACAGAAATCCCAGATAACATTTGTTAGCACTCTACCCACTACCACAAAATGTATAAAACGCATTAAGGATTTGCTTTATTATATTCACTATAATAAACAGTATTGAATGATTTCAGATTATCCCACGCCTGTTTGATAAGTTTTCCATTCAAAAGACTTAGTTTCTTCTTTATTTCTTCTTATTTATTTTCTTCTTTGTTCGGTGCCATAGAGAGAAAAAACAACCAATTAATATATTATTCTTTCAGAAAGGAAATTATCCAGTATCCTTCAGAAAGACGAATAGCAGCTTGAAAATAGCGTCTACTAAGCTGTTTTTGCCAGATCTTGAACCAGAACTTTGAACATATTTTCTGAATGTCACTACTACAATATAGAATTTTAATGCACATCCATCCATTCACGCGATACTGTTTTTAACTTTTAAGATTCTTTCTTAAAAAAAAAAAAAAAAAAAAAACACATGATTTCTTTTCTGTTTTAAGTGGTCAATTTTTCAAAATGTTCCAAAAAAAGCACATTTTTATTGGGTATAACTAATCGCAATACATTACAGAATGTGATGATGAAAGAATTCTATTTTAATTTTAAATTTTAAATTTTTCACGCTATTTTTTATTTTAAAATTGTGGAAAGGCAAAAAATTCTGAATGTTTGCTTTTTATAAGTGCACCCTACTTTCTACAACAATTTCTCTCATACTTACAAAATAATTTCCTGTTCGTAATTCTTTTTCGAACAGTTGAGGATTTGTTTTTGTGTGTGCATATATATACACTCAGGAACATTGAAAATAGCAACCCAAGAAGAAAGCATCGGATTGAAATGAAATTTAATACACAGATGAGAGATTCGCTTGATCTCAAAAACAAGACAATTAAACGAATACAGGGTGTGCAACGACACAAATACTGGGCAACTTCAATAGCGCGTTGGACCACCTCCAGCTGCAATACATGTCGTCACACGGTCCGGCATTGAGTTAATTAGACACCTTTTGTTGTCCAGAGGCAGATGGACCCACAAATCTTGAACAGCCAACTCTGACTCATGTATAGAGTGACACGATGGCCTCTGCCGTTTTAGCTGATCCCACACTTACTCTACAGGGGACAAATCGGGGGAGCAGGCCGGCCATGGAAGAGTCTGAAAATGACGTAGGAAGTCTTGAGCAACTCTTGCTGGAAAATTGCACATGGGAGACCATTTAGGAAAGGTTCTACATGGGGTCGAAGAATATCATCAATGTAACGTTGGCCCGTTAAGGTTCCACGCATCACAATTAAAGGGGACCGGCTATCATAGGCTATGACCCCCCCAGACCATTACACCAGCTGTGCGGGCAGTGTGGGGGGAATTGTACCGCTCACAAGGTCGCCTCCACACCCGTACACGGTTATCATCTGTCCCCAAAACAAACCGGGATTCATCACTAAACACAACCTTTTGCCAATCTGTGACATTCCACATTGATCTGGCTTGGCACCACTGTAGACGCAGTTGCCGATGTTCCGGTGTTAAAGGGAGTGCACGGAAAGGGCGCTTGGATTTAAGATTTGCTTCTGCAAGGTGTCTGGAAATTGTTTGTGGAACAATTGCTACACCTGTGTCTGCTCGTATCCTTGAACGAGTCTCTGTAGTGTCCACAAGTGCTTGCCGCACGATCCTCTCTCCTCGTGGTCTTCCCGGTCGCTCCAGACCCAGTTTTCCGCGCGCGGGTACCTTCTCGTGTCCACTGCTCCCAACAATTTCTAACGGCACACTCCGAACGATCCACCTGGCCAGCAACACGGCGCGTCGACCAGCCTGCAGTTTTCCTCCCGCTCAAACTCGCTAAACTGTGAGAAATGTCTTCTAGCACGTTTACCTGGCACGTTTCGCTTACCAAAGTCTTCCCACAATCGGCGGGTAATCGTCACGTTTATGAATCTTCGAATTTGCGCTGGCTTATATAGCACCCACCTTCTTCCTGATTGTAGCGCCACCTCAGCGTGTATGAGCATGCGTATTGGCACAAAACTTGGATCATTTGCATATCACATTACGCTGTACTTATTTGCAAAGTTTCGCGATTGTACTTAGCTTCCTTCTTGGGTCGCTATTTTCAATGTTTCTGAGTGTATATACATGCACGGACAATTTTAGGCACTGTGTAATATTAAGTCTTACTTAGTAATGAGGACAGAGATAATATCGGCGTTTTTGGATTATCTTTCCATTTTCATTTTTTCTCAAGCAACCAGCGCCAGTTTGTCCAAGGGCTGAGGTAGTCCACCGGTCAAGGTGTCGGATCATGGTAGACATGTCATGAGTTCGAGCCCAGTACCACTAAAGATCCGCTGTGTAGAGCAGCGATGCACGTTAAATCTGACGAGAGCTGAAACATCCTCCGGATGGTGTGGTGCGGTAGTTAGGAGAGGGGGTTCCAGATGAGGTGTCGTCCACGTCAGAGGTCGCCAAAGTGGTAGTCCACGAGAAAATTTCGCTGTTCCCCAGAAGAATGGGGAATATACTTACCCATCATGTTAAGCTATGTTTTAAGATGCATTGAAACATAATTCGATTCATAACAATAATTTAACACTTAAAAAATCCTATTAGTGGTTCGCGGGCTTTAAATTATGAATCTACTGGTCCATGAGGTCAAAAAATTTGGCGATCACTGGTCCGCGTCATTTGACCATGGTTCAAAATTACATGGTCTGTCACCAAAAGACCTCATGTAGCTGAGCAGTGCAACGTTAATATTCACTCACTCACTTACGCCGATTTGTAC
The DNA here is from genome assembly GCA_019973935.1 of Trichonephila clavipes. NCBI lineage: Eukaryota > Metazoa > Arthropoda > Arachnida > Araneae > Nephilidae > Trichonephila > Trichonephila clavipes. Next base: position 1,528,815 of record BMAU01018915.1, read on the forward strand.
ATTGGGCGCTTGGGGTGGGCGCCCCGGGACTTTGAAAGTTCCGGATAAGCTGGACTTGGCCAGATTTTCTGGTGATGGATTACAACCCGCCAGTGCCAAATGGGTTTGTAGATTTTCTGCGCCCAAAGCCCAAAATAAGCTTAAATAGGCTCTGCATGCAACAAATTGCACATTGTCTCGCTAATCCCTAATCTTTATTGTGAACACTTTTAATAATCAAAATTCCTGACTTCAATGAAAAATACCCACCTTTACCATAAAAAAAGCCCTGGATGAGAAGTATTTCAGTACCATGGACAAAATATATCTTTTAAAAACACTAGCACTAATATAATCTCACTACAAGAATTAAAACTTTGTACGAGTCAAAGATAGAAAGAAGAAAATAGTGCCCATACTGCATTAGGGCAAACAGCTTGCGGCCAGCTTTTGGCGGTGTACGGACAAACCAGTTAAGGTTCTAAATAAGTTGAATAAGAAACTACGTAGCATTGGAGTTTAGAGGACTAAATATTTAACACCAGAAAATTATGGAAAAATTTATACAAAAGCCACACAATAGTATGATAAAACATGCCGCTCTCCATTGAATACCTAAATCGGAGTAGATTATTTTTGGAGTACTTTCCTATTTGATTGATTGAGAGCTTATTATTGTCTTAAAACGGAACAGTTCCAAACCATTGGTGATGGACCTCACAAGTATAAATCACAATCAAGTGACGAGGATGACACTGGAGCTAGAATCTTAAATTCTAAATTTTCGCATCCCACCAACGGAATGATTTTAAGTTTCGACATAATTAACCTTCAGCAGTCCCTCTACACAATGGATCTTTAGGGATACCAGGGACTTGACAGAAGCTCTACCGTCCACGAATTCTCTACCATGACCACTTAGCTACCGCAGCGATATTTTTCTATCTGAAGAGATATTCCGAATTTCGGGCCTTTTCTTATATATTCAAAATAAAACAACATTGATTTTAAAACCAGCAAAACTTTTCATGATGCATTCATTACTACTAATAAAGGGTTTTTCACCCAAGGCGAAACGAATTAAATAAGTATTATATATAGCTTAGCAATATTTATTTGTTGTGACTAATGCCCCCTGCCTGACGAAGTCAGATTGAGGCCCGCGAAATTCCTCGCGGCTAATGGCTAGAATTTTTACGCATGTCCTTAACCTTAGCTTTGAGCACCATGCAGGTGCCAGTACGATTCTGCTGCTTGGTTCCACCCCGATTTAGAGGGCGAAAACCATGGGGGTGGCCAGGGGCCTACCACCTCTCTTCCCCTTCAACTAACCACATGAGAGGGCCTGCGGCTCGATGACTATTTAGAGTACCCCCATGCCGCAAAGGCACTATACATTTACAAACATCCATGTCTTCTCCGGGATTCGAACCCAGTCCCTACGGCACCGCAGTCAGCATGGCTAACCACTATACCAGTTGGGCGACAAAAATTTATGTTAATACTATACTATAGCAAAATGGGGTTTCTTCACCAAGCGAAAACTCTGTGATCTAATTCCATTTAGCATTCAGTTCAGTTCAGTTCAATACAGTGTAAACACTGCAATAGTGGAGAACTTGGCTAACGCCTTATGCTCCGATAAAATTTTGATTAGATTTTAATCCAAGTTGTAACACACAGTTCGTGATTGCACTGACCATCAGTAATTTGAATTATCACGTTGTGCTTCAACTGAGATTGATGAAAGTAGAGTATAGAGTAACTGGAATTTTAGAATCTATTGGATGATGTCAGAAATTTTTCAACTTTTTGAACATACTCTATTGTTTTACATTTCGCTATTGAGAAATAAGACCGTTCTCCGTGGTTGGAGATAAAATTTTTCAAAATTTCACGCTGCGATTTGTATTTGATACAGTTTAATATAAAATGTTCACTAGTTTCTGGTACTTTACAATCTGTACACAAAGAAGAATCTGTTTGTTTAAAAAGGAAACATATATCATTTAATGGTAATTTTTTAGCTCGCAACTTATTGATTAAAACTTCTGTATTTCTATTTTTTGCTGCCTGTCTGTTCCATTTTTCAAGATGAGAAATATAAAAAATAATTTTTATGTCTTTTGCTCTTTTTCCATATTTCTTCACTTTTATTTTTGTGTTGTTTTTTGAAATGTGTATGTAGATCTTCCCAAGTTATCCAAGAAATAATATTCCACGGCACTGAAGAGGCTTTAGCTAATTTATCAAATTCTTCATTAATCCCTATTCCCTTGTGAGCTGGTACCCAAATGAATGTAATTGATTGAGCTATTTGGAGGCACTGATGTAAAGTTGAACTTAAATGTAATATTATCGTATTGGATTTTCTATTAATATTTTAGATGCTTTTTAAGACTGATAAGCTGTCCGTCAAGATGATATAATTTTCTGTTTCAGAAACACAACTTTTTAACGCAGTCCATATGGCTATAGCTTCAGCTGTGAATATTGAAATCATTTCTTTCAGTATGAAATTTTGTCGAATTTTTTTCTTAGGGATCAAAATTCCTATTGATGTTTGATTAGTATTTTTTGAACCATCGGTTGCTATTATAATATTTATTAAATTTTGACTGAATGTAATCATTAAACGTATTTTGAACTATGTCATCTGGAAGATCCTTGTTTTGAAATGGTAGTTCATGAGTATAGATTGTATAGATGAGTATAGATTTCGTAGATTGGAGGAGGAGGGATCCATTGAAGAATATCTACTTTAGAGATACATAATTCTTGGAGCAGGTTGATCGTCTTTTGAAAAATACTGATCTCTTTTTCTCTATATTTATAAAAAATACTATTTATATTCCAAAATAACCTTGCGTACGGTGACCAGTCTTTTAATGCTATTTGCTTGGTTATAAATTTTTGTCAAAGGAAATTATGGCGAGTATTAATACTTCCCTTCATAGACTCTGCTCTTAATAAATCCAACGGGGTATTTCTTGGGAGACCTAGGGCTAAACGTAAGGCAGCATTGTAAATCGGTTCTAGTTTCTGTCTGTTGCTATTGCTAGAAAAGGAAAAAAGTTGACTTCCATAGTCAAAGATAGAACGGATTGTGGCATTAATAATATTTAAAAGATGATCAGATCTTGTTCCTATTTTCGGAGAAGATAAGGCTTTAATGGCATTTAAATATTTGAATCCTTTTTGACGTAGGTAATTAATATGATTTTTCCAGGTGATATGGGGGTCGAAGATGATACCCAGGATTTTCAGACTCTTCACTTCGGGAATAGGTTTGTCGCATATTTTAAGTAATGGAGGTATTGTGCTTCTTTTTCTGGAAAAGTTGATTAGACTGCTTTTTTTTCTGGAGAGGTGGATAATTTCCATTTTTACACCAGACTGAAATTTTATTTAAAGATTCTTGCATTTCGCCTATTGTTTTATTCCAATTTGTACCACTATTATATAAAAATATGTCATCAGCATAAACCAGAAGATGGCTGTCGTGTTGAATTTCAAAAATAACTGACATATAAATCATAAAAAAGGAAAGGACTTAAGATAGACCCTTGGGGTACACCATAATTGTTTGTAACGATTTTTGAAAAAATGTTTCTCCATTTGATTTGAATTGTTCTCTGATGAAAGAAGTTTTTAATCCATCGTAGTAATGTACAAGAGTATCCAACTTTGTTTAATTTAGAAATAAGGCCATTTGGCCACACTGAGTCATATGCTGCTTTAATATCCAACGCTACCAAAATAAAATATTCTTTGCGTTCTCTAGCCAGTATAATGTCATGTTGTAATTAAAGTAATGTATTAATGCTGCTTCTGTGAGGGTAAAAACCATGATGATTAACATGAAAAATTGTTTTTAAAACTGAAATCTAGTATTCTATGTAGAATCATTCTTTCTAATAATTTGGCAATTACTGAAGTAAGAGAAATATGACGGTATGACGAAACTTCCTTGGGATTTTTGTGAGGTTTTATGAAAGGTAGGATAATTTTGTGAGTGCAATCTTTTGGAATTTGACTTGAAGACCAACTGTCATTAAATGATTTCAGAAGGAGATTTATTGCTTTGATGGGGAGATGGTTTATTGATTGGAGAGAAATTTTATCATGCCCTGGACTGCTGTTCTTTTGATGAGATATTGCTATTTCTAATTCTTTTAAAGAAAAAGATTTATTAATATCCTGGATATTGTCCGGAAAAGAAATATTTGGAATATTATCGTTGTTTTGTTTTGTGTAATATTGTAAAAAACAGTTTGCTTGGGATTGTTCGTTTGTTAATATGTGTGTGTGGTTCCGTTATTTTCAATATTAAATGAAGAATAGTTAGGATTTGTTCTATTTTTGATTATTCGGATAATTTTAAAAAGAACTTTAGGAGAAGATATTTTTTCGCAGGTCTTGTGTCAAAAATTTTCTTTACAGGCTTTGATTGTTCGCTTAAGTTTTGCGCTTACTTCTTTATATTTTATCCAGTCTTCTTCTTTAAAGTTTTTCCTTGCTTTATTAAGGGGCTTGGCAACCCTTTGAGCAAACTTCATTTACGTATTTAAAAATTATATTTTAACATTTTATACAATGTTTCTTTTCAAGAAAATGTTACCAGATGAAAGTTTTCGTATATTATTCACACAATTTTAAAAATTAAAATTTTTTGAAGAAAAATTGGGAAAATTTTAAAATCCTACTCCTTTTGTAAAAATTAATTTTTTGACCTGAAATTTTTTGTAATATTCTTATGGATGTTGTTAACTACTTTAGGGATCGATTTTAGAATAACTTCATTCGTTTTCGAGAAAAAAAATAAAATGTTGATATACAGGCTAAAAATCAACGAAAAATCCAACATGTCTACATTTTATTTTTTTTTAAAAGTATTCAGTTTATAGCAAAACGGATCCCTAATTTTATTACATGCTTTATTTTCAACACGCAAGAAAAAAATGGAAGTGATTGGTAAATAATTGTCGAAGGAGTAGCATTTTGAATGCCCTAAGGTTTCGAAAAACACAAACTGAGAAAAACCACTTTAAAGTTTATAATTCTGAAAAAATAATTATTATAAGCTTAATTAAACTTAAAATACCACTTTAAGATATTACTTATACGTTTTTCTTTAAAATAATTGCATTTTCATATGTTTTCAACCCACACATTTTTATAAATGATCAACTTTTAGAGAGTACTAATTGCACAAAGAAAACTCAAGAAAAACTTAAAAAATTTTTTCTGTCACGACAGAAATTTTAGCTGTTTTTCTTCTTATAATATTAAAGTATTACATTTGTATGAAAAATATATCAGGAATAAGAACTGAAATTATAAAATTATTAATATATAAAATGCCTTAATTTAAAAATTTTACATGCACACATTTCACAAGGAAGAAAAATTACATTATTGTATTGCCTCGGAAATATTCTGCTTTTAATACTGCACATTCTTTTTATAGTTATTATTTCTATTTATAAAATAGATTTTTTATCATAACGCATTTTTAGCTTTTTTTTTTTTTTTTTTTTCTAAAAGGGGGTGTGGCTGAATTGCCTAATTTGTTTTCAAATGAAGTTTTATTCAACTTCTAACTTTCCGACATGCACAAGTGATATATCAATCGAAAGATAATAATGCAAAGAATAAGATTAAATGAAAATAAAAAGAACGATAGGTTTGTGATTTTTAGGGTACCAAGTTCTCTTAAGGAGTTTTCTTTTTTTTGCTCTTAAATGCCCGCATGCTGCTGTCCACCATGGAGCTCCTGAACTGATCTGTTTTTTTCTGGTTCTTGAGATAAGATTTGAGCTTTTTTAATTTCTTTTATAATATCTATATTTATGTTTTCATTTAAATTTAAATTTTGTTGAATAATATTGATAAATTTGTTCCAATTTGTTTTTTGTTTAAAATTATTAGTTGCTGAGCTATTTGTTCTTTTGTAATTAATAATTATAGGGAAGTGGTCACTTCCAAAATTATCGGTATTTGTGGACCAGGATAAATCATAATTTAAATCTATAGATGCTAAAGAAAGATCTATAGATGTAGAAATTCCCGATGAATGGAGATAAGTTGGACTTTTATCTCGTTTAATAATATTAAGTCATTTTCAATGATCCAGTCAAAAATCCTTTTTCCAGAAGCACTGGAATTTTTTGATCCCCATATTTCATGAGATGCGTTGAAAAATCTCCCAATATCAAACTGTGATTATCAATATATGATGCTATTTTAGATAAATTGATGTCTTTAAAGTTACCCGGTGGGATGTTTATATTAAAAATTGTGATAGGAACTAAATCTATCTGAACTCTGACTATTAAAATTTCTAAGTCTTCACTAATTTCTGAGAATATTTTTATTGCGCTGATATCTTTATTTAAAACTATCATTAGCCCTCCTCCTCTTTTGATTTTCCTATCAATTCTAAATATATTCTTATTAAGAATTGAGAAAATATCATTTGGATGTAACCAAGTTTCTTGAATTATTAAAATACTTGTGCTTTTTGAAAAATTGGCGCGAAAAGAATATCTGACCTCTTGTTTTTAATTCCACGTGCATTTCATTGGATTATGTTCATGATTTAAAACGAAAAAAAAAGGTGCGATACTATAAATTTATACTATAAGTTCCTTTATTTTTTTCTACTGTACTTTCTAATGTATTTCCTCTCTGTTCTGATATTTTCTTGAGTCTTTTTGCTTTTTCATTCTGTTTTCTATTTATTAGATAATCATCTTTTTGAATTGTTATATTGGATGCAACTTTTTTTAGAGTGGATTCCATGGTATTCATTAGGGAAGAAAATCTTAAATTTATTTGTGCTACCATGGTATTTAGTTCTGTCGTGAAGCGTTGTACTATTTGTTCTAATTTCTTTTCGAATATATTGTTTTCTTCAAATTTCAACTCTAATTTCGCACACTTTTTTTCAAGATTTTATCTTCTCTGTTTGATCATTATAGGTTTTGGCCGAGTATGATGTTTTTTTCCCTTTGGAATTTCTCAATTGCTTCATTTCTCGAGATTTGTTGCTGTACTTTAATTTTTAAGATTTCAATTTCTTCTTGATATTTTTTGCAATCTTTATCATTAGCTTCATGCCCCTCTCCACAAGAGCTACATTTTTTTTATTTCTTTGCAATCGTTTTCAGAGTGATTTAGTGAGCAAATTCGGCATTTTATTGAGCTTCTACAAAATTTTTGAATGTGTCCAAGTTTCCAACAGTTTGTGCATTGCCTAGGTTTTTTCGGGAATACTGCATCCAATTTGGGTAACTTTAACTGTTTTGATAGGTTTAAATCCAGATTCTGTTTTCTTGGTAAAGCGTTGGATATCAAAAGTTGCATAATTGTAATTTTCTAATTCCAATTTTATGTTGTCTATTGTATATTCTGTGTCTATTCCTTGTAATATATAACTACTGGTTAGGCCAGTAAAGGACAATCTTGCACTTATTTTTACACCATTAATTTCTTTAATTTTTAAAGCTTCTTTGGCGGTCTCGCAACTATTTGTTTTAATTATAATCTTGCCGTTTCTTGTTTTGCTTTTCTCAAAATACTTTTTTTAATTGTGAACGCTTTCATTATACTTTTTTTTAGTTTAAGTGGATTGCCATTCTGAAAGTTATTTTCTGATTTTAAGAAAATTGTAATATTTGGACTCGAATTTAAATTTTGTCTTTCCGCAAACTTGGTCAATAATTCTATATCTGTTAAATTACACCTATATTTATTGAATGAAAAGTTAGTATTTTCTACTTCCATCTTATTATCTGGGTCAGGGTAGCCACCCATTTTGTCTTCCGTACTCCAACACTTCAATTTGTATAAATACACTATCTTGTGTAAATACTTAAATTAAAAACTCTTATCCGAAGATAGAATAAAAGTTAAATGAACTAATTTTCAATACAAAATAAAAATTCAAAACGATCTCACCCGCTCGAATCCGCTTGAAAAGTCAAAGTTATTCAATATTATTAGCACACTCTCCTTTCCTACCAACATTCTCTCCATTTAGCGTCATGGCCGTAGTAGTCCAGTAGTTATGGTTACGAATTCGTGGTCGGTGTATCATGAGTTGAAGTCATAGTGCCATTGAAGATCTGCCATGTAGAGGGCCTGATGCAATGTAAATCTGGCGTAGTGTGGAATTTAGGAGAGTGAGGTGGAAACTCAGGTGTTGTTTCCGCCACTTAACCGTGGTTTAAAATTACGAGATGCATCGCAAAAAGTCATAATTAATATAAACACTTCCTCCATTTAGCAATCAGTAATATCCACTAACTAGCTATCTCCTCCTCTCAGGTCTTAAAGTGGCTTGGTAGCCTAGTGGTCAAGGTAATGGACTCGGGGCCGTCGTGTCATGAATTCGAGTCTTGTTCCACTGAAGTCCCACAGCGCAGAAACGACCGATGCTTGTAAAAGTTGTCGATTCTTAAATGTCCTCCCGTTGGTGTGAAGTTCAGAGAGTGGCTCCCAGCTCAGGTGTCGTCCTCGTCACTTGACCATGGTTCAAAATTGCGAGATCCGTCACTAAAAGAACTCGAGAGTTCAATAGTACGATGCTAATATTCATTCACTCACTCAGGACTTGAAAATTGGGCTCACGTTAAACATCGCACGCACAGGATTCATATTCATTTTATTATATTACGTTCGTTCAGATATTTTACACTATTTCGTTAGAAACAACTTTAATGGCTCAGTATATAGTTGCATATAAACATATATTTTGAAAGGAAATTAATTGATAGTGTTAGTAATGTACGAAAATCTTATTAATACTAATGAGCTGCAAAAACAATTTATCAAATGATGATAGTTAAAAAATTTATTTTATAAAGGAAAAATATGTCCCATGTGAAATATCTTCAAACAAAATATTCAAAAACTCTAAAATTTAGCATTATCTCCCCCCACACACTCCTCACTTATGCTTTAGAAACAGACTACAGCCTCGACGAGATATTCCAACATTATATATAATGTAACTTGACGTGACACTGAAAACTGGTTCACGCTATTAATATGTTTTTTTGCTTTTTTTGCTAATCAAAATTTAAATTTATTCACGAAAAAGTTACAACTTATTTTCACAAAAAAACTTTGTTAAATTATATCTTGTGAGATACATAGTAGTTTAAATTAATTAATGGCTTATTAATTAATTAATAAGTAATCGTATGTGAGATAAATATAATATGTATAAATACTAATATATTACTTTACTGTAATAAGTCTTATTTCAGCACTGTCCAAAAGAATATTCTTTTATCATCCCTTTAAATTGTACCTTTATTCATAATAGTGATAATTTGATTTATTTATAGAAATGCGGGAATCATTAAATATGATTGATTATATTTCCTTTGTGGGGGAATATAATTCTAAGTATTAATGTAATTGAGAGAGGTATAATTTATATATTTATGAACACAATATTATTTTTTTTGTAAATAATATAAAATAATATTTTTAAGTATGGCAGTGTCCTCCATTTAAATATTTTTTTTTTGTTTGTAAAAAGTAAAAAAAAAAAATTGCTCTTATGTAGAACAAATATTCATTTGGCAACCTGTTTTTTTCATCCCTGTAAAACGTGTTTTACAGCAAACAGTGTAACTGTGAGGAGAAAGTGCATTACTGTGTTTCGTAATAGAATAAACTAGTTCCTTTTCATGTTAGTAGTACAAATAAGGAAAATATGCCAACCGCAAAAGGTCAAAATGTGGTTTTTAAAGATCAACCAATCGCACATTTCAGAGATTCTTCTTAGAAACTAAACTATAGATGTTTTGATTACCAATAACACTTTTAAAAAATGGATACATGGAGAGAAAGTACAATTCATCTATAGGACATATTGATTTAACTAGAAAAGCGATGGTAAACCTATAGTGGCTACAGCCTTCACATAAGGCTATTTATGCCATCAAAACAAGATTTTTGAATACTATTGATATTTTGCTAGTCTCGCTATTAATTATTAATATCCGTCTACAATATAGTACAGTTTGATTGTCCCCTACAGTTAAAGATTTTTCAGGTATTTTGAAGTTATTTATTTATATCGGGATTAAATATTTTTATTTGATTACAGTGTGTATCAAATTTAACTGATTGATGCTTTCGCAATATAATTTTGAATATAAATAAAAATTTCATGATTATTACAAGTGATGGTTAATTTTTTAAAAAGCGATATATATTTTCAACTATACCAGTGGTTTTTAAAATTTCGATTCCCCTTTATGTAGCAGGGCGACACCACGGACCCCAAAGAATTTGAACATCCATCAATGACTTAATATTCTTAATCAAAATACAAGTTCTAGCAGAGTTTTTTCATTGGGAACTATTTAGCAATCTAGTCTAGTATGGCACACATATTTCCATTTTCCACGAGGCCTTTCAGAGCCTGTAATAGGGATGGCGATCTGAGATCGATTAATCGAAGAACCGATTTCTCGGGCCAATAAGAAATCGATTTTTTATAAATCGGTCTTTTAGACCTCGTTTTTTTTTGTGAATCGATTCATCAGGTTACGATTCGAATCGGTTTAAAATTCGATTTTTTTCGGAAAGAATCACCATCCTTATCCTGTAAAAGAGAGAAATTCACCGTTACATGAAAGACTCCATGGACCTCCTAGAAAAGTGCTGGGGACCACAGTTTAAGAACCGCTGAACTATACGTGTCAATGATTTTTAGATGCTGACATTAAATCACAGTAAATCTACAAGACTTTATTAGATTGTAAATGAGAAAAATGGCCTGGAGTTAGGAAAGGAAGTAGAATTACATCATATGTTATGGATTTCTCTTCATTATTACTCTCCATTTTATAACTGAATCTTAAAGATTTGATGGGTAAAATAGATAAAAACGAAAATTAATATTATTTAAGGTATCCGACTATGTTCGGAACCAGGATTTTAAAAAAGCACATAAATAGATAATTCTCATGATATTTAGTGTCACTTAGATTAGAATATATGTATAATTGTTTCAAGGACATTATGACAAAAAAATTTATTTAAACACAATATTTCGGCAAAAAATTAACTTAGAATAATCTTTTTTCAAAATGTTCTCCTTTTATAAAAAATGCTTCTATAGTAACAATATTTTTCTTATAAAGTAAAGACTTCTCCAGAGCTTCTGAACTAGGATTTTGGAAAAATTCACGTTATTTTCAGAGTTACTACCAATTGAAATAATTATCCAAGTTTTTTTCTTAAAATTTCTCCCCTCTGTTGTAGTAAAATATATGGATAAATCCACTTCTAAGTTGTATATTTCAAAAATTCTAGTTCAGCCTCTGTACAGAGGTTTGAGCTATATACAGGCAAAATATCATTATAATAGAAGCATTTTTCATAAAAGGAGAATGTTTTAAAAATTGGCCATTCTATGTTCATTTTTTGTCAAAATATTGCACTTAAATATTTTTTTATTGTAATACTATTCTTAAAACAATTTTATATACATTTTTATATTTTCTGATCTAAGTGACACTAAATATCATAAATATTATCCATTTATACGCTTTTGATAAATTATGGTTCCGATCGTAGTCGGTACCTTAAACTATCTTTCGTACGAACTGTCAAGTACATAATGTTACAATTCTATTAAGATGGTTTAATAATATAATAATGATAAATAAGACGCGTAGGAATTATATTATTTTGGCCTTTAAACTATAAACCGAGTCGCAGATCGGGATTTCGTTTCATCTCAAGAAAATGATTGATAAGATAATCTGCTGCACGCGCGCTAAATGGAACTGAGTCCCAAAATTCTGAAGTGAAGTGGTGTTGAAGTATAAGAGGGATGCGTTTGCTTAGGTGTTGTCCTCATCACAAGAAAAAAAGTATCTTCTTTCTTCAAACCAATGCTCTTGGGTGGAATCAAGATTTCAAGTTCAGTGATTGGTTAAAGCACCGATGATCACAAAATTTGTAACTAATCATCGGTCAATTGTGGCTTTAAAGTGTACCGAAAGAAATAATTTTAAATTATAGGTTAAAAATTAAGTTAAAAAAACTGACTTCGGAGTAGTAGGGGAAAATTTTGTATAATTCACACATTACAAATTATTTATGCTTAGGTTTTATTTGGACTTTTTCATATTAATAATAACAATTCCAAACGCAATTTAGTGAAAAAAGACCTATATATTATGCAATTTTAGTTGTGTATTATAGGTTCTGTATATTTTATGCTCCATGCAATTAAAGAAATATTATTAAGATCCCAAAACAGAACATTTATATTGTTCATGGGATTAATATACTTAATTAAATTTGCATAATTTATTTAACTACTATAATAAAATACTGTATTAAAAAACACTTAAAATACTCTGTTCAAAATTTTCAACTCACGTTCTAAAATCCTTTAAAAATTTTTGCTGAAAATCTGCCAAATAATAACTTGCTAATTTGGCCAGCCTTTTTTTTCATAAAAAAATCAGGCAAATATTCTGATTTAAACACAATACTGATTTTTTTTCCAGCAAAAGCGAAAATTTTAGTTCGCTGTCGCCAGGTACTTAAAATTGCAACAATTTTGTATCGTAGCAAAATTTATCTAGCCAGTAAAATTTCATAAAATAATACTCTTGAAGCATTTTTAAAAAGAAAAAATTATATTTTCATCAAAAAAAGAAATCGGTTGTAATTATACAAATTAACGCACGACAAATAAATTCGAGAACCGTATTAAATGGAATTGCGTTTTGGTATTGTTTTGGTGATAATGAAACAATAAAAAAAGGTAAAATTGTTCCTGGAACATTTTCAATAAACCACTAATATTTCAGTCAAAAATAAAATAACAATTACCGCGAACCACAATTCAAATTATGAATATGGTTCTGAGGAAATATAATCATAGGGTTCGAATTTTATCAAGGAGGCAAATTAGAATTGAGGGAGGGGGGAAGGGGTAGGGTCATTAGGCCTGCGAAGGCCGCCGCCGCTTCTATTTCTGCCGCGTGGCCTTTCTTCTTCTTTTCCTGGATAGAAATGCAAAACCATTCATTTGTGCATATTTTTAGTCCGTGCTTCCTCCTCCCGTTCCCTTCCTGGTCGTCTCGCAGACGCCAGAACCGGTTCACCCTGAACCCGTTCGCTCTTTCTGAACTGATCCGTCATCTGCTTCAGTTGCCATACATCAGTCAAGTTAAAACTGTGTAAGGAGAGGATAAAAAAATGTTTCACAGGCCAATAAAAACTGTAATACAACGAAATAAAAAATAAAATAAGTATATTTTGAAGACAAGTTCCATTTTTTGCACTTGTAAAAGTTTTTTAAACCTTTTAACGTGAGTGACTCAGCTAATTTGATCGCGTTTAATTTACTGAACTGTGCGGATTCGAGATAATTCGAGTGTATTTGTAATAAATTTAGGTATACATTATTAAAAAATATTCTTTCATTTGCTTGACATCAACATTTTGAACGCATATGTTTTCTTCTAAAAAAATATAGATTTCAGAAGCATTAGTATAGAAAAAAAATTATACAAACTTATCATAGCGATACAAATGTAAAAAAAAATAGAGTAAACCAAAATCTTCTGGAAATTTTCGACTACAGAAACATCCTTTTTCCAGGTATGTTCCACTAACATAAAAAAAGAAGCTCCCACAAAATAATGTGTTGTGCTAAAAGAGATAGCAAATGTAAAAGGAAAAGAGAGTTGTTTACGTGTGCAATTGCATCGTTGGGTTATGCACTGCACTTTACTTCTAAATATATCAGACAAAAGGAAATTCTAAATAATTTTTTTAAATAAATACTACTATTATTTTTATTTCTGTAGAAGTATAAATGAGTTTTTTTACTGATAAAAATATGATTTTTTTTCGAAACAGCTATTCAAAAAAAAAAAGGTATGAAGTCGATTTATGAGTAATATCGCAATATCCAGCTCTTATCTGCAATGCGGATCAAAATCCAAAATTTAAAAAAATTTGATTAATTTTTTTTTATTTTTATCCAAAAAAAAAAGGTTCAAAATGTGTTTTTTTTTTAATTTAAAAAAAAGCATTTTGCAAAAAAGCATTTGCATTTTGCTTTTTCAAAATAAGTGTTCATTTAGGAGTTAAATGAAGTTTCCAAACGTTGAATTTTCAATTAGGTAATGTCTTAAATAAAATTAAACTACGTGTTGTGGAAATCAAGTATGAAGGTAGCTCTTCTTTTCAACTTCTTAACGTCCTCCAGCGAATGGAAAAGATTCGCATCGATTAAATTAATTTAATTAACACACTTTCTCTTATTTCCAACATTAAAAAAAATGTCGCGGTGATTAAAACATCTTGTATATTATTTTAAACTTGACAAAAACCTAATGTTTTTTTTAAAAGAGGGAAAGAATTTATATCTATCAGGTCGTGTTATATACGTCACACATTGTATGAATGAAAATGCTGTATTCAGTTTAAGAATTTTTATTAATATAAGAGAAACAAATATTTACATGTATTTTTTTTAAAAAAAATATATATTCTAATTTAAATACAATAAATTTTATGAGAATGAAAACAAATCTAATGCATTTCAGAACTTAATTAACTCCCCTTTGTAGAATAAATAATCAGATTTAGAGAGTGTGGCCTTCTGTTTCATTCAGTAATGGAATCTAAGAATGTGATTATAAGAAAAGAGAGAGAAATAAAAGTTTGAATTTCGCTTTCGCTGAATTATCTCTTCATAAGGAGCTTTATTTTAAGAAATTCCAATTAAATAAGGTTTAATACAGATTCTTACTTTTTAAATAATAAACTTATTTGGTATGTTGTGTTCTAAAGAACATTTTAAATATATCCCTCGAAATAAAAGACATGAAAAAGTTTGGTATCAAAGTTGTATGAAATATTACACTAACTTGATTAAATTATGTAACTTAGGTCTTACAAAATTTTTACAAGTAATATTTTTATAAAAATATGCCTTTCTTCACAATCTACAAAGACTCTTTATCTATAATTAGTATTAGATACATGTATAATACTAAATTATTACATATAGGTCTAACTTTCAACAAAATAATAAGTAAAAAATTGCAGATCTGTATACAGGACCGAGAAAAGTTTCAGTAATATATCAGCCATTTAGGACAAAGAGTGTAGGGTTGCTCAACTCACATGTTATTTGCTCAAAATACTAGACTAAAACTAAATTTAGAAGGAAAAGTACATTTAGAAAGGATGCAAAATAGTTTAGTTTGTGAAGATCTAAATCACTACATCAGAGGAAAATCAAAAAATAATCTACTTTTTTCAGTTTAAAGAATTATATACATATAATAATTCACATTAATTTCAACTTTCAAGCGTTTTAATTAGTAATGGTCCTGACCCTCGAGGACTTTCGCGTAAATAATTAATTGTTAGCTTGCCCACCTGACGGGATGTAATTGTAACTTTATCTCTTAAAGAGAGAAATTAAGACCTCTCTTAGAAATTATCCTTTATATAATCCCTTCGTACGATATCTTTCCACCCGTCAGAAAATCCGTCCATGGAAGTCATGGGAATTTCTGAACTTCCGGTCTGTGTTTAGTATAAAAACCAAGATTCTGCAGAAAATGTATTTGTATTTGTCATAATGTTACGCTGTGTGCAGCAACTTGTGTGCTTTTTTGTTGTGCCGTCTCCTAAGTGTAATAAAAAGGGGTTATCTTTCTACACAAAGATTCCCATCAGTCCAACATCCTCTACATTCACTTCCATTCTCATCCAAATGATTAATAGTTAATTAAATTCAAAAGCATAAAAGTCGATGCACCAAGAAGGAGTTATATTAGGTGGTGCAGCAGCACATTGCAAAAGAGTATCAGGGGGATGGATAAACCAGAGGAAGCTCCAGTACTAAAACGCAACCTTCCAAAAATGTAGGTGCATCAGGCCCCATGGACTGTACCAATGCCTCGCGGACGGTTTCGTTCACACTATGAACAAATCTCACCATCTGAGAGAGTACGTACAATAGGACTAGAGGAATCAGAATGGTTAAACAACAATATTGCTCGACATTTGTACCAGAACAATAATGCCTCTCTTGACGATTTTGGCAGGAATGGATGATGTTACCATCCTGTATTTAAAATTAATTTTTAATTTCTTGTATTTAATAGCACTTATTTCTCTTTCTATCTCTACTTTTCTTACCATATTTCAGTTTATTATATCTGAACAAAGTCTAAATATACCAGGTAAAATTACATTAATATCGCACTCCATGCAGTGAGTTTTAAAATATGTTCTAAATCTTATCTGAACAAAATAAATTAAGCTGCAGATGCGATGTATTTGGTTTTATTAACACTTTAATACATCAACGTGATATGGCTATGGGTTACAGACCTCATGATTCTGAACAACAATCAAATGGCGCCGATGACTCCTGTAGTGGAATATTCCACATGGCAGTTCTTCGGAACCAGGACGAGGCTGCTGTAGCGTAGTGTAATTGTGGTCTCGAACTCGTGGCAGATGTGTCGCGGGTTCGAGCCTAGTGCCACTAAAGATCCGTTGCGAAGATGGAATGATGCTCAATGCTCTCCCTTTGGTGTGGTAGATTGGAAATGGTAGTGATAACTTAAGTGTCGTTCACGCCACTTGACTGAGGCTCAGAATTACGAGGCTCGTTGCCAATAGCCCTTGTGTTGCTTTATAGAACGACACACACACGTTAATTTAACTCTTTCCCTCTCGGAACCATATATAGATCTCATCATTATCGACAGTGAAAGTTGCAACTGTAGTCTTCTGATTTACGACCGTCGCAATGATAATATTTGCTTTGCTCCGCCGTTGTCGATTAGCAGTTCTTTTGGCTTATTTATTCAGTCAGAGAAAATCACATCAGTTTCTCTACTATGTACTTTTAGGTAATCCTTTTTTAAACCCTTTTTTCTAAATTTGTCTCACCAAATGGTTTCAATTATCCAAAAAGAGATGTGCAAATCGGATGATATAATCGAACAAATACACGTGATTCGAAGCTGATATCTGCTTTCCCAGATAAATTTTCCAGGATTAATAAAACAAAGGATCATCTTTGATGTAATTCACCAAATGATACCGTGAGATATAATTCTAAAATCATGAAACGAATTTATATTCTTTTTTTTTTACCTTTCCGTTTTCTTTTTATATCGTGGATACATTAGATTGCTTTGAAGTGTTTATTAGAAATTAGTTAAAAAAGAAAAAAAATCGTTTCTCCAGATGTTTGTTCCCCGTCGAACATTTTCCCTCGAGCTTAGAAACTTGTTTTCCAATCTATGCGTTCACACGAATAGGTAAAAATCTTTGCTTTCAGATTAGCCACGTTTCGTACCACGCTTTATTTGCACGTTTTATAACACGGCATCAAGCACTTGACACGTCTCAAGTGACATTTTTTCAGAACCCCACAATCGTGTTCGCTTACATTGAACCGGTTTAAAATCATTCGCAGGTAGTTACGACACGGTCGATTCTTCTCCATTGATTTATACGGTACTTTTTTTCACAACATCCGAACACTTATTTTAACTCTTTATCTGACAGAAATACCGTTTGCTTCGAAATCACATGAAATAGTTTCTATTCATACTAAGGGATCAATGGTTTATATTCCTTTTATCCTTGCTCAAGGACAGCAATAAGATGGCGATTTCCCTTAAAAAATTCTTCTTTGCTTTATAGGTATGTTACGAAGTCTGTTGCAATGTTTGAGTCCACTCCGACGCAATTTTCGCTTTCCTTGAATTTGTTTCGCGTTTACTTAAAAGTTCGTGAAAGATGACCTTTTGTAATGTTTCTTGGTTCGCGTTTACTTATTTTTATCATCGTCGCAGAAGAGGTGCGTAGTGGTCGAGAAATGGCAACTAAAATTAATCTCAGAAGAAAAGTTTTACTCTTTAACCAGTTAACTGTGATTGACGAGTATACTCGTCATAGAGAAGTTGAAGGATTTTGTGTATTGACGAGTATACTCGTTATGCGTAAAAAGTAGTGACCATCGGCTATTTAAATTGTAATTTTAGAGGTAAAGAAAACATATTCTCAAATTTAAAGATGTTTAAAATACACTCTGTCGCAAAAAAATATATGCACCCAGAAGAAATTGAACTACATTGACGAAATTTGGTATGCATGTAGTGTATATGAAAATAAACAAATGATTAAAAATTCAGAACAAAATATAATTTTATTAAGCGGTTACAGCTTGCAAAAGGTTAAAAATCAGTAAGTAGTAAAGCCACCTCTGGCAGCTATACAAGCCGAAATTTGGCGTGGCATCGATTTAATTAGATCACTTATGACCCCCTGTGGAAGATCCTGCCATAGTCTTTGCATCTGCGCAGTTAATTCTCCTGTATCTCGGGACGGCTGCAGTTGCCTTCCCAGACATGCTCTATTGGCGAAAGATCTGGTGACCTGGCAGGCCATGGTAGGACGTCATATCCTTGAAGACATGGGAGAGTCGCGCAGTATGGGGACGAGCATTATCTTGTTGATAAATGGCACCTGGGCGACTTGATAGCATGGGTAGCACAATCGGCGTTAAAATATCGTCCACGTATCTGCGAGCTGTCAAAGTGCCTTGAAGGACCACTAAAGATGATCGTGTGTCCCAAGAAATTGCTCCCCACACTGTCACATTTGAAATTGCTGTATGCCGCTCGACAATAAAATGCCGGATCGGACCGCTGGCCGCTGCGCCTCCAGACACGTGTGCGGTGGTCATCAGCACTGAGACTGAATCGGGATTCATCACTGAAGATGACACGTCTCCAGTCTGTCACACTCCAAGTTACCCGAGGTCGGCAAAAATCCAGTCGACACTGCCTATGATGTGGGGTCAGTGGTAAGCGTCTTAACGCCAACTTCGGTCATTTATGATGGCACTGATGTCTGGAAGGAGGTAATGAATCGATGCTAGCGACGTTGTTGGTGCCGAAGTGGCCACTCTTCTGATTGCACGATCCTCGCGATCATTTGTGTTCCTGGGACGTCCTGACCCTCCGCCATGACGGTACACTCTACCTTCTGTGATCCACTGTTGCCAACACCGAGCAACTACCATATCGCCCGACCGAGGTGGCGGCCGATACGTCTATTCGACCAAGCTGAGGCTTATTATACGGTCCCTATCAAAGTCCGTCAGCTGCTCGTACTGCCGCCGGTTACGTCTTAGAGGCATCCTAAGTCTCATTATCGTCTATCAAAGTCATCAGATTCGTTTGGATAGCCGTACGGCGCTCGTACTCATGCTTTTAAACTCTCCCAGTTGCGCAACTAATATGCGCATAGCACACTTAGCCTTGTCTTATTGGCTTCGAAATTTTAATCATTTGCATATCTCTTACCAGACTACATTCTTGCCGAGTTTCGTGATTGTAGCTTGATTTCTTCTGGGTGCATATATTTTTTTGCGACAGAGTGTATTTTAAGACTAAGCCGGAGTAAAACAAATAAATAAAAAATATGACGAGTGAGTGAATATTAACGTCGCACTGTTCAGCTACACGAGGGCTTTTGGCGACGGACCACGCAATTTTGAACCATGGTCAAGTGACGTGGACGATACCTGAGCTGCCCCCTCTCCTAACTACCACACCAATAAAAAATGTGACAAATTTAAGATTAATTCATGCGTCCCCGTAGGCACCGGTTGAAACAGCGTATGAGTTCGCGTAACGAATTTATTTATGTGCGATAATAATTTTAGATGTTATCATAAAAGGGGCAAAGGAAAAAGTCGGAAAGTTGATTATTATGGTGCTCCTTCAGGTATGGTCAGCCATGGGAACAATAACGTTTAAATTCGTACCTTTATATATGTTAAATTTTTCCTACGTTTTTCGAGTAATATGTATTTAATATTCATATGTTTATGTTAACCAAGTAAAAAAAGTATTTGTAATAAAATCGGCAATTTTATAAAATAAACCCATGTTTTTTACCCAATTCTTTAACAGCGTGAGTGTGCGAGTGAATATTAACGTCGCACTTTTCAGCTATACGAGGGCTTTTGGCGACGAAACACGCAATTTCGAACCATGGTCAAGTGACGTGGACGATACCTGAGCTGGCACCCCCTCTTCTAACTACCACACCACACCACACCAATGGGAGGACATTTCAGCTCTCGACAGATTTAACGCGCATCGCTGCCCTACTCGGCGGGTCTTTGTGCTATTGGGCTCGAACTCATAACATGTCTGCCATGATCCGATACCTTGACCACTGGGCTGCCGCAGTCAATACTTAAACAGCGACACTTACTCTGAGATTGACAATCATACTCGTCATCACTCGATTCCCATGACACACACAGTTGCACGCTCTCAAACGGAGGCGCCACAGTTAACTGGTTAACAGTACCCAGAAATCTCAAACGAGTTTACGAATGTGTCAAGATTATTTGTCTGAAAATTATGTTTAAATAGGTGTAGTCCAAAAGAATCAAATCTGCAAACCGTGGTCCCGCTTTTGATGTATTTTAAATAATTTTATGTGTACAAAATAAATATTTTGGGTATATATATAAGGATTTGTAATAAATGTTTTAAAGAAAGAGAACTTTCTAATAGCTTAATTTTCATAATTAATAATTTTCAATCATTAATCGCGATTCCAAACAATTTTTTCCGTCTTTAATTTAGATTGAAAGCCGAAATATTCAGTGTAATGCACATATTTCGATTAAAAGTACTTTAAAACGAATCCCTCTAAAAAGAAATCAAGCAACTGGTACAAAAACAGATATGTGAATGTGTATACAAATAAAGGAATGTCATTTCTTTAAAATAAACTGTATTTGATATGTATAGAAGTGTCTAATTTTTTCCTATGCTCACCTTTTTTTTACAATTCGCCTATTATAGTTCACACTCTCCCTATATATATTTATGTATCTTGCTCACGTTTTCAATGGTTCATATTAGAGAAAAAAATTATGTTATATATTTATATTAATTGTAGACATTTAATAATTAGAAACTAAAATAAAACTTTCTTTGTTGACCAAAGTAGAAATTGACTAAAAAAATTTTTTTTTATTACTTGTTTATTTTAAAACTCATTTTCACACCCGGCGCATAACACTCATGCGTAAACTTCAATCTTATTTTTTCGGTTAAACGTGCGTGTTATACGCCGGATTTTACGGTATGTCAAAATCGTTTTGCTTAATCGTAAAGAAATTAAATGTTTTCTGCTGAAGACACATTTAATTTCTCACATTTCTAACGAGCATCTTTTCCCAGGAATTACTCCAACCCCGATCTCTCAAAGGAGGAATTTTAAATGAAGAAAATTCGAATTCCGTCAGAATTCCGTTTTTTCCCGAAGATCATTTTCTCAGACGAAAGCCAACTGGAGAGTCCCCGGAAAAGTGACGGTGATTGCATACAAATACTACTCGGAACACAAAAGCACATTATTTATACAACGTTACTCCACCAGTCTAGACTTCTTAATTGATGCGATATTTTTCCGTAAAAGACTCCCCGTTTCAAAATATTATTCCCGGAGAAGCCCCCTCAAGAGGATGGGTGGGTATCCAATCGCACTTTTCTCCGGATGCGACATTTTCCGGAAAATTCCCGGCTTTTCTTTGGGAAAAAGTGGTTAAAGGTCAAAGGTCGTACGGGGGCGGCGAGGTAGGAGCTGGGGCTCTCACAGACGGTCGCCCAGACCTGACCGAATTGGCGACGTGCCAATTTCGCCAGAGGGCGCTGCCTCCGAGGGACGGGGCTGATTGTCTGCCACTTGTGTGTCTAGGGCAGTCAATGGACACGTGATCTTAAAAAAGACATTTTGTCAGGAGTAAATGGTACTAGAGGGTTCTAGTACAATCGGAGGTGTCCGCCGACGAGACACCTTAGGGCTATAAAATATCTGATATAAATTTTCTTTCTTGGCAAGTGTTCCAGAAAATTGACCAGACTATCTTTTTTTGTCCGGCTTTGTTCCTTTTTTTATCTAGACATTATTTTTCTCCAGAAATTTCAAAAGGTAGTTTTGATTGAGAGAAAAAAAAAAAGAATGGTAATAAAGGGAATGAGAGAGTTATAAAACCCTTATCTTAAAAAAAATGAATTACTAACTATCTGTAAAAGTATTTTACATTACACACAACACACATGGGTGGACATTCAAAACTCAATTTTTAAATGTAGCTTGCAACGTAAGAATACTACTTTGCATTCTTTTGCAAGTTTTTAAATTCATTCTAGAATCTACTTCTAAAGAAAATAGAACTCAAAACATTAGCTTTCTTCAGCTAAACAAATTTTAAGAGCTTAAATGTTAAAAAAAATTGAAATTAAAATTGATTTGTGTTCAAGTCGTAGTATTGTTTTATTGATTGATAACAAAAGTCGAGCAAGAAGCGCTACACGAGGGCTATTTAAGAGTAGAGCAACTTATTATAGGTGATGGACTGCGCAATTTAATGAACCGAAATGAGCATCAATTCAACTGTCATCTCTCGTTTCAAATGTCCGTGAATATGTTCGAATAACAGATATTGATGGAAGGGTTAACGACCAGTGGCTTAATGTACACCCCGCATCGCGAGTAAGGGGCAGGGATTTAGGGGGCCTAAAGCCCGTTTCGCGCGCCAGTACGTATCCTTTGTAAGATCTTTGTTTTGATCAAGATCAAATCTTGACTTTGCAGGGGGCTAATGCTCTCCGCTACACCACTGATAACGACTCAATACCTTCCATTCTTAAGAGTCTCTCTCTCTCTTGAACTCACCTTTCTAAGTACAAATTTATCACTTAAGTCTTCAATCTATTGGGGGGTTTTTTTGATTTTTTTACTGGAACCCTGTAAAGACTTTTTGCTTTGTTAAGATTAACATCACTTTAAAGCTTCCGGTGATGCCCCTCGCAACATTGAATCCAATAAAATGATGACAACATTAACTATATATATATATATGTATGTATATATCTTCGACAGGTATTTCACTCGTGGTTGGCATGTCATGAGTTCGAGCCTATTGCTACTAAAGACCCGCAATGTAGAGTGGCTGGTGCACTTTAAATTTGTCGAGGCTCAAAATCCTGTTGGTGTAATGTGGTAATCTGGTGAAAGTGGTGCCAGTTCAGGTGTCGTCCTCGCCACTTGATCGTGATTCAAAATTACGAGGCCTATCGCCAATCGAAACTCTTTTCGGGTGAGTTTGGCTACCCTGTGTATTCTACTAATAGCCCTCATGTTTGTTTACAGCGCGATGTTAATAAACACTTCTTCATATACTTTCTGAATCAGCCTACATACTATGATCTATTTAGTATTGATTGATTGTTTGATTTTCTACTGACATCTCACTTTGAAGTTATACGAAGATTATTAATGGAATGTTCAAAGGAGCCAAGCTCACCCCAAGGGTTTACAGCTACAAACCTGCCTCCCGAGAAACAACTACCCGCTCTCAGTCTTTATTGAGAAAAATATTCCTTTTTTCCTCCATAAAAATCTAAAGAAAAATTGAATTAGAACTTGTTTAACTAGAGTTACGTAATTTCTTCGTACAATCAAATTTAAACAAAACTGTTGAAGATGGACTTCGTGATTTTGCACCTCTGTCAAATGACGAAGGTGATTCCTCAGCTGGCACACCTTTTCCCAAATTGCCACTACACGCCAACGCGGGAGCCTTTGAACCCCGGATGATCTAATATGCATCAGCCCTTCTATACGGTGTGATTTTTGTAGTGGAACCAGGATTCAAACTTATGACAAGACAACCTTTGTTTTTACTCTTTTCGGGAAGGCAGTGGAAATGTATTAAATCTTCATTTTAGATAAACAGCTGTGGCACTGCTAATGGGCAGCGCTGTTGAGGTCGCTGTTAAGGCAGGATCACTACTGTGAAAGGCTGCGTTAGTACGACATTGGGATGGTCGTAGGTATTAGCATAGATAGGTCTCAGTGAGTGTGAGAGAGAGTCCGTTGGAGTGTGCCGGGGCGTCGTAGAGTATTGAAGCCTTTAGAGGTGTCTCTCTAGTGTTTGTGAAGCTTCGTAGCGTATCGAGAGTATCTGGGTCTCACATTTTGAAGTCTGTTTAAAGGTGGAGTACGTCACGTCCACAAAAGCGACACGAGAAGCAGAATCCTTTTTGTTTGGACGAAACCGGGATTATTATACGGATAGTGGTCCTTGTCACCCCTCACGCGGTGGACTTTGAAGCCGGAGATTGGCGTGGGAACTGCGCTGGTCACTTCTCTGTCGGCTGGATAAAAGGAGATCAAAGGTTGACACTTATAACATAAATGTCGGTGTGTACGGTCTCGGATACTTTCCCACGTGAAACTACATGACCGTTGAGACATCGCTCCAGTTCCCTAACTGGAAATGGGTCCTTTGGTGGAGACCACCGCAGTGTTACGATATATAACGACATTATTCATATAAATCTGGAATAGTAAAATCATTACGTAAGTTTTGAAAAAAAAACATTAATAGTTTGATTTTCCATTCCCTAAAACAGTATTAGAACAAAAAGTGAAATTGCGTCTTGCCTAGAGTCTATCTGTGAAGTTATGAACAATTTTATTGAAATTTTCAATTTAAATGCTTTTAAGAATTCATTCGAGGGTGTGTTTCCTTTTTCCATATGTGAAAATTTCAAAAGAAATTTGAATACTTTTTGTAAAAAAAATGAAGCCCACCCTGATAAATAAGCATAAAAGTAATACAATATTCTTTGTTTGTCTTTATATTTTAACTTTAAAAATTTCAAAAAGAAAAGAAATACAAAGAGACATAACTTCATTAGAATTAAAGAATTATCAAAATATATTATTTTTAATCTTTGCATGCTTTTATAATAAATTACCTTGGACCACCCATCAAAAATTCTTTTTTACCTATTCCTAAAAGGGTCTTTCAATTATTGTTTTGATCATTTTTTGAAAAGGAAATAATTTTTTAAATGGAATTAATTTAAAGCAAAACATAAATGCTAAAAAAACATTGAAATAAAAATTTAAAATTTGCTTTTTAGAGCAGGTTTTTTTCACATTTACTGTAAAAAACATCATGAAATAGAGAATAATTCAACTTGAGGCTATCACACTGACAAGTTAAATCAATATAGTTTTTTAATTGATTCAGTTATTGTAAATATTTTCACATTTTATTTTTAAGAAGTCAGACATTTGAAATAACAAATATTTAAGGTTCAGTAATTTTTTAACAACCAGACTCTTTAAACTAACTTTCGTAGTCTCATAATAGTAAACATTTTGTAATTCACTGAAAGCTCGTTAGTAATTTTTACAAATATTTTCCCTTTTTAATTGTTTACTTTGATGCTCGTGATTCACATTGGTCAATTTATTTCTTCATAGACAGTTGATAATAGTAAACACAATTGGTCGAAACTGGTCCAAATAATATGATCAAAATTTTTTAATAAGTATATATAGTAATGTGACTTATATTTTGCAAATTAATTTCTTAAGTTTTTCGATGTTGAAATGGAAAACTTGCATTGTTTATGGAATATCATTGCCCCATTTAATATGTACATGACTATTTCTTAACGGCTCATCGCTCAAAATTACGAGGTACCTAGTTAAAATTTAAGGTATTTTTTTAAAAAATTGACTAATTTCTTTTATGATTTTATTTTATAGGCTATCTTTTTAGCTTTATAAAATATTAAGTTTTTTACATTTTCCATTCACTAGAACAAAAACTACTAACGTTTTAGTAAATGCAGATTCCATAACTTTAGATAAGATGTCAAACTTTAAAATGAGTTTTACTCGAAATGTTTTTTCGAAAAGTTCAAACGGAAACAGCGATTGCTCAAAAATTTTTAAAAATAATTTGCTGAAATTTTGCATGTATGTTCTGTGTATAACAGTAGAAGTGTTGTAACCTTTAGATTTATACAATCAGTTTTATTACAAAATTTACAGTTCTTTATATGAATATAATCAGTTTTTAAAGCAATTTCAAATAACAGCTAAGGTTAAGTGCTCTAGTTTTTGTAAAAATTAAAATATCTCTTATCCTGAAGGTCATTTCAAAAATGAATAGCAAAGTAATACATCCAAATTGAAAAATTGAGAATTTGTTGATTTACTATTTGTAGAGAGTGGGCTCCGTTTGTGTAATTTTTTATCAATTCTTACGCATTTTTTCCCATTTTAGTAGTAATATAATTTATTTTTCTCTTCTTAATTTTAGCCTTTTTTCTTAAAATGTACTAAATAAATCTAAAAACCACAAAAAAATCTCCATATCTCCATTTAAAAAAAGTTGTCGCAAGTAGTCGGATGCCTTAACTATACCCTCTCATCATAATTAATATAAGAAATAGAACATAATTGTTGAAGTTGCATAAAAATTAATATATTTCTTTGCATTACTCTACGAAGCTGAGTGAGTGAAGGGATATTAATGATGTACTATATAAAGCTACACGAGAGCTTTGGGCGACGCAACTCGCGATTTGGAACCATGGTCATGTGACGAAGACGGCACCCGTTCTCCTAACTTACACACCACATCAACGGGAGGATGTTTGAGTCTCGATTTATTTAACGTCCCTATCCGCACGGTGGGTCTTTAGCGTTATTAGGCTCGAACTCATAACCTGCCAGCCATGAGTCTACTGCAGTGACACAAGGCTACCGTGGCCACACATGAAACTACACGAGGGCTAATAGTGACAGACTTTGTAATTTTGAACCACGATCAAGTGACGAGGATGACACCCGAGCTGGCACCCCACTCATCAGACTTCTGCATTACGTCAACGTGAAAAGATTAAAAGTGCATCAGCTCCTCGAAATGGCTGCCTTTTGGGGCACGAGGACTCGAACTCATGACTTGACCGAAAAGACCCCGAGCACAAGCTCACGATCATGTCCAAATTAAATGTGAAACTAATAATTCCAGGACAAATTTATCCTTTAAGAGGTCTCAGAGGTATTAACTTTTTCTCGAGGGAGGGAAGTATAAACAATTTTCAAACAAGCATATAACTCTTTTAAATTTAAATTAAATAATTCAAATCTCTTACACATTATTTACAAAGGATTATGGCTTTAAAAAAGTACAAAATGTTTGGAATATAATCATAATTTAAAAAATTATAAGCATATGAAAATATGTAATAAATATTAAATAATTTTTGCGCTGCGCACAATTTTTTCTAAAATAGTAGCCTCTGATGTATAAAACTTTATAGAATTATAAAATGTATCATACTCTTTAAACCCTACATCATTTAAGAATATATTGTTTTTGTATTTCATAATATGTGAAAAATATTGAAATTTTTTTTTAAATTTTGAAAATGTAATTTTTTATTTTTTTAAAAAATATATACTATTATAAAATATATTACTATTCTACTAATATAAAATTACTGCAGTGTAATAAGGATACATTTAACTTTATAAATCATTTTATTGCTAGTAATTAAAGCTACTATTTTAAAAAATAGCATGCGCAACGTAAAACTTAATTAATATTTATTATAGAAATGTTTCTTATTTTCATATGTTTATAATTTTTTAAATTATGATTATATTTTAAACATTTTATATTTTTCTGAAGCCCCATTCCTTTATAAATAATTCGTGAAAGATTCGAATTATTTAATTTTAATTTCAAAGAGTTATATGCATTTGAATATTGTTTACATTTTCAGCCCTCTAGAGAAAGTTAACACCCCTGAGAACCTTAAAAATGGAAACAATTTTTTACGAGTCTGTTGTAATGAGTTATTAAAAGTTGATGATTGTGTGTGATTGTTTTCCTTCGAGATTGATGAAATTTTTGATGTAATTCGAATAATTACATAAGTCTTACGAAACACTTTCAAAGAGAAACCAGAGCCATGAATTAATCGCATTTACAGAACTAATCAATATTTCATTGCAACATATTTCATCTATTATGTATAGGTATTCAAAGCGATGGAGTATTTTAGCATACGCAGTATTTTGACACTGCTAATTTTCTCTGTACACTGTCGAATTCTAAAATAAATCGCCAACTAAAAATATCTGCAAATTGTCTTTTATTTCGGCTTTTTAAAGTCATTAAAATACATCATTATTCTATTCAAACAGTTGGAAATAATTATCTCTGCGCATTCAACGAAAAATGATTGAAATCTTTCGAAATTCTTAAAATAAATTTTAAAAAATTATTTTTTTTCCCAATAACTTTTTACGTGGTATAGAATTTTTAGAGTCGTAAATTCCAGGATATCGACCGTAAAAGCTCTAGGTAAACAAACTTTTACGCTCCCGGTGTTGATTTAAGGTTATTTTATTTTCATTTTAGGCTCCTAATGTGATTTTTATTCTTTATTTTTGTGCTTATGGCTCCAGATTCCGATTAAGCCAAACATATCATTTGGGCAGGAGAAAAACAATTGCAAATTTACGATGAGTTATTTATGGCTTTGTGTGGGGGTAAAAATAGCCTAATTTTCAATTTAAGTACACTTCAATAGTCTATAAGACTGGAAATGTGTTGACAGAGCAATGCCGGAGTGAATAAAATTGTAATAATGCAGTTGTTTTACTGGAGTGGCTTGTATAATAAAATACCTGCAAATCGGAAGCGATAAATTCGAATACCACAAAATATTAAGGACCTTGAAACACAATTGAAAAAATGTTTATCAAAAACTATGGGACTGTGACGTTTGAGAAAAATAATCGCAACGAGATATTTATTAATTTAAATATTTAGTTTATTTATGTCATATCTATTAATAACAGTATGTACATTGAAGTTATTTAAAGAAGTGATTAGTTCACTAGAGTCCAAATTCTGATGTTTGTGAGGGAGGAGATTACATCTGTTCTGTTCTAAGATTTTCGAAGGACTTCTCTCTTCCCTCTTTAGGGTCTCGGGATGGTAGCGGTCTCAGCCTCTTTATCCTTGAGTTACATCCGTCTCATGGGCGGAGTGGAGGGTTTCTAACGAAGTCAAAGTTTGCTGGGGCGATGACCAAAGACAAGACCTCGCAATATTTTAAGGGTGCACGTGTGCATTGGAACGTGGTTATTCTATCCATTAAAAAACCGACGACTTTTCAGCTGTGTGACGGGAAAACGTTACAGAACCTTTCATTGTTCTTTATTTAACTGTAAACAAGTATACATCTCAGTGAAGAGAGATTATACCGATTACTGATTCAATTCACAACCATTATCCTTTTATGCTCTCTAATGCGACTCTATTACGGTTTTATTAAATTTTTTTTTTATTTTTGACTTCGATTTACTCGCGTCCCACCAGCTAGGGGGCACGCCTCACAGTGAGAAACGCTGGTTTAAAGTATCCGACTACGTTCGGAACAGTGATTTTCCAAAAGCGTATAAAGGGATAACATTTA
This sequence comes from Trichonephila clavipes, assembly GCA_019973935.1. NCBI lineage: Eukaryota > Metazoa > Arthropoda > Arachnida > Araneae > Nephilidae > Trichonephila > Trichonephila clavipes. The sequence continues at coordinate 1,558,223 of BMAU01018915.1, forward strand.
TGATATTTAGTGTCACTTAGATTAGAAAACATATATGAAACTGTTTTAAAAATATTATTACAATAAAAAATTATTTAAGTGCAATATTTTGACAAAAAATAACAAGAATGACCAATTTTCAAAACATTCTCTTTTTAAGAAAAATGCTTCTATAATAATATTTTAGACCAGTAGCGCACACAGGAATTTTTCAAGGGAAGGGGAGGGTCCGAGGTCGAAAGTTCACCATTCTTGTACTATGCTCCTTTTGATTTTGTCGATTTTCGGGAACAAAAAACAGTAAAAAACTAATTATTGAATAAATAATTAGCATTAATTGATAAAATTAATCATTAATAACAATTACTTAATTAAATTTTACGTACTCTATACTTAGAATTATAATCAATCAGAAAAAAATCAAGGGCTTTCGGGGGGATCCGGACCCCCTCCCCTTTGTGTGCGACCCTGGCTCAGACCTCTGTACAGAGGCTCAACTAGAATTTTTGAAATATATAACTTAGGAATGGATTTATCCATATATTTTGCTACAACAGAGAAGAGAAATTTTAAGAAAAAACGCCGATAATTATTTCAAAGGGTGGTAACTCTGAAAATAATGTGAATTTTTCAAAAAAAAAAAAATAATTCAGACTCCCTGGGGAGAGATGTTTACTTTATATAAGTAAAATATTATTATTTTAGAAGTCTTTTTTATAAAAGGAGAACATTTTGAAAAAAGGTTATTCTAAGTTAATTTTTTGCCAAAATATTATATTTAAATAATTTTTTTGTCAAAATGTCCTTAAAACAATTTTATACATGTATTCTAATCTATGTGACACTAAATAGCATGAAAATTATCCATTTACACGCTTTTTTAAAATCACGGTTCCGATTGATTGATTGATTAAATATTAACGTCGCACTGTTCAGCTACACGAGGGCTTTTGGCGACGGTCCACGTAATTTTGAACCATGGTCAAGTGACGTGGACGACACCTGAGCTGGCACCCCCTCTTATAACTACCACACCACACTAACAGGAGGATGTTTCAGCTCTCGACAGATTTAACGTTCATCACTGCCCTACACGGCGGGTCTTTAATGGTACTGGGCTCGAACTCGCGACAAGGCAAACCACGATCCGATACCTATACCACTCGGCTACCGCGGCCACATCACGGTTCCGAACGTAGTCGCATACTTTAATGAGACAAGTGTACTCTATCACACTTTTCTACAATCTTTTTTAGTATCAGGATTGAAATTGCTTGTAGAAATTCTCATCACAAGTTCATGTCAGTCAATTTTCCTTCTCTATTTACTGTTGTTGATTTTCATGCAAAGGAAACTTCTCCAAATATATATCGACTCAAAAAAGGAAAACATTTTCGGACCGCAATTTTCCAAACTATGTCTTACATGGACGGGGTTTACTTTTGCTTAAAATGCATTTCAGAGAAGCGTTTACACCATCCGTCTCCAAGACTCTGCTTACACTTCACACCACAGGGGGAGCTAATGATCATGGTCACGAACTCGTGGCCGGCATATCATAAGTTTGAGTCCTAGTGCCATTGAACACCCATTGTGTGGAGGGGCTTAAGTATGTTAAATTTATCGAGGCTTAAAGTCTTCCCGTTGGCGTTGGATGGTATTTTGTATGTGTGTGGTGAGGGAGGCTTGCCAACTCAGGGATCATCCTTATCGCTCGACCAAGGTTCAGAAGTACGAAGTCCATCACCCGCAGCCTTTGTGTTGCTTTGTAACGCGATGTAAATACTCACTCAGATTGATTGTTTGACCTCTTTGGCGCGAGAGCGGCCGTGGTAGCCTAGTGGTCAAGGTATCGGTTTGTAGCTGGCTTGACACCCCTAAAGACCCGCTGTGTAGGGGAGCGATGCACGTTTCATCTGTCGAGAGATGAAACGTCCTCCCGTGGGTGTGATGTGGTAGTTAGAAGAGGGGGAAGCTCAGGTGTCGTCCTCGTCACTTGACCGTGGTTCAAAATTACGAGGTACGTCGTTAAAAGCCCTCGTGTAGCTGAACAGTACGACGTTAATATACAGTCATTCATTTGGCGGAAGGGCCAAGCTGCATTATGCGTGAGCGTAATATGCGAGCAACTGACCTCGTCATTTTAAACCACGACCAGGTGACGAGGATTACACCTAAGATGACATCCTCTCTCTTAACTTCCACTCCCTGCTAATGGAAAAATGTTGAACCTTGACAGATGAAACGAACATCAGCCGCTCTACAAGGCAGGTCTTGATTAACATTAGGACTCGCTCTCGCAACTCAACAACAGTGGCCACGTGTTCGTGACCATGACCACTCGGTTACCGAGACCTCGACCCTGAAATCAGATTACGCGTGGAAGAATAGCAAATTTTAATATCAACTTTTTCGCTTTAGAATAATTCAGTTATGTCAATCTAGGATATCTTTTTCCCATAGTATCGTCACAGAAAGAAGGTTCTAGACAGGGTTAAATTGAACTGTAAGAAAAAAAATACTTTTTTTAGACAAATAGTAGTACGATGTTATGTGTTTCCCATCGAAGGCACGTTGGTGACGTCGCTTTCTTTTTTCGTATCCATCGGAGAGACGCAGAGCCTATAGATAGGCTTGTTTATCCGAGATAATTGAAAAAGTTTTTACTGTGTTGAAACAGCGGGGATGGTTTTCTAAACTGAGCCATCGGAAACGCGTTTGATCAAACAATCGGACAATCAATCGGGCTATAAATAAAAACCATTCAAAATTAAATTGGAATGAGAGAGAAAAACAACCCCGCGAAAGATTTTTGCCTCGTTTTTGCGATGATTACAGCAATGTCTGGCTTGACAGTTGCTGTCTCGTTCTGGAGAACTCGGATACTTTGTATCCAATATCGGAAAACAATGCATTGTGGAAACAAACCACGTTTATGGATGAAAAACACAGGACTTAGAAAGAGACATCTTTTCATCGAGTTATCCAAATTGAGTTTCTGTCGTTATATAGAATATTTTGTCTTAAATTTCTATTTCTATCTTGTCTAAGTTTCTATGGCCTATGAATAAATTTCCGAACATATATTTTTTGTATCCGCCTTACAGACCAGTAGAAAGATATATGCCTTTTAGAACCAGTAGTGTCGGTCACGAACTCAGGACTGGCGTGTCTCAGGTTCAAGTCCTGGAGCCAAAGAAGACCTGCCGGGTAAAGGGGTGGATGCACATTAAATATGTCGAGACTCAATGTTATCCTGTTGGTGTGGTATTTAGGAGAAGGAGTGCCAGCTCAGGCGTCGTTCTCGTCCCCTAACCGAGATTCAAAATCACGAGGTCCGTCACCACTAGGAAACTATAGATAATTTTAACCTTATAATAACCTTTTGGAAACTATAGATAATTTTTTTATGAATTAGTAAATAAATAAAAAACAAAAGAAAAAGAAAATAAAAACTAAAATGAAATAAAGTGCACACAAAAATAAAAGATACAATATCATAACTCTATATCAGAAAGGATTAAAATTACAGAATTTTTAGCTCTATCAATCGACTTTAAGACTGTATAAGATGAAAAATACACATTTAAAATGTCATTCTTCGTACCAATACATCTACAGGCTGAAACGAGTACAAACGAAAGCAATTTTTTCGATAGCTTAAGGAGATAGCCAAATAGAGATAAAAAAATGTCAGGAGGTTAATATTTAACAATTAACAATCGATTCTTAAGGGGAATTTCCCAGCACTGCAGAAGAAAGAAGCGATAATTTTTTGCCACCTTTGTATCTCTCTACGTCATACTTATAATACTACAACATTTTATCTACAAGTATGGTTTAGTTCTTTTAAATCAGAATATCGTCTCAGAAATGCTCCAATATTAACATCACTAACTCAATATTAACAAACAAAAATCTAATAGTTAGAGAATGTATTTGTTCAAGGAACTAATATCTTCTAAGTGTCATCCTCCGGAATGTCGCGAGTTCGAGTCCAGGTACCACTGAAGATCCGCCGTGTAGAGGGACCCTATGACTGTTAAATCTGTCGAGGTACAATGTCCTCTTTGGGAGTATTTATGACTACTCCAAGTGATGCAAACTACCAACGAGTAATCCGTGCTGGTGTTATTGCCTCTTGCTTCACTTGTGAACTTCGGGCGATAATTGATCCATATGAGACTCTCCCTGTTCTAGAACAGGCTAATGATATCGTCATTTTCTGTAACTCAAAAGCAGCCCTCCGGGTGATTCTAAATGGAGGTTCAAGGATTACTGAAGAGATTTGCTCTCGCTTGTTTAGATTACAAGAGTTAGATAAAGTCTGCTTCCTCCAATAGTTACCTGCACATGTTGATGTTGCATGCAATGAAAACGCCGGTAAAATGTCGAAAAAAAACTAGAAATCTAATAAAATGATAACTTTGTCAACATTACTTTATTAGACGCAAATGCTGTCGCCAATTTCAAATTGAGAGAGAAGTCAATTCCTGTAAAGCATTAAATCTAAAATATAAGTGGATAACAAAAATTATTACTAGGGAACAAGTTATTACAGAGGAATGAAGTTTGATATGGATGGTAGAAAGTCTTATAGGAGTTGCGATAACTGTTTAGACACAGAACTCCTATTTTTAACTATCCAGCTCTCTATTCTTACTCCTCTTTACGTCAACAAATCTCTATGTGGACAATATTGAACAGATTGACAGAACCGTCGTCTGGGCCCATGGTACTATCAGATGTAGTCCCTTCTTGGATACGACATCATCATCATCTCAATGTCCTCCCGTGGGTGGGGGAGCTTGGAGAGGGGGTGCCAGCTCAGATGGCATTCTCAACACTTGACAGAAGTTCATAATTACGAGGTCCGTCACTAACAGCCCTCGTGTTACTTTTAGTGCGACGTTAATATAAGTCTCACTCACTCCACCCCTCACAGCAGGAAGTTTGCGAGTTAGTTTTTGTTATAATTCAGCCTGTGCTTTCACCGCTAAAGAACATAACTTTCAGTAGCACATACGATTATAGACTCAAAAAATTCTTTCTTACTGGATGGGTCCAACGCCAAAAGTAAAAAATAAAGATATGCACCATAAACCGGAAAAAATATTAAATTTACATCGAATCGGAAAAAATAAGAAAATGTCTCTAAAAATAAATTGCAGTTTAAAAAAAACTATAAAAAACACACTTTTATAGGTAACCGAACTAAATACTAACTTAATCTTTTAGTCACCAAATCTGGAAATGGGATCCGGAATTAGTCACCATATGCGTAATGGGATCTGAAAATGGAAAATCGTTATTCCTGATGATCCTGATCAGGACAAAGGAACAAAATTATTGAATGATCGTATTGTCACTGGTCCTGGGTGAGTGAGTGAAGATTAACGTCACACTTTTCAGCTACATTAGGGATTTTGGCGACGGACTTCGTAATTTTGAACCATGGTCAAGTGACGAGGACGACACCTAAGCTGGCACCCCTCTCCTAACTACCATACCACACCAACGGGAGGACGCTTCAGCTCTCAACAGATATAACGTGCATCGCTGCCCTACACGGCGGGTCTTTAGTGGTACTGGGCTTCGAACTCGTGACAAGGCATACTACGATCTGATACCTTGACCACTAGGCTACCGCGGCGGCCACTAGAAAACCCCAGAGTGGGATGCCATGTTTGTCTCCATACCTTCAATTATTTTATTTTTGTGATTTCCTACTTAACATGTTTGGGGGCGGGTGAAGTAAAATTCCTATTGCCCAATAATTGTCTCTCTCATTACTTAATTTTTTATTTCATTCTATACATATTTTATACATTCCACGCCGTATCTCCCAAGTTAGGCCTTTATTTCTCAGTAAAAAAGTCTGAAAATTTTTGTAGCACTAGTTGAATAAATTTGATATTATAAGTCAGGGGTGGGCTAATAGGGGCCCGCAAAAAGCTTCTTTGTTTCCCGCCGAGACAGAAAACCAAATACACAGAAAATTTTCTCAATATTTGGATCAATACATATTTGTGAACAAAGTATTTCTTGCCTGATGACCAACAAGAGTAACGACAGATGCAAGTTGGCCAGTGGCGCACACAGGAATTTTTCAAGGGGAGGGGGGTACGGTGTTGAAAGTTCACCATTCTTGTATCATGCTCCTTTTGATTTTGTCGATTTTCGGGAACAAAGCACAGTAAAAAACTAATTATTGAATAAATAATTAGCATTAATTAATAGAATTAATAATTAATGACAAATACTTGATTAAATTTTACGTACTATGTACTTAGAATTATAATCAATAGGAGAAAAAAATCAAGGGTTTTGGGGGGTCCGGACCCCCAGGCCCCCCCTCTTGTGTGCGCCACTGAAGTTGGCTGATACTAACTTGTTGCAGAGATGAGAATTTCACAACAAGCAATCTCCCTTCTGATTTAAAAAAAATTTAGAAAAGTGTGACAGGGTACACTTTTCTCATCAAACGGATTCTAAATTTAAGGTATCCGACTACGTTCAGAAACGTGATTTTGCAAAAGCGTACAAACGAATATTTTTTTAATATTTAGTGTCACTTAGATTAGAACACACGTATAAAATGGTTTTAAGAATATTATTATAATAAAAAGGATTTAAATTCGATTTTTTGGCAAAAAATGAGCATAGAATTATTTTTCAAAATATTCTCCTTTTATGAAAATTGCTTCCATAATTATAATACTTTATCCATATATAGCTCAGACCTCTGTACAGAGCCTGAACTAGGATGTTTGAAATCTATAACTTAGAAGTGGATTTATCCCATATTTTAATACATCTGAATGAAAACATTTCAGGAAAACACAACACCAATTATTACTTCATTTGGTAGGAACTCTGTAAAAAGTCTGAATTTTTTTCAATAACCTTTGTTCAGGCCCTCTGGAGAAATATTAGCTATCACAAAAGGCAACATATTATTATTATAGAAACATTTTTGGTAGAAGGAAAATATTTTGAAAATAAATAATTCTGTGCTCATTGTTTGCCAAAATATTGCATTTAAATAATTTTTTTATAATAATATTCTTAAAACAATTTTATACGTGTATCCTAATCTAAGAGACACTAAATATTAAAAAAAATATTCGTTTGTAGGTTTTTGAAAAATTATGTTTCCGAACGTAGTCGGATACCTTAAATGTGTGATTGCAGGTATAAAATAAAAATTGAATAAAACTGCAACTATTTTATTTAAAACATATTTATTAAATTTCCGGGTTACAAATTTGTACTCTTTCTGAAGTGAAAGTTGAACTAATGGATTTTTTAAAAGGTGTGAGCATCCGATGTCCCACAACGAGGCCATTGAGCTAAAACAATTGCCCAACGCTGTTTTCAGTTTATAATTAATAAATTTATTTAACTACCTGTTGAAAGTAGCCACAAAACTTTTCTAATTTAATATTTATTATTTAATTGACAATAAATTTTATTTTTGGTTATTAATATTAACATTTATTAATATTTTTCATATTTTGCTTATTAATTTATAGTGTGTGTTCAGAACGAATCATACATGGAAATTCGAAAACCACGGAACAAATTTTTATTAAAATCATTGCATTCTAGCGAAAAACTACAGTAGCGATTATTAAAATCACATTATGATATAAAAATGATTGACATTTCCAGTGTTTTAATAAAAAAAAGTTTTCATGTGTGGCTTTGTGTAGCTCTATTAAACATTTATTATTTATCAAAGAACGTTAACGAAAAGCAAAGCGCACGATCTTTATTTGTAGAACAAACCACGAAAATTGGATACGTTTATAGGAAGTTTCATTAAGTGATTTTATGTATTGTGTGTGCAAAGAGTGGGCAGCATTTTATAAGGCCCATCAATCGAACGACAATAAAAGAACCTTATAGAACAACCCAGACGATTTTATGAGACCGGTGCACGAGAACAGACGATTTTTATGAAATCCGGCGAAAATGACATTTCTTCAGAAAGGAGATGAAGACATCAGAAGAGAGCGAAGGGGTGGCGCGGAGGCCGTGTCGGCAGCTGGCGTGCATCCCCAAGGTGTACAAAGTCGTCTGCTCTCCCCCCTCCAGGTGCGTGGGCGCGGGAGAGCGCTCTTTTTCCGGGCACCTGTCCCTTCCCCATCCCTCCGCGCGTTTGTGGAACACGGCAGCTAAATGTCAAGGCCACTTTGATAAGGAAGGAGCAGTCGAAAAAGACGATTCGAATCGAATCTTGGAAACACAGTTTGCATTTTTCGAATCGCCCACCGTACCCTTCCCCCGGCGGCACGTGGAAGGAGCTTCTTGTTATCATTTCGAAAGGGGAGCCATGCATAATTTTTAAAGTCTCCGATTGTGTTTACTTTGATATAAGAGATGCTTATTTTTGATTTAACCGCCGACAAATTCGGTATTTTATATATTTGATTTATTTTAACTAAGTGTGCGCTAAAAATAAGATAACACGTGGTATGATATGAAATCCGAGGTAAAAATTTTAAATATGAATCTAAATAAAAAAAAAACGAAGATATTGTGTGACGAAATATGGATGATGGTTAAATTTAATTCAAACTAAGGCTCAAATTCCCCATATAGTGCAGTTAAAAAACTGATGGGATTGAAAACATTATAGCCAGTTCACACTGCTCAATGCAGTAAATTTCAACGAGTTATGATGATGACACTTTAGTTGGTGCCTGCCTCTCCTTGCTTCCACACCACTCTATTATGTGGTGGGCTCGAGTCCTGGTGCCACTAAAGATACTCCGTGCAAAGGGGCCTGATGCACATTAAATCTGTCGAGTCTCAATATCCTCCCGTTGGGTGGTGTTGTGATTAAGAGAATCGGTGTCTACTCAGGTATCCTCCTTGACCTTCACCGAAGTTCAAAATTACGAGGTCCGTCACCCATAAACTTTGAGTTGCCTAAAAGTGCGACGTTAATACTCACACCACAATTCTGAAGATTCCATTTAACGTATAGTGAGTGAGTGAGTGAATATTAACGTCGCACTATTCAGCTATTCGAGGGCTTTGGGCGACGGACCTCGTCATTTTGAACAATTGTCAAAGTGAGTGAATATTAATGTCGCATTGTCTAGCTACACGAGGGCTTTGGGCAACGGACCTCTTCATTTTAAACCATGGTCAAAGTGATGAGGACGGCTCCTGAGCTAGCAACCCCGCTCTCCTAACTAGTACAGCACACCAACGGGAGGACGTTTAAGCTCTCGACAGATTTAACGTGCATCGCTGCCCTACACGGTGAGTCTTTAGTGGTATTGGGCTCACACTGGTGACAAGCCAGCCATGATTCGTTACCTTGACCTCTAGGCTACCGCGGTCACAAAACAACAAAAAATGTGGTCAAACTGTAGATTTCTGTATTGACATGTAGTTTTTAACTAAAAGTTTTGCCGTATAAAGCCATCTCTTCGGAATTTTTTTTTTTAAAAGTATTTATTACTTGGGAATTAGCTTTCAATAAAATACTAATTATTAATGATTAAATATTAATATTAATTAAAAAATTCAAATATTAATTAAAATATGTAATATTTCATGAGTTATCAGCATCCTTATATTATACTTGCAATATTTCAAGGAATCTACAAATAATACCTGTTTTTGATAACTTATATATTTGCATTGTTACACCATGTGCCCAGTCCTTCGATAACTTTACAATACCACTGTACTTTAGGTATACACACTACGTGACATTGAAAATGCAACATCTAGTAGGTTGATTGATTGATTGGTTGAATATTAACGTGGCACTGTTGAGCTACACGAGGACTTTTGGCGACAGACCACGTCATTTTGAACCATGGTCAAGTGACGTGGACGATACCTGAGCTGGCACCCCCTCTCCTAACTACCACACCACACCAACGGGAGGACGTTTCAGCTCTTGACAGATTTAACGTGCATCGCTGCCCTACACGGCGGGTCTCTAGTGGTACTGGGCTCGAACTCGTGGCAAGGCAAGCCACGATCCGATACTTTTACCACTCGGCTACCGCGGCCACAAAACACCTAATAGGAATGGCCACAAAATTATGCAAATTTCAGAGTATGTACATCTCATTGGATAATGGAAATTATGTGAAATATGCGGCACATATTGAGTATCACACATATTAAGTATCGATATAAAGAAAGGAACGTGCAGAGTAGCAATATCCATGCATTTGTTTCCCCCCAAAAAATCATTGTAAAAAATATTTTTATCCCGGAAGACAATAGCAAAGAAAGGCAATCCACCGTCAACGGAAGAAAATCCAAAATACAAACGATTTTACGAGGCTCTTGATAGTTGGATTATGAAAGACAGGTCAATCCATGAGTCAAATTTGAGCTGAATATCACTTAGATACGCACGTTCACTGGGCACAAGTTATCACAAAGATGGTTGGAACAAGGAAATACGGCAAGGGAAAGGCCGGCTTTAACAGTTTTGCTGCCTCGGACAAAAATGGAAAATGCCGCTCCTCTTTCCAACACCGCCCCTATGTCTCTCTATATATTAGGTTGGGGAAAAGGAAATCCATTATTTTTTCAGTAGATGGCTGTAGTGTCAATATCTCGTGAAGTATGGATAAAACAATTTCAAATTTATGCTCTTTGTCAAGGTGACATTTTACACTAAAAAAAATTCTTTTCTGTTTTTTGTTTGGTCCATCCAGTTGTGAGTTACAGGGTGTTAAAAATGGAAGTCAACAAAGAGAAAATTTGGTGCGTTTTAGAGTTTTTCTTTGATAAAGGCCGCGGTTGCCGAGTGGTGTAGTTATCGGATCGTGGCTGGCTTTGTCACAAGCTAGACCCGCCTTGTAAGGCAGCGATGCACGCTAAATCTGCCGAGAGCTGAAACGTCCTCCCGTTGGTGTGATAGTTAGAAGGAAGTGCCAGCTCAGGTGTCGTCCACGTCACTTGACCATGGCTCAAAATGACGTAGTCCGTCGCCAAAAGCCCTCGTGTAGATGAACAGTGCAACGTTAATATTCACTCATTCATTGATAAAGGCGAAAATGCAAGCTAGGCAGCTGAAAGTGTGAAAGGTGTTTATGGTGCCAATACTGTAACAGCTAATTACATGCAATTTTGGTTTCGTCGATTCCGTACAGGCATTTTTGATTTTAAAGATGCACCTCGCACAGGCACTCGTTGTTGAAAATGCCGATAAAATCACAGAAATAATCGAAGTTGACCGGCATGTTAGTAGTCGTAACATCGCCTAGGATCTAAAGATCGACCATAAAATAATTTTAAACCATTTGGTTAAAGTTGGATTCAAAAAGAAGATCGATGTTTCGGTGCCACACAATTAACACTCAAAACATGATGGATCGAATTTCCATCTGATAAGTCATGGCCAAACGGAATGAAATCGACCCATTTCTTAAGAGGATGGTAACTGGGGATGAGAAATGGGTCACATACGATAATATTGTGCGGAAACGATCGTGGTCAAAGCGTGGTGAAGCAGCTCAAACGGTGGCCAAACCAGGACTAACAGCCAGGAAAGTTCTACTGTGTTTTTGGTGAGACTGGAAAGGAATTATTTATTATGATTTGCTTCTGTATGTCCAAACACTAAATTCAGATCTCTACTGTCAATAACTGAACCGTTTGAAGCTAGCGATTGACCAGAAATGGCCAGAATTGACCAACATAAGAGGTGTTGTGTTCCATCAGGACAACACCAGGGCACACACGTCTGTAGTGATTCACCAAAATCTCTGGGAGCTTGGTTGGGAAGTTTTAATGCACCCACCATATAGTCCGTACCTGGCACTAAGCTGTTACCACCTTTTTCTCGCATTGAAAAACTTCCTGAGTGATAAGAAATTGGGTTCAAGAGAAGATTGTGAAAATTGATTACTAGATGTTTTCGCCAATAAGGGTCAAGATTTCTATGAGAGATGCATTATGAAGCTACCTTTAAAATGGCAACTAATTATACAACAAAAGGGTGTATATTTGTCCCAAATCGGACAATCCGAAACATGTTAAATAAAGTCTTGAACTTCATGCAAAAATAATGGATTTCTTTTTCCCCAACCTAATATATTATTTTAAGTCTTAAAAAATTCAAAATAATTCGAAATCAAGGACATAGTTACTTATTATTTCAAACGAGTGAAATGTTAGAGAAGGAACCTTCCATTTAAGCAGACCAATTTTTTCGAATAGTCTACTGATGGTAGGGATCACAAGGGTTTGTTTTAACTTATAGTAACTATACTCAAGACTAAAACAAAACATCTCCTGTGGCTCTCTATCTATCAAAACCTCTTATTACCTTTGTTCCCTTTTGGAAAGATGACACCGGACATTGTAAGGGTGAAAGGAATGCGTTGGGGATGCGCGGGATGGAGAGAAAGTTACTAGTGAAAGATGTGCAAACATATATTACATTCCATGCTTTACCTTATACTCCCGCCTTGAACCCTTCAAGTTTCAACATAAAGAAAACTGTCATTAAATATGCAGAGTTCAAAATAAAGAAATAAGATACGTTAAATGAAATACCAAATTCACACCCAATAATATTTCAAAAAATGTATCAAATTTTTTGTAACAATATATATATTTCAAATTCGATTCAAATGCCGCGCTTAAAATTTGCCGCTCCGGGCAGGGGTCCGCTTTGTCTGGTCCTAAAGCCCCTATTAAGGGATGCTGATGTTGCCAGAGTGATGTCAGCATGGGTAGATCGATGCATGTTCCAACTGGCAGTTATGTCCCAACACACCAATTCTGCCACCATTTTGCAAAACAAGTGCAAAAGACCCTTGATGTTCCTATATCGACTTAAATCATTGGGCATCAATTGGTTGCTTGTGGCTTGCACTCATAGCATCTGTTAAAAACATTGTTATTTGCAGACAATTTCGTCGGCGATGGTGCTGGGCTAGAGTGACATGTACGATAGAATGGTACAGGATCGTGTTTTCAGACGAAAAAAAATCGTACTTCTGTTTGTCCAATGATAGTCACCGTGTACGAATGTTGCACTGACGTGGGGACTGGACCAATTGACCATACACTGTACAGATGGGTCCATGCGCTCTTCAAGATATACAGCTGTTTCCCTGGACACCATGCTTCTTTCCTGATCTTTCATCAACCAGCTTGGAATGATTGGATACCTCTTGCATGCCTTGCCACTTCTACATTCATAAAACGAAATATGGCAAATGATTGAAAAATAATCGAGAGAAAACCTGCAGAATTAGAGTCATTGACTTTGTACTTAAACGTGTTACTTCATGTATCGCCTTCCGTGTAAAATCTGCTACCTACTGTATTGACGTTGTTATTTCGTTTTATGTTGCTAGTATCATTTCAAAATAAACATAATTTATTACTCGTTGCTGTCTCTCTGTTTGCTGAGTTTCTTAAGTTACTGACTACTCGTTCATTGCGTTGCTTTTTCAATGTCAAGTAATGCATTTTATTGCTTGTTGTTTTGAAAGCTAAAAAGATTGTTTATTTCTACTGAAAACAAAGAGTCAAACGTTAACCAAAGTCAAAATGCTTCACAACTGCGAACCACATCATACAATGAAGTCGACACAAGAATGGGCAACCCACAGTAATTATTCTGAAAAGCTTATTCGAAACATTTATTTTTTTTTTTTGTGTGAGAGAGAGCATAGAAATGTTATAATTCATCTAAAGAACTCTTTGAATTCTACATTAATCAAAAATAAAATTTTTATCTCTCCATAAAAGAGTATAGAAATTTTAATAGAATAAAACAATATATCTATAAATATTATCTGAAACTTTGACCATATGTAACTCAAAATTGCTCTTAAGTTTTTTATAGTAAAGCTATGTATTAAATCATAACATATAGATCTTATATTTTATATGTACCGTAAATATTGATTCAGCTGTATAAACACCATAATTTTCTAATAAAGAAGTTCTGTAAAGATTAAGTACCCCTAAAATATATGTGTTCCAATTCAACTTTTTAACTTTGTAGTAATAAATTGTTATATTTTTCAAATATTTTCTCTGCCAACTTGCTTGAAATTTTGTTCTGTTTCCACACATATATCACTGCAATTATTTTTATCAATATTGCAGTCCTGGCTCTAAATTCTCTGTTCTAAAAAGCTATGCGTGATATCAATATGCTTTGGGAGATTTTTATTTAAAGCAACCAGAAAATTTTCGTTCTAGCAAAGGTTCAGAGTCTATATGAGAGCCTCTTTGAAAGAATTTGATACTTACAGATGTACAAGGTCTGTTTAAAAAGTATCCGACCTTGAATTTTTCTGCGTACAGTAGAGATTCTAAAATACCGCTAATTTGCACAGGGGAAGGCGACAACCTAAGGCTATTTTCGCCATATGTAAGACAGTGTGAACTTAACGCGGAGCACATTTTCAGACAGAAAAAATGCCTCAATTTTTATAAAAATTTGTGGCATTTTAACTCATGCATTTGTTTATAATATAGTGTTTTTAAAATTTATAAATATTTCATAAATTATCCGTTTTTCCTGTTAACATGTAAAGGGTTAGCTCATTTAGCATTACGGTATAGGAGAAAAAATGCTGAACACATTTTATAAAAGAAAAAATATATCAACTCGGGTAAAAAGGAGTAGTATGATAAAATAAGTGATAATTCTCTACAGGATAGTGAAGCCAGAATATAGTATTAATGTTTGAGTACTTTCTTATCTGAAAAAATATTCCAAATTTGGCTCCTATTCTTTAACATTAGCCGAAGACAACCTTAATGAAAATGCTTGAATTTTTCCCCTTCATTCCAGTATCCCAGTCGTTTCTTGCGAGCTGACGATTGAGGTGATATTATACTTGTTCGTTGGATTTTTTTTTTTGTCTGAACGACTTGAGCAGAGGTACTGCATCAAATTTTTGTCAACAGCCTGTTCATTTCTAAGTGAAACAACAATTCGTTAAATTCAGCAAACATTTTGAAAGAATGCTATGGGGTCATACAAATTAAGGAAGGGTGTATTCAAAAGTGGCCGCATGTCTGTAGAGAATGACCAGCGGCCTGTTCAGCTACACGAGAGATTTGGGCGACGGACCACGTAATTTTGAACCATGGTCAAGTGAAGTGGACGACACTTGAGCTGGAACGCCCCCACTCACCTAACTACCACACCACACCAACGGGAGGACGTTTCAGCTTTCGACAGATTTAATGTGCATCGCTGCCCTACACGGCAGGTCTTTAGTGGTACTGAGTTCGAACTCGTGACAAGGCTAGCCTCGATCTGATACCTTGACCACTCGGTTACCACGGCCCCCCGGATACTTTTTAACAGACCTTGTATGTTACAATAAAGGAAGTTGTGGTTACTCGGTTAAAGCCCTTACATCAGTTAGTGTAACTGTTTGGAACTTCAGGTATTGTTCACATTTTGATACAACCTTAAATAATTTTTCCGTCATTTGAAAACTTTTACAAAACGCCTGTTTTTAAATTCTCTCTTCCCGATCTGAAAAGGAAAAACACACAATAAAAATACATTTATGACTTTTCTCGGAATCAATGGATTTCTCTGAATACGAGCAAATCACCCTCCATTATATTCTGATAAACAACGAAGAGAGTAGATCTAGTAATGACAAACCCCATACTTATCTTTAACAGACATTAGAGACGAACAAGTTCATCACACACACACAACTCTTCATTCAGAAATTGTTTGGAGTCTAATGGACACATTATTGGCACTATTCTATTCAAAAGTCGATCTATTCAACCCAATAGAATTTACGTCAATTGTAAAATTTGAAACAAATCCATTAATGAATACATCATGATCAGAGCTTCTTCCGTTTTAGATGCTCCAACACAATACGAGTGCCTAATTTGTCTTAATACATTGAAGATGCTATACAGTAAAAAGTATATAACCAGAATTTTCGAATATTCTTTGTAAGTATTTAATGAAAAATATTGATAATAAGAGAGATATTCATAGAAGAGTGCCACTGCCAGTAATTTTTGACAAACAATATAGCAAAATTTTTTTTTTGAGGTAAAGAGTAAAGTGGATACTAATATGAAATAATAATAAAAAAATATACTGTTTAAAAAAAACGATTATAATGCGATAATGTTTGGTATTTCCGCAAGTGATTAGAATTTCTATTATCGGTAGCCAACAGCTCACTTCTTTCTTCTTTGATCCTTAAGAGTTTATGAAGAAAATATATCTGATCTACTATATCACTCATCAAATTCCCCCTACACAAGAATTCGAGTTTCAATTCGTTAATGGTCACAACAGCTGAGTTCGCGACTATCAGTACAGTTAGAGGTTTTGTGGGATATGGAGTAACAAAGTTTTTCCTGTGACCCGCATTACTTCTGTTGAGCCGTGGGTTCAACAGAAATCCCGAGGTCGTGGTAGTCTATTGGTCAAGGTAACGGACTTGTGGAACGCATGTCATGAGTTCGAGCTTAGAACTACTAAAGACCCCCCATGTAGGGGCACGATGCCTGTTAAGTCTCAAACGTCCTCCCGTTGTGGTGTGGAAGTTAGGAGAGAGGGGTTCCAGCTCAGGTATCGTCTTCTTCACTTGACCAGGGTTCAAAATAAAAAGTTCTTCACAAAAAGCTCTTGATAGCTAAATAGTATGACATTAATATTCACTCACCCACTCACTAAGAAAATACGAGAGCTATTGGCGTCGGAAATCATAATTTTGAACCTCGAGCAAGTGACAAGGATGACACCTGAGCAGGCACCCCCACTCTAAACTACTACACAGTGGCGTAATGGAAAATATTAAGACCCCTTTCAAATCCAGGTTATGGGCCCCAACCGGATCTTACAAAGTAATGCAAAACCATAATATCCGGCTTTGGGCCCCAAGAATCCTGCTTCCCCTCCCTGGTGATGCGGGAGTAGCGGGTGTGTACGTTACGCCACTGCTACCACACCATATCAATGGGAGGATTTTAATTTCCGTTAGCCCCTGTACACGATAAATATTCAATGGCACTAGGTTTGGATCTTGCAACTGGACAACGCGGCCTTGAGTTTTCAACCATTAACATTGGGCTATTGCGGCCTACCTGGTCGTTTAATCGTGGTTTAAAATCAAGAGGCGTAATCAAGAGACCTCTTTATATATAAACGGACTTTTAAATATAAGAGAAATAAGTAATCGTAAATGTTAAACAATTATAATCTTTTGATATTAAAAATTATTTTTAGTTGACAATCAGCTAAGTTATTAGCAAAGCATGATATAAAATTTTTAAAAAATCATCATTCCAAAACCAACTTTATGCCTGTTTTTTCATAAGCGTGAAATGCTGAGTTTCGGTTTTTTTTTCTTTGTTGCTACTGTGAACCTACACACAAACTGGCATTATGAAGAACGCTTGAAAAAGGTTCTTAAATGAAGAGAAAAATTAATTTTATCAAAATAATTTCTCAAAATACTGTTCTACGACCTCGACTTCATGTAATATTTCTAAAAAGAAAATATTTTCCAAAAATACCCCCTAAGTATTAGAAGCTTAGCAATTCAAAATTGCTTCTAGAAAAAAAAATATTTTTCAAAAGGTTACATTTTTTTTTTTTTTTTTTGCATATCGTATTTCAAAAAAAAAGTTGTCGAAATAAAGAAAGAAAGGAAGGAGAGAAAATTAAGAAAATTCAATCGAAAGAGACTTTAGAAGAAATTCACTCTGCAAACATTCGAAATCGTTCAAAGTTCTCCCACCTGCTCTTAAGCAAATAATCTTTTTTGGATAACAATGTGCGGGGGCTTCTCCAGGGCTCATTCCAGAGCGGATTAAAGGTGCGCCCTGCCGCGTAGACGGAAAACAAATAGCGATGCCAGTGGCAAACAGTTCGGTTTCGAATTTGACGTCAAGGGGCGGACTCTGTGTTGACTCAGGCGGCCCCGTAGACGTAGAACAGGTGAAGCTACACGAGAAAATGGTACGACACTTGTTGATCCTGGAGTCAGGTGGGCATTGCAAAACACAGAACCCCTTCACTCGCACATAGCAGCGTTGTCTTAGTCCAGGGGCTCCATGGAGCCGGAGTTTCAAAAATATAACAATGACCCCCACCCCCTCCTTGCACAGACAGTTGGAAATATCAAAATTAAATACAAGTTGAATTTTGTTTCATTTTGATAAATAATATTGATTCCGCGCTCTCTCGTCATTTTCTATATATGAATGAAGAATTCTTTCATGTAATACGATACCCGGAATATCAAGTTTACTTAAGGGAATTTCTTATTAATGTTGTGTAAAAAGAAGGTTTGGTAAGGGGTGTTATATTTGCTAATACAGTAGAGTCCCGATAACCCGGGGTGGCTGGTCTTGTCACGAGTTCGAGTCCAGTACCACTAAAGACCCGCCGTGTAGGGTAGCGATGCACGTTAAATCTGTCGAGAGCTCAAACGTCCTCCCGATAGTGTGGTGTGGTAATTGGGAGAGGGGTGGTGCCAGCTCAGGTGTCGTCACCGTTACTTGACCATGGTTCAAAATGACGAGGTCCGTCGCCAAAAGCCCTCGTGTAGCTGAACAGTGCGACGTTAATATTCATTCACTCACTCTCTCACCCGATAAACTGGGACTGTTAATGTTGCCTAATGTTGTCCGGAGGGTGATCGAGTCTGTAAAAATGTCGGGTTATCGAGAATGGGATTAAGAAAGTATAAGTACACGAATGCTTCCTCAAAAATATTGTACAGCATTTGTTTGCTTGAGAAAACAACAGAAAAGGAATTGGCCAAATACCCTTAAACAAAGTAGAAGTACATACTTTTACATAGAGCAAGGGCGTACACATATCTCTCTTGTGCGAAAGGGGGTTACATTTTAAAAAACACGTAGACGTAAGCACGGAGGAGTAACCTCTATGATAAAAATTAAAAATCTGTTGGTCTATGGGGGGGGTCAAACACCCACACCCTCCCCTTGTGCGAATCACTGTCATCGAGCATTTACTATACGAAAATGAAAATCAATGAATATATAATCTATAGTAATTTACCTGATCAAACACACCTCAGAAAAATACTTTATGAAGGTATAAAGTGTGTGTTGAGAGACAAAAATGAAAATTAATTTGCTAACTTCGCAATAACTGACTACTTTTTTAAGGAAACAAATGAAATTTTAGACCCTCAAAAGTGTGGTGAAATCATCCGGACTGTCGGGTTATCGAGTGCCAATTTTTGAAACTCTACTGTATATAAGTTTTTTATATGAATATTTTTATTAACTTTTTGAATCAAGAAAGAGCTGCTTTAGCATTTACATAGTGGGTTTTATCATTTTTAACTACAATTTAATGTAAAAGACGATTCCTAATGTAAAACAAGCATCCCCATGCTCCCACGACCATTAGTGACTGTGACAGCCTAGTGATTATGGTCACAAACTCGTGGCCGGAGTGTCGCGGTTTCAAGTCCTTTTGCCACTGAAGACCCACCGTGTAGAGGGACTCATGCACGTTAAATCTGTCAAGATTCAATGATAATAGAAGATGGTGAGGTAGTTTGGAGAGGTGGTTCCAGCTCAAGTGTTGTCCTCGTCACTTGATGGAGGTTCAAACTTGCGAGATCCGTCGCCAATAGCCATAGTGTTGCTTTACAGTTTCACTCTTGCTATATCTTCAAATTTAGATTATCTGCATTTTTTTTAAATCTAAAATTGCATAGAAAAAGTTTTTTGATGGGTTATCAAGTAACGTCTCACTTAGAAGCAATGCGAAAGCTACTGGCGATAGACTTCGTAATTTTTATTTGAAAATCACTAGTTACGATCTCGTTTCTTGGCTACCGTGGCCATCGGAACAACATTTGAGATAGCAATTAATTCACAAAACTTCTCAAAATGCAAAAAGTTAATATCTTTCTGATTAATTAATTTTTTTTATAAACGGTGCACTTCGAAATAACGCGGGCGACTGGTGTGCCATGAATTTGAGCCTGGTACCGCTGAAGACTCGCCGTGTAGAGGTGGAAATGCACGTTAAATCTTTCGAGACAAACGTTCTTCCGTTGATGTGGTGTGAAAGTTAGGAGAGAGGGTGCCAAGTCAAGTTTCATCCTCGGCCCTTGATCATGGTGCAAAATGACGAGGTCCGTCACCAATAGCCTTTGTGATGCTTTATAGCACGATGTCTCTCTCAAATGAGTCGCTTGTTAAATAGGGTGTCAGTTGGGGTTTCGTCCTCGTCATTTAACCGCAGAGGGAGTGAGTGAGTGAATATTAACGTCGCACTGTTCAGCTACACGAGAGCTTTTAGCGACTGACCACGTAATTTTGAACCATGGCCAAGTGATGTGGACGACACCTGAGCTGGCACCCCAATGTCCTAACTACCACACCACTTCAACGGGAGGATGTTTCAGCTCTTGACAGATTTAGCGTGCATCGCTGCCCTACACGGTTGGTCTTTAGTGGTACTGGGCTCGAGCTCGTGACAAAGCCAGTCACGATTCGATATCTATACCACACGGCTACCGCGGCCCACTTGACCGCAGAACACGGGGACTATGGGTGAGTGAGTGAGTTAATATTAACGTCGCACTGTTCATCTACACGAGGGCTTTTGGCGACGGACCACGTAATTTTGCGGGGACTATGGAAGTTTAACCTTTGTCGAATGATAAATACGACATCTGAGTTGACACACACAACTCTCCAAACTTCCATATCTCTACACGAGAGGTTTTTAGTAGCACTATGGCTCAAGTACACGACAACAGAAGCGCTACTGTATCCGAAAGAGCAAAATATTAATGAAAGCTTCCACTGATTTGTATTTCTCCCCTAACTAAATGTTCGAACTATTTTCAATTAATTTTTAAAGATCTGAAAGCTGTCAAATGTATAATTAAAATACAACTTTTTAATGCTAATTATTGTTTATAAATACAAAGCAGTAACTATAAGATTTCAGAAAAAAATATATAAATTCTACAGGAATTACGTTAATGTGGATTTTCAGAAACAAATATGGCGATTCTAAAAGATAAGCTTTGCAACTTGTTATCAATTTCACAGCTGTGGTAAGATAAAGTTTTCTGCCGGGTTTTTTATACTTTGATTCGTTTATCTCATAAAATGTTTATTTTAAATGACATTTGTTTTGAATTCTACAAAATTTAAGACAAATTGTTGCACGCCTTACTTGAAAACTAAATTTTGACTAATTCTCAAAATTTTTAAAAAGCATATTCGTAATAAAATTTTTTTAGGGTTGATTCCACGTAATGGCAACACTTTCGCATCGAGAAACGAGAACTTTGGATTTATTCCAATCTACACTTAAGAGGGGTTTACCCATGTGACAGCCTGTTTTTTAAGCATTCTTATTGAATTTTTTTGACGACCAATAAAAAGGTAGAACTTTAAGTTTTTTATTATTTATTTATATATGTATTTTATTAGTATGTATATAAAATTGTTTAGAGGAAAATATACAATATAACGCGAGTTATAGCACTCTGAACACACCCGCCTTGAAAAAATGGATGCTCACTTCCTCCACGAATCCGGCTGATTGGCTTATTGGAAATACAAAAAATTAACGGCTTCTTAGTCTATAATCTTAAATGCACCTAATAGATTAAACTCAATCAAAAATATCAAAAATTGGACTTTTGGTAGACCTCTTAAGAAAGAGTTTCGAATTTCATGGGGGTTTTCGTTGTTCTTGTTATAAAGAACGAAATATTTTGAACTTTGGAATGATTGTAGTCCAAACACATTTGGTACGTATATACAGTTACTCTCAAAATTGAGGGTACACCTACTTTTAAAACGGGAATCAATGTTTAGAATGAAAAAATTATATTAAATGAGGGAAATAATTAAAACCTTTAAGCATAGATGCGTTTATTAGATCATAATTCATTATTTTTAATGATAAAACAAAATATTTGATAGTTTAAACATACATATAATAACTTATAAAGAAAATTAACAGAAATTAATAGCCACAAAATTGAGAGTACATGCATCTATTTTCCTGCATAAATCATGAATAATAAAGAGTTAATATTTAGTAGCATAACATTTTGCTGATATGACAGCTTCCAATTGCCGAGGCATTGATTCCACAAGATGTCTAGTGGTCTCGGGAGCAATATTCAGCAATTCTTCTTGCAATACCGATTTCAATTGTTCCTTGCTTGTAATTTGATGTTTTTGCACAGCTCTCTCAAGGTGGAACCACAGATTCTCGATAACATTTAAGTCGGAAGACTGTAAAGGTGTATTAAGTTGATTCCGACAATGATAAAGCAGCCATTTTTTTACAACAAACGCAGTGTGTTTGGGATCATTGTCTTGTTGGAATATGAAATTCTACTCCAGTCCCAAATTATCAGCACTTTCTTTCAAATTATTTTACAGTACATTAAGATAAGCCATCTTGTGCATGATTCCATCAATAGATACTGGCTTTCCCACCCTCGAAGCAGCCATACACCCCCAAACCATCACCGACCCACCTCCATGCTTTACAGTAGGAATTGTGTGTTTTGGGTGGTGTGAGGTATTTGGCTTACGCCACACCATACGACGTCGGTCACTGCCGAAGATGTTGAACTTACTCTCATCGCTGAAAATGACTTCGTTCCAAAACTGTCGAGGCTTTAAAATGTGTTCTTTAGTGAATTTCAATCGCTTGACTATTCCTCTTACCAATTAAGGGCTTTTTTCGAGCTACTCTACCATTATAGCCAGCCTTTCTTAGGACTCTTCGTACCGTTTCTGCGGAAACAGATCGACCTAAGGTATTAGAGGTACTGGCTGCAATTTTAGGAGCACTAATTTTAGGATCAATCTTCACTTGATGTATAACTCTTCGCTCGGTTATAGAGTTCATAATTTTCTTTCTCCCTCTTCCTTCGTTATTTGCCAGTATACCAGTCTTTTTAAATCTTTGCAGGATTTTTTGGATGCAGTTAACACTTTGTTCAACTACTAACAATATTCCCCAGGGATTTACCTTCATTTGACAGTTAAATAACAAGTTTTCTCTCTTCGATCGTTGTTTCCTTCCGATTCTCCCTTTTAATCAAGACATCAAATTACAAACACAAATTTGTAATCAGATAGCCTTTGAAAGCCTTTCTTTATCATAGATCTATTATCAAATTTCTATTTGAAAAATTACTGGTAGTTTTGCATAGTGATTAAAGAAGTGTACCCTCAATTTTGTGACATTACAATAGTGTAGTTTTTCTTTCGAACATTCATATTTTTTTGTTTCAATCAATTTCCATATCTTACATTTAATGTTATTTGGAAGAGTAATGTATGCATTTGGAATGTACGAAAGTGCGTTAACATAGCGTATTAATTTCTGCACCTGGTGATCCGATGGTGAATTCGGAATTAAGTGTACTCTCAATTTTGGGAGTCACTGTATATGCTGCGTGTACTCTATAAATTTGAAATCATTCGATCAAACCGTTCTTGAGATATGATGGAGGAAAGTTTGAAAAACACAGTTTTGAGAGAAAAGGGCGTTTTTTTTTTTTTTTTTTTTTTTTTTTTAAAGTTTCACGTCCGATTAAAACAATAAAAATCTTAACTTAGCGCCGCTCCGAACAGCCATTCTTCTAACTCCTGCTTCTTTAGAACGACTTCGAATTTTAAAAAATCACTTTACTACCGTATTCTAGACATGTTAAGAAAGCAATTTATGAAGAAAAATATTTTTTGATTTTTTGAACCCACCAAATGGGCGAATCCCCTTAAAATTCGACTTATATCAAAAGTTTATGACAAAATAACCCGATGCAAATATGTTAACGAGAGAGAAAGTTTTGACTTCTCACTACAAATCAACACGGGGGCTATTGGCAGTGGCGTAACTCAGAATACTAGAGCCCCCCTGCAAAGTCAGGTTTGGGGCCCCACACCCAAATAAGTACATGGTATCAGTCAAGGTTTGGGCCTTTTAGAATCCCTGGGCTCCCGCAATGCGGCGGTTGCGTGGGTGTACGTTACACCACTGGCTATTGGTGGCAGACCTCGTAATGTTGAACCTCAGTGCAATGATGAAGACGACACCTGAGCTGGCAACCCCTCTTCGAATTGCCACACCACGCCAACGGGAGGACTTTGAGCCTAGACAGATGTAAACAACATTAGCCTCTCTACACGTTGGATATTCAATGTCACTAAAAGTCGAATCCCTGACGTACCGGCCACGACTAGGCTACCACGGCCTAAGTAAATCCTAAAGAATAGGATCCACAATTAAAACACTATTTTTTTTATAAAAAAGAGCTCCAACACTAATATTGTGAAATGGCTGATCGTGTTTCAAATATGTCCCTAATGAGAGTGAGGGCTATACTTAAACTCAAACGCAAGAGCCAGGGCCTCCTGTGTCTATTCCAGTATACGTGACCATTGGCCGCTGTGGTGCATGAGCAGATGTCCCGATCAGGTGGTCAGTCTAAAGCGAGAATCCCAATGTTTAAGTTTCCAAGTAAGCTTGGTTTTAATTTATTGACCTACTGCAGTAGGAATGAAAGGCTGAGTCGACCTTGTCCAGTCCGGGAATGGAACCCGGATCTGTGGTGTGGAAGCGCGATACGCTACCACTGGACCACTGGGCCTGGTTTATACTTAAGTCTCCCTATAAAGCTGCGCTAAGGCTATTGGCGACGGAACCTCGCCATTTTGAACCATGGTCAAGTGACGAGGATGAAACCTGAACTGGTACCCCCTCACCTAGCTTCCACACCACACCAGTGGGAGGACGTTTGAGCTTCGATAGATTCAACGAGCATTGACCTCTTTTACACGACGGGCCTTCAGCAATACAAGGCTCGAACTCATGACACACCTACCACACGCTACCGCGGCCACAGAAAGGTTCCCACAATCAACAGCTAAGTTCTTTCGAAATACATCATTATTTAATCCAGATATCTCCAGCAATTAGTGTAGAACTTACTTCTAGCAGGAAATAATCGATACTTACGTATAAATCTACACCAGTGATTCCCAAAGTGGTCTATATAGACCCCCAAGGGTCTATGATAACCTGCAAGAGGTCCACACCAGCAAAAATAATTTGGGGGTCCTTGAGGTGTAAATAAGGGTCTATCATAGTGGTTCTCATTAAACCAGATCATAACTTTAATCTTTAAAAAAATTAGATCTTGTGGAAACCAGATTTTACAAATTTAACATTTTTTTAAATTTAGCGAGGTTAATTTGTGGTTACTCTGTGACAGCATAAATTTTATTAAGACAAGGGCCATTTCAGCATTTCTTTTCAAAATTGAGCTAAAAAAGTGTAATATTGGACGTCGCGAATTTCTCAATTGACAGTATGTCAGCAGTAAACAATGATTTCATATAGTTACTTTGAAAAAAAAATGTCATATTACAATATGAACTGATCAGAATAGGTCCTAACGAAGATCCTAAGATGAAGTTTAGAAACGGATGTTAGCAATTTTGGCTTTATAAAGACATACCTGATATTTGTCGCAAATTATGGAATATCGTGAGAAAGTTTATAATTGCTTTTCCTTGTGAGAGGGAATTTCACAGAGTTTGCCAATCTCAAAGACAAAAAAAGAAAGGGAAAGAAAAAAAAAGAACTTAGTACTTACTAACAAAGAAGACTTAGGGTTAAACCGGACTAGATATTAAATGATGAAAATTTGTTATTGAAGCACCAGATTCATCCCTCACATTAAAAGCGTTTGTTTGTTGTTCATTTCTTTTATATAACAGTTATTTTATATATTAATTTGATTTTAATTTTAATTCATTACTCACACGTCTTTTAAGTTTTAAACGCTATACTTCATTACAGTTAGAAATTTAATTCTCTTAAAATAAGGGCACCAAATATATAAAAAAGACATTTAAAAGTTGATAAATTTGCAAAAATTTAGTATTAGGTAAGCAGGGTCTACCCGAAACCGAAAAACATGGCAAGGGGTCTATGAGACAAAAAAGTTTGGGATCCTCTGATCTACACAATGGCACAGATCCAAAAATCACATATTGAACCCATCATCCACAATGTCGCGTAAGGCAATCGTTATGAAATGTGTGGGTTCCAATGTTGCTTCTCTGCATTGTCCTTCCATAGGCTAGAAAGACCCTTTTACCAGATTCTGGAGTTTTTCCTCCTAGGTCAAAGATCGGCAAACTTTCAAGAGTGAAGAATCAAGTAGTAAGGGAAAAACAATGTAATTAAGTTATCAAAGAGCCATTTGCATGCATACCGCGTTCATAAAAGAGAGAGGGGAGAGGTAGCGGTCGCGATGAAGATATTCATTCGGATTTCAAATGTAACATTTTTTATGATATTTAATTAAAATTTCACCCAAAGTAAAACATTTTTAATTTTTTCAAGATAGTTTTTGATGTGTAACATCTCTTTCCTCTCGGTTGCTGGTTTTTGTGGGAGTGATTTCGTGAAAAGTGACGGATGTGTGTAACAAGGTGTGAGCGCTACTTAATTTGAACGTGCGTGGTTGTGTCTTTTCGCTTCCCTCGCATGGGGATCCAACTCTAGTAGCTTTATACAATGAGTCTCGAAAGATTTAATGTTCAGGACAGGAGTAGTACAGGAGTTCTAGTACAGGAGTATTTTATTAAAATATCCACAAATGTGTGAAGAAACCCAATGTTTGAACGAGGATACCACACATTCTGGTTACAAAAATAGATCCCAATTTCCTATCCTGCATTATGGGTTATTGTACAGAAGTTGTTGACTACTTTCTTGTCTTTCATTTAGGTAGAACGTGGTTTCTGAGCCGTAAAAAATCTCATCCCTGCCCCCCAAAAAACCGAAAAAAAAGAACTAGTGTTTGTGGGGATTTGCGGTTGCTACTCAGAAACATTGAGACTCACATAAATACACTCGTAACATCTTATCAAGTTTATCCAAGTCATTAACTCTTTTTATTTCATTTTATAAACTAAAGATATAATTTTAATAAATAATTCTTCAATTTTTTTAAAATTTGTATTTTTTATACTATTCATTTGTTTCGCATCAGACTGACCACTTGACCAATGCATCTGCACATGCATGCCAGCTCCTTAGGTCACGAAAACTGAAATACGCACAGTTGACCTTAGCCCTCATGAGCCGTTGTGCCACTGAGTTCAGTTGTACCAGCAATACTCACCCTGCGGCCCACCGAGCCTTTTAAGTGACCCGCTCATGCCACATTGCTCTGAGAAATTCACTGATTTAAGAACATTGTATTACAAATTGGGTGGGGAATTCTTTGTCAAGAAATCCAATATATCAATTTTGCTTTTTGCTGCCGATGTCGTAAGGGTAAAAATTGATATTCTTTTTCTAATTGGAACGGTTACGGTAAGTAATAATAGACAACACAGTGGAGTAGCGTCCAATTTATGGGTGGAACTAATTTTTAACTATCTTTCATTTCTTACAGGCGAAAAATATTCGAGGAAAATATGTCGTTTCAAGACGATTGGGAGATTTACTATTTTGTTGTGAAAAATAAACATGGATCAGTAATTGTTTGATTTGTAACGAAAGAGCTGTATTTAAAAAATACCAATAAACAGTAATCACATTCGGTATGACACTTTTATTCGAAGATCTTTGTCAAGAGGTGATAAATAGGCAATCTTTGCAACAGCAACGAAGTGCTTTGTCAGTGGTAATATCACAGCGGTACCAAAGGCATCCTATGAGATGTGTTATTTTATTGGTAATCATATGAAACCACATTTACTGATGCAGACATTGTGAAGAAGTATTTCTTTAATGCTTCTAATTTAGCGTGACAAAAAAATATAAAAAATTACAATTAAAAAAAAGCAAAACAGGAGTTAGATGTATAATATTTTAATCAATTTTCCACATTTTAAATTTCCAATGTTCTCTTGGTTTTAAAGCATTTCTCACTCCCCCTTTCCATTTCCCCTCATGCTGCGGCCCGCGTGAAATAGCTGACCTATGGATGCAGCCCATCAGAAAATGAGGTTGAGTACCCCTGAGTTATATTATGCATAAATGTAACTTCTTCACTTGAGAGGAAAGTTTTAACTTTAAAAAAGGGTCGTGGGCAAGTTTTTATAAAAAAAGGTCCATGGGTAAGTTTTGACTTGAAGAAGGGGTCAATGGTTTGAAAAAGTTTGGGAACTACCGTTCTACCCCCGCCTTTCCCGTTTCAATCTTCATATCATACTTCGTTATCTGAATCGATCCATTTCTACAAAGCTACCTCTGTAGCAATGCTTTCTTCCAGAGTGTTATGTTTTGGTTGATTAAGAGTTAGGATGAGAATGTTGCAGATTTTCTTAGGAGGCCCGCACGCGGCACTCAATGTGTGCGCCTTTAATCAGATTAAAAGAGAGGGAGAACAGGATCTCTCTCTCTTTCCCAACATACACGTGTTCGATAAGAGCAAACAAATATCATCGTTAAGCGAGTTATAGATTGAGACATTTTACTATCGCGCGACACAAAACCGGTGCAGGTGTTTCGCCCCCGCTCTCTGAGATAAAGGTTAAAGAGAAGAACTCTCTCTTATCTCTCGCTTCGATTCCCCGAAAGATCAGGAATGTCTCAATGTCCTTTTCTATCACCTACGTCACAATTAATTTTCAAGGTTACTCGGACTGGCTGAAATAATTTGCTAAGAAGTATGTCATTTCCCCCTGTATCTTCAAGAGTACTTTTCAAAGATCTGAAAAGAGATGCTGTGGTTCACAGCTTCTTAGAAATTCAGTGCTCATGGCACGAACGACAAAAAAAACAGGAAAGTTATGTTTCATATATTATTTATTATATTTATATGTATAAATATCACCTATCCGTTATAGTGGTTAGCTACGCTGACTGCTGTGCCGTTGGGACTGGGTTCGAATCCCGAAGAAGACATGGATGTTTGTAAATGCATTGTGCCTTCGCGGCATGGGGGTACTTTAAATAGCCATCAAGTCGCAGTCCTCTCTTGAGGTTAGTGGAAGGGGAAGAGAGGTGGGAAGCCCTTGACCACCCCCAGATGATCTCTCCCTCAAAATTGGGGTGATACCGAGCTAAATCATTCTGTCACCTGTATGGTGCTCAAAGCTACTGATAACTACAGGCGTCACTTATTCCTTGGCCATGATGAATTTCGTGGGCCTTAATTTAGCCTTTGCCGATCAGGCGGCATTAATAACAACAACAACATAACAATATGTATAAATACATACACAAGTATTCAGTTGAAAAAAATTATTAAAATGTTACTAACAAAGTTAGATATTATGTAATAAATAAAAATAATAAATGTACTTATTAAAAGAAGAAAAACGCAATAATTTGAAATCGTTAGCTGCTCCTGTTCGTTGGTTTGACAGACTGCGGTAGCATAGAGTAGCTATGGTCATGGACTAGTAGGCCGGCGTGTCATAAGTTCAAGCCTAATGCCACTGAAGATCCATCGCTTAGAGTGGTTGAAACACGTTAAATCTGTCGTGGCTCAGTATCTGGCGTGGAGATGGCGTGCCGTCTCAGATGCGTCTCAGATCCGCGTCACGTGCCCATGCTTCGAAATAACGAAGTCCATTTCCAACAACCCTTGTGTTGCTATATAGTGCGACATTAATAAGCGCTTATCAATTTGATAATATAACAGGGGTTTATTTCATTTGATTGTTGAATCTTTTCCTGGTTGCCTATTGGCAGCCATGGTAGTCAACTGATCATTTTTGCGAAGTTTTAGCCGGAAAAAATACTGCCAAGTGGGGTTAATAGCCTTTGTTGCTCCATATTCCCCAAATCCTTAACTGAACTGATACTGCCAAGTCATTGCTTAAAGTCTAGGCACCATTTCTTCATACAGATGGGGTGATGCAAGCAGTGGCGTAACGAATAATATTAAGGCCCCCTGCAAAGTACGGTTTTGGGCTCCAAGTCGGATCTTACTTGAACAAGAAGATCTAACTCAAGATCTTCTTGTCCTTTTGTAAGATCCGATCTTACCAAGTCGAATCTTACATAGGATTTGTTGTCTGTCAGACTTTGGGCTCCCTAGAATCCTCCCCCTCCCCGAGATGTTGAGGTGTACGTTACGCCACTGGATGCAGGTAAAGTGTTAATTTTTCTCAGGGCTTAAAATACTAATTATTCGTGGGGGGCGGAATTTTGGAGAGTTGGTACCACCTTATGAAATTTTTCTTGTTTCTTGATAATGGCTCAAAAGTAAGAGGCCTGGCTCCAACTGTTTTCTTGCTTTAATAAAGAATCAATTATTAACTACCTATTATTGCTTGATACAAGGTTCGTTAAACGCAGCTCCATCCTTTTAGAACCTTGGTCAAAAGGAGGATGTTACAGTAGAGGTTGATGCATGAACTGGTGCCCCAATCTTCACCTCCACAACACCCTAAAATGAAGACTTTAGAGCTCGTATAAAGGGGCATCCTCCCTTTTACAATAAAAAAAATTAGGTACTGAAACATCTCAAACCTCAAGCAACACACAGTTGTTCATTTCGGAAGTCAGTATTAACTTAATTTTCGACCTCATTATGGAGTAAGTATTGGTGACGGACAGTATAGTGCACACAGGAATTCTTCAAGTAGGGGAGGGGGTCGTCCGGGGTCGAAAGTTTACCATTCTTGTACTATGCTCCTTTTGATTTTATCTATTTTCGGGAACAAAACACATTAAAAAGTTAATTATTGAATAAATAATTAGCATTAATTAATAAAATTAATTATCAATAACAAATACTCAAATAACAATACCCCAGGACCCCCCCTTGTGTGCGCCACTGGTGACGGACCTTATAATTTCGAACTAGGGTCACTTTATCAGAAAAAATCTCAGCTGCTACTCATTAAGATTTGCATGTATAAATTCATGTTCCCCCTTCTTATGCAAGGTATGGGAGTTTGCCTGTTGACTGACTGTATTTATTTCGCATTTTTAAGCAACACCAGGATTATTGGCAACAGAGCCTCCTAATCAGGCTGTTTGCCAAAATCAGGATTTTAACTCTCAGCTTGAATTGAATATCGTCATTTATGAAACATATGAGCATATAAAAGGAAACTAACTCCTGTGATTTTATCTATTCAAATTCCTCATTTGTCTATTGTTTGTATTTTATCTTTTTGATTTTTTTATTGTTTATACATTTTAATGATATTGTTACTACCTAACTACATAGCACGACACATTTTAAGGAAACTTGATCGCTTCATATTAGTTGCATGTGACGTTTGAAGCTATCATTAACTCCTTCAGCGGACGGTTTCCCTATTCCACAGACGTCACTCTTCCGTTGTGGGCCAATTCTTCTCGCAGACAAAACGTCGAGTCAGAGGACACTGCAGAGTCATCTGTTTTAATGTGCCCTTAAACGTTTCATTAGTGAAAGGCCATCGGGAAGTTGCACCAATGCCCATTGATGCAAGGACTCCTTTGGCGACTTCTCTTTAAGCCCTTTGCATAAAGCAATACCTCTGTATGAGGAGGGTACCGGTTTAAATTTACATTAAATTACACGTTATTGGCGAGGGTCCAAGATGAAGAAATTTCTCTTTATTAAGTATAATCAGTTTATTATGAGACGGATTACGGATCTAGATCTCAATTTTTGAAAGGGGACGTAATGAAAGAGGTTTCTGATCCTTACATCCAAAGGGATCTTGGAAATCCGTCAAAGGCATTCTGCAAAAAGTACACTCTTTTTTAGGCGATAGATTTTGATGTATGTGTCTTATCGCCTATTTGGTGAAGTTATTGTCTGGAAGAATGCAGATAATCGTGACTCGTACTTCTAATAATAATTTTGCCGCAATGTTGAGTGACATTGAATACATTGAGGGCTCCCATTTAGGTGAGGATGTGGATAATAGTGTTGAGAGGACTTAGAGAACCAAAACCTTTGGGTGTATAGAAAATCACTGAATGCTTTATCTCTACCAAGTATTAGACCCAGAAGAATTAAACGAAATATTTTCAAAACTCTATTCTGAACAAAGATGTGTACTGTGTTTATTGCTTTTTTAACGACCGCACTAACTCTAATCTAAGCCACACTATTTTTCCATTGTTAACGCTACCGAAAATCGGGTGCGGCTTAGAATCGAAGGTAAAACATTTGTTGAATGGCGGAAATTGAATTTCCACCCCTTTCAAAGGGAAAATGCAATCGTCCATTCTGGCGACTTGCATCGATGACTTATCCCATTCCGCAGTTGAACTCCAGAATTCAGTTTATCCTTATGATCGTTGTCTGCTTTTATTTAGGATTTTTTTGTATGCTCTTTCTTTTAATCACTTAAACATCAAAGATATCAGTAGTAGCATAAAGACGAGTTCACTATGACGCAAGTATGAAAAGGGAGGCAATTTGAAATACAGAAGAAAAAAACAGATACACAGAGCAGCGGCCACTGAAAATTTGACTCGGGTGAAACAAATACACGTCGATGGCGTAAACAAAATCATATCATTTTTGCTTGTATGTTTTCAACAGTCTTTAATAATTCTTCTACATTCTTCACAAAAGTTGTTTTAAAAAAAATGCTGCGTAACAAATGCATTGGATGGCACGGAAGACGACATTGTGTGAGAAAATGGGGAGGCCGGCACCAATTCCGAAGTCAGCTGTGACAATAAGAGTGACGAATCATTTTCGAAGCATGATATTAACGGTTGGAGTAATTATAGGCTCATGTATGTATCTATAAGTTTTTAATACTGGTATAATAAATCAATCACATTGACTTTAATTATTCCTCATTTATTTAAAAAAACATTTATGAAGTATCAGATATTGATGAATCTCTTTTACACAAATGTTTTCTCCCCAAATACGTGCAAACAGATTGTAGTGTGGCTTAGATTCGAGTAAAAATGGTATTTAACGACTGGTATAAAACAAGTACCATGCCATTCATTTGCCAACAGTTTTTTTCCAAAAAAAATATAGGCTTTCTATGAGGAATTTGCCCGATCGACCGCTTTGCGCCTACGTTATTTCAAATCCCAGATGATATTGTTACTTTTCACACTTCTCATGAAACCAAAAATCTCTAAGAAGTCCAGAAATGAAATAGGATTTTTTAAAATCTCAACAAGGAAATCCAAATGCAGTCGGACTTCTATGTAACGAAGTCGCTAAATCTTGGAAAAAAGTTCGTTATATGAAAAATTCGTTATATAGAAGTTCATCTTTTAATATACTTTATAAACCACATAAAACAGTTTTTAAATTCATTAATTAAAAACCCATTATTCACACCTTTTTTT
The DNA here is from genome assembly GCA_019973935.1 of Trichonephila clavipes. Classification (NCBI taxonomy): domain Eukaryota; kingdom Metazoa; phylum Arthropoda; class Arachnida; order Araneae; family Nephilidae; genus Trichonephila; species Trichonephila clavipes. Next base: position 1,591,488 of record BMAU01018915.1, read on the forward strand.
AAAAAATAATATTTTTTAGTTTATCTTATATATCTTACCCATCAAAAAAAAAGAAAGAAAGAAAAACTACAAGGAAAACAAGAAAAAAGATTGTTAAAGAATTCACTGAGTATATATTTTCAATATTTTTTTTTATTGAAAACAATTATAAAATCCCCGTGCACCACAAAGTATCACACGGGTATTTTCAATATTAAGAAAATAATTTTATACTAAAATTAATGAATTTTAAGAACATTTAATAATTTAAAGCAAATAAGTAACATTAAACATACATTATTTTATCATTAGAACACGAGGAAACAGGACAACTCCACTGAGGGTGAAAGAGGACATCGAAGATATTTCAACTGGGCAATGGGGATTAAAGGTTGCACTTCTTGGAGGAAACGTCCAGAACTTTATTGCTTTCGGCAAGTTAGTATCTAATAAAACCAGTTCAAGATGTATGACCACCATAAACTGTGTTAAAGAGAGAACAACGTGAAATGCTCAGAAATACTTAAAAAATAGGGAGAACAAAAATTGATTCACAAAAGAAAAAGTTCGTTATATAGAAAATGAACTTTGCTATAGAGAGGTTATGTTACGAAAAAAATCGTGAAATGTTCAAGGTTCGAGGAAAAAGTTCGTTCTATGGAAAAATTCGCAATAGAGAGGTTTGTTCTATAGAAGGTGGACTGTATTTAAGTATATGAGAGTGGGTATTGACAAATCTGTTTTTCATTCATAACACTCAGTAAAGAGCCCCCGGCCTTGTTGAGTAGTAGTAGCACTAGTAGTTTTGCTCCTCTGTGGACTAATCGCTTGCTTATTAACGTCGCACTTGGATGCAACGCAAGATCTGCTGGCGAGGAGCCTCATAATTTTGAACCATGATCAAGAAAGGAGGTCGACACCTGAGCCACCCTTGACTCTTTTAACACCTACATCATAGTAATACGAGGATATTAAACATCCACAGATTGAACGTGTATAAATCCTCTTTTATATAATTCGAACTTACCATTCGGCAGAAATAACATTGTAACGACTTGCTCCACAGTAATCCGTATGCGTGAACCTTCCCTAACCGGTGAGGGATTTAATCAGTTTGTAAATAACTTTAGCCGATTGCGGAACCCTAAAATCGGTGGGTGTGCCTACCTACAAAAGAAAAATTTTTTAATAAATATTTCATTGTTTCTGTGTTGTGTGTCGTAACATCTAGTGATAACTAGTTGAACCTCTATATAACGAACCTCTATATTGCTAAGTTTTCTAAACAGCGAACTTTTTCCTGGAACCTTGAACATTTCACGATTTTTTTCGTAGAATAACCTCTCTATAGCGAAGTGCATTTTATGTAGAACGAACTTTTTCTTTTGGGATTCAATTTTTTTCTCTCTTTTTTTTAAAAAGTATTTCTGAAAAAAAAATCCAAGTTATTCTCTCTTTAACACATTTTTGGTGGTTATAAATCTTGAACTGGTTTTATTAAATCCTAATTCGCCGAGAGCAATAGACGTTTCATCCAAGAAGTGCAACCTTTAACCCCATTGCCCAGTTCACTAGAAACATCTTCGATATCCTCTAATACTTGTATGCTTTAAGTTATAAAATGTCCTTATATATAAAATTCATTAATTTTAGTATAAAATTATATTTTCTTGATACTGAAAATACAGTGAATTCTTCGACATTCCTTTTTCTTTTCCTTGTAGTTTTCTTTCTTTTTTGTTGATTGGTAGGATACATAGAAAATAAACATATATTAATTTTAAAAAAGGTGTAAATAATTACTTTTTTAAAACATAGTATTTATGAATTTAAAATTTCTTTTATGGGGTTTATAAAGTATATTAAAAGATGACCCTCTATATAACGAGTTTTCCATATAACGAACTTTTTTCCGGGATTTAGCGACTTCGTTATATATAGAGGTCTGACTTATTTAAAAATTGAAAATAAGGATTGATATTTGAACTGTGAATACGAAACCAATACCCGACAAACGCCCACAAACTCGATTTTTAAAAAACTAAATTTTTTAAAAAATTTAATGTTTATCCACTTTACTACTGGAAGACCTTATGAAGTACGCGATTTCATATAATTAACTATGATGTGAAAATCCGCTACCTTTGCTACTTTGAGTTAATTTTACTAAGGGACTTAGCCACCGCCGTATCAGCGGTATCAAATATACGGGCCCCCCATGGTACCAGGGACCCAAAATGTGAGAGAAAAAGTCGTAAAATGTTTAGGGACACCAAAAAGGGGTCTCACTAGGAATTTGGATACTGGGCCCACGCAGGACTAGCTTCATCAGTGATTTTACCTATGAGATCACGAAATGGAAATAAGATTTGATATTCGTTAAGAGGCCGTGGTAGACTAGTAGTTACGGTGACGAAATCGTGACTAGAGTATCACGGGTTCTAGTCCTAGTGCCACCGTAGACCCACAATGTAGAGGGGGCAATGCACGTTAAAGAAGCTAATGTCCTCTAGTTGGTGAGGTTGGCAGGCTGCGGTAGCCCAGTGGTTAAGGTATCGGATCATGGCAGGCATGTCATGAGTTCGAGCCCAGTACCACTAAAGACCCGCCGTGTAAGGCAGCGATGCACATTAAATCTGTCGAGAGCTCAAACGTCCTGCCGTTGGTGTAGTAGTTAGGAGAGGAGAAGGCCAGCTCAGGTGTCGTCCTCGTTACTTGATCATGTTTCAAAATGACGAGGTCCATCGCCAAAAGCCCTAGTGTAGCTGAACAGTACGACGTTAATACTCACTCACTCACTGGTATGGTTAGTAGAATGGTTAGTAGAAGATGGAGGTGCCTGTTCATAGGCCGTCCTCGTCACTTGCCAGAAGTTCAAAATTACGAGGTCCGTCAAAAATAACCCTCATGTTGTTTTATAGTTAGTTCTACGTAAATATAATTCACATTCCCTCTCACTGTCAGCTCCGGTAGCTTAAAGATAGCGTGTCCGCTTCGTAAGCCCAAGATTACGGGTTCGATCCCGGCTGGAGTCGATAGATTTTCGGGATGCGAACTTTGTAGGCATACATATCAAATGATGATGTTTAAGATCCCTTGAGTATCAATTTGGCTCTGTTAATCATGACAATATTAACATCCGACGAGAGCTTGAATTAAAAATTCAAGCGTCCAAATTTGGTAAAGAGGCCACCACTAGATGGAGCTACCGTGAAATGGCCCCCACATTTAGGTATTTCCCATCTGTGCTAAGGCTAAGTTGCTAAAATGCAGCTCCATTAAGAAAACTAATTCTCTCTCTCCGACACTTGTTGGGTGGCCGTGGTAGCCGAGTGGTATCGGATCGTGACTGGCTTTGTCACGAGTTCGTGCCCAAATACCACTAAAAACTCGCCGTGTAGGGCAGCGATGCATGCTAAATCCGTCCTGAAACGTCCTCCCATTGGTGTGGTAGTTAGGAGAGTGGGGTGCCAGCTCAGGTGTCGCGCCCACGTCACTTAATCATGGTTCAAAATTATGTGGTCCGTCACCAAAAGCCCTCGTGTAGTTGAACAGTGCGACGTTAATATTCAATCACTCACCCGACACTTGTTAGTGTCGTCCTATCTCAAATTCTTCATGTGGTTGTGATGCGGTGATTGAGTAGACCACTTGAAAGGCGAGATATATTAAGAGAAATCTGATTTTCATCAATTGACCATGTGTTAGAATTAAAACGTCCGCATCGTGACATTGAGTATCTTCAGTTGAAAATAAATGAAACCACACAAACAAAACAACGGGTAGGTTATTACAATGTTCTAAAATGGACATACACATTCCTTTTTGAAGAACCTGCAGAAGCATTTTAAGATATTTTTTGTAGTGAGTTGATTCCGAAATTATCCCAAATAGTATTTGTTTTTTTCTTTGGGGGAGAAAAAGGTCAATACAACAGTGGGAACGATAGAGAATTTGTCAGAAGGAAAAGGAAAAAAGTATTCGTTTTTTGAAGGAAGTCATTCGCTTTGAAATGCCGTCCGTGAAAAATGTAACAAGCAGCTCTTTTTGACATTTGGGTCAAAGTCGAAAAACAGAGTGTGTACTATTAATGGTAATGTTTGTTTTGCGGGTACCTTGCGACATCTAATTGGTTGCTGAGAAATGCTTCGGGAAAAATTGCGTATTTTTGTATGCATGTATTTACTTTTTTTTTTTTTTCCTCCGAAGGGAAAAAATTCTTTCACGCATCCTCCGTGAAGTGACAAGCAACCTCAAAACGCTGCACACGCATCTTCCCAAAAAATATCGCTTTCTTCTTTTTCGATACTAACTAGAATTTATATACTCATTTTAAATTTGTTATTCTGCTCATAGCAGAGACAACTTAGAAGAGTTTGTAAGAATACAATACCCGAAAGTGAGAGCAAAACGTTTTCCGCTGCCAAATGGAAATTTACCATTGAGACTTTTCTTCCTGTTTAGTTTTATAATTAAATCCTTCAGATCCTGAGAGACCACCTTTTTTGTTAAAGGTCGTTGGTAATTTATAGAAGAAATCACTGCTTAACTGAAAAAAAAATTATTTAATGTTTTGAGTTTTCCTTAATATAAGGTGACCAATCGTCTTCATTTAGGTCGGACAGTCCTCCTTTTATAGGTTCTGACCTTCCTCGAAATGTGTCCTCCCTTTCAATATTTTAAAACTGATCTGTTAATCTCTGTATTCAGCGCTGAACCAAATGTTTCCAAAATGTCCAAGAATGGTCTGAAACAAATATCACAGAAAATAACAGTTTTCAATGGTATTTTTTGACTTTGCCGCAAGTAAATTGGGAAGATATGGAAAATTACGTTGAGTTTTTATCGAAAGAAATGCCTGCTATTAATGTTTGCTTGAAGAAGAAAGAAGACTGAATGTATACTTAAATTTTAATAAATTAGAACAATTGGAAAATCAACATGCTGAGAAATTGGTAAAAGATGGGTGAAGTTATTTAAACCATTTCAAAAATGAACACATTTCATATGAAAAGGTAATTATTCTTGTTGAATTTACTTAGTGCTGCCCTGGAACTAATGCAGCAGTTGAAAGAGGTTTTTTCAGTTGGTGATAATTTTTGTGAAGTGACTCGTGAGAAATCAAAATTGAATGTTAATATTTTAGCTACAGTACTTACCGTAAAATTCAGTATGAAGGATATTTTTTGCTCGAACTTTTCGATATATTAAAAAATGATATGTTAACAACAAAAATATTCATTCAATGGAAAAAAACTCGTTTAAGATAATAATTAAAAGAATGTAAGCGTAATTAGCGTATTTTTGCTTGAATTAATAAAACGTTATATACATTTAAATTGTAATTTTTCTTAAATTTTTCGTTCACCTTTTCATTGGGAAAAAAATGGTCACCTTACTTAATATGAAAACAAATTTAAAAAGAACAACAATTAGCTTTATAAAATTTTAGTTTTCAAAGTGCTTGCATACTTTTGTATAGTTGTGTTATTTTTCTTCCTTCCTTCCTTAGTGGCTCGACAGCCAAGGATGAGTCTTGGCCTTCTCAAGAAGCCTTTTCCAAGCCAGCCTTCTTTCTGCTAGTGTTCTCCAATTTTTAGTTCTCAAAACTAGGAGATCTTTTTCTAGGCCATCAATCCATCTAAGATTTGTCCTGCCTTTTCTTTCTTGTGCCGATGGGTTGGGCATTGAAGACTTTTTTAGTGGTGCAATTTTCGTCCATTCTGACAACGTGACCTGCCCATTTAATTCGTTGTATTTTGATGAAGTTAACAGTCAGATTCTTTATATGATTGTTAGAGTGCGAAATTTGATCTTCTTCGCCACGTTCCACTTTCCTGAATTCTTTCAAAAATGTATCTTAAAATCTTCCTTTTGTTTATACTTATGTTACTTTTCTTACAGGTATACATACTGAATAAGATAAGGAGAATTTGAAAATATAACGGGAAAGTAAAATACCATTAATTTTTCACTTTTCAAACTTAATTATAATGTAATAAAGGATATTCTCCAACAATAACTAAAATTTGATGTACACGATTGTTTCGGATGACAATACGATACTTTAATGATACTTAATAAAAATTGATTACCCCTTAATGTTGTGATTCTGTCCTATGTAAAGGGTGTTTTTTTAGAGGTACAGAACTTTAAATTGCAATAAAACAACGATGTATTATTCGATTGACATGAATTTTTTTATTCGAAAGATAATCTTGTGGCATTACATTTTAAATATGATTTCTGGCATAGGACTGCCACGGCTGGCTCGGATGTAGTCCAATCTGGACGTCCAATTTTCGATGACTTTTTCCAACATTTGTGGCCGTATATCGGCAATAACACGGCGAATGTTGTCTTCCAAATGGTCAAGCGTTTGTGGCTTATCCGCATAGACCAATGACTTTACATAGCCCCACAGAAAATAGTCTAGCGGTGTTAAATCACAAGATCTTGGAGGCCAATTCACAGGTCCAAAACGGGAAATTAGGCGGTCACCAAACGTGTCTCAATAAATCGATTGTGGCACGAGCTGTGTGACATGTTGCGCCGTCTTGCTGGAACCACAGCTCCTGGACATCATGATTGTTCAATTCAGGAGTGAAAAAGTTAGTAATCATGGCTCTACACCAATCACCATTGACTGTAACGTTGTGGCCTTCATCGTTTTTGAAGAAGTATGGACCAATGATTCCACCAGCCCATAAAGCGCACCAAACAGTCAGTTTTTCTGGATGTAACGGTGTTTTGACATACACTTGTGGATTAGCTTCACTCCAAATGCGGCACTTTTGTTTGTTGACGTAGCCATTCAACCAGAAGTGCGCTTCATCGCTAAACAAAATTCGCTTATGAAAATCGGGAACAACGACAATCTCGTTTTGGGCCCATTCGACGAATCTACGCCTTGCTTGATGATCGTTTTGATGAATTGCCAAACCAAACTGAGAATAAATCACTTGACAGCTGTTAAATCGGTCGCCATCTTGGAAAGTAATGCCAACTTTTACTTCTATACCTGAAAAAAAAACCACTCTTTATATGCATATTTATAATAATTGTAACTATTTAATAAAAAGTAGCTAAAATAAAATTTTACTTTGTTGATCTCAGTAGGAATTGCCTTTTAAATTTTTTCCATGTTACTTGTTTTGAATAAATATAGACTCAGTACCTAGCTATATGCAAATGGAAGCGATCGAGATGCAGTGCGACTCTAAATTTGAAGGAAAAATTCAATGAAGTGGGTGTGCCTTAATTTCACAAATATTTATGAGCAATGTTTGAAAATACTCGAAAATTCGTATGGGAAATTATTTGTATGTTTGGAATTATTTATCGGAGCGAGCAGTTATTTTCAGTTAGGAAGGGGGGAATGTCTCTTGTTAGAAACAGTATTAATGACGCTCACTTTGGGTCAGTTTTTTATAAGTAATCACTGCAAACAAATTTTTCCTGAAATAGGAGAGATAGTAGCAGAAAAAAGAGAGATATTAAGCGTCAGCATTTTTTTCTTGTTCTTATATATATGTTTATTATAATGTATTATTCAAAATAAACTTACCTTTCTATGAATATTGATTTTTTTTTCTGTGGCCCATCTAAAGTTAAAAAGCGTTTTTTTTTTGGCCCAAGTTAGCCTTTGAGTTTGACACCCTTGGTGTAGAACAGGGGTACTGGACCTTTTTTTCTGCTGGGCCCCATACACATGTCAACTATTTCACGCGGGCCGCATACATATGTTAGTCATTCCACGCGGGCCGCATACATATGGTCGTCATTCCACGTGGGCCGCGTACATATGTTAGTCATTCCACGCGGGCCGCGTACATATGTTAGTCATTCCACGCGGGCCGCGTACATATGGTAGTCATTCCACGCGGGCCGCATACATATGGTCGTCATTCCACGCGGGCCGCGTACATATGGTCGTCATTCCACGTGGGCCGCGTACATTCCATGTTACATATGGTCGTCATTCCACGTGGGCCGCGTACATATGTTAGTCATTCCACGCGGGCCGCATACATATGGTCGTCATTCCACGTGGGCCGCGTACATATGGTCGTCATTCCACGCGGGCCGCGTACATATGGTCGTCATTCCACGTGGGCCGCGTACATATGGTCGTCATTCCACGCGGGCCGCGTACATATGGTCGTCATTCCACGCGGGCCGCATACATATGGTAGTCATTCCACGCGGGCCGCATACATATGATAGTCATTCCACGCGGGCCGCATACATATGGTAGTCATTCCACGCGGGCCGCATACATATGGTCGTCATTCCACGTGGGCCGCGTACATAGTCATTCCACGCGGGCCGCATACATATGGTAGTCATTCCACGCGGGCCGCATACATATGGTCGTCATTCCCCGTGGGCCACGTACATATGTTAGTCATTCCACTTGGGCCGCAATATGAGGATAAATGGGGGAGAAGAGGAGCCTTAAGACCAAGAAAACATTGGAAATTTAAAATGTGGAAAATTGATCAAAATATTATAACTCCTATTTTGCTTTTATTAATTAAAATTTTTTATAAGTTTTATTTTTATCCCTAACACTAAATTAGAAGCATTTAAGAAAAACCCTTTCACAATTTCTACATCAGTAAACGGTTTCATATGATTGCCAATACTATAACAAATTTCATAGGTTGTCTTTGTTACCGCTGTGGTATTACCACTGACAAAACACTTTGTTGCTGTTGTGAAGATTATTCAAGAAAGCCTATATTGTGATCATCTTTCGAAAGATAACTCTGAGGGAAAATGTCATTATATATATATATATATATATATATATATATATATATATATATAAATGAAAACTGTTTGTTGGTATTTTTTTAAATACAGCACTTTCGTGATAAATAAAGCAATTACTGATCTATGTTTATTTTTTACTACAAAATAGTCAGCCTTACATTCGTCTTGAAATGATGTATTCTCTTCGAATATTTTTCGCTTGCAAGACATGAAAGATAGTTAAATTAGTTCCACCCATAAAACTGTCGCTACTCCACTGTTGTCTGTTAGCACTAACCGCAACCGTTCCAAATAGAAAAAGACTGTCAATTCGTACCCGTAAGACATCGACAGCAAAATTGATATATTTGATTTCTTGGCAGAAAATTTCCCACTAAATTTTTAATACAACGTTCTTCAGAAAGTAAGTTTGTCAGAGCAATGGGCCATTACCGGGACAATTGAAAAGGCTTGGTGGGGCGCAAGGTGAGTATCGCTGATGTTGAAGGATGAAATGCTTTAAATCTTTCGGGGACTCGAAATTTTCCAGTTAATGCAATGTGGTTTGGGATAATGGATCAATGTCGACCTCGTAATCTGTTAGATTGCGAGTCTTTTTTAATTGTGGTAAGCAAACCATTGTGTCCGGCATAAGCAGACAGATGGAAAGCCTTCAATACACACGTCTCAATATCCTTTCCCACTGAAGAAAAATAGCTTTGGTAATACCAATGGAATGATGATTTTGGAAATAATTATATACTGAGAATATAATGACCTCTCTGTTTGTATCTTGAGACACGCAAGCGATTAAGGATTCCCCTCGATTGTTTGGAGGGTGTGCGGAATGAAAACCACGCGCCCCTCTGCGACCGAAAGCGAAAGTGGGCCATCCTTGCGATACCGCGGGCAAGGACGAGTGCGTGAACTCATCTCTCTCTCGCTTCCCTTGACACGGATCCCTGGAGTTGCGTTATTTTCATGCCTCTCTCTTTCTCTCTTGCGACATACTCTCCCGTAACATTGAAGGTGAGTTGTCAAAACAAAGTCAATGACACGTTGCAACGCTGTTATAAACGCGGTATGCGCGCAGGATTGTTGTCCAAATAGTTTCGGTACACACTTTGTTTTCCTTGTTCTTTTTCCCCCCCTCCCGCTTCAATCTGGGGGACATGTTTTTGTAGCAATGTTTTCTTCCGAAGTCATCGGAATGTAATGATGTATCATGATTGTAAGATGCGGTTCCATTTATGTGTCTCAGGGATATGACGAGATTAGAAATTTGATCAAATCTCTAAGGGATTGATCAATTGACGGGAGATGTTAAAACAACGTTTCTCTTCGAGATCATTTCTCTGATGAAAGTAAAGGATTTTATCAAATCCCTAAACTGTTTCAGTGAAATGATGAAATGGACTAGTTAGGATTTGCATTGGCAAAATGCTTTCCGGGGGTAGGCACCTGGGGTGAGTCAAGTCATTGTACTTCCTAACCAAACAGGCAGTACCTATCTCTCTCTCTCTCTCTCTCGATTCCCTAAATATCAAACCCATATCTTAAAAAACTGTCACAATAGGATTAACATGGGGATTGATATTTTAGTGTGCAAACCCTCCCCTTCTCAAAGCAGGTCATCATTAGTAAAAAAACTATGAAGGGGAGGGGGCAGGCCAAGTGGATCGACACCACCACGCATGCTCATTGGTCAAAGCAAATAGCGCGCGCTTCACCGGTTTCCTGTTACACATTCCGTCTCGAAATCACTTCCACAAATGTCCAGCAACCGAGAGGAAAGATATTACACATAAAAAAATACCAGCCTAATTTTCTAATTATTTATTAATTTGTTTCGAATAAATAATTTCTATTTCATTGACTATTGTTGTATTACTTACTTTGCACTATATTTGTTAAATAAACACTTTTAAACTCTTGACAATATTATTTCAGCATTTCACTTAAACAGATAAGGGATTTGTTTATGTCCCTTACTTTCATCAGGGAAATGACCTTAGAGAGACGTTATTTTAACATCTCCCGTCAATTGATCATATCCCTTAGAGATATGATCAAATTCCTTGTTTCATCGTTTCCCTGCGACATATACAAACCATTGAGTCAAATAGAGGTCTTATCTTTTGACGATAGAACACGTGATTTTGAGTGAGAATTAAAAAATGTCACACTATAAGACTACACTGGCGACGGCACTTGTATTTTTGAATCTTGGTTAAGTGACGAGTATGACACCATATCTAGCATACCCCCTGTTTTAACTACCACACCATACCAACAGGAAGACATTGAGCCTCAAACGTGCATCATCCCCCTTCACCCGGAGGTTTTCAGAGGCACCAAGACCCGAACCCATGACACCCTGGCCACGACCTCGTGACCATAACCACTTGACTGCCGCGACAACTTATCACAGAACTGGGAAGGGGTTTTTCACCTGGAGCAATGTGGGGTCTTGAAAATTAAATCGAATTGTTGTACTCAAAGTGCATGACTGAATGGATATGGAGTACAATAAATTTTAGATGTCTACTAAAATTTTATTCTATCTATCCTAGATTTAAAAGCATTTAGCAATATTTCTCTTACGATTCTTGAGGAGCCTCAGTTAAAATCAGCCCACCACCAAATATTGTTGTGTAGAGAATAATGTAGAAATGAAATATGAGCCAAGTTGGCGGCTTTTCAATTTGACTATGGCTCAGGTTGACGTCTGCCCCAGAAGCAGTACATTACGTAATTTGAATTCAACGTTAATTACATCAAAGTGAAATCAAAACTTAAAAATAAATAGCGTATGTATTGTTAAAGACTAGGACCAAAAAACATGGGCATCTATTTGAGATGCAAGAAACTTTTTTTACATTTTCTACAAGGCACTTTTCAGTTTCTTGTACGAAACGATATATATTTTTTTCAAAAAAAAAAAAATGGGACAAAAGTTATATATAGTCGATGTAAAAAATATAAAATATTAAACACAGTTACGAAAAAAAAAAGAGAGGACACTAAAACATATTAAAATATTTTTACATATTTCGAGTCTCCATGCCACAATTCCCAATAAATCCAATATTTCATACAATTTCCCCCAATATTTAAGGAAATTTTTAGGGTTAAATCTTTCGATTACATAGAAACTTGCACTTACATTTCATTTATATTTATATATATATATAATATTCTTGCTCTTTTCTTTTTAAGCCTTATTTATATCGTTCCATTCATCATATGTTGCTTTGAAAGGAGTGAAATTTTATGACTCATTTGTTTTTGAGATTAATAAACTCTAACAATTAAAAAATTAATGATGTTTTTCCATAATTTAGTCTCTTTGAATTATTAACACTTACCAATTTTGTTTATATCCTGGTCTGATGCACATTAAATCTATCAAAACTGAAAATCCCAAAATTGGCATGGGTGTGGAGATTTGAGGGATTCATAAGTTCCGGCGCGTTCTAACCACTTTTTCGTCATCATAATCCCCTGTGTAGTCTTAAAGATAATTTTTCAATCGATTTAAAAGGGATTATTTATTGGATTATTATTTTATTGAATCAATTAAAATGTATTGCATTACGATTGTTGTAAAAGCATAAATTTAAATTCCATCCTTTCTTTGCGATGAAAAATGTGAAAGCTATTACCGGCGTCTTATTTTTTTCTTGCAAATATATGTAAAAAGCTTTGTTTTACTTTTACAACCTTTAACAATGTAATTTGCGAATCACATTAATGTATACTGGCACTTCGGGGAAAAATTTGACCCCACACAATGACTAATCATGTAACATTTATCTGGGTGTTCGATCGCCCTTCCTGAGTTTTTTTTTTTTTTTTGTTTCGTTGCGAACACAATACAACTCTCCTGTCAATAACCATTTTTAAAACACGTCATCCATAATGCATAATTCATCGACTAGTTGATATTGCACAATGCTCTAGAAATAAACTGAACTCATTAATATTCATTTACGGCTCTTCCAAATGTTGTGCAACTCGCCCAAAATAACTTCGCCATTCATTAGTTGCATTTCCTGAACTTACCGATGAGAGTTATCGTTTGCAATCATTTGACTTTTATGTCAATTAAGGCATTCTTCTCAGAATGTCAAATGGGAAAAAAAATTGATGGAAACGCAGGACAACAATACGTTTATGTTCTTGGTTGTGGTTAATGGAGGTTCGAAGAAAACACTTTACACGCTCTCAGTCGAAAACGGGTGTGTTTCGGTAATATCCAAGATATTTTTAGTGCATACATATAAATACATTAGCACAAGGAATTAAAATTAATAATACACTTTAAAATAGTTTGTGCTTCATCATCTCTCGTATTTCTTACGTTGCAGATTTAAATATAAAAGGCTTTTTTCCCATGCCACCATAATTTTAAAAATACTTTTTTCAATAGTAAGAAATGTTTATATCATTATAATGTTTATACTCTTTTTTTCTTGACGCGAGATAGGAAGCTTTGCAGTAGGTTAGTAACATTAAAAGGAAAATATACTTAACTTTTTTTGGCATGGTTTTTGGTGGAAACATAACTCGAATACGCAGCTTCATAGAACGTTGTCAGCTACGAGTTCAATAACAAAAGCACTCTGATTCCGAGGCTATAAGTATTTATTTAATTTTGTAGTAGAATTTAAGGCTGTCTTCGGTTAATGTTAAAGAATAGGACCAGAATTTGGAACATTTTTTCAGATATAAAAGAAATGAAACATTAATATGTGATATTCTGGTTTCAATATCCTTTAGAGTGCAGAATATTTTATCATACTTCCCATTTTTAACCGAGTTGATTCATTTTTTCTGGTATAAAAAATGTGGTTCGCGTTTTTCTCCTATACCGTAATGTTAAATGGGCTATGCCTTCACGTATTAAAACAAAAAAAAAGAAAGTATTCATGGAATATTTTGGCATTTTTAAAAATACTATATTGTCAATCAAAGTTATGAGTTATAATATTGCACATTTCCATAAAAATTGAGGCATTTTCCTGTCTGAAAATGTGTTTCGCGTTTAATTCAAGCTCTTGTACTTTTACCGAAGACAGGTGGCCGCGGTAGCTGAGTGGTATAGGTATAGGATCGTGGCTTGCCTTGTCACGAGTTCGAACCCAGTACCACTGAAGACCCGCCGTGTAGGGCAGCGATGCACGTTAAATCTGTCGAGAGCTGAAACGTCCTCCCGTTGGTGTGGTGTGGGAGTTAGGAGAGAGGGGTGCCAGCTCAGGTGTCGTCCACGTCACTTGAAGGTGGTTCAAAATTACGTGGTCCGTCGCCAAAAGCCCTCGTGTAGCTGAACAGTGCGACGTTAATATTCAATCAATCAATCAATCATTACCGAAGACAGCGTTTCTCAAACTGTGGGACGCGCACCCTAGGGGGGGCGAGATAATTCTACAAGGGGGCGCGAGCAAATTAAAAAGTCAAAAACGAAAAATTATGAATTTACTGGAAGTAAGCAAAAAAAAAAACATTCTGACATAATAAAAAATAAATACACATTTATACTTTTAAAAAATACTTATAAATGTATCAGTACTGCAAATGTATTTTATAATTAATTTAAGAAGTAGAGAGAGTTAAGTTAAAAACAAGTTTAATAATTACCCTTGATCCCAAGCGCTTGTCATGTATAAAATTATGTACAAAAATTAACACTTATCTGGATCATTTGTAAGGTTTATAAATAATCCCTTCACTGCCGATTAAAAGATACGCGATTCACTCCCCCATGCCATGTAGGCGTGCGCATGGGATGTGTTGGAGGAATAAGCAATAAATAAGTAAATTCTCTGAAATAAGTAAATCCTTCACAAACACTGCCTACATCTTTTTATTGCATTCCAAAGCCTTCGAAATAATTTTATGAATATCATTGCACAGAAAAGATCGTCCTTCGGAAAGACGTATATATACGTCCAGAAAATTAATACTTTGGCTGAGTGAGACGTTTATATACGTCGATGGCACATAAGAGGTTAAAGTCATATTGTAGCTTTAGTGTCAAAGTATAGTATTATTGCATTCAATACATTGTTATTGTATGGAGGGGGGGCGCGATGAAAATGATGATTGAATAGTGGGTCGCAAATACTGAAAGTTTGAGAAACACTGCCTTAAGTTACATTTGAGCAATGTGTTTTGTGTATTAGAGACGGATCTCGATAGTGATACTGAAATTAATTTACCAACCAGTCTTTAAATATTTTCAGGTCGAATGAATATAAACAAAAAACAAATCGTATTTAAATATTAATAGTTTCCGGACGAAACTGGAGAGCAATCTTTCAGGAAATACAGTACGAGGTAATAAAGTTGGTCTACTAGTGACGTACACACGCCTCTCTTTGGAGAGGGAATTACATTCTCTCTGAAAAACACGCAGTCGAGAAAGTGCCGAAAGATAATCTGTGATAACAATTAAAAATCCGTTGATCTGTGCGGGGGGAGGGTGAACTCTCAAATCCCACTTTTGTTTACACCACTGTGGCCAACAAATGAACCCCGATAGAAGATATCGGTTGCGTACTTCCGAAGATATTTCGAGGGGGAGGGGAAGTGTCTGTTGAATATCCAAAGACTTTCTCATGAAAAATTATGTAAAATTGGGGGAAAGGGGCAGTTCTATAGGTGTCACATCTCGTGCAAGGATTGGAATATGAAGGTCCTGATATCCTTATCCAAATACAATTTCATGAATTATATAAGCCCTAAGCATCGATTTGAATTCAAAGTACAGAGCTAAGTGTTTATTTAAAACTATGTAAAGAACCCAAGTCTATACTAATACGAAAAAATATATTTTGTGAAATATAGGTATAAGTCAGTATATATATAGCGCAAACAAAAATTTTGCAAGGGGAGGGTCCAGGGCCGAAAATCCACCATTTTTGGTATCATGCTCCAATACGCCGGCCAACATATTCTTTTGATTTTGTCGATTTTCGAGAACAAAAACAATACAAAATTAATTATTGAGTAAATAATTAGCATTAATTAATAAAATTAATTTTAATAACAAATACATAATTAATCTTTACGTAATATATACATAGGATTACAGCCAATCGAAAAAAAATCAAGGGCTATGGGGGTCCGGACCCCTAGCACCTCCCCTTGTGCACGCCACTGGTATAAGTTCTTTTATATCGAGACTTCGAACTGAGGTTTCTGGTCTTGATTACACCAAAGATTCATGTGGAATAAGGAAAACTCGAATTTAGAATGCAGCATAGAGTGGAAAAAAAGGAGAATCCGGTACCTAGTTTTGTTTTAGCCATTTGGTCGTTGTTTAGAGTAACGAATTATTCGCTAATTGCCCTCGTTTAACTGTAAAAATTGTGCATAGAGCTCTTCACGTGAATCATTTGAGTACAAACGGAAGTCTACAACGTACCGACTACATTGTCAAAAAACTTCTTTTTTTGTAAATACATTTCCTGACTTTTGGCATTTCTGTATAAATAAATGCTTAAAGAATGACAGGGATTTTTTTTTCATCTTTCATTCGTTGTTCAAAATGTCAAGATCTAGAATGCCATAATGCAGTGGTTCTTAAATTTTCGATCGCCGTGGCCCTCCTTTATGTATCAACCTGCCATCGCGGAACTGCAAGATTTTGAACACCCCTCCCTGACTTTCAAAACATTGCTGAGTGATTTAAAGGTTCTTCAATAATCCTAAGACAACACCTGTTGCTTAAACAGACTTTTTTTTAAAAAAAAACTTAACACTTTTTAACACTTACGTAAACATCTAATTTAAAAAAAATATGTTATAGTAATATCTATGTTATTCAAAAACAAAAAGAAATTAATATCCTTGATCGAAATACATGTTCTAGTAGAGCTTTTTCATTGATGGCAGTTTAGTGATCTAGTCTGGAACGGCACATCTTTCAATTTTTCCCCCGAGGCCTTTCAAGAGTCCGTAAAAGAGAGATGAGAGACATTCGCGAATCCCCTAGAAAAAGGCTGAGTTCCCCCGGGGTCGGCGGACCATTGTTTAAGAACCACTGCCTTAATGCATTTCTAGAGTGATATAGATCGAAATTGAACCCTGCACACTAATATATATTTCGTTATAAAAATAGCAAAACATAGGGTGGAAGTGTCTAATTTCTTTTATATTTGGCATAGATCAATTCCTTTCGAAAAATCAACAAATAAAAAAACCATTCTTCTTCCTCTTTCATTTTTTTTCTCTGTGTTTAACTGGAGGCAATCTCCGATAGCCCAAAATAGTTACTTAAGACTCGTGACGATCGTAAAAACAAAACCTTTTTCTTTTTTCCGTCCGACAACAAACAAGTCAAAAACTGAATACACCCATCTCCTGCGGTTGTAGCGACCGAATTCAATCACCTCGGTCGTCCGCAATTGAATCGTTTCCTGTCGCGTCATCCAAAACAATTCAATGGATCGAAATGTATTTATCGGTCATTTTTCTTCTTCGAGCGGTGGCAACAGTGGCATTCTTCGCATTCCGCCGCGTCTGGGCGCGTGGGTGATGTTCCTTTCTATAAATACTCGCCCGATTGGAATAGAAAGCGCGACGATCGTAAAAAGAATTGAGTTACGCCGCTTTTGTTTCCGCATGCCTGGCGGTAACAAATCAAAAGTCGGTTGCGTCTGGTATCACCAGACGATCGTTGTCACCGACACCCCTTTCTGATGGCAGACGACTTCACGGGCCGCCAGCCATTCAGAGATACTTTTCTACTGTGGATGGCACCCTACAACCAGATCGTATTTCGTCTGCGGCGTTAATTGCTCCACTTTTTGTTTTGAAGCACCCAAAAATTACGCGAACGAATGGGGTTTCGATTTGTTAACAGAGGAAAGAAAGGTTTTGCAATTTACACGATTAAGACATTTTTTTAAAAAATGTCTGTAATAGAGAAATATTCGTAATTGACTCAACTCATTTCAAAACATTTCTTACACTCTTGTTAAATAATTCATATTGCTCAAATATTAATTAGCGTCATATCTTTAAAAATTAATTATATTTTGATTACAGAACGCTTTCAGATCGTCTTTTTTTCGCTCCAGCATAAATATTTACAACTAATATGCCTCGTCATTTAATCAGATGACGAGGTCCACATGTGAGTTGGAACCCAGGGACGTCTTAAGACATGGGACACCTGGGCCCGGGTCAAGGGCCTCGACCACAATGGGGGCATCATCTCATTCTCGACTCAGTCTTAATAAGATCGCGATTCGAATAATTTCAACTGTCAAACATTATTTCTGGTTGTATTCTTCGAAAAAGTGAGATTTTGGACGATATGTCAACAATCTACATGTGATGATCATTTTCCATGTATATGAGTTGGCCGGTCACTATACACCATTTATTCATTCAGTCAAAAGGAGGCCATCTGTTGAGCTGGTTTGTGCGATTGTAAGCCATGTACATTTATTTGTTTCGGTTTATTGTTTATACGCTTTTGACAACGTATGGCATGTACTGTCTACTTTTTAAGGGTCATAGGTGGGGTCTACATTTGTGTAGGGGCCCAGGGCCTCAAGAAATCTTTAAATGTCCCTGTAAGCACCTACTCTCCACTTTCACATGAGGACTTAATCCCTACAGATGTATTGTGCATCGAGCATACACGGCGAATCCTTAAACAGAAAATTTTACTATAGCTGTTGTTTATTATTCAAAACTTCATGATTGATTCAGAAAGATATGGTTGAAATTTTAAATATCAATCTATAAGCACACTACTCGTTAATGGCTATTGACAGAAACCAATAAGATCAATTCGAGCTTCTTAATTTATTGGTTGATTTACTGTTTATTAACGTCACCCTAGTTCTAATGGCGACCGATCTCATAGGGCCATTTTAAAACATAGGCCAATTGGACCTGGATCCAGGGGCTCTGTTTGGGGGGTGAGACCTCGTCTCGCGTTCTCGATTTAGCTTCAATAAGATCATGACCCGGATAATTTTAATTGTCAAATGTTCACGAACATATTTTCCTAAAAATTCAGAATTTCGAACTGTATGCCAACTGGCAACAATGACAAGTCATCCATGTCTAGACCTAGGCCTACCACTATACACCACCATTACTCATTTAGTCAAAAGGCTGATTTGTGAGGGGCCTCAAGACGTTACTGAGTTCTCATATTTCTGAATTACATTTGAGCTGGCCATGTCCCTTTTTGCGCTTATGTACTGTAACGGGCTCACGCTTTTTTTCATTAACATGTCCTTTTGGGTTCTTTGGGGCCAGAATAAATGGCAATTCTTTTCCAACCAACCCGAGAAGTAAAACGTGAATGAAAGACTCAAATTAGGAAGTTTTTAAATGACAGAAGTTTAGAGTAAGTGGTGTGGCATTTGGGGAGTATTGTGATAGTCCGTGTTTCAAGCGTCAAGAGTATTTTGAGAAGTTAAGTGACAGTCAAGAGAAGTTACCCGTGACAGAGAGCCTTTAGTCAAGGTGCATACCATTGCACACCAGTGAACCGCAACTTCAGCTAGGATCAGATAGATTGTCGTTTCGTCGGACATTAAGGTAGGAGTTACCAGTTTAAATATTCGGATCTGTATTTACATTGAAATTGAGCTTAGGCGGTTGGTTATTGATAGTGGTCCGAGTTACGTTATTTCGGTATTGTATATTGTGTGTTTCACCACCGTATTATACTCTCACATATCATATTATTACTTAATCTGTTATTGGTTTAAGTTAAGATCTTAATAAAGCAATATTGAGATTGTGGCAGCTTCTAGTTCTTCATTTATTCCTACACTTCTAGCTCACGCTGATAATCTAGGAGAAGGGCATCTAAGGGGGGCGCCCTTACATTGGCGACCAACGAAATTTAATTTATATAAGCCCAAAGTAAGAGGCGCGAACGAGTTTAGTGTTTTGCCAGAAGTGTACTTTTCCCAGTCCGAAAACGTTACCGAGTTTTTAGAGGGTATTCACAATCAAATACGATTACTTGATATACCCAGTGATTTATCATGTGCTTATTTGAAGGGTCATCTCCTGGGGAGGGCCCAAGATTGGTATCAGATATTTGGGTCAACGTTAGTGCAGAATACAGCCACGAACTTTGCGGAGTAAAGATGGCTTTGTCAAAAGCATTTCCTGGCACCGTAATAACAAAGACTTGAAAATTAGGTTTTATTCGTCACAACAGAGAAAGGATCAGGGCCAACAGATTTTATTTATGATATGTTGAGGCTCCACAAAAAACTCGGACTAAGGATGTCCGAGACAGCTGTAGTGGACCATATTTTCGTTAGACTCGAACCTCAAGTCCAAGATTATGTGGAGGTTCGAAATCCGCAAAACACAGTTCAACTATTGGAGGTCTTATCTAAGTTTGAGGAAAGATATTCATGCAAAACAATGCGGGGTTCGAGGAATAGAGATAATGTTGAAAGACGAGGTTGGAATGAGCGTACGATGTCTAATGCTGATGATAGTCGGAGAAATTGAAGGAATTCGGAAGTCTTGCGTAGACAGAGTAACGGCAGAAATGATTCTAGGGGTAATTACGAGAATGGTCGTCAAGGAAATCAGTGGTTCGACAGTAGGAATAGATTTCAGAGGGATGATAGAAGATTTAACGATAGAGGATGCCAATTTAGAAATGGGGGTCAAAATGACGATTTAGTCGAGGGGACCGCAGAATTAGAGGTTCGAGTGAAGGCGAAGGAAGCGAAGCGATAGGAGGCAAGGGGTCGATTAAATGTTTTGAAGGTTAGAGATGATCAAAATGATCAGACACACACAGTCGGCAAATGAGATGCCGATTAAACTTTCTGCGATATGCATGTCTCCAGTGGAACTACCATATGTTCCTATTTTGTTAAATGATACTTTAACGAAAGCGTTATGGGACACAGGCGCGGAGAAGTCATTTATATCGGAGGAGATATACCGAAAATATTTTTTTATTAGAAAGTAAAAAAATCACGGCAAAGGGAGCTAAATGTCAGAATGTAGGAATTGTGGAATTGAATGTTCGAATTAAGGAGTTTGAGAAGCCTTGGATGTTTCACGCGTTGGCAGATTTAGAATACCCTTGTATTCTCAGGGTGGATTTCAAAAGTGGATCAAAGATTATTTTAGACTTTGATCGAAAATCGGTGGCGATTCCCGATTCGCAAATTAATAAAATGGTTTAAAAGATTGAGGAAGGAAATAGATCTTTCTAAGACAGGGTTGGAAGAAAGACAGAAACAGGAGTTGAGGGATTTATGTAAAAGTTTTAAAGGATTATTTTCAGATAAACCGGGGATCACGCATTTTTTGGATCATGAATTGACACGGGGATAAGCCACCAGTTGTTTCTCGGCCATATCGTTATGATAGTGTTAAACAAACGATACTCGATTATCATGTAGAGCAAATGTTAAAAGAGGGAACCGTAATTCCGATTCAATCCTCGTACGCGTCATCAGTTGTGTTATGTAGAAAAAAATGATGGGTTACCGCCGGATAATCCGGAAGCGTATAGATTTGCTGTCAACTATCGGAAACTTAATTCTATTGCAAAGTATCCCCGGTATCCCTTGCCGTTAATAGATGATCTATTAACGAACATTACCCATACGACAATTATGTCGTCTCTTGATCTCAAATCGGGGTACTTTCAACTTGCAGTAAACCCCAGTGATATAGTTAAAACCGCACGTTTGTTACGAAGAATGTACCTACGCATTTCGTCGTATGCCATTTGGGTTGTCAGGGGCGGCTCCCAATTTTCAGAAGGCAATAGATATCATTCTAAAACCGGTTATAGAGAAATTTGTGAATGTATATATGGATTATTACAAGATGCAGGGTTAACTTTAAATAAAGAAAAATGTAAATTTGGTTGTCATGAATTGAAATATTTAGGTTTGATTATTAGTAAAGAGGGAATTAAAACGGACGAGACAAAGGTTCGAGCTATAGTTGAGATAAAACCACCACGAAACTCTAAGGAGGTGTCCAAATTTTTAGGTATGCCCCAGTGGTACGCGAAATGTAATAAAAATTATCCTAATCTTGGCGAGACTCTTTATAATCTTAAACGAAAACTCAAGAAATTTTGTTGGTTAATAGAGGCGCAGAAGGCATTCGACGCGGTCAAGGCGGCCATAACGAAAGCGCCAGCTTTAAAATTGCCGGATTTCAAAAAGCCTTTCGAGTTGCTTACGGATTCCAGTTCAATAGGTGTAGGCGCGGCTCTAAATCAGGAACAGAGACCAGTAATGTTTGCTTCTCGCACGCTTAGTAATGCGGAGAGGAATTACACTCTAACAAAGAGGGAGTGTTTAACAGTAGTTTGGGCTCTGAATAAATTCAGAACGTATTTAGGTTCACTGCCGATTAAAGTTATCACAGATCACGCTGCATTGATACGTTTAACACATGGTAAAAATTTGTCGAGTAGGATGATTAGGTGGGTTCTAAATTTAGCAGAATTTAATATAGAATGGGAATACCGTCCTGGAACTCAAAATGCAGTGGCTGACTTTTTATCGAGGAACCCGGTTGAAAGTATAATAGGAGAAAAAGTTAATTGTGCAATAATCAGGGATTTGGCACTTTCGTCGCGTGAACAGTTAAGCGAAGAGCAAAGAAAGGGAATTAGGCCACTTCTATAGATATCTGGAAAACCCAGAAGATAGCTCGGTTAATGTGACAATATGTGAGAATTGGTCCCGCGATTTTCGTTTGAGAGGTCTCAGGGGTGTTAATCGTGGATTTTTTCGAATTGTCGAAAAAAAAATATATGTTGCTCCTCATTTTCTTTTGAACATTTTGATACCAACCACGTGATAGTACTACAAAAACTTCAAAAGTTATTCAAAAAATTACAAACAGCAATTTAGTAATAACAGTGTTTAAATGGACAAATGCCCCGCCCACTTATTCTTGATTTCCGCATACGTTTCATTTTTCTGTTTTTAAAAAGCCTCATGAAATATTTAAACACTTGGGTTAATGAGAAGGAAGCTTGCAACTCAACACATTCTTTCTAATGTGTTTTCATTCTTTTTTGGTGATGCTAGCACGTTGTTTTAAATAACTTATCGAAATTCAAAATAACGTTGTTTGAAATCGTTTATCGAAATTCAAAACATTATTTATCTCTCGATTTGAAATGAAAAATACACAACGCAGACCTTCAGGTGAACATCCTAAGAAAAGAAAATTTAGAGGGAACCAATTCATAAATGTATGTCCTCATACAAATGTTGCAAAAAGGAGAGATACAGGTAAATGTGCTTCCAGTAATAAAATCTCAGGAATTCAGACTTCATTAAAGTCTAATCTTGTTAAGGTAAGTGAAAAAAAAAACTCTCTCTCTCTCTCTTCAAAAGATATCGTATTTTTTATTTTATTTCAACCTTTAGCTCTATTTTATCAGTATCGTGCTGTTTAAAATGTCATAAGCCATTAACAATTAATGAAAAGTCCACTCGTGGTTTATGTTCGAATTTTGAAATACATTGTAAAAACTGTGGGAGTGTTTGTACTTTTTCAAGCTGTGAAAACACTGGGAATAAAAATAATGCTCTAGAAATTAACAGAAGATCTATTTTAGCAATGAGATGTATAGGTCAAGGTTTAGAGTCATTAAAAACCATTTATGCTGTAATGAGTCTTCCTAATCCTGTTGAACAAAAATCATATGATGTTATTAATAATAAACTTTCACTTGTTATGAAGGAAGTCGCCGAAGAAAGCATAAAAAGGGCACCTGTCGGAGAAAATTCTTCGTCACCTGATAACCTTTTAACGGTAAGTGGTGATGGGACCTGGAAGACAAGAGGACATTCATCGTTGATTCGAGTATGTACTGTAATAGGGGCCGAAACAGGTAAGGTTTTGGATAGGGAAGTGTTTTCCTCATTTTGCAAAGGATGCGACAGTTATAAAGGTGTAAAGTTTGGTATCAAGTACAATAAATGGCAAAGAGCGCATAAGTTTCATGCAGAAAAAATTATTCTGGCTCTGCTGGTAAGATGGAGGTTGACGGGGATGTTGAGGATTTTTAATCGATCAGAAAAGCTTTACAACCTGAAATATTCGAACGACATAGGAGATGGCGACACAAAAACATTCAATGCCCTTTCTGAAAACAAGCCATACGGCGATGACCATCTTATTCAGAAAATAGAATGTGTATGCCATGTGCAAAAGAGATTGGGGACAAGACTTAGGAAGCTTAAATTAGTATATGGTAAAAAGTAATTATCTGATGGTAAAACTATAGGAGGTAAAGGTAGGTTAACCGATAGTTTAATTGATAAGCTTGCGTATTACTATGGTAATGCTATTCGATGCTATTCTACTAGTGTAAAGGAAATGCGGAAAGACATTTGGGCTGTTTGGGGTCATTCTTGCAGCACTGATGATGAACCAATGCACTGGTTTTGTCCTACAAATCCAAATACATGGTGTAAGTATAATGATGCAATTAATAAACACAAACACACATTTACAAAATTATAAACAGAAACCCTCAGTTGCTAAAGCTGTTTGAGATGTAATTAAGGCTGTATTTGCAAACTTATCTCATCTGGATCTCCTGAAGACATGTTTAGGAGGTAAGACACAGAATCCTAAGGAAGGTTTAAATTCATTAATCTGAAAGTTTTGTCCTAAGACGATTGGTTTTAGTCTTCAGATTGCAAAGATTGCTGCAAATCTACTAGCTACCAGCATTTTTAATGATGGAAATCAAATACTTATTACTACTTTAGAGAAATTTGTCTTAAAAATTAACAAAAGTGTTTGATTGTCCCTGGCTGAACGTGAGAATCGTCGAATCTTTACGTCAAGAAAGAGGAGCGTAGCATCATCTTTTGAATCCCACAGAGCCAAAAAAATAAAAAAGACTAAAGAAATTGTGCTGCTTGAGCAACAGTAAGGCATATCTTATGATCCTGGAGCATTTTAGCATGTAAATTTTAAAATTTATTTTCTCAATTTAAAACTTTAAAGCCTTTTTTCTCAGTTTGTGTTTTTTTCACTTACGCGCATTGCGTTTCAAAAACTATCATACTTTAATATATGTGTGTGTGTGTATAAAACTTCATAGAATTATAAAATCTATCATAATATTTATATATATATATCCTAGCTATTTATAGTATTATATACTTTTAATTTTTTGAAACATTTCAAAAAAGTTTAATTTTTTAAAAAAATTTTTAAAAATATACTTTTTTATTTTTAAAAATGTTATTTTTTATTCTATTTATATAAAATAGGCTACAATGTAATAAGGATATATTTGACTTTATAAATCAACTTATTGTTAGTAATTAGAATTATTATTGCAGAAAATATCATGCGCGTCGTAAAACTTACTATTTGTTTCTTACAAAAAATTTTCTTATTTTTATGTGCTTATTATTTTTAAAATTATGATTATATTTTAAACACTTTATATTTTTTTGAAACTTTATTCCTGTATAAAAAATGTGTAAAAGAATCAAATTATTTCATTTTAACCTCGAAGAATTATTTCTAGTCGAAAATTGTTTATATTTTGTGCTCTCGAAACATTTGTAACACCCCTGAGACTTATTAATCGAGGGCTTGTTGTTTTATGCGAAATACGCAACGTCGTTAGGTGAAATGCGAGTATACATTCCAAAGTCTTTAAGAAATGAAATAATGTGAGAAAATTTCACGACAAGCCCCTAGCAGGTCCTGTAGGACGCTTTAAGACTTACCATAAAATAAGGGACGTTTGTTATTTCCCGTATATGAGAAAATTTATTAAACTATGTGTCTCTACATGCCACATGTGCCAGGTTAATAATTATAAAAACACGTTACCAGCTGGTCGCTTAATTCCGATAATCTCAAATTGTCCAAATAAGATACGTTAGATTTGTTAGCTCCGTACCCCCTGCGTCGCGAGTGAGACGTAACTGGTATGTTTTAGTAAATACAGATCATTTCAGCAAGTGGGCTGAAATCATATCCCTTAAAAAGACCGCGGCTCGAGTAATAGCGGAGACTTTATTTGATAATTATATACCGCGCTATGGAGCTCCAGTAAAATTAATAAGTGTGATAACGGTCACCAATTTATATCCGATATTTTTGAACATTTGAGTGATAGATTAGGCATAAGGCATGTGAAGACTGTTGTATATAGACCTTAGGCAAATAGAACCGAACGCGTCAATCGCGATCTTGTGCAAATGATTGCAAATTATGTGAATGATCAACATGATACATGGGCCAGTTCTTAGTGAGTTTGCTTATTCTATTCGTACGGCAGTGAATGAAACGACGGAAAAACCCCCTGTAGAATTATTTTTAGGTCGAAAGTTGATTACCCCATTTCAGAAATTAGTGATGGTATCGGACGGAACTGAATTTGCAGTAGGGATATTGAGAGATTGTTTGATGAAGCTAGACGAAACACAAAGGCTAAGCATGAAAAGTGGGCGAAATACGTATTATGATAGACGCAAGCGCGATGTGCAAATTAAGGTGAATGAATGGGTCTTGATAAAAACGCATCCTTTAAGTTCAATAACAAAGAAAGTGGTATATATATATATAGCTAAATTTAAACCAATATTTGAAGGTTCTTATAGAGTGTTAAAGGTAAAACAAAATAATTGAGTGATTTGGAGATCGGGAAAAAGGTTAACAGTTAATGTCGATCAAGTTAGAATATATCATCATAGGGAAAGTGACGAGATGGAGATAGGAACCGGTAATTCGGATAGCAATAGTTCACGCTATAAATCAAGTAATTTTGAAAGCATGCAATGGAGATCAAATGAGTCGCAGTATGGTAGGAAGAAGGGGTCAGGTGTAAAGCGTGAATTAGAGGAAAAGGGATAAGTTTTTTTTAAAGAAAGATCAGGGTGAGAGGCACGCAGGTACGACTGATAAGCGCGGACCACTTATCATATCAGCACCAAGCTCTTGGACAACAACAATTAACAGAACTAAAAAAAGGAAAAAAGAGAATCTCGCGTACAAACGAGCATTGAACTCCGAATCGAGAGGACCAGAGAATAAACAGAGGAAGGGTCCAGGAAATAAGGGTGAAAAATGACAGTTAACTTTGTCCAGTAATAATGAATTGCAATGTTCTAGAAAGAGACGCAGAGGAGATGAAATAGTGATGCCCAATACCAGTGGGTACAATCTCAGACTAAGAAGAGGGGCAAAAGCGGAGTCCCGACCAACCAATGAGAAGAGGACTCAAGAAGAAGGACGAGTTCGAGCCAGTGGAAGTGGTCAACAACAGCATTGCCAGGAGAAGAAAGAAGGAGCGAACAGCAAACGGTCCCAATCTCTCGAGGTTCTGTTAGGAGATGTCAGCTACAGGTAATAAGAATCAGATTGTATCGTTTCATTATATATTCTTTCAAACAAGTGGTCGAAGAATTATTGCAAAGAAGCAAGTCATTTTTTAAAAAATTTTCTTAGTCAAGCAAAAGTTGACACTACAATGAATGCATTTTTCTAGAAGACGGAAAAATGAGCTTTTGACTCGTAAATTTTTTTTCCAAAATTCTGGAGAAAACATTTGTAAATATGCATTTGTTTACTTTCTTTATGACTTCGCTGAGATGCGACAAATCCTTTGGTTGTTTGTTTTAAAGGTTTATTGAAAAAATGTTTGTAATTGTATAATGTGTGTATATGTATTGTTATATTGATTCATATTAGGGTACATCTGGTTTGGGGGAACGCGGCGTAGACAGATTATTAACAATAACACTAACAGCGCTGCGCGATTAGAGGGTTTTTAGAAGTTTATTTAAAAAACCAGATGAGGTGTATATATGAAAATTAGTTGTAATTTAAAGTTGGTATATAAAGTATGGAATTTGTAAAATGTAATGGTTTTATGTGAAAATTTGTTATTCCACGTGACTTAAGAGTTTTTATTTCAGGGTGGCTGACCCTGAATTGTTGAAAAGAAGCAGATTTTTTAAGACAAAATTGTAAATCCGACAAGATGGAAAAGACATATGTTATATAGAAGAAGATTGTAATAGTTTTTAAGTAGCATTAACTAGAATTAAGTTAAGGTGTGTGTGGCCCTGTTTTTTCCAGGTAAAACGTATATGGTTTTTTCCCGGGCCCGTTGCCTGAATAGGACACACCAACGTATTTGTATAAAGGAGAATCTACCGTGATTAAAGTACATAACTGATAATGTTGGACTAGTTATTTGAGTAAAATTATTGTGGCTGTCAAGAGTTCAAATTAGAGAGGAATATTAAAAATTAAAGTTAGGATGAATAGTAAAAATTAAAGTTTAAGTTGAATATTGGATATTAATCGTTAAAATAGCTATTCGAAGTTAAAATTTAAATGGAATTTTGAAAGTTAGAAGTTCAGAAAAATAAAATTTATGCACGTAATTTCTTAAGAGTCATTAAGACCCTCGAATAAATCACGTTTTGCTTCTTGGAGGGGATTGTGACGGGCTCACGCATTTTTTCATTAACATCTCCTTATAGGTTCTTTGGGGCCAGAATAAATGGCAATTCTTTTCCAACCAACCCGAGAAGTAAAACGTGAAGGAAAGCTGCAAATTAGAAAGTTTTTGAATAACAGAAGTTTGGAGTAAGCGGTGGGGCATTTGGGGAGTGTTACAATAGTCCGTGTTTCAAGTGTCAAGAGTATTTCGAGATGTTAAGTGACAGTCAAGAGAAGTTACCCGGGACAGAGAGCCTTTAGTCAAGGTGCATACCATTGCACACCAGTGAACCGCAACTTCAGCTAGGATCAGATAGATTGTCGTTTCGTCGGACATTAAGGTAGGAGTTACCAGTTTAAATATTCGGATCTGTATTTACATTGGAATTGAGCTTAGGCGAGTTGGTTATTGATAGTGGTCCGAGTTGCATTATTTCGGTATTGTATATTGTGTGCTTCACCACCGTATTGTAACGGCGTGGCACATAGTACACAAGGAGGCTTGACGCATAGCACACGATAGACTAGAAAGAGGGCGCTGCTGTGAACTGTTTTGGTTTTTTTGAGCGGGAAGAAGAGAAGAAAAAGACTCGAACGAAAAATGGAGGAAGCTGTTTGTAGTTCCTGATGTAATTTTTTAATTGTAAATGAAATTATTAGTATAGTGATGTGTTTGAAGGAAATAATAAAACGGTAAATCCGGTTAATTAGAGCTCATTAATTCACCCACAAGACGATCTTACAGACTGGTGGCAGCGATGAGACGAAACTAAAAACAGTGTCTTTAACAACAAAAGAAATAGTTGGGGTAAGTACTTTTTCTATCTGAAAGTACCTTCAGGCGTATTTTAAATTTGATCTCAATTTTTGTATTAAAATATGGGTACAAATTAAATACAGCAATCATTCTTAATTCACTTTTTGTATTAAATGTTGGATTTTGATTATTTTAAAGCTTTTTACTTATCCCTGCTATTCTTGTTAATTTATGATTTGTTTTTAAATAAAAACAAAAGTTTATCCTATAAAAAGGGAAGAAAATTTATTTTGTCTGTGGTTGAATTGAGTACATAAAATTGTTCTTTTTAGTTTTAGTTAGTGTATTCTGATTTAAAACTGTGTTTTCTATGTGTGTGAGATATAAATTAAAAGATTCTCTCAACGGTGTTTTTTTAAAAAAAAAAATCTGTATTGTAATAAACACAATATTAAGAATTTGTGAAGAATGAATGATAAATAACTTATGAAAATTGTGATTATAGTACGATTTGAAGGTGCAGTGAAAAAAAAAAAAAAAATATATGTATAAAGTGTATATTTAAGTAGAAATATTTTTGATTTTGCTGAGTCAACGAAATATTTATGACGCTTCTCCTTTACTGTGAGAAAAAAAAAAAAAGCTGACTAATTACGTTTCAGAAGTTCTCAAGGTTAAATGCATAAATTAGGTAGCTATTCGAATCATATAAGAATTTGTTTTTTATAAGTTGTTCAGTAAAATTTTTGTTTCTGTGGGTTCGGAATACAAGCTGAATTATTTTACACTCATTATTGTGTTAGATTTTTTTGTTGTTGTATAGAAGTGTTTGGTTTTTCTGAAAAAAAAAAGTAAATCTGTAGATTTTATTTGAATGGTGTTCTTTGATTTAAAAGTGGTCATTACATTGAAACATTTTTAGTAAAAAATGTGTTTGTTTTTAAAATATGAACATCTATTATTATTTTCGAGTTAAGGGTGAAGTTGTATAATTTCTATAGATAGAATTTTTTTAACATATTTGCTCGCATTTGTTTGTTTTAAATTGAAAATAAATGACAATTAATGAGTGACAAATTAAATTTTGAAGAGACTTTATGAAGAAATAATTTGGACTTAAGGTGTATGTTATTGTTTTGCATTGAAATGTTTATTTTTGTGCTTGTTTGATTATTCTGGTATTGCAGTTACGTAGTTATTTTAATCACTTGAAACTTTTGAAAAATAGAATTCGAAAGTGCTGAATATGTATGTATTCGTTATAATTTAAGTGTATATTTGTGCATATTTTGGTACAGTGCAAAATCGATAACTACTTTTAGTTAATTAATATATCGAAAAATAAGTTTCTTACTCGTTTTATTTTGATTTTTTTTTTGGAAAGCATTCTGATCTTGTTAGTCCCTAAATCATGGCATATTTAGCTAAAGGTAATAAACCTGATCTTTTGTCAGTATGTGAGGAAATGGGGGTTGAAGTAGATCAGTCCAGCAAGGTGGTAGATATTAAAAAATTGATTCTAAATAGCGAATCTTATGTTGAAGAGGAAGTGAAGATAATTCTCGACAGAGTCATTAGTGATAGGAAAGAACGAGAAAGAAGTAAACAAGAAGAAAGGGAAAGAGAAGAGCGAATGGCTCGAGAGGCCAGACAACACGAATTAGAATTGAGAAAATTAGAATTATCGCAGCAGAATCAACCATTAAATGATGAATCTGGAAGAAGAGTTGAAATTGGACCTAAGATTCAATTGACACAAATCACAACTAAATTTGATGAAAAACATGATGAGATTAGTTTATATTTGATTAATTTTGAAAGGAAGGCAGAATTAGCTCAAGTACCAAAGAAGGATTGGGTGGCCTACTTGTTGGCGGTTTTACCAGCAGAACTCTCTAATATGCTAGCTAGAGAACCTACCGAAAGGGCAAATAATTATGATTTTGTAAAAGATCTTATATTGAAAAGGTACAGGTTGAACAGCGAAAAGTTGAAGCAATGTTTTTACAGACATCAAAAATCAGCAGAGAAGTCTTGGAGGAATTATGCTCATGAGCTGAATAGTTATTTTACGGAATGGATAGCTGAATTGCAGGTTAAAACTTTCGAGCAACTGAAAGATCTATTAATAACTAAACAATTGAAGTACCGCGTTCCAGCTGAAGTAAGAGAGCATTTTCTTGATGATTGATCAAGTTAAAAACTCCCTATGAACTTGCAGAGAAATTAGATGAATATGAAAGCATCAAACAGAGTTTCAGAAGAGAAATCCCTAAGAAAAATAGTTACAAATTCCAAGGTGGTGTAAATTATAGTGGTGCCAGACCAAAGGAAACTCCTAAAGATTTCAAGTCAAAATTTCAAATAAAAAAGGAACCTGTCCATGAAAAAAAAAAAATCACGAGAAAGACTTTGAGAAGAGAAGACAGCTTCGATGTTATGAATGCGGGTCTTATTCACATCTCAGACCACAATGTGATAAACTAAAGAAGAATTACGAAACAGTCGCGTCTAATGAAACTGTTAGAAATGGTACTGATGTATTGGCTCCATATACAAGTTTAGGAACAGTGAATGGAATTGAAATGCCTATACTACGAGATACTGGTGCAACTCTCGATTTAATATGTAAAAAATACGTAAAGCCTTCCATGTTTATAAATGAAACTGTGTGGATTCGAACTCCTCTGGAGGAAACCGCAGTGTGTCTTCCGATGGCTGAAATTGAGTTGGACTGTGTGTTTGGTCATGTGATTACGAAAGCTGCTGTTTTGAGAGATTCATTAGATCAAGGAAAATATCTTTTGGGAAATAAGACTGCTGCATTGTTTGAAGAAGTGAAGAAAAATAAAGAAATACAAGTGTATATGGTGAACGCTGTTGAAACACGTTCGCAGAAGAAATTGACTGAAGAGAGTAAACAAGATCTTAATATGTCAGAAGAAACTATTCCTGAAAGTAACGAAAAGAATAAAGAATCTCCGGACGACGAACTGGATGATATTTTGCCTTTAATTCAACCTGAAATTTCTGAATCAAATCTTATAAAATTATCTCATAAAGATTTTGCAAAGGAACAAATGAACAGTGCTGAATTAAAAACACTGTTTGAAGAAGCTAAAAGCGGGTCTTCAAAGAAAAATCATTATATTGTCAAAAATAACTTACTATTTTTCCAAAAAGAAGATAAGGATGGCACTAAACGTAAATGTTTGGTTGTTCCCGAAAAGTATAGAAAAAATTTGATGACGATAGGTCACGAGGCGACTGCAGCTCATCTAGGAGTAACTAAAACGAAAGATGCCATATTCAAAACATTTTACTGGCCTAAATGCTTTAGTGATGTTGAGGACTTTGTAAAGACATGCGACAAATGTCAAAGGGTGGGTAAAACCGCAAGATAAAAAAGAAGGCCCCACTAAAAATTGTTCCTGTAATAACTGAAATTTTCACAAAGATTAACATCGATGCAAGTGGACCTTTACCAATGACACCGTCAGGAAATAAATATATAATTACGGCGTTATGTATGTCATCAAGGTATCCTGATGCCTTTCCTGTAGCAAACCTTGCTCAACAACTGTTGTAAATGCATTGTTACAGATTTTCAGCCGAATGGGGTTCCCAAGAGAATTACAGACTGACCAAGGCACGTCATTCATGAGTGCACTAACTACAGAATTTTTAGAAAGATTTGGAGTTAAAGTAGTTAGAAGTTCTGTTTATCATCCACAAAGTAATCCTGTGGAAAGAATGCACAGAACATTGAAGAGGATTCTTCGTGTCCTGTGTCTGGAGGCAATTCCAGATTGGGAGAAAATTCTTCCTCAAGCCCTCTTTGCCCTAAGGACTGTTATACACGATAGTACTGGGTTTTCACCAGCTGAACTAGTTCACGGGAAAAATCTAAGGACTCCTGTGATGTTATTGTACGAGAAACTGACAGAAGAAGAGCATGTAGAAAGCAGTGTTGTGGATTATGTATTTGAACTCATTAATAGAATGAAAAGATGTCAGGAATTGGCAATCCTACACATGGAAGATTCCAAACAAAAACAGAAGTTGTGGTATGATCGCCGGACCGTTAAGCGTCAATTTCAACTGGGTGAACTGGTTTTGGTCATAGCTCCATCCAGGCCTAACAAGTTATCTGTTCAGTGGGTTGGCCCTGGAGAAATAGTGCATCAACTCTCTGAGACAAATTATGTGGTCAAATTCCCAGAGAAGGATAAAACCCACGTTTATCATGTTAATATGCTAAAACCTTATCACCAACGAGAGGAAAATATTAACTTATTGTGCATTAATCCTTTAAAGCATGACGAAGAAGAAGACATACCTAGTTTGGAACTTGAAAACGAAAGGTCGGGATGGTCCAAAATCCTCAGCGATGTGCAGTTAAATTCAAAATTATCTCAAATTCAACGAGGACAGCTCAAAGGACTTTTATATGAATATAGTAATCTTTTTTCGAATATTCCTGGATGTACCGATTTAGCTGAACATGATATTGAATTAGAATCTGAACGAGCAATTGTTGCTAAGCCTTATCGTATGTCTCCTCGACAAATTGAAATTCTCAAATCAGAAGTTAATAAGATGTTAGAACTGAAAATAATAGAGCCAGGAGAATCTGATTTTACATCTCCATTAATACTTGTTGAAGCTCAGGGAAAGGAAGCAAGGCCCTGTATCGATTACAGAAGGTTGAATAAAGTAACTCGGACACAATTCTTTCCCTTGCCTAATATCGAGGAACTTTTTTTTTTTTTTTTTTTTAGAAAAGGTATCTGCAGCTAAATATATCTCTATCTTGATCTTACTCGAGGGTATTGGCAAATACCCCTGAGTCCCCGAGCGCAAAGGTACGCATCGTTTGTGACCACATTTGGAACTTTTAAACCATTGAGGTTACCTTTTGGTCTGAAAAATGCGCCCTATTACTTTAGTCGACTTATGGCTAACTTATTAAGAAATTGTGAAGACTTTGCAGTCCCCTACCTAGATGATATAGCTATCTTTTCACTAGCCTGGGATGATCACCTAAAAACATCTAAAAGATGTATTTGAGCGCCTACGCTCCGCTAAATTACATATCAAGCCATCCAAATGTCAATTTGCTCAAGCATACGTTAAATATCTTGACATTTGGTAGGCCAAGGCTTAAGAACACCTGGAGAATTAAAGGTTCAGGTCATTAAAGATTTCCCAATCCCCACTAACAAGACGCAAGTTAGAGCCTTTTAGGATTATCTGGCTATTATAGAAGATATATTCCCGAATTTTCAGTAATCGCAGCTCCACTGACAGATTTACTTAAGGGCCGAAATCGAAAATCAACCGTTGACTGAACACTTTTGCCAGAATGCATTCGAGGAGCTCAAGACAAGACTATCTAAAAATCCAGTTTTATACAGCCCTGATTTCACAAAACCCTTCATCATTCAGTGTGATGCATCCAATCTTGGAATAGGCGTTGTGTTGTCGCAAGTATGTGAAAACGAAGAACATCCCATCATGTTCCTGAGCAAAAGCTGTCGCTTGCAGAGCAGAAATATAGCACTACGGAAAAAGAATGTGCAGCCATTATTTTTGCCGTGCAAAAGTTGAAATGCTATCTTGATGGACACCAAAAATTTGTCATACAAACTGACCATAATCCCTTGGTCTGGTTAGAGAAAAATACTGGGACTAATCCAAGACTCTTAAGGTGGTCCTTAATTTTGCAAGCATTTAATTATGAGATTGCTTATCGGAAGGGAAAACAGAATCAGAATGCTGATAGTTTAAGCCGTATCCCTTAAAACTTGAAAAAAAAAAACGCACACACTTGTAAAGAGAATTGATGGAAAAATAAGAATTTTCTTTGTATTATTTTTTTTTTTTTGTGTCCAGAATGATTGGTATTAGTATTAATATTTGATATTAGTATTTTAATTTTTGATATTTTGTATTTGTATTTTGATATTTGGAATTTTTTATTTTAAATTTTGATATTAATATTTAGAAGGAAAAAATTTTGATATTTGTATGTTAATTTTGATAATTAATATTTGTTTTTGTGTTTTAAAGTTTGCATTTGGTAGCAGTATTTCACCAAATGATATTTTGTATATGTTAAAGTTCACATAGATTAGTAGGGATAAGTTTAATGCCTTCCTTAAAATAAGGTACTAATTTCGGATAGAACAGGTACTTGCACGTTATTTTTTTTAAAAATATTTTTAGCTCCGTTTAAAAGAAAAGGATTTCAAGAAATAACTCTTAACTCTCTACTGCTGCATAAACTGATCCTATGTCAAGTATTTTCAGGTATCACAGTAAAACTTTCCACTCAACTATCGTGAAAAGTTTTCTCCAGGATGGGAGGAAATAATTAGACTGTAACGGCGTGGCACATAGTACACAAGGAGGCTTGACGCATAGCACACGATAGACTAGAAAGAGGGCGCTGCTGTGAACTGTTTTGGTTTTTTTGAGCGGGAAGAAGAGAAGAAAAAGACTCGAACGAAAAATGGAGGAAGCTGTTTGTAGTTCCTGATGTAATTTTTTAATTGTAAATGAAATTATTAGTATAGTGATGTGTTTGAAGGAAATAATAAAACGGTAAATCCGGTTAATTAGAGCTCATTAATTCACCCACAAGACGATCTTACAGTATATTCTCTCACATATATTATTACTTAATCTGTTATTGGTTTAAGTTAAGATCTTAATAAAGCATTATTAAGATTGTGGTAGCTTCTAGTTCTTCATTTATTCCTACACCTGTAGCTCACGCTGATAATCTAGGAGAAGAGCACCCGAGGGGGGCGCCCTTACACAACGTGTCTAAGGCGCAAACGAATTGGCGGTCCAAAAGGTTTAGGGGCGCAAAAAAATTAAAGGATAAAAAAAGAGAAGAAAAATAAAACTACAGCGAAAGTATCACCACCTAGCGAGTCATTTATGCGTCGCGTTTGTGGACGCGCATAGTGATAAAAACCTAACTGGCAAGGTAAGAACTCAAGAAAGGGTGATCTGGAAATAGTGGGAGGGAGAGGGGCATAACAGTTTGAAATGCTTAGGCACCAGGCAGGTTAAAAACGGCCCTGGAGCTGGTATCCTATTCTCCGCCAACGTGAGGAGTTTGAATCTCGACAGATTTAACTTGCATTGGTCCCTCTTTTTATAGGTTGTGAATGATCCTTAGCACTGGCGTAGCTAGTCCTTAGTGGGCTCTGTATCAAAATTCCTTGGGCCCCTTTTTTGAGGCTCCTTAACATGTTACAGTTTTTTCTTACATATTTTGGGTTTCCTCAAGCTTAAGGGCCCCGTATCATTGATACGGCGGTAGCTCCGACCTTAATCCTTAGTGTCACGAAATCTTGAACCTACGAATTTGCAGTCATGAACACAAGTCTACCCATGGATTTTGATTTCTAGGGGATTCAAAAAAAATTATTCTACTCCGTATATTTAATAATCTTTAACAATTAAAGTGATTTAAATAATCATTACTTTTAGTAAAATAATTAAATTTATTTACCTAAACTATTAGCACAGTATTCATTTCCCTGAACTATCAGAGTAAGTTTGCATAGAGGGACTTAATCCTTTGTAAAACAATAGATTCATCGAATTTTAAGTCAAGTATCTGTATAAACGCTGTCAAGTATAAACGCTTTTCGTTTGATCTGTTGAAAAACGCTATTTCTTGTTGAAATATTCGTTATAGACACTGATTTCTAATGGTACGGAACTGGGTAATATGCAAGAAGATATTTCCCTCTCGTCTTTCATATCATAGAAATCCTGTTATTATAGAGAGAGAGTTTTCCCTTCTAAAAAACTACTCTTAAACGCGAAGCACATTTTCAGACAGAAAAATGCCTCAATTTTCATGAAAATTTGCAACATTATAACTCATACATCTGTTAACAATATAGTGTTTCTAAAATTTCAAAACAGTTCATGAATATTTTTTAACACCTGAAAGGACAGCTCATTTAACATTATGATATAGGAGAAAAAACGCGAAACACATTTTATACCAGAAAAAATGGCTCAACTCGGTCAAAAATGTGAAATATGATATGCTGTTCTCTAAGGGATAGTGAAGCCAGAATATATATATATATAATATTAATTTTTCATTTCTTTTATATCTGAAAAAAGTATCTAATTCGGGTCCGATTCTTTAACATTAACCGAAGACAGCCTTAAACTCTCGACATCAATAACTTTTCTCCTTTTCCCTTATGGTTTCTATTAAATTATTTTTTGTTTGCTTTAGGTGTGTATGCGTAGAACCCTAATATAATACCTTAATCAGTCCAATAAAGCATCTTTGATCCTTTACAAAAAAATGTATTGTTTATTAACAATGCAGAAGCAACTATGCTGTAGGTGACTGACCTCGTAATTCTAAGCCATGGTTTTCTAACGAGGACGACTAGCTCGTATCCTATTCTATAAATTCTACGACCAAATGAGGACTTTGAATACCGTCAGAGAATTGACGTGTATCAGCCCAGTGGCGTAACGGAGAATATTAGGGCCCTTTGCAAAACCAGGTCTTAGATCCTAAGTCGGATCTTACAAACGATTACGTACTTGGCGTCAGTCAGGCTTTGGGCCCCCAAGAATTCTACCCCCACGTTAAGGGGGTTTCACGTTACGCCACTGTATCAGCCCCAGAGGCGTAGCTACCACCGTATCAATGATATGGGGCCCCCAAGCTACAGGGATCTAGCATGTGTAAATACAGTATTACTAATAGAGCTTACTTTCTGAAAAAGGGCCCCGAAGAAGATTTGATACTGGGCCCACTCATAACTAGCTACGCCAGTGATCAGCCCCTTTATGCAACGGGTCTAATGGTAACAGGATCTGAACCCATGATTCGATGGAAGTAATGCTGGCCATAATTGATCGCGACCATAAACAATTCCTTTTTTTAGTGCTAACTTTTGAATATCTTATATCATTCGGGTATAGTTAGAAGTATATAGTTAGACTTTATCATTATCATTAATAAATATTTGACAGTATATTCAATTTTCTCGCTCGCTATATTTCTCATCCAAAATTGGCTTATTGTACTTTTGAAGGATAAATATTTTTATGGGTTAGGTTTTTAAGAAGTTTATAATGCTTTTTTCCAATTAAACCAATATTTTTCCTTTTTCCGTCAGAAAGAAGTTTTTACACATTA
Source organism: Trichonephila clavipes (assembly GCA_019973935.1). Lineage (NCBI taxonomy): Eukaryota > Metazoa > Arthropoda > Arachnida > Araneae > Nephilidae > Trichonephila > Trichonephila clavipes. Next base: position 1,629,653 of record BMAU01018915.1, read on the forward strand.
TAACACATTACACATTAACATAACACGCAAACATTTATTTGGTGCTTCTGTATTTTTACATTCTATGTGGATACTGTTCCAAACAATTTTTTCGATTTACTATTTGTAGAGAGATTACACTTCAGATGAGGAAAATCTAATTTGAACTAATGTTGAATTTGTTTTTTGAAACCAACGACGGTAAAAAATATAGTAAAAAGAAGAGCGAAAAATGACCCGTGGAACTTTAAGAGATATGACTGCCCGCATAATTGAAATTGTGTTATTCTTCAAAGATTCTGTCGTTTCAGAAGTTATAAAACTGGGGGAAAGTTTTAGAATCTTTATTAGATAATTGAAAAAGGAGCTTAAGATCGAGAAATCCCGCCATGCTTTTTAATATACCTTTTCCAAAAATTTCAGAAATACTTCATAAAACAGCTTCAGCAAACAGGCGAGCCAATCTCATTCCGTAAGCGAAATATTCTCAAATTACTGAATGAATTTCTTCATCGCCGTCTTTATGAGTTTACTGGGCACCTGAATCAACCCGGAGTAGACTCAGACCGGGGTTTTGCAATGTCTTGGACGTATATCTTTGAATCTTAATGCGTCTCGCAGAGGGGGATGAACGGTATGCAGATGTTTGGATAGGCTAATTCAGGCGATAGAATTACAAGGTTAATTAACGCCTCCACAGATTTTTAATGTCCGCTGTGCAAACATAACACGTCACAAGAGGTTAAAGACATTGCAACTTCAATTAGCGTAAGCTTGTGTCGTATGCTGGGGTGAACGTCCCAGCCTTCACCTTGAAATTATTCAAAACGGCATGCGGGAAATGGAAGGATCAACGCACCAAGACGTGGCAGTGAAGAATATATTTGCAACTTAACGGCCCACGCGGTGGAAGGATGGTAGATTGTTGTCACCTGTTGTCAGATTCTACAAAACTGTTTCATGGGATTGGATCTGGATGGGTCCATCTGCCGACAGCTTTGGCGTGTTGTCCTTGAGCACTTCTTTAGGGATATCTCTTGTATGCTGTCCTTGAATCTTTCTTGGGGTTGAACTCTAAAGAAAGATTCAAGGGCATATATATATATACCGTCAATATTTGTTGTGCGATGTTAATGCAAAGAGGTCCCATGATTTTGAACAGGTGTATGTGTCTGTCATGACTAAGTTCAATGTCATTTCCATAGTCTTTCCTTGATGCTGATTGGAGATTTCAAGCAACAGTATACAACATGTGCCGAAGAACTCAAACCGAGAGAGGATCAAAGATTGCAATAAATTCATAGAACTTTGATAACAGAAATTAATTTTTTCAGCGTTGGTAGGTGCTAATTAACATAAAAGATTGGAAATAATTTTCTTAGTTTCTTGATGCAGGCAAAAAGAGGATTTATCTTAATCTGATGCGGCAATAAATCCAAAATACTGCAAATAGACATAAAAATAAGTTCATTAATTAAATTTTAAAAAAACAGCAAATAATCATTAATATGCATATAGCGTCGACTATAGTTGCATAAAAAAAAAGAGATGAGCGCAAAAAAATTAGACATCTATACACATCGAAGTACTGTTTATTTATAAGAAATGACATACTTATGAGCTTAAAGAGTTGTAATTCTAGAAGTTTACTATTTTTTCAAAAAGACCTGGGATAATATACCTCGAATAAATCACTCCAAAACATAAGAGCGTAGGGGGGGGGTTCGTAAACAGGGGGTGCGCGTTATACGGCGAATATACCTCAAAATTAAAAGAATTTAGTTTCAAAGTATAGGTGCTCGTTGTACGCCGTATTTTACGGTAAATGCATGTATTCGAAAAATTTTGGATTCGTCTGTAAATTGATTGTGAAACGACGTGATCCAGTAGAATTGCTTCATTACACAGCTTTTTGCAACAAGGCATTTTATTCCAAAATTAATTAAGCTAAATACTATATTCTTTAGCAAATTTTTGCTTTTCACTGAAAAAAAACCGATGCGGAAGGTAATGCAAAAGATAGACGGAGCTCCAGAAGGTCCCTGTCGACTTGCCAGCCGACCCTTTAAGCCCCCTAGGTGGGCCTCTTTCACGCCTCCAATCATCTCTAATTGGTGAGCGTACGGATGAGCACACAGCCCTCGCTTGAGTCAGAGCTCCATTGGCGCTAGGAGACAATTGGATGGCGCGTCTGAAACCACTCCGTCGCCACATATAGAAAACCATCTGGAAGGCTATAAATCACTCTGTAACTTTAACACTGAGGGTATGCCTTCATCACAACAGGCCTCCATTCTTTTTCATTCAAACAGTTCGCGATCCACATGTGCAAAGCGACCCGGCAATGGATATTGTTTACAGAAATGTCTTTTCTATAGGTTGAGGTGTTATCTAAAGGTCGGGGAGGGAAATGGTGTGCCTTCAACATAGCCGCCATCAGAAGTGGCGAGACACCTGTTTGCCCTCAGGCATGAGGGAAGAAGATACGATTTCTTTTGGAACATACAATGTCCGATCTGGGCATTCCGATCACCCCACACATCAAACCTGACAAGTATTGTCGGGAAGTATTCTACTAATGAGCTGACTCTACAATTGTGTATTAGTGTCGCCTTATGAAGTAATATAAAAGCTATTGGTGATGGACACCAAAATTCTGAACCTTAGTCATGTGTAGAGGATACCTTATTTAATATCCGCTCTCCAAAGCTCCACACCATGCCAACGCAAGGGCCTTGAGCCTCTGCCAGAACTACTACCGGAACTCGAACCTACGATTCAGCACAAATAACGCCGATCACGAGTTCGTGACAATCACCACTTGGCCACTACAACCTGTAGATTTGGCAGCTGATTGTTACTGAAGTGTTAAAAGTTATTTATTATCATTTCCTTTCCCAATGTTAAGAGCAATATTTAAATGAATGATTTGGGTATTTTTTCTTCTCACGGGATATCTAGGCGGGAAGTGTAATGTCTCGATTTCGTATATCCTGTGTCAAGGTATCCGTTTAGTTTCTCATCCGTTCGTCTCTGAACTGTCGCAAATCATTTCTCCTCAACGGCTCTTTTATCGCAACCATTAAGATAAACTAACACTCTCTTTATCGTGGCTATTAGTGTCATCATCGCAGAAATAAATCGGTGGCATATTTTCAATTTCGGCTTTGTAATGATTTTTAACTTGACTTTTTTCATAACTTTCTGCAATTCGTTCGCTGGGGGCATTTACTGGAAGCTTCTACTGAAGAAAATAAGATGTGTGCAAGTTTTTTTTTGGTTCACGTCGTTGACACATGTTAACTTTTGTTAGTCAGAAGATGATATATCACTGTTAAATTCGCTTTTATAGGGACTTATCAAAAATTTCTCCATTTTTTTTTACTTCGATACCTATAATAATTAAATTGATTTTGTATAACATCTTTATTAGTACTATACGAAGAAGATATATAATTTATCTCAAGACATTAAAGTTAAGAGTGGGGGGTATTGATTGACGTCACAATTAGAAATCTTTTACCGACGGACATCGTAATTTTGAACCGCGGTAAAGGAAACGACGAGGCCAGATGTAAGAGATGTCTACTCTCTTAGTTTCTATATAAGCTGACGAAAAGGATTTTGAGCTCTGACATATATTTAACCTTTAACTCCTCAATTTTTTAAATTTCTATGAAAAAAATTATATCAGCTTGTTCTCAAGTATTACTAAAAGGGAAAAATACATATAAAAAAATTAAGCTGTTTTAAATTGAATTTCAGTCACTTCTTTTGTTTGTTGCATAAGTGCAGCATTGCGCAGTAGTGCTGTAAATTACAAAACTTTTTTTTATATGAGGATTTCATTATTCATCATAAACTGCTTAAAGTTCTTACCTGGTAATTTATTTCGTCAATAAACAAGAGGAAGTATAAAATACAATGGATTCTTTTTATAGCAAAAATATAGTTCTTGAGGCATTAGAGATTTTTATAATTGTTGTGATTTCTGGGAAAAAATGTACTTCCATCTAGTGAAAAAATTAGCATGTTTTTCGGTGTAGTAATCTTTTTTTTCTCAGATAAGAGATTTGTAGGTCATTAAAAAAGTATTGAGTCTGTTAAATTAAAGTAAATCATATGTTGCAGAAATGCAACAGTGCGAAGTTAAGGGTTAATGTACACTTGATCCTTTATACCAGGGATGGCGAACCAGTGGCACGCGTGCCATTAATGGCACGCTATACATTATTTTGGGCACGCTAGCAACCAAAATGGTTTGCATTTTATTTGAAAATTATACGGTTCACTATGAAGTCTAACGAACAAACATGGCCTGCAGCACACTCGTTTGTAATTGTCCTGCCTTAGTTGCGTCATGGACTACATTTGCCTGTGATGCAAAATTTGTTTACGCATAGCATAATCAATTTCGTTGACACAATTGCATTTTAAAGTTTATTTGTGTTATATTTACGATTTTTAACTGTTATGTAACATGGCTAGTTCAGTAAAAGAACAAAAAGTGCAAAATAGTAAGTGTAACAAATATTTTCAAACTTGGCGAATCTAGAAATATGGAGTTATTAGTAAAGACGACGCGGTATGCGTTTTGTGTTCTGGAACAGTGGTATGCAGAACATCGCCTGTAAAAAGGCATTTTGAAACAAATCACAAATCCTCTGGTCAAAAAAGTGAACAACAGCAAAAATAATTAATTGTTTAGGAACCATTTGGCAGTTCACTCCAAATCCAGCATGCATTCTACTAAAAACAACATCTTACTATAAGTTATTTATTACCAATCTGCAACAACAGAAGTCACACTAATGTTACTTTAACTTGAATTACACGTATAGCTAAAACATTTACTACTATATAGTGAAAAAGGTATTTTTTTCGCACTAAATAACGACTTTTGTGAGTTGTAGTACTTGGTTTTATTATTTTTTCAATAATCACAAGTCAAAATTATTTGACGGCACGTCTCTACCCCCATCAAACACTTCTTTAGAAAAAAATGGCACGTTGATCCATAAAGTTTCGCCACCCCTGCACTATTCAATACGTCTTTGATGGAATCAGCCCTCAAATTGATGTGGTGTGGAAGTTGGGATCAGTTCAAGTGTCGTCCTAAATTTTTGACCATGGTTCAAAATTAAGAAGTTCCGTCACCACACACACAATAGACTTCACGTTGTTTCATAGAGTCAGTTAATGAATAATCAATCATAAGAATCAAGTCTTAAACATCTCCGGCCATGAAGGTTGTCATAAGGATCATTCGGTTATCATAACCTCGTGAAAAAGAAAGAAGGCAAGGAGAAATCCCTCTTAGCTTATTTATTGTAGCTGAGGAACCGCGAATTAGTCAAATGCCTAATTTTCAAAATAACTGAAGTGACGTAACTGTGCAACTGATGACGATATTTCGTAGAATCTGTGGAAATTACGACATATATCAATAGAATCGGGATTATTGATTCTACCGATAATTGACTTGTAAAATAATGAGTAAATCGTATATTTAGTCCAATCAATCTTTACAGCCTTCATATAACGTCATACGAAAGCTTTCATTAAGTTGTATTTGCTAAATTAATAATGCATTGAAGCTTACCAAGTGAATAACAAAAGTATGGACCATTCTAAAAAGACTAGAAAGACAGCTAAATTAATTAATGAATAATTAATAATTCCATCCAGAAACCCTCTGTGCTAAAAAACAACTAATATCTGCTTAAATTCTGTGTACTAACACTCACTCATTGATCTTAAATAGAAAAGTAACCACGGCTTCTTGAAGTCAAAGCTTTTGCACCCCAAAAGCTTACGGTACAACATCTTTTAATGAGAATAATAATATTGATTGACTGGTACAGATTGGATTAAGTAGAATGTATGGGGAAGAGACTATTATCTCCACAACTACGAACTATCGGCTTATATAATGGTCTCAATTCATGACGTCACATGATAAAAATGAACACGTGTTCTCCATTGAATTCAAAACAAACATTAAACCAATTGTACTTGTTGTTCTATTTGTAAAACTCAGAATAAATTTCAAATTTCATATTTGGGTAAAGATGTTTAAATGTTAGGGGAAAAAAATTTCTTCAAAAAGATTTTTTTAAATTAAAAAAATCATATTTTATGTTTATACTTTTAAATAAAATACATTTTGTGTACATGTACTTTTTAAGAGAAAGTTTCAGCAAAGAGCAAAACTTGGCAACACCGGAGAGCGTGAACTGATTAGCTGGAAACACTAGATCGTGTAAATATGACGTCGCATGAGTTTTTGAATTAATTGGCTGGAATCACGTGACTTTCACTATCATGTGACTATTACGTCACATGAATTGAGCCCATTAAAATATAATTATTTATTGAACTCCCCTAGGAGTCTATTTTGGTCCGAATTTAGACTTTCTTACCACAGACAGCGCCTCTAAATTTTGAACTGGGGTCAGAATATTAGGGGAAACATGAGCTGGCACCAGCTCTTTCCCCATGCTATGCCAAGAAATGATGGCCCACGGTAGCCTAGTGGTCATGGTCACGAACTCGTGACCGGAGTTGGGGTATGAGGGGGGTACGAGTCCTGATGCCATTGGAGATCCACCGTGTAGGATTGATGCAATTTAAATCTGACGTAGCTTAAAGACTTGTTGGCGTGTTGTGGAAGTTTAGAGTTGACAGCAGCTCAGAATTACGTGGTATGTCTCCAGTAGCCCTCGTAATGGCTTAAGTGAGACTTTAATACACACTCACTCGAGAACGGATTTAAGTAGTCTTATAACACAACGAGTCCAGTGTTATCGGGAAAACGATTTCACACAAACCCCAAACTCAATGCCATAACCACTCGTATTCCGTAACCATGAGCACTAATTATAAGATGAGAAAAGTATATGTAGAACGCGTTCTATTCGAACTTCTACTAATCCTCTTGGGTAAAATACTTTTTTTCACTGTGATTTTAGTTGAAAACCGCTTTTCGTGGAAATGACTTGATTTTATGTAAATGAAAGCTTCTATATAAGTGTTAGTCTCGGAGTAGGCGGTGATGGTTGAAAATTGATTCAAAGAGCATAGTGTGAGCGACCGGTGGTCGCACTTAGTAATACTAATTCCAGAAAGAAGGATTACGAGAAAGAGGAGGCGTTCACTTTATGGCTAACGATTAAGCAAGTTTTCAGCAAGAGCTTTCAGCAGAATACAGACAAGGTGTTATATTTATATAATTAGATTATATATAATAAGTTTGATGGCTCCTCGGGTTAAGTTATTAAAGTATATTCTCAGTAATAATTAAGTCTAATAAGTGCTAAAGGATAAATAAAAGTGTTTAACTTCAGAAATGCTGTTTCGTACTCGTACCCTGTTACACCCCCAATCGAAGAATTGCAACATATGTTTAAATAAAAAATCTGTGTTAAATACATGTATTTTGTTATTTGAGCTGCATAGGTCAGTTTTGAAAAAAAAAGGCTTTCATTTTGCAATTCTGAAATAAAAAAAAACACATGAAGCAACACGAGTTGCGTTTGGATATTATGTTGGTCACGACCCTAATTGCCACTAATCCTATAAAAACAACAACAATAACACAAGGAAATACAGTATCTCCAAAAAAAAAATTTTTTTTTTCGAACAAGTGACTTAATTTATGTATAAAAAACAATTGCATGGTATATGGATTTGATTTGATACGCTACGCTCGAGTCAAAATATCCGGAATTAATTCTAATGGGGGAAAAAACTTGAGTGAATAATTGCTTGGCTTGTGATTCTTGTCTTTCAACAAAGTATTCGTAGAGAAATTTTTTGAACTAATCTCAGGTTTTTTTAAATCACGTGATAGGAAAAAAAAAGGGTGTCGTGTGTTTGATTCGAAGCTTTACCCTCTATGCATAAGCTTTATAGATTTTGGATCATCGAAAAACGTTAAATGGTGTAGATTTAGTGCAATTAAATATACACCGGTAAAAAAGAATTAAGAGAAATGCATGTGTGTAGCATTCTAAGTAGTATTATTTGAAGTAGTTCTCTCTCTATTTGAGTGAGTAGTAGGGACCGCAGTAGCCTAGTAGTCAAGGAAACGGACCCGTGGCAGGCGTGTCATGAGTTCGATCCAAGAATCACTGAAGACCCACCTTGTAGGGGAACTATGGACGTTAATTCTGTCGAGAGCTCAAACGTCCTCCCGTTGGTGTGGTGTGGTAGTTTGGAAAGGGGGTTCGACAATCTCGTGTTTTCCATTGAATAAAGAATTGATATTAGACTTGAAGTTGTTCTACTTCTATAATTGAGTTAAAAAATTCAAATTTGATAATAAGGTAAATATGTTCAAATATCAAGTTTCTTCAAAGAGTTTTTCAAACTTCAAAAAATAATTCTTATATTACTTCTGTATTTTTAAAGCAAATGCAATTTGTTTACAGTTACAGTTTTAATATATTTATGTGGGATTTGGAGCAAGCATTTTGTTTACCTATGTGCGTTATTGTTGTTGACAAATATGTATATTTTTTTTAAAAAAAAGTTTCTGTAAAAAGAAAAAGTTGGCAACAGCGAAGTGTATGAGCTGATTGGCTGGAAACACGTAACTGCATTTAACATGTGATTGTGACGTCATACATGAATCTGGCTTATTGGGCACTTTAAAAATATTTACCGTAAAATCCGGCGTATAAGGCGGATTTTTAACACAAAAATTAGGATTGAAATTTATGGGTGCGCGTTATACGCCGTTTATAATAATAACTTAAAAATAAAAAAAGAGAGAGATGAAAGTTATATAGATTGTGTTGGTTAAATCACAATACTGTTTCTTTAAAAGAAATGACATATTTAATGGACATATTTATTGCAGTTCTAGAAATATACCATTTTTTTTAAATTTTAGGATACTACCTTGAATATAAATGTCTTTAAAACGTACTAAAATTGTACATGTACATTGTAGGCTCCTTCGTAAAAAAGGGGTGCACGTTATACGGCGAATCTACATAAAAATTAAGAAATGAAGCTTTAAAGTATAGGTGCACACCGATGCGTGTTATACGCCGGATTTTACGGTATTTATATTTCAGATAAAAAAAAAACTATACATTTTTCTAAGGAAAAAAATGACAAATTTTTGTGCTTTTGTGTGTTTGGAATTTAGAATACATGATCTCTCTAAACATAATTAGTATCTGCAAAAAGTAATTTTATTCCAGAAGTTTATATATAATTCACTGGGAGCTCCTTCCTCCTTATGTATTCTAGAGTTAGCGACAAACGGGGTTTTCTTTCTCATCCAAAAGGAGCAAATCGCGACCGGGGCCTACAAACTTTTCGAAAAACTTTTTTAAACTCGGTAACAATTCACTTTATCCCGCATTCGGTACAAACGATTTCGTCGTCTGCTGGAGAACGGGAGGGGCGGAGACGTAGCAGACGATTTTCTCTCCGCATCCATTGATCCGGTCACGTGAAGGAGGGGAGGGGGGGAGGAGTCCCAGTGAGAGTTGGCACAGGACCAGCGGCCTCAAAAAACCGCCCTGAAAATAGCGGAGGCGGCTTCAATTCGAGTATATTTTCGGATATCGCGCGCGATGAACTTGAAACATTGTATAACTTCCCGCCAATTGAGGACGATTCTCTTCTGTTTATTTTTTCATTACTCCTTTTATGAGTGACAAATGGCGGACTGCTTGAGAGAAAAATGCGACTGTCAAAAACTGAATTTTTAGTTAGTGATGGGGTGGGAGGAATCGTGTTCAGTTGATTATTGGATAGCGTTAAGAGTTGTTCTGGCTGATGTGTTACGAATTTTTTTTTTTTTTCCGTTACGCAAATGTAGGTCAGATTGTCTTTCCGTTCGAAAAAAGCTTTCTCTCTCTTTCCCAAAGTTTTTTTTGCCTTCTGCGTATTGTTTTATCCTTATAATTTGTGTTTGCTAGTCTCTGGTGATTTGGGCGTGGTACATCCCCCAATTTTTTTTAATAATGATTCTGGGTCGTCTCTCATTGCTCAGGGGTCTAATGCGATTTTAATTAATTTAAACTATGCTTATATTTTTTTTATTTAATTGAAAAATAGAAATATCATCTCATTTCCTGGATGTAATTATTAACATCGATTGGTACATATATAAGTATAAATTACACTGTACGTTTCATATACACTCAACGTATTTATCATATTTAAAAACTAAGCTAATTATACTCTTTTAAAGCATGAATTTGTTAAATCATATATTACACCAACAATTATTATTATATTCAATAATTACAAAACATTTAATACGTAATTATAACATTATTCAAATTGTATGAATTTATGACAACTTTGTGTGTGAATTGCTGTATGGTCAAGAATTCTTGGACAGAGTGTCGTGGGTAAGAATCTTGGTGCCACTGAAGACTTGATGTGTAGAGGGGCCGATGCGCTTTAAATCTCGAGGCTCAATGTCATCCCGTTGGTTTGGTGCGGAAGTTAGGAGAGCGCGATGATAGCTTAGGTGTGTCGTCCTCTTCACTTAACCGTGATTCAAAAGTTCCTCACCCAACTTTTCGGATAGCTCTTAAAAATGAATGCCCAAATATTAGATAGTATTAAATCACTTACATATACAAGAATAAAACTTTTCTTTTTCAATTCTCTTGAGATAGCTTATCTTCATAATTTTCTTTTAGTTTGAACCCTCCCCACACAAGGCATCGTATTATCCATAACTTTCTTATTAATTACCCATATAACGGGTTTAGAGTAAATTAACTGCAACCGTACTTCTCCAAAAGTTCCCCGTCGTTAAGCATAATAGAGGGCTGAGATGTTATTGTGCTGTTTGGGGGGCTGATGCATGTAAATCTACCGAGTTCTAAGTTCTCATGACGTTAGAGAATATCTCTTTAATAACATTTAAGCCTACCAACCAATCAAAATTAAGAATTGCCTGCTGAAAATTTAACGAAATTAAGAAGTAGCTTTAATGTTAGAAAGTGATCAATTTCTTATATTTGGGAAAACAGTTAATTGTTTTAAATTAAAAATAAAAAGACGTTTATATAAAGGTTTCTATTCTTATCAATTCCGAGTCTGTTGTTCTGGTTTGTTGTGCATCGGACTTTTATTCGTTCCAATCGGATGTTTATTGCTTCAGACATAACATTCAGCTATAAATAGAATGGATACACACACGCTGTTAGCAAACCGGAGAAGACGTAAGAGAATTGCACTTGAATGTAACAATATGACAATCATTTGTTCTTCCTCATAGACAAAACAAAGCATGAAAAATTGTAGAACCGTGATGCAGCGTTTACTCGATCATGTTATTGACAGATTATTTTTGAAAAGTGACTCGTAGATATGCTTGAAAAAAAATGTAATTCATACATAATTTGTTTAAAATTCCTGTAGATGTCATTACTTCGTCTTTTTTCTAGAAAACATTTTTTTCTATTTTCCGAAAGTCCATTGGTGAAATATTTTTATATTTGATTCGATCATTTATAAGATTATAAACTTAAAATTTTTAGTATAATTTATTTTATATTATATATTGATCAGTGGCGCAGACAAGGGGGTCCGGACCCCCTCTCAAAGCCCTTGATTTTTTTTCCGATTGATTATAATTCTAAGTATATAGGGCGCAAAATTTAATTAAGTATTTGTTATTAATGATTAGTTGTATTAATTAATGCTAATTATTTATTCAATAATTAGTTTTTTACTGTGTTTTATTCCCGAAAATCGACAAAATCAAAAGGAGCATGATACAAGAATACAAGAATGGTGAACTTTCGACCCCAGATCCCCCCGCCCCCTTGAAAAAATCCTGTTTGCGCTACTGATATTGATAAATAATATGTGCTCTTCAATTTCGACGTGTGGCCGCGGTAGCCGAGTGGTATAGGTATCGGATCGTGGCTTGCCTTGTCACGAGTTCCAGCCCAGTACCACTAAAGACCCGCCGTGTAGGGCAGCGATGCACGTTAAATCTGCCGAGAGCTCGAACGTCTTCCTGTTGGTGAGGTGTGGTAGTTAGGAGAGGTGGTGCCAGCTCGGGTGTCGTCCTCGTCACTTGACCATAGTTCAAAATGACGTGGTTCATCGCCAAAAGCTCTCGTGTAGCTGAACAGTGCGACGTTAATATTCACTCACTCACTTATGACCACTAAGCTACCGCGGCCGCGACGTATCAAGTACTGTATTTCAATTTAATGTAATAAGGGATTTGTATACACACAGTTCTTTATCCCCCCCCTTTCTTGTAGAATAATGTGAATGCATTTAAAAAACAAATTCTCCTATTTTTCCGATTGCAAATGGGTTTTTGCAAGTTTACCGCTTTAAAAAATCGACTCATTTAATTATATTTGCTGTTATACTGCTGTTTTTGGTCTCAAATTATGTTGTTTTTAAATTGTTGCAATTGGACTGTTATAACTTGTTTCTATTTAAAAAAATGTATAACTTTAGACTGTTTATACTCTGTTGCATACTTCCTTTTATTTTTTAAAAAAATATGTTTTTCCATCGCTTTAAAACAAATATTAATTAATTTATAAATTAAAAGGCACATTATTTTTAATTAAATTAAAATTAACTGAAAAAATTTAATCAATGCAATTACTAATCTACTTTTAAAGAATAGCAGAATTAAGATGAGGAGAGAGAATTGTTATGAAAGTTATCAAAACAAAACCCATTGATATATATTTTGTTGCTTTTATTATTTCATTCCAAAAGTAATGTCATTGTAGACCAGATCATTCCAGATTTTTTTGTTATTATTATGGTGACTGTTATATTCTTAAATTGAACTTTTCGCTTTGACCTGGCTATGGTACCTTTCTGTGTGTGAAAGGTGCACATTTTTGGCAGGCTGCCAGCAGAGACGTGTCAGCGAGCAGACTTGGCGTCGCGCCAACTGGGGTTTTCCCGCCATTTGCTCCATGAGACTGCGCTACAGTGTCCTTGCGGGCCGACCCTGGACACTGCCCGACAGACCTTGTGGAGGCCGAACGATCTCGTTATCGCGTTTGGGGCAGGGCTGCGTGTAAAAAATTCAGGTTTTGTTTCTAAGTGCATGGCATAATTAAAGAATAGCTAGATACCAAAAATGTGGAATGAATGCATGCCATAGAACCCATTAATGCAGACTATTTGGAGCGATAGGGTGTTCGTGTGAAACAAAATAACCCATAAAAAGACCCAAGGTACACAGATAAGCATTTTTAAAGTTAAAAAATTGCATTTTTGAAATAAAACAAAAAAAAATGATACAAAAGAGAATTCAAATCAATACGTTACTCACATCATATGTATTGGTTAGAAAAAAAACCCCACTACTTGGAACATTATGCTCCAGCCCACTGGCGTAGCTAGTCCTGGAAGGTCCCTGTATCAAAATACCTTGTGGGACCCAGCCTCATCTTATTCATTATGATTTTTTAAAACGGCTCTCTAGATTTAAGGTTGGTCAAATGGGACCAGGATTAATTAAGGTTAACTGTTCATAGTCTCTGTTAGCAAGATGTGGCTCTTTTACCAATTTTGTTGTATTTTAAACTCCATAATGAGTGACCGGATGAGGGAGTGCATATTGAAATCGCGCTTTTTAGAAAAACGAGGACTATTGGCCAGCTCAGGTGCCGTCCACGACGCTTGACCATGGTTCAAAATTGCGAGGTTCGTCGTCAATAATCCTCGGGCAGCTTTGTAGTGCGGAAATTAGTACAACTCTCTCTGTCTCTCTCTCTCACGCCAAATGTACGAGAATCTGAACTAAATGCGGAGCACATTTTCAGATGGAAAAATGTTTCGATTTGTATAAAAATTTGCAACAGTATAATTCATACACATGTTTATAATATAGCGTTTTCAAAATTTCAAATTATTCCATAAGTGCTTTGTTTTAAAATTGTAACACGTAAAGGTATAACTCATTTAGCATTATGGTATAGCTCAAAATATGCAAAACACATTATATCCATAAAAAAATGGATAAATTCAAATAAAAATCAGAAGTACGATAAAATATTCTGCTCTCCATTGTATAGCAGAGAGAATATTTTTAATACTAATGTGTATGTGTTTCCGTTCTTTTATATATCTTAAAAATATTCCGAGATTTATTCTTTAACATTAAACGAGGACAGCCTTAAAAGGCTTCAATATTCTACTGGAGTTTCGTTGAAAGAGCAGAATTCAAAAATTTTATTGTAATTAAACAAAAAAAAAATACATTAAATTTTTTAAAAAATATTCGTTTTAAATGGAATTATTTAATTTAAAAGAAGTTATTAATAATAAATAAATAAAAATGCCATTAACTTTTTCAGTTAATAGGAAATATTTCAAGCATACAATCAGAAGTTTACAAAGCTCCGGTGGCCATGGTAACCAAGTACTCATGGCCATGTAGAAGAACTGAAGCACGTTAAGTCCGTTGAGGTGAAAATCTGACGTTGGAGTGGATGTAGAGAGTGGAGTGCCCCAGATCAAGTATCTCATCCTCGTCACTTCACTGTAGTTTCTAATTACGAAGTCGGTGATAGTTCTCAATTTTCAACCAAGCGCGAAGTTAGGGAACAATACATCATCCTAATGGGTCCATGAGATTCAATGAATAAAATACATATTTTATATTCAGTGTAACATCCGATGTATGTATATATATATATATATATATATATATATATATATATATATATATATATATATATATATATATACGAATAATACCATCGTATAAGCTAGTACTTTTATTTTTGATAAAAAATGATTCATTACAAAAATATGTCTCGTTAAAGAGAATTTAATAAAAATACTTGGTATTATATCAATGTATTTAGTTTATGCGCATGAGACATTATTAAAAATGTTTTCAAAAATTCATTCATTACGATAGCAAGTTTTTAATATCAAATGGTTTAATACTACAATTTCCACATAGCGTGATTTTATTTATACTTATAAAAATATTTTCCCGCAAAAGGAGTTTTTGACCTTCAGCTCATAAAAAAAGTTGTTTTGATCAAAATAGATTGAAAATATTATTTATTTCAATAATTTGTGTCTTACCCTTTGCAAACAGTTTTCATTCTCACAATGTATATAGTTTTTTTTCTTTATATACAACATAGCTCATTTAATTAACGTAAAATTTAAAATATATATGAATTTATTTTATAAAAATCTGTGAAGAAAACTGCTCATGATTATGCCAGATAAATCCTTTTAAAGATCTGAATATTTAATTTTGAAAAAAAATAGTTTTTTTTTCTTCTAAAAGTTGGCTTTTTTTGTCACACACACAAAACTTCCACTGAAAAGAATATTTTGTAGTTTTCATTGATCGGTTTTTGGATGGTTTATGGCAGTGTTCTCCAACCTTTTTATCACCGCGGACCGGTCAACGTTTGTTAATTCTACCGCGGCCCACTGAGGGCTGGACGTTGATTGTTTATATTTTAGACTATTTTAATTTAATAATTTTAATTTAATTGTATTTAATCGTGACTTCAGAATAAAATATAGCTACACTAAAAATGAATATAGATCGATTTAACAAGGAATATAAAGGTGATTTTCATAAAAAGTAGCCAAACCCAAGAAAAATATACCACAGTAATTAAAAGGGAAATAGTTTAATGTTTCTTGTGCGGACCAGTCCAAGGACCGGGGGTTGGAGTCCACTGGTTTAAGGAATATTGTTTTCTTATATGACTTTTCACATTAAAACAGAAAATAGCGAGCGGTGAAGATATAACCCATGGGGAACATTGTATAAGGGAGCTTAGGCCTCTAATTAGCTACATTTTCACCGCCTTGGTGTGAATGAGCCTTTAAAGCTACACAAAAATTATTGGTTGAACCTTTTTAATAAAAGTAAGTAATTTCATTTAATGAAGCTAAATATCAACTGAGAATCATTAGGTGTAGCCACGATAACCAAGTGGTTTTAGCCACCACCGTGTCTCCGGCGTGTCACGGGTTCGAGTCCTGTTGCTACTGAAGGTCCATCATGTAGAAAGAACCGGTGCACATTGTATCTCTCGTGGCTCAAACGTCTTCCCATTGGCGTGGCGTTGTAGTTTAGGAGAGGGGTTCAATATTACGAGTTTCGTCGCCAATAGTCCTCGTGTTGCCTTAGTAGTGCGTAAATATAACCCTCCCCCACTTAAATCAGGAATTTTTCGGCCAGAGACATACAAATCTGATGATGGGGATACCAGTCCTGATTCTATCAAAGACCATCATGTAATATAATAGACGCGCTCTAACTGGCCTTTTAAATTTGCTCTTAGTACGATATGGATACTAGGACAGGGATGTTCCAACACAGGTGTCATCCTCGTCACTTAAGCGGGGTTTGAAATGGGATGCTACTCAAGGGAATGCTAGGGATGAATTACTTCATCCCCAGTAGCATCCGTTTAGTTCAAAAACAAGTAATATAATTTTTTTTTTCAAAGTCATTTCCTACTTCGTTGGAAAAACGTACTGGAACCATCAGTTGCAGCTTGTAGTAACTTCGACAGAAATAACGTAGAATAAATTTAGAATTCGAAAAAAATTTAATTTACGAATAAATACATTTGAAAAAAACCGTATTAACATCAAGTGTCATCCACGACAAGTTTAAAAAAATGTATTTGAACTTAAATGGATGAATAGAAAGTATTTTACTAACGTGATTGAAAATTTGAACAAGATATGTATATATAGGGAGAGAGTGAACTAATAGTAGGAATTGAATGACTTGGATTCAAACCGAACGCCAGAAATAAATATTACTAAAAATAGATTTGCAAATAAACACGTTAAAAGAATTTTAATTAACAATTTCACATTTGCAATAATTACACATTAAATAACATTACGCGTCATTGGAAGGTCACAGTTAACGTCTCTATTTTTAAAAGAATATAAATAAATAAATGAAAAATAAAATAAAAGTAAAATAAGTACATTTTTTCGAAAAAAGATCTTAGAACAAGGACGTAAAGAAATCCGGACGTTTTAAGTCACAAAAAACAAGAAAAAATAAACGGGGAGAGAGAGGGGAGGGAATTTATTCTGTCGAACCATTCATCAAATGTGACCTTCAAAAAGTATATAAATTACGAGAAAATGCTTTAGATATATTTAAAATAAAAAAATGATGCGTGAAATATTCGGATACTGATATTTTTTGCTCGAGGGCAATTAAAAGTGTTACGTAAAAATGTGGGCCAATTAATCTTGTTAAACACTTGTAAGACAGCTTGGAAGAAAAAAAAGGTGTGACATGTTTGGAAACAAGAAGAAAAATAAACATGTGGGAATAATATTAATTCATCTGCTCTTTTTCTAAAACAGAATTACAATTCACGTAAGTAGTTAAAAAATTAATTAGATTTATTTATAATGTTGCAAAAGGCTTGTTAAAATAAACAAAGAAAACCATTTCTGGGCTTGCAAATAGTGATTTCAATAGATCTTAAGGAAATATCTACATTGTATTTATCCTTAAAACATGGGGCCGCGGTAGCCGAGCGGTATAGGTATCAGATCGTGGCTTGCCTTGTCACGAGTTCGGGCCCAGTACCACCAAAGACCAGCCGTGTAGGGCAGCGATGCACGTTAAATCTGTTGAGATCTGAAATGTCCTCCCGTTGATGTGGTGTGGTAGTTAGGAGAGGGGGTGTGCCAGCTTACGTGTCATCCATGTCACTTGACCATGGTTCAAAATTACATAGTCCGTCGCCAAAAGCCCTCGTGTAGCTGAACATTGCGACGTTAATATTCAATCAATATCCTTAAAACATTTTTTCTTGTCCTTTTTTTCTTATTTTCTATGAAAATTTCAGGGCAAAATCATAAACAAAATAGCGAAACAATATACTGCAAATCTAAGTATTCCTTTCCGTATAGAATGTGAAAAATATATGCTACATTTTAATTAATTTTTGAACAGTGAGGAATAAAAGGATATAAGGAAGTATTGCAAGAAAGTATTTTTTTTTATATTAGGAAATAAAAGATAGGAAATTTCCTTTAGAAAATCAAAATTGTGTTGGGACAGTCTATTTTCGAATGTTTTAAATAGGAAATTTAATGAATATTTATAAACCGCGGACAGTAGTGCCCACAAAAATTTTCAGGGGGAAGGGGAATCCAGGGTTGAAAGTCCACCGTTTTGGTATCCTGCTACAATTCGTTACCCAACATATTCTTTTGATTTTGTCGAGATTTTCGGGAACAAAAACACTACAAAATTAATTAATTAATACATAATTAAATTTTAAGTAATATATACATAGGATTATAACCAATCGAAAACAAATCAAGGGCTATAGGGAGGTTTCCGCACCCTAGGACACCCCCTTTATGTACGCCACTGACCGTGGGTCATTTGATCTATTTTGAAAGAAGCAACACTTCGCATTATACTCATTAAAATATAAGATATACGCAATCAAACTTAGAGCTAGTTGTAGCTATTACAAAAGGATCATGTCTTACGGAACAAACAAAAAAACCCATTAAAATTTGACTTTTTTAAAGCAATGCGGCTATTGGTGACGGAACTTTTAATTTTGAACTTTAGTCAAAGACAAGACGACACCTCATCTAGTACCCTATTCCACCATCTTCTATATCACGTCAACGTGGGGACTTAGAGCCTCGACAGATTTAACATGCTCTAGTCCCTTTACACAGAGTAATATCCGCCGCTTGAACCTTAAGGTATCGACTACGTTCGGAACCGTGATTTAAAAAGAGCGTATAAGTGGATAATTTTCATGATATTAAATGTCACTTGGATTATAATACATGTATAAAATTGTTTTAAGGATATTATTAGAATAAAAAATTATTTAAATGCAATATTTTGGCAAAAAATGAACTAAGAGGTAACTATTTTCAAAACCTTCTTTGAGGAAAAATGTTTCTATATGAATAATGTTTTGTTTATGTATGAAGCAAAGATTTCTTCAGAGAGCCTGAACTCGGATTTTTGAAAAATTCACATTATTTTCAGAGTTAATACCAATTGAAATAATTATTAGTGTTTTTTTTTTCTTAAAATTTCTCCACTCTGTTGTATTAAAATATGGATAAATCCCCACTTCTAAGTTATATATTTCAAAAATCCTAGTACAGGCTCTGTACAAACGTCTGAGCTTTATACAGGCGCGCGAAATATTATTATAATTGAAGCATTTCCCATAAAAGGAGAATATTTTGAAAACAGGTAATTCTATGTTCACTTTTTGCCAAAATATTGCATTTAGATATTTTTTAATGTAATAATATTCTTAAAACAATTTTATACATGTGTTCTAATCTAAGTGACACCAAATATAAAATTAATTTATAGACTTACAAAATAGTAGTTCCGAACGTAGTCCTTAAATTGGTTTTTCTTGCAATGATAGGTGCAGTCAAACAATCATGATTTGCTGATAAAATCAGAAGGACAAAGTAAATTGTACGAACTTTAACAAAATGAATTATTGCACAAATATGTGAGAATAAGTTACATTCACTTTGCATTATAAAGCAACCCCGTGGTGACGGACCTCGCCATCTTGAACATCGGACAAATGATGAAGATGGCGTTCGACGCGCGAACTGACATTTTCTTCTCCAAACTACCTCACCACGTCAAAAGGAACACTTTCAGCTCGACAGATTTAAAGTGCCTCGGCCCCTCTGTACGCGGCGGGTCTTCAGAGGCACTAGGTCTCAAACCCGCAAAACGTAGACCTGAAGTGTCCAACCCAAATGACCTCGCGGGCCACTTCAGAAAAACATTATAATCTCGCGGGCCGCACATCAAAATATGCACCTTTATATCAGAATTGGAAACAAAAAAAAACATTTATTGGAGTATTTTTCATGTATACATACATAAATAATATAATAATGTTTTTAAAATATAATAATCCAATGATCAAATAATGTTTAAAATATTACAGTGTGTGTGTTGCCATTTTCTTGAAAATTACGGTGTTCCATTTGAATTGATCTTTCGTTACTCATTGTTGAAATTTGATTGTGCTGTCATTCGCAAGCGTTTAAATATACACACACATTGCCCTTTATCTTAACCATCCTGAATAATTTTTTTAAACTTTAAAAAACATCTCTGACAGCGTCTTTTTTTTTTTTTGGGCACTCCAAACAGAAAAGGAGGAGAAGAAATGAAAGTCGCACACATAGAGAATCATGTACCATCCATAGTAAGGGATATGCATAAATGCAATTTGAAATTTCAAAATGAAAAAACTTTAAAAACCTGATATTTAAAATTTTTTAAAAAGATTCAGTGGACCGCAACTTAAGTACTGGCGGGCCGCGTGTTGGGACACCCTTGACGTAGACCACGTGATCATAACCACAAGCTACCGTGGCCTTTGCACAGCTATGAAAGGTTGCATGCTTGGCATATACAGAAGATTTTCGTTGCAGATAAATATCAAATTTTTCACTTTAATACAAGCTCACTTTAATCAAAACTAGTCTGTGCAGTACAACATAACGACAACATAACTTTCTCTCTCTCTCTCTCTCTCTCATTTTAATCAAAACTAGTCTATGTGCAGTACAACATAACAAACACAATATGAAACAATTGATTGAAATAAAAAATAAATAATGCCTATCTGGGAATATTTTTTTCAAGCTAAAGTCCTCCCTTTGTTTTCAATATACACAAGAGGATAATCAGTTTTAACTGACTGTAGATGTCTGTCAACGTAAGCTTCGTTGCGTGAATTTGTGTGTGCAGGTATTTGGCTCCAAACCATCTTTTTAAGTGGGACCTCAGGAATCCGTAACCTCCGCAAGTGAGCGACATTCTCGTTCCCGTCGATTCAATTCACTCGTCCTTCGCTTCGTAAGTGAGTGGGAAGTTTGAAGGATTTCGAAAAGGAAACTCTCTCTCTAGTTAGGTTAGATTAGAGATTATCTACATAACATCACACTACCAATTCTACATTCGTCTTTCATCTCGGGTATCAAATGACGAATGATCAAATGATATGGATAATTCATGTATTTTTATAGAGAAAGAGTGTGTAAAGTAATCACAATAAACTCAATCTCTATACTATTTTACAGAGCCATATTGGTAGAGTAACATATTCGTGTTCGAAGGGTAGTGGGTTCGGGTCTAATGTTTCCAAACGCCCTTATGTAGCAGGGTTGATGCGTGTTAAATCTAAATAGGCCGCCCATCCGGTATAGTGGTTAGTGACGTGACTGCGGAGCCATAGGGACTGGGTTCGAATCCCGGAGGAGGCATGGATGCTTGTAAATATATAGTACCTTCGCGGCATGGGGGTACTGTAAATAGTGAGGTGGTAGGGGAAGAGAGATGGGAGATCCCTGATCACCCCCAGAGTGTTCTCCCTTGAAATTGGGGTGGAACTGAGCCAAATCAAACTATCAACTGCATGACGCTTAAAGTTAAAGCTAACGATACGAGTAAAAATCTAGCCCTTAGCCGCGATGAATTTCGTGGGCGTTGTTGTGTTGTTTCTAATGCCACTTGTCTGACGTAGTCAGATCGACGCCCACGAAATTCATCGTGGCAAGGGCCTAGAAGTACGCCTGTCGTTGGCCTTGAGCACCATACTGGTGACAGTACGAATTAGCTCGCCGAAATTCCCCGAAGGAAAAATAGATGGCGACACCACCGATCACCACCTCCACAATTTAGGCATTGAACTGAAGAGGAGGGAAATATTCTCCAGTCCCCTACTCTCGGAATTCAGTCCACAAGACTTTCGGACCCACTGATTTAAAGAGCACGTACTCTGTGTCTACTCGGAGGGTATTTGGTGGCATCGAACCCAGGCCTACTGGTCTGGGGTCCGGTGCTCTAGCCGCTAGGCTACCCACAGCACCCGAAAGTTACTGTCTGATGTTACTGTCGATCAGGTGTGTGGGGCATAAGTAACAACAACAAATCTATAGAGTCCTCAAATTAGTGTAGAATAGATAAGGTGCCTGCTCAAGTGTGAAATCTTCATTTCCTTCCCATGGTTCACAAAATAATGCGACCTATCGACAGTAACCTTAAGGTTTCCTCTAATAATATATTAGTTCGAACCAATTCTATTTCGGGACATTCAATATATTTTCAGTCTGACTAAACGTGTAGCATTCCTCTTCATTTTGCGGGTTGTTCTTTAGTGGAAGTGTATCACGAATTCGGAGTTTTTCCAACTATTTGTCATCACGTTCTTGACTCCCCTTCTCACCTTTTAGGAGCTTGATTCCTGGTTCCACGAAACCCCAAATCAATTAAACATAACTCAAAGTCCTTCCATTGGCGTGGTGTGAAAATTTGGAGAATGAGGTACCACCTCAGATTACTTGTCTGTGATTAAAAATTATGCAATCCCTCACCAAGATGTTGGATGCGGGCCCTGGTGAGTGACGAACAATTACTAATAGGATGAACAGTTCCTCAAGAAAATGAGAAAGACTCCTGAAATTTCCCCAGTTTCTAAAACCCTAGAACACCTCTAAGCAAAAGTCATTGCATGTTAAAACAAAAAAAACATTACCAACACATCAAATTTTGAGAATTTTTAATCATAACATGACAAACAGTTGTGGTAGCAATTTTATGACATTCGTGTAATTGTGTATGAAAAAGTATTTACAGTGCTTTCACTAATACAGTGAAATACGTTTAACGCGAAAATTCTTAGGACGAAATATCGGTTAACACGAAATAATACAACGGTCCCAACAAATTACTAAGCATTTTCATACATTTCTTTACTCGGAACCCGAAATGAAAAGCTTGACACGAAAAAAATTTCCCTTCAAGGAATAAAAAAAATACAGAAAATGCCAGCCAGATTGGATTCTCCTACTGTATCATCGGAAGAATTCGTTGCAGTTGATGATGATAATGTGTGTACAGCCCTATAATTATGGTAGACAAATACATTTTGGAGTTTGGTTTGCTCAAAGCTAAAAAAATATCATTGATGCAGATTCCGACGACGAAATTGAAATGAATAATGCAACTCCTGCTCCCCCGTTATCCTAAATAAAAAGCATTATGAAAAGTATACTCAGTTATTTAGACGCACATTCTAGAGGTAAAATGAACAGTAAAATGGAAGGCATTGAACAATTTGATGATACAATTGACAAATCACAAAGAAAACCATCATATTATTTTCTACAAACTCAATAATAAATGTTTTATTTTTCAAAAGAAATTTAAATTTTCTCAATAATAAATGTTTTGCATTAAGTTCTTCGGAATGTTTTTGTTTCATTGATTTCTATCAAATACATCCATTTATGGAGGCCGCGGTAGCCCAGTGATCAAGGTATCGGATCGTGGCTGGCTTGTCACGAGTTCGAGCCGAGTACCACTAAAGACCCGCCGTGTAGGGGAGCGATGCATGTTTAATCTATCGAGAGCTCAAACATCCTGTCGTTGGTAGGGTGGGGTAGTTAGGAGAGGGGGTGCCAGCTCAGGTGTCGTCCTCGTCACTTGACCATGGTTCAAAATAACGAGGTCCGTCGCCAAAAGCTCTCGCGTAACTAAACAGTATGACGTTAATATTCACTCACTCACTTACATCCATATATGCATATCTATAAAAATAAGCTTTAATAAACTTAATTTTGTTGAATATATATGTGTGTATGTGATTTTTTTTTTTGTTGCAATATCCTTTAACACAAAAAATATTTCACTTCCCTCCAGTTTCGTTTTGACCGATTTTCTGTTTCTCGTTCAAGCATCTCATTAGAAATAATAAATGACGCCTAGAAGATCAGAGTACTTCTGTAACAAACACGATTTAGTGTTAATATTCAGACAACTTTGTTTGACAAAGTGTTCCAAATTCAGATATTCTTGAAACAACGACAAAGCATGCCTCAAGAGGAGCTGATTCTCCGCTCCAGCGCTGCTCCGTGGAACCGTGCCGCAGCGATACATATCTCCCCCAATGCAAAATCGTGCCACGCCTGTGCGCTACCGAAAAAAAAGTGTAGGCGACATCGAGCAAGAGAGGAAACAATCTGGTTCAGGGTTCGCGGTGGCGAGTCGGTGGCCTACTTTGACGGGAAGAACGAGGAAGTTCTCGCGCTCGCTTCCACACCGCTCTCTCTATTCTTAGAAACTCTCTTTTACATAACGACACCTGCGGGGAGACCGTCGCTCACTTTTCAATAAGAAAAAAGGAAATAACTATTCTAATGCCCCCAAACCTGAACGGTGTCTTAAAGAGTCGTCGAGTTGAGTTTTGTTCAGTCTGGAAAGGAAAGTGAAGAATAATGAAATGGAAAATAATACGAGTGAAAACCGCTTAAATGACAATCGGCTGCGGGTGGTTTGGGGTTATGCGGTTTACTTTTCGGTGATTCTCCATTCACCGCACCAATTAAAATAATAACAACAACAAACTAACAGACTTTAAATTTCAGTTGGACCTCTATATAACGAAGTCGCTAAATCCCCCCAAAAAGTTCGTTATATGGGAAATTCGTTATATAGAGGTTCATCTTTCAATTTTCTTTATAAACCACACAAAGTAAATATTTCAAATTCATAAGCACTATATATTAAAAAAAGTAATTATTCACACCTTTTTATAAATTAATCTTTTTTTATTTTATATATCTTATCAATAAAAAAAAATTGTGCAAGGAAAGTTTTTTAAAGCCTTTACCCACTTCCTGGAGAATTAAATTTTTCTTTGATGCTCAAGCACTTACGTTTGGACATTTTCGAGCTACAAGAAACGGGGTTACCAGAACGACTGATCAATACCACAAATGAACGGAGACTAGTTCAAGGACACAAGCTCCATTGAGGTTGAAAGGGGTTATCGAAGATGTTTCCAGTGTTCTGGACAACGGGGATTAAAAGTTGAACTTCTAGGACGAAATGCCGAGAATTCTATTACTCTCGGCGAGTTAGTCATCTAATAAAACCAGCTCAAGATTTGTGACCACCAAAAATGTCTTAAAAGAGAGAACAACTCGAAATGTCCAAAAATACTTCAAAAATAGGAAGAAAAAAATTGAATCACAAGAGAAAAAGTTCGTTATATAGAAAATGCACTTCGCTACAGGGAGGTTATTTTACGAAGAAAATCGTGAAATGTTCTTGGTTCCAGGAAGAAATTCGCTATGTAGAAAAATTCGCAATATAGAGATTCGTTATATGGAGGTTCGACTGTATTTGTGTCTGATATTCAGCTAAAATAATTTTTTCCCTCTACTTTTGCTTTTACCTCACCATGAGAACTTTGACTTCATGTACCGCAGTCTTCTCAAACTTTCAATAGTTACAAAACAGTTTTCAATCATAATTTTCATCACCCCCCATACGATAATATTGTATTGAACGAAATAATAATGTACTTTGACGTTAAAGCTACAATACGATCTTAATTACAAACTATATAAATTATTAAGATAAGTATTAAATTTTGTATATATGTGTGTTACTTTTAAGTAATAGATATTTTAAGTAATTCATTTTTATAGTAAAAGTATAAGTATTGCGTTACTTTTCCTTACTAATTTGCAAATTAGAACAGATTAAAAATGAACAGTATAAAAATGCAACGTGTATTTTATTTTTTATTATGTCAGAATCTTTTTTATTTTGCTTCCTTCCAGTAAATTAATAATTTTTTTAAAATAATCTCTTTTTTTTTCGATATTCTAGAGCCACCCCCGTAGGGTTGTCACGACCCCCAGGGTGGTGCACCACACAGTTTGAGAAACACAGATGTGCCGTGATATTAATTTTCCTTTTTTAATTTCGGTCATCACAATGTTTGTTATAACACACTTCTGGGGGTTTTATTTCTACTTGATGCCAGGTTCGATATTGCTATAATTCGGAAATTTGTGAACGCGGTCCCCTAGGGGTCACGAACCCCTGTTTTGCGGTCGAGTCCTCGGGCCACTGAAGGCCCACCGTGAAGAGGGCCTGGCGCACTTTGAATACGTTGAGCTCAAAGTTTTCTCATTGGAGTAGAGAGTGAGTGAGTGAATATTAACGTCGCACTGTTCAGCTACACGTGGGCTTTAGGTGACGGACCACGTCATTTTGAACGAGGACGACACCTGAGCTGGCACCCCTCTCTCCTAACTACCACACCACACCAACGGGAGGACGTTTCAGCTCTCGACAGATTTAACGAGCATCGCTACCCTGCACGACGGGCCTTTAGTGGTAATGGGCTCTAACTTGTGGCAAAACCAGCCACGATACGATACCTTGACCTCTCGGCTACCACGGCCACCCATTGGAGTAGTGGGGTTCCAGCTCAAGTTTCGATCTCGCCTCACTTGTAATTCAAAATTACGAAGTCTGTCGACAATGGCCCTCTTGCAGCTTCAAAGTGCAAGATTAATAATAAGTCAAATCAAGAGAAGTCGGTAACCGCAGGCTGGTTACGAACCTCTTGTGTTTCGTAATTTTCAACAGGAGTGAGAGGACGAGGGCTACTATTGAGATGGCACCCATCTCTTCATGTCTACTTTATACATACTAACGTGGAATAATGTATCGCGTCTTATTACGTTGTCATATTGTCCTGTGCCTTTACCTATCTCTAATTAGAATCGAGAAATAAAAATTCCTTTCCGTGTTTGAAATATACACTTCCAAATTTTCAACATTTACATTCTTTTTGCATTATTATCCTTAAAAAATTTCAGTATTTACATTAGTTTTATAAACGTTCATTTTGTTAATATGTTAATTATTTCTTTTCAGTTGTTTCTTGTGATGAAACATGAACTCTCTCGTACATGGAGGAGGTCATGTCAAGGAGTTTCTGGGCATGAACGATCTATAAAACCAGCACATCAGTACCCAATTATTACTATTTTTTTAGATAAACCTCACAGTGTCCGTAAGAGTCCGTTGTTGCCAATGCAAAGTAATCGGAAACGGCCAGATCAAGGACTACGAAATTCAACATGGCAAAGTGCCAGATTGTACGCCTGTCGTTACCCGTAGACTTGAGCACCATGCAGGTGACAGTACTATTTGGCTCTTTTTCCATCCTAATTTTGAGAAAGAACACCCTGGGGGTTGTCAGGGGGCTCTCACCTCTCTTCCTCTTCCACCAATCTCATGAGAGGACTTGAGGTTCGGCGGCTATTTAGCGTACCCCATGCCGCGAAGGCACTATACATTTACAAACATTTATACCTTTTCCGGGATTCGAACTCAGGGCGTAAGGCACAGCATTCAGTGTCGCTAGCCACTCTACTGGATGGGTGGCAATGTGGTAGGTAGAACTATGAAGTTGTAGCCTATTGTATCCAATACAGTAGCGCACACAAAAATTTGTCAAGGGAGGGGGGCTCTAGGGTCGAAAGTCCACCATTTTGGTATCATGCTCCAATACGCCATCCAACATATTCTTTTGATTTTGTCGATTTTCGGGAACAAAAACAATACAAAATTAATTATTAAATAAATAATTAGCATTAATTAATTAGTAAAATTAATTAGTAATAACAAACACATAGTTAAATTTTGCGTAATATATACATAAGATTTCAACCAATAAAAAAAAGGCTATGGGGGGTCCGGACCCCTAGGACATCCCCTTGTGTACGCCACTGATCCAATATCTGCCTCCCTTTGAATAAACGCTTCATTTTGTAAAGGGCTGTCGCGCAAGGTTTCATTCTCGAAACTAACATGAAGGCTCTCTTCAAAATTTTTACTTCTTTACTGCCAACTTCTTACGACGAAATGTGATGAGTAAAAAATGACGAATACAGACGAGAATAATAGCTTTTGTTACTCTACATCCCACACAAAGCATTAATTATAGCAGTAGACGGATTTTTTTATAGGGCGGAAGTTTATTTACGATAGCATCGCTGACAGATAAATTTTTGAGTATTAAAAATTTGTAAACTTGTTTCAGTCAATTGATCTAAGGAGAGTTGAATCCCTAAAACCCATGTATACGCCATTAAATACATAAACCGAGTTTAAATAATGATTTGAGTTGTGTTGTGGTTGAGAAACGCTATATCAACGATTCATGAGATTCTCCAATAAAGTTAATTCCCAACGTTAAACGATTCTAGTGTGGCCTCGGTAGACTAGTGGTCAAGGTAGCACACTCGTGGCCGGAATGTCACGAGTTCGAGCCTAGTACCACTAAAGACCTGCCGTGTAGGGGACGATGCACGTTAAAATTTTTTATGCTCAAACTTCCCTTCCTTTAGTGTGATGTGGAACTAGGAGAGGGGGTACCAGCTTAGGTGTCGTCCTCATCCCTTGACCATGGTTCCCATCGCCAAAAGTTCTCGAATAACTGAATAGTGTGACGTTACTATTCATTCATTCACAAAACGATTCTAGCAGATATCTTGCTATTAAGATTGAATGCGATCCCTGTTTGTATTTTATAGATAAGTATTTTTCCATCTTCACAGTTTAATCGCGTGAGAAATTTTTCCCTCATAGTTTAAGTTATTGGATCAGTCAGTGAGATTAATATAGCTGAGGTTAGTTTTATCTTGTGTTTGTAATTTGTTTTGGCTACAACGACTGCAGTCACATCAGGGTCGATGAAAGCTATCTTAAAAATGGAATCTCTAGCGTGTTTCCACTAAACTTTCTTTAAAAAAAAATATTTTTGCTGCATTTTCATATAGAATTAAAGGATGCATGTTCTTGAACAAATATGTGTTGCTTCTGCGTTCTCGTACTACTTTTACAGTTTGTTTGAAAAGTCGAATTTGTAACTAATTTTTAAAGTATAAGATCATTTTACTTGTTCTAACATGTTGTTGCCATTACACATAAGTTATTCTTATTCACCAACTAGGGTTTGGAGTGTACTTTCAGATACCTATATTGTGCCTTCTAGGAGAACGACAAAAAAAATGTTCCTTTCTGAGAACAGTGGATTCTTACTCCCACCACCACCCCTTTCTTATTCTAGGTAGATTTTTGCTTAAGCTTTCGTTTGCTTCAATCTTTTTCTAGAAGCATAATTATTTTCCATACACTATTATTCCTAATGAATTTTAAATCTCCAAAATGAAGAATATGGAGTAAGTGTTTATTAACATCTCGTATAGTTGTTGTTGCCGTGTCCTTCCGGAAGGGAAGGAATGAAAGTTGCCAGAGCCTGGTTGGACTTCTACACGATAGATGGCGACACCACTTATCTCCACCTCCTCAATTTAGGCATGGAACAAGAAGGGAGGGAAATATTTTCCAGCCCCCTGCACCTGTGGTTTCTGCTACGACCGTCCACAAGACTTTCAGACCCCCTGATTTAACGAGCATGTACTCCGTGTGTATTTGGTGGCATCGAGCATTGAACCCAGGCTCTCCGGTCTGGAAACCGATGCTCTAACCATTAGGCTCTCGTATAGTTATGTCGTCAATAGCAACACGAGGGCTGTTGGCGACGGATCTCTCAGGACGAAGGTGACACCTGAGCTGGCACGCCCTTTGCAAACTTCAACGGCATGGCAACGGGAGAAATTTGAGCCTCGACAGATTTAACGTGTATCCGCCTCTCTACACGGCGAGTCTTCAGTGGCACTAGGACTCGAACTTATAACCTGTTGGCTACAAGCTCGTGACCATGATCACTAGACGACAACGGCCAATGAAGTATATGGAACGGTACACATTTAAATATAAATAGCTAATTTTATTTATATTTCTTAAAATTATTCCTAGAAAGAAACTTTTTTGATCGAGTAGTTGATGTGTATAAAGTGTCTTTATTTTTAAATAAGTAACAAAAAAACAAAAACAAAAAGAGTGACAATTTTTCTTATCTTATTTTTCAATGAATTTATAGAAAAACGTACTTCTGTATAATAGTTCAGTGCTCCCAATCCTTTTTATTGCCGCCGTCCGGTCAACATTTGATAATTTTACCGCGTCCCGCTGAGGGTGGGATGTCCATTGTTTATACAGTCGAACCTCTATAGAACAAAAATCTATATTGCGAATTTTTCTATACAGCGAACTTTTTCCTGGAACCTTCAACATTTCACGGTTTTCTTCGTAAAATAACCTCTCTATAGCGAGGTGCATTTTCTATACAATGAACTTTTTCTTTTGTGATTCAATTCCCTCCCACCCCCCTTTTTTCAAAGTACTTTTAAACATTTCAAGTTATTCTCTCTTTAACACATTTTATGGTGGTCATAAATCTTGAACTGGTTTTATTAGATCCTAACTCACCGAGAGCAATAGAGTTCTGGACGTTTCATCCCAGAAGTACAATCTTTAACTCCCATTGCCCAGTGCACTGGAAACACCTTCGATATCCTCTTTCACCCTCAGTGGAGTTGTCCCGTGTCCCCGTGATCTAATTATAAAATAATGTATGTTTTATATTACTCTTGTATGCTTTAAATTATAAAATGTCCTTAAAATTCATTAACTGTAGTATAAAATTATTTTCTTAGAATTGAAAGTACAG
The DNA here is from genome assembly GCA_019973935.1 of Trichonephila clavipes. NCBI lineage: Eukaryota > Metazoa > Arthropoda > Arachnida > Araneae > Nephilidae > Trichonephila > Trichonephila clavipes. Next base: position 1,660,093 of record BMAU01018915.1, read on the forward strand.
TGACTATTTCAACATTCTTTTTTCTTGTTTTCCTTGCATTTTTTGTTTGTTTCTTTTTTTTGATGGGTAAGATATATAAAATAAATATATGTTAATTTAAGAAAAGGTGTGAATAATTACTTTTTTGAAAATACAGTGTTTATGAATTTAAAATTTGTTTTAGGTGGTTTATATAAAGTATATTAAAAGATGAACCTCTTTATAACGAATTTTCCATGTAACGAACTTTTTTCCGGGATTTAGCGACTTCGTTATATAGAGACCCGACTGTATTTGTTTTGATTTAACAATTTTAATATAATTGTGTATTTAAATATGCCTTCAGAATAAAACATAGTTACACCAAAAATGAATCTAAAGTGGTTTAACATGGAATATGAAGGGACTTGATAGAAAATCGGGCCAATCAAAGAGAAATACACCACAGTAAATAAAATGAAATAACTTAATGTTCCTTTAGGTGGCTCAGTAGCATTTAATTCCCGGACCGGTGGTTGGGACCACTGCAATAGACTACTGTTGAGGAAATATGATATACTTGAACCAGAACCTTTGGTAAAAACATCTGTGATATACGACGAATAATTCGAGATTCTTTAATCATTACGTGAAGGTTTTGGGTCTTTATTAGTTTGAGTGCCTGTTATACAGAAAAATGAGTATTTGGCTAAGTAAGCGGAGGTCCTATTTCTATCTCTTTTCCCAACTGTCACAGTTCCTGCTTCCTGCATATTCTGTATAAAGCTATTCAGACAGAAGCCAACAAACATCGCTTCAGAGTTTAAAAAAGCGAAAGGCCTTCCATCTTCCTCATATAACCCTTTGAGTAATTACAGGAGCGGCATTAACCTAATCCTCATTCTTCAAAAAGGTTAAAACTCACAACGCGTCCTCTTCCTATCTTGGATCCTTGCCAAGTACCCGTTCTCTCGTCGTCGTCTGCAGTTATTTTACTGATTCGCGTGCCTGTCCCCTTCGATTCCGTCCACGAGGAACCTCACCAAAAACACCGTTCCTGATATCGCTTGGCATCACCGATCCGAGGAGGAAGGATCCTCTCGTTGCCACGGGAGTGACGCGAACCATCTGAGAGAGCGGTGGCGACACGTGATCTGCCCTGAGTCACGGAGCGTCGTCTGAAGAAACCCTAACCGCCCCAGACTGAGTGTTTGCCAACAAAGGACCGAAATACCACAACACGCGGGGACAGGGACGTAAATAAATACGCTCTAAAAACGTGGCAGAAGGATCATCTGATCTAAATCCAGAAGGCACCATTGAGAGAGGGGTCTATTTCTGGTGGAGGGGAGTCGTCTGCAAGTCGAGACGACGCGGTTGACTGCACCCAGGTAGCGATCTTGTGGTTGTGTGTGTTGTCAAAACACCAACTCCTTCACCGTCTTACTCATCATAAAAAGCCACAAGTCAATTTTAAAGCCAAGTAGAACGCTCGTGGGTCGTTTACACCCCCGGGTCTACCAACCACACATTACCCGACCTTGGTTTTTATTTGAACATGGTTTTTTTTTTTCATTTTAAGAAGATATTTATAGCAGGGGGCATTTTGAGTGAGAACTGCTCTCTCTTCTTGATTTTACCTGTGTATGTACACGTATTCCTTGTATACATTGTTCAAAATTTTTGAGGATTTTCGTCTACTGGTTTTGGCATCGATTCAAACCTCAATTGTCACACCTTTTATATTTTTTTCAACAATGGCTCATCAGGAATCGTCGTGTGCTTTGAATAGTTTTAGGAGCATCTGTCAGGATCCTTGTCGCCTTAGTGTATATGTTTCTGGCACACACTGTCTAGCTAGGCTTACTTCCCCCTCTGTATGTGTGACTCTTTGTGGTACCTATTCGTCAATTCTTCTCAATCTTTCTGCTCAATTAGTTGCCAGGGAAATTAGTACACTGAGTAATTTCTGCAAAAAAAAGTCGATTGATACAAATTGTTTTCTGTAACTGATGCAAACTAAACACACTAAAATACAGGGTCAGTCAAAATGATTATAGTGATTACCAACCGCTATAACTATTTAATGGAAAAGAATTTATCGATAAGATTTACAAAGAATTTAGACGGAACTTTATATTCGTCATAAATGTTCTATGTGACTTCCCTGTCACACTAACATCTAGGCGATAATACTATTCTCGGCAAGCATTCTAAAACATTTATGCAGCCACTGACGCAAGCGCAACAATTTTATTTACGAATTATTATTCACGAGTATTCAAATGTTAACAACACGCATTTAGGAATAAAGAGACTTCCATCTTAAAGCCATGTAATTAATTTAGGATAATCTTCAAGATTCAATTCAATTTGTACTATATCCCCTTGGTTAATAATTTAAGTACACTGAGAATTTATAAATGCAAAACTAAACGCAATTAACATTTTTAAAAATTTTTATTTTCAAATTTTGCAATTATTTATTTAACATCCCATAACTTTTGCCTAAAAAATGTAGAATTCTCAAAATTTTGAACATATACAGTAGGCCACAAAAGTATTCGTACACTTGCGATTTCTTATAAAATTTAATGTTTTCGACTAACAAAAATTAATATATTGGAATTAGAATTTTTTATGATATCTGCAACTTGTTCTTAATGGAATGACATAACTAATTTTTTGAAAATATTTTAGTTATTTTTTTAAAAAATTATTAATAAAAAAGCTACTAAAAATTACGCCACAAAAGTCTTCGTACACTTAACAAAAATCTCAACTTAGCTTTAAATATTGTATCTCTTTCTTAATTTAGTACTTAATAGGATATCTTTTAGTGTCCACAACAACTTTTAAGCGTCGTGGTATAGATTTAATCAATTTTTTGTAATTTCTGCATCGGTTTTCCTCCATTCTTCTCTCTGATTGTTGTTTTTACTTGACATTATGTGTTTATTTGTCATGTTTTCTTTTTTTTTTACATCAAAATCTCAATTCTACTTGGCTAAATAAAGTGATTGAGGAGGCATTTTCATAATTTGGGGACAGTTATAGAGACGGACATCAGAGGCGCACATTGAGAGCAGTGTACGTGGCGTCATTATCCTGTTGAAAAATGAAGTCGTCTATAATATCCAAATTTTGGGCGGATAATTTAAAATTTCTCTTTAAATATTTAAATAGAGCTCATGATTCACTATACTATAAAAAAATAACAAATTACCTAATTCTGAGGCTGATTTACACCCTCGCGTATGAACACTTCCACCTCCACGGTTTATTGATCCAACTAGATTCTTGGGAATAAGTTTCTGAAAATTCAAAATTGACAGCAAATTGATTGAGATGACAGAGAATTCAACATTTTTGGTTCCGATGGGTATATAATAGCTTGTAAAGGAAAAAAATGAGGAGTTTAATCCCATGAGTTTATTTGGAACAAGAACTCCTCCACCTCCATGCCACAGCATGAAAGTGAAGGTATTCTTGAGTGGGGGTGTAAATTGGTCTCAGAATTAGGAAATTTAGTATTTTTTTATGGTATTGTGAATCATGAGCTCTATTTAAATATTTTAAAGATAAATTTTAAATTAACCGCCCAAAATTTGGATGTTATAGACGACTTCATTTTTTAACAGGATAAGGACGCCAAGCGCACGGCTCTCAATGTATGCCACTGGTGTCTGTATAACTGTGTGTCCCCGAATTATGAAAATACCTTCTCAATCACTTTATTTATCCCAGTAGAACATTATGGTGAGATTTTGATGTAAAAGAAAAAGAAAACGTGACAAATAAACACAAAATTTGAAGTAAAAACAATAATGACAGAAGAATGGAGAAAACTCGATGCAGAAATTATAAAAAACTGATTAAATCTAAACCAAGACGCTTAAAAGTTGTTGTGGACACTGAAAGGTATCCTACTAAGTATTAAATTAGGAAAGAAAAAAAAATACAATATTTAAAGCTAAGTTGAGATTTTTGTTAAGTGTACGAAGACTTTCGTGGCGTAATTTTTAAGTAGCTTTTTGAATATTGATTTTTTAAAAAAAATAGTTATACTGTGTTTTCAAAAAAGTAATTATGTCATTCTATTAAGAACATGTTGCAGATATCTTAAAGAAATTCCAATTCCAATATATTAATTTTTATTAGTCGAAAACATTAAATTTTATAAGAACTTGCAAATGTACGAACACTTTTGGCCCACGGTATATAACACTAGAAAAATACATTCCTCTTTTGTATAGTAAAAATTAGTATTTTATAATACATATTAATACAAAACAGATTTTGAAGAACGTGTACCTGAATCATAGTTACGTCACATTTGCTTAGAATTTTAATATTCAATTTTCTAGCATTCCATTTCTCGACTTCTCATAAATAATGCATCTATAGATGCAGCGAAATGTCCTCTATTTTTTAAAAATGCAAAATTTGAAGTATTATAATGTTTTATATATATATATTATACCTTAAATATTTATTCCTCCAGTTCAATAAAAGAAAATTTAAAAGAAAATATCTGCACATTCCTGAATATATAGTGCATTTTGAAGTTAAGCAAGAAAGATGGTAATTGAATGCTATAGAAGATATTAAAAACGAACATGAAATTTAAAAAAAAATTACTTGCACTTATGTATAGCCCACACTTAAAAGTGCTGTTAATTAGTTGATATCTAAATTTGAATTTTTTGAAAATTTATATAATTTAATTGGTGGTTTTATTAACGTCGCTATGTTTAAAGTGATACAATGGCTATATTAAGGTCGGAATTCGATATTCTGATTATTTTTTTCGTTTTGTGTAACGTCGCAGTTTGAAGCTTCACAAAGCTTATTAGTAAGGGATTTCATTATTTCTCGTAGTTTTGGAACGCGGTCATTTGGCGATGTAATAGATTTATAATAAAAAGTATGTGTGTGTAGGACCGGATCTGTACATTTGGGCACCTTAAGCCAAAGAATGGTATTGCACGCCCTCCACAGCTAAAAATTTATTTATAAAATACAGTTAAATATTAACTGTTCTTACACAATTCCTACTATTAGCTCCCACTCTCTATATTTATTTATTTATTTATCTTGGGGTGGAATTTTCAATCGTTCACATAAAATACATTTTAAAGCGCTCCATTGAGCTGAAATTTTATATACATGATTATTTTGGATGACAATACAGTAATTTAATTATAATTAATAAAAATGAATTCATTAAAACTAATTATTTAAAGAATTACAAATACAGCCCCATTGGCATCATTTTTGGTGTGACCTATGTCAAAACTTGAGAAGGTTTTTTTTCTCACGTTTTAAAGCATTTAGTTGAACTGAAATTTTATAGACACGATTGTTTAGGATGACAAAACGATACTTTAATGATAATGAATAAAAATTAATTAACAATTATGTTATGTTAATTACCAATTAATTACCAATATTGTGATTCTGTCCTATGAATATACATATTTATACTAATTGTAACTATTTAATAAAAAGTAGCTAAAATAAAATTTTTCTTTCTTTATCTTGGTAGGAATTGACTTAAATTTTTTTTTGTTATATTACTCTTTTTAATACTATATTAACCTTTCTATAAAAAGCACACACAAAGCAAAATATTTACTTTAAGGTCTCTTTTACAGAGTTTCGGGATAGTTTCGATTTTCTTTCATCCATGACTGTCTTTTGCTTACATTCTACTATAAAAAAACAGCAAATTGATAGCAAAAGTGATAGATTTAATTGCTTATTGATAGAGTTTCCCGTTAAATTTTTAGAACATTGTTCTCCAATAATTGAATTTCTTAGTGCAATGGTCCAATGCAGAAAAGGCCGGTGGGCCACATGCGGCCTGCAGGCTGAGTATCACTGGTCTATGTTCACTCTATGTGAAATTTGATACCGTGTGTAGGTAAGAGAAGTAGTATTAGAGAGTTTTTAACTACTTCTGAAAATTGTCGACAACGTTTTTATACAATTGATTTCAAAACGTGTTAAAAGAGCTTAATTTTCTAATGGCTGTAGAAACTATTTTACTGGAGAGTTTAACTTTTTTTATCATCATCATCTTAATCGATATCGCATGCTTTCTATTCTACATAAAATCGGGAATTACCCTCAGATCTCACTTACGCCGCCCATTCGGTATAATGGATAGGGACTCTGACTGCAGTGCCGTAGGGCTTGGGTTCGAAACCCGGAGTGGATATGGATGTTTGTAAATGAAAAGTGCCTTTGCGGCATGGGGTGCTCTAAATAGCCGTCGAGCCGCAAATCCTCTCTTGAGGTTGGTAGAGAGGTGGGAGTCCCCTAACCACCTCCAAAGTGGTGGAACCGAGCCAAATCGTTCTGTTATCTGCATGGAGCTTCAAGCTAATCTACGGCTAACGTCAGGCCTCCAACTAGCCTCTTGCCACGATGAATTTCGTGGGCCTTGATCTGATGTTTCTGTCGATCAGTTAGCAGAAGTAACAACAACACAGACCTCGCGTATTTCTTTCAATTTCACTGGCTTAGTGCAGAAATTTAGAGAGTGGTGTATTAACTCAAGTGTAATCCTCGTCACTTGACCGTAGGTCAAAATAACGTGGTCGGTCACTAAGTCTCTTCGTGTTGCTTGAAGTAAGAGAGAGTACTATTTTTGTCGCACTATAAAACTGTGAGTGAGTGAATATTAACGTCGCACAGTTGTTACACGAGGGCTTTTGGCGACGGATCTCTTCATTTTGAACCAGGAAAAAGTGAAGAGGATGACACCTGAGACGGCACCCCCTCTCCTAACTACCACACCACACCAACAGGAGGATGTTTGAGCTCTCGACAGATTTAATGTACATTGCTGCCTTACACGGTGGGTCTTCAGTAGTACTGGGCTCGAACTCGTGACAAGCCAGCCACCACTGGGCTACCGTTACCACAACTATAAAACTGTACAAGGGCTGTTTGTGATGGGTCTCGTAGATTTGAGGCATGGTCAACTGACAAGGATGACACCTGAGCTGGCAACCTCTCTCCTATCTTCCACACCAGCGGAAGGAGGTTTGAGCGTTGACTTATTTAACGTGCGTCGGCCCCCTTTGCTCGGTGGACCTTCACTAGGCTCGAACTCCTGGCACACGGGCCACGAGTCCGTTACCTTGACCACTAGGGTACCATGGCCTCTTGTTGCTTGGAAATGCGACATTAATAAAAACAATTATTCAACTTATTTATATAGAATCTGAAATTCTCAATTCTAATCTATTTTCTACTTGAAAATTCTTCCACTGTCAAATAAATGAGAAAAAAGTTGTTCTTTTTTTATTGTTATATATGTATTATTATCATTTTTGGAAAACATTAAAAAAGAAACATGTACTTAACGATATTTAACGATTTCATGATGACATTTAACGAGAAATGTTAATATAAAAAAAAGTGAAGGGATAAATTGTTCTGGTGTCTTTTTGAGAATGCAATCATCCTCAAACGGAAACGAAAAACGATCTTCGTGTATTTTGCGGATATAAGCAAAACATATTATTATACAAATGCAAATCATTTTGTGTATTTACTTAACGGCATCGAGAATCATGATTCAACATAAATTACATTGACTTTACTGGATTTCTACGAGCAATACGACAAGCAACGGTATTTTAGTTAAGGGTGAATAATGTTTCGAGTAAATGGGAGGAAAAGACGTGATTTTCCATGTTAGTTTTCGAGAATCTGGAATCGTTCCCGAAACTGAATCAACTGAGAAACGTCTTTTATCGGAATGATTCAGAAAAATTCTTTCCGAAACTCCCAGACGAGTGGAGAATGTTTAACATTCTCCTCATCTGTGTCTTCCGAATTTAAAATAACTGTGGACAGGTAATTTTTAAAGCGTCATATGAATGCTTATTTTTATTCATACAATTCTCTACTCTTGAAATATGACAAGACTTGGGAAAAAAAGAAGGATCTGATAGTAGAAGTTTGACTCATTTCATTTCTATTTATAAATACATTTTTGAATTTAAAAAAAATTGATGCATTATTTAACACATACTTGAACACTTTGGTTCGAAAATATTAAAAAATTTACCATTGTAAGAAAGGGGGGGGGATCGAGTAGAATAATTAATTAACTACATTATTTGAATCCAATGGCGTAACGGAGAATATGAGGGCCCACCTGCAAAGGGAGGTTTTGATCCCCAAGCCAGATCTTACAAAGTGTGAGTGAATATTAACGTCGCCCTATTCAGCTACACGAGGGCTTTTGGCGACGGACCTAGTCATTTTGAACCATGGTCAAGTGTCAAGGGTGACACCTGAGCTGGCACCCCCTCTCCTAACTACCACACCAACGGGAGGACGTTTCAGCCCTCGATAGATTTAACGTGCATCGCTGCACTACACGGTGGGTCTTTAGTGGTACTGGGCTCGAACTCATTACATGCCTGCCATGATCCGATACCTTGACCACTGGGCTACTACAGCTCTAGATTTTACAAAGGATTGCGAAACCATTGCATTGCATAGACTTTTTCCATTCCCTAGAATCCTGGCCCCCTTATCCCAAGATGATGGGGTTGCGGGGATGGGGTTACGCCACTAATTGAATCGGCTCATTTACGTTAAATTATATAATTTTGTGGCCTAGTTGTTGTGATCACAAACTCGTGGCTAGAGTGTTGAGCGTTCGAGTTCTGGTGTCACTGAAGTACAGAAACACACTGGTTAGTACAGAAGTCCGATGCACTTTAAGCCTGTCGAGTACCAATGTCCTCCTAGTGGTGTGGTGTGGTAGTTAGAAAGCTATGCCAGCTCAAATGTCGTCCTTGTCACTTAATCGTAGTTCGAAATCACACACACGAGGTCCGTCGGCAAAAGCCTTCGTGTAGCTGAATAGAATGACGTTAATGTTCCCTCATTCACTCAGATATTCTTTTCATTTGATAGAAGTCTATTAATGCTATTTGCCAATAAATTTTATGTAAACAGATAACACAAATTCAAATTTGTTTTGATTGTTTATTAAGATCACATTTTGAAGCAACACGAAGGTTATTTTCGATGAACATCGTCTCTCATTTTGAACCAAAGTTAATTGATGAGGTCAATATTTGAGCTGGCATCTAACTCTCCAAACTTTTACACTACATCACAAACTCCTCGGCTGGCTTTACTGGAGGATGAAAGAGCATGACCTCGTCGCGGATATGGCCTTTATAGCAGTCTCTGAGGCTTGATGCGCTCGTTTAGGAGATGTGGCAACGCCCTATGACACGTGAATTCGGTCCCAGTTATGGGAATTTTGTCAATGAGTCCTCGTGATTAATGCGATTGTGTCCACAAAACTAATTTCTGTGGATATCGTCGCATGTGAATTTACCCGGGAACGAGACCTCTGATGAGCTGGCTGGTAGGAATTGCGATCTTCCTGACTCCAGTTCCTCTGTCTGAGCCATTCTGAAATTCATTCCCTCCACAGAGTTAAAATGGCGAAACCCTCCTGCTCACCGCTGGTACGCAGATAAGAGTCCTGGCCTATCTCTACAGTGCATGAGATCCAGAGATCTTGACACGCTTTAGAAGCGGTCACCTGCGTGGTATGATCTTTGTGCAGGGGATAAAGTCTCTTTCTGTACCTGTCCCTGTTTATCCTGCTCAACTTCTGGACTGCTAGGGCATATTCCAGGGACAGTTGTTTAATGAATAGGATCTGGCTTGTGACATCCTTTTGCGGAAAGGTCAAATGGTGTAGGCTTTCCTGCTCCAAGGGTTTTGAAACAACCACATAGCAATTGCCGAACTTCTGTCTGAACACTTTTTGTACCATTTTGGATAACCACGGGTTGTTCGAAAAGTACCTGAAATGGAAAAGGAAATTTGTCTGGAATTATTCATTGTTTCGAAAAAGGTAAATAGGAATGAAAGCGCTTGTCGACTGTGTCCCAAGTTGGGATCCATTTTCGTTGTCGTCTAACGCGCGCGTGGTGTAGCTGTAAAAGAGCTGTCTGGTGGTTCAATTCAAACACGCATGCCAGGTCTCATCAGAAAGTAAATATTGATATTTATTTTGTTTCAACTCCTAATATATGGGAATCAAAGACAATATAATGGCCGAGGGGACATGACACTAAGCTCATGGACAGTGACGTCAAAATGGAATCCCTTGTTACAGTTCTGATTGCTCACAAAAGATCCATTATGAAGAGGGGATGATACACATTAAATGTGTAAATATTGCATTACAGTAAGTATTACTTTACAGTAAGTCCCTATATTTCAGTGGATGTGAAGAGTGAAGGGGCTGTTGCCAACCACGTCAAATGATTGTAAGAATGAGTCTGGGACGTCTTAAGGCATGGATTAACTGGGCCTGAGCCCATGCGCTCGGGCTCAATACAGACCTCGTCTCGTTCTCGACTCAGCCTTATTAAGATCATAATTCGAATAATTTCTACGGTCAAATGTCATTCCTGGTTGTATTCTTCGAAAAACGGGGAATTTCGGATATGTCAGCTGGCTATATATGTGATGACTGTCGTCCATGTGTGTGTGTATGCCTAGGCATCATGCACCATCATTACTCATTCAGTCAAAAGGCGGCAGTTGGTTGAGCTGGTTTGGGCGATTGTAAATCATGCACATGTATTTGCTTCTTGTTATTGTTTGTACGAGTATTTGCAACGTATACTATGTACTGTCTGCTTTAAAGGGTCATAGATCTCGCCTTCATTTGTGTACGGGCCCAGAGATTACTTTTGCTTAAGAAGTCTTAAGACGTCCCTGATTGTAATTTAAAACTACAAGGATGCTGGCTTTTAATTAATGGACCATAATATCAGGAAGAGTAGACATCTCGAAAAAAAGAAGTTGTACTAAATATATTCTTTTATATAATATCATTTTAAAACCCTGTTCTCTTGAAGTATTTTTCTCTTAGAAAAAGAGACTACAGAGCAAGAGAAGCACATTAACGAGTTTCTACGAATACATATTGTATAAAGAAAGAATTTTTTTTAAAAAAACCTTTTCTGGTAAGAAACAAAAAAATATGATATTCATTAAACTATAAATTTACTTTCAGAAAAAATAAGTTAAAAAATTTTAGCAAGGTATATACAGAAATTTCATTAAAACGTTGTAATACAATTTCAAACAAGGTCAAAATCGTATAAAACTGAAAAGAAAGTAAAGGGGTAAAAAATCGACCACTGAGAATGGTCTCAGTTACCAGAGTTGGCTCGTTTTAAAAATAATAATCCTTTGCTTTTTTTTCTCACTCTCTGTACAAAATGAAAGGGGGTGGAAGGCCATAAACTGTCTGGCTGCACCAAGTGGGCTACGTTATCTAAAGAAGGCGTGGTTCAGTCTGGAGAGAGTTGAGCTATGAAAAGCAGAGGCCGTACGGGCAGTCGTATTTGGAAACACAATCGACAGATTCATTTCATATGAAATCGCAGCTAAATTCAATCAATACCTTAATCATCACAAATGGACTGCGCATAGAAAGAGAGTTACTTTATATTCTGTTTTTTACAAAGACTTAATTGAGAGTCTGAAATTCCAAGCTGTGTGAAGAATCTTGACCATTCCTTTTCCAGCAATTTAGAAAAACTTTTTGTCAAACTAATATATTTTAGAAAAAAAATATATAATGCGCTACAAAAATTAATAGACATATTTGTAATTAGTATATTTTTTAAGAAAGTAAGATAAGCTCTGCATTTTATCCCTTTTAAAGTGTGAAGCGTGACTTGTTCAAATTATATTAATATAATTACGAAAGGAGCTAACACATAAAATAGAGGAAATGTGGAAATGGAGGTGTCAGCTTTAAACATCAACCTCGTCATCTAATGGGCTCAATTCATGAAGATCACATGTTAAAGACAAACTTGTGCTCTCTATGAAAACAGACATTAAACTAACTTTACATGTTATTCTAATTTTAAAACTTAGATAAAATTAAATGTCATGATTATGTAAAAATATTAAAATGTAAAAAAAATTTCTTGAAAAATTTTTTAGAAAAATCTTATTTTTTGCATTATTTATAAAAAAAATGCAGTTTATAAACATATGTACGTTACTATTATTTACAAATATTTACTTTTTAAGAGAAAGTTTCTGCAAAGAGCAAAGGTGGCAACAACGAAGCAGATGAACTGATTAGCTGAAACAGATGTTTGTTGATATCATGTGACTATGACGTCACATGAATTTTACCCACTGAGGTTCAAAATTAGGAAGTGTATTGTTGGGATTAATGGTCCAACAAAAATGTTAAGATAACAGTTTTAATAACGCCACGCTATAAAGCAACACGGGGGCTATTAGCGATGGACCCCGTAATTTTGGGAACTTCGGTCAGATAACGCAGACGACACCTGATCTAGCAACCCTCTCTCCTAACTACCACACCATACACTCGGGTTCACAGCGGCACTAGGCTCAAACTACTAAAGTTGTTGGAGCCCGGATGGGATGTCTTGCCACATCCGTTGGACATTCATCATACATTGTGTCCTTCAGTTTTCCTTTATATTGATTTTTACATTCTTTTTGTGGCAAAGATAGACAAAAATTTTACATAGAAAAGTTCCAAGTCAAAAAAATTTAGAATTTTTGGCGGGATATAGAAATACTCCAAGTACAGTTAGATATAAAAAAAAGCTTAAAGTACAATTTTTTTTAATTAGGCATGAGCAACCCAGTACTTATTTCTTTCCTCAATTTATTAAAACTACTTTTTCGTCAATGCAGACAATGTCATACTCCTCTTTAGTACTTTTCTTCCTTCTCCACTGGTTCTAACACAACTCTTCTAATTGCTTTTTAAATTTTCTGTTTTTCCTTCACATACTTTCTGAATGCTTTTCTTTCTCTAGTTTTCACCTCCTGTTAATCTGTAGTAAATTGGCACTTAACAGAAGCAAATACGTGCGCTGTCATTCGTCAATTAGCCAATTTTAGTTTTACTAAAATTAATGCAACGCACATTAAAATTGCAATATATGTTCTATTAAAAGCAGCTTTTAGTCATATTACAACATACAAAACCAAGCTTATGGGGTGTAGATAAAGAAAACAGGAAATGAAGCTACAAATTTAAGACAATTAGAAAGCTGATAATGACTGAAGAATGAAAATTTGGGGATTCACAGAAGCACTATGTATATATTGACTAGAAAAGTGTTGTGTACTGCTGTGTTAAGTTTTGCAATTTTTATAAGAAGCAATAATTTTTATATGAGAATATAACTGTGCCTCTGTTCAAAAGCAAAATAAGGAGACGTCCTTTATAAATAGCATTGAAAGATATGCTGTGAGCGTTTAGACCAGATCTATTTCCCTGAGACCTTAACTTCGACGCTGCGCTTAAGAAATTTCCGAAGACATTTTTTTTTTTTGACGCAAATGAGAGGAAGTTCGTCTTACTGTGAAGAACCTATTTCAATGTCAGCCCGTTTTTCATTCTTTATGGTTATTAACTGTCATCTAATGACGCATTTGGTACATGTACATTAATTCTGGTGGACAGAGCTTATTAGCCCTGATCGATGGTTCCGTAAGCCGAGTCCCATTTTTCACACCAAGTGCGCGTCTCGTGCCATCAATGAAGCTTGCAATAAACCAAATGCACGTGTTTTATTATGAAGTTGATTTATGTCGGACATATTTGATTTGCTGTAAGTAACACTGAGCTTCATTATCAGTAATTGCTGTAGGCTGCGGATAAATTATGAAGCAAAGTAAAAATGGTATGTTCATTAACAAAAAAAAATAAAAATCATTCAGCTGGGAATGTAAATAAATTGAAAGAAAAATATTGTGCATTGGCAATAATTTTGTTAATATAACCACAGTTAGCAAATTTGTGTGAGAGCCTACAATACTGCATTATACGGCATTGATAAATCATAAAAAGGTAGGAGTGCTCTAGTGATCATGGCATACAGTTTTTGGTTAATAATCTTTCAAACCCCATGCTTCAATCGACTATCCTCTAAAAGCCCGTATTGTACGTCGAATCTGTCAGAGCTCGAAGCTCTCCCGATCAGTGTCGATTGAAGCTCATTTTGGGCCCTGGGCGCAGAAGATCTACAGTTCTGCTTGGCACTGGATGATCGAAATTTATAACCAGAAAATCTGGTTAAGCCCAATTTATTTAGCCCTGGGCACACGCCTCAAGCGCTCAATGAATAAAGCGGCACTGCTCCCAATTGCCGGGAGTAAATGTGTAAATTGAGGATTCCATTTCAGGAATCCACCTTGCCATTTGGCTGGAATTTGAAACCGAGGACTTGAGAAGACACATTCCAAGTCCTTCTTGGTGAAAGAAGGTCTCCTAGACACAATAAATGCCCTACGTCTGGCGCGTTTAAAAAGGAATCCTATGTTATTACCTTCTATTGAATTATTTTTATTGAAATTTAGAAAGTTATTTCTTCTTCCTAAGCACTACGACCTATTGCTTGCAGGCCAAGGCTGTTTCGCAATGTCTTCTTCATTTGGTCCTGTCTAGCCAACCTCAGGTGTTGTCCCTATCGCTTGACCAAAGTTTAAAATGACAAGGTCCGTCACCAACAGCCCTCGTGTTGTTTCATAGTGCGATGCTAATATAATTCTTACTCATCTATGAGACTTGCTGTCTCTTGGCTAAGTTTTAGTTATACAATTTCCGAATTTCTCAGGTATCTTTATTGATCTTATTTATTATTAAATCTTTATGTTGACCGTATTGTCAATAAATTCATCTTTCTCATTGCTAAAAGCTTTTGCAAAGGTATTGATGTATTTGAAACCGAGAGATAGGCAAAAATTGGTGAATTCACTCCTTAATGACTCGCTTTCCCAAATAAAGATTCAACTCGATGACTGACCATTGTGTTATACTGTTGTGTACATAACTCCTCTCATAACACTGCTGGCCAAAAAAAAAAAAAGTAGAACATAATAGAGCCCTTTTCATCTGATTGGCATGTAAATACATGTACGAAGCCTGTCTTATGAAAGAAAAGACATAGGATCTTGTGAAATGCAAACAAATAGGACTCGTGCCAGCCACAAAGCTTTTGACTGAGAACACACACAGCCAAGCATTCTTCAATTTGAAAGACGAACCGATTCAGTAAGTGGCTCCTTCTGCTGACAAGGGAGGGAAATGCCTCACCACGCTTAACGGCATCAAAAAAAGAAAGACGAGCCTCCTCCGCCCTCTGCGTTGAGGATGTTTCTAAAAATACTCGTTCTCATACACACCCCTTTTCGTCAGAGGATTGCCTCGCGAAAATGACTCGTAGGAGTGAGTGGATGAAAAGCTACGTTCATAGAGGAACGGATCGGATGACTCCTGGAAGGTCAATGGTTGTTTGGTTGGTTCACGTCGTTATTTTGGTCCACGGTCCAGAAGGAATCATCCGAGGAAAAGGATTTCCATATGCGTCTTTTATAGATACATTATTCTCACTAAAGTATTATTAACAGCAATGGTTCATTTGGCTATCTTTGTCTGTTTTATTCAAATGACATGAGTTCATTTGACGTGGAGTTTCGAAACGGGTGATGTACATGTGTAGCACTGAGTTTGAGTTCAAATATTGCCCTGATAAATAGGAACTACAAGAACACCATATTGCAGGAGTGGGAAAATTGTGGCCCCTTAAAAGTGTTCTTGTGGCCCTCCAAGATGGTCAGAAAACTAAATATAAAGAAATTTTTCTATATATTTGGGTCTGCTTTTTTTAACTAATAATTAATGATTTTGTGTTGATACACACACACAGTTCCGAGATTCAAAATTAACTCATGAATGCAATCCTTTAAAAAAGTTGTGGCCCGCCTCTATCTTCCACTGACACAAAATGGCCCTCAACCTAAAATAATTGTCCACCCCTGCCATATACCCAAAATACCGATTTCAGTATCATGAACTGTGTACACTTCGGATTAACAGTTGCTTCCTAAATCTGTGGAACCTTAGACCCCATCATCACGATATAAATTGTATTATATATTTTTACCGCTATTTAAAGATACCAAGATGGTTAATTAACTTATGAATAATAGAAATAGCTTTTTAATAATTTGTAGGTATAAGGTACTTTTAACGCTGGCGTGAATCTATATCCAAAGCACACCCTAAAATTGTGACATTTTTGTGACACATGTCCCAAATATGAAATATCGTTTTCCTTCTGGGATACTGTTGACACATACTTGCAATTAAATAAGCTGGCTTACTACTGATAGATAGATTGATTGATTTATTGCATATTAACGTCGCACTGTTCAGCTACACGAGGGCTTTTGGCGACGGACCGCGTAATTTTGAACCATGGTCAGGTAACGTGAACGACACCTGAGTTGGCAACCCCCTCTCCTACTGGCTTACTACTAATAGGGGTATTAGAGACTAAGACCTACTAGGGTTTACCTATTACTCCCATAAATCCATTTCGAGGGTTTCGGATTTGCATCATTCTCAATAAAAACAATAAAGATGTTTCACGTGAAATTGAAGTGAATTTTTCAAATTTTTTACTTGGTTTAATGTTGATTCCATAGCCATGGCTAAAAATTCTGAGATCCATCGTCAATAGCACTCGTTATAGTTCTAGCGCAAAACTAATCCAAGTCAACCGTTTAACAAAGCTAAGACATTTCGACATTTTAAGCCATGGTCTCATAACGAGGTCGACACCTGAGTTGGCATCCTGCACCAAAAAGTTTCGACCTTATGCCAACGTTAAACTGTTTTGGATCGAGTCCAGCAAAGAGTCTAAACGGTGAAAACGATTGAAATAGAGTAACAGAAAGCACGCCAAAATGAATTCCAGTCAAATTCGCCGGCGCAATTGTTGTATTCATTTCTGAAATGTGAATTGCAGCTAAATGTATTCTAAATGTATTGCTGAGTTTGCTTTGGGAATTTATATCAATATTTTTCAGGCATATAAAATCTCTTTAATTATTTCTTTTAAGATTTTCCCTCTTGCTTTAGATTTAATTCTTAAAAATTTTCTATAGATTCTCCCAGCTGTATATTTGATAGCTTCACTGGTTTGTTTTATTGCCGCAAAGGCTATACGGCCAAATTACGCAGCACATATCGAGTGTTTGGAGCAGGTTGACTAAAAAAAGGGCGGTTGGCATCAAACGCTAGTTAATTCTCTAGTAGCCAAGGGTAGCGTATAAATAATTGATATGTCTGTGTAATTTGCACAAGTAAAGATAGGGAAAAAAAACAATAAGAGCATTTTTGAGGGTCAAACTTTGATAAAAATCGCTAGATCAACTCGTCGGTCATATTTATTGAAGACAATAAACTGCGTGAGTTAATTGATTGGTTTTAATGTAGCACTTTCGAAGCATCAAAAGGGCTATTGTAGATGAAATTTGAAAATTTTAGCCCCATTCGACGCCCCACTTCCAAACTTACAGCATGCCAACGTGGATATTTAAGCCTCGACAAATTTAACATCAGATAGCTTCTCTACACGGAAGCGATTTGATCAGAACTTGAATTCCACAACTTGATAGAGGCAACTTTGGCCAGAAGTTCGAAACGATGACCACCCAGCTGTAATGGCATCTGGAAGTGGGTCTTTTATATTGTTGGAATTTCATGGTCAAAAACGTACTTTTTGTAGTACCATTTATCGAAGCTTTCTAGAAAGATATTGAATGTGAAATATTTCAGCGGAATAATTAAGATATTTAGATAATGTAGTCCAGAAGTATCAAACTCACGACCCGAAATTTTTGCAGGGTTCAATATATCGGCACACAATAATTTATAATGTCGCCCATCTGGTATAGTGGTTAGTGATGCTGACTACTGTACCGTAGGGCCTGGGTTCCAATCCCGGGGAAGACATGAATGTTGTTACTGATGCCACCTGATCGGCAAAGACCAGATCGAGGCCCACGAAATTCATCATGGCAAAGGGTTAAGTGACGCCTGTCGTTAACCGTAGCTTTGAGCGCCATACAGGCGACAGTACGATTTGGCTCGTCCCCCCCCATTTTG
Source organism: Trichonephila clavipes (assembly GCA_019973935.1). Lineage (NCBI taxonomy): Eukaryota > Metazoa > Arthropoda > Arachnida > Araneae > Nephilidae > Trichonephila > Trichonephila clavipes. The sequence goes on from BMAU01018915.1 coordinate 1,678,079, forward strand.
AGGGAGGACACCTGGGGGTGTCAGGGGCCTTCCACCAACCACACGAGAGGACTTGCGGCTCGATGGCTATTCGAGCTCAATGCCGCAAAGGCACTATATATTTACAAACACCCATGTCTTCTCCGGGATTCAAACCCAGTCCCTATGGCACCGCAGTCAGCGTCGCTAAACACTATACCGGTTGGGAGACAAGTCATGAATGTTTGTAAATGTATAGTGCCTTCACGGTATGGGGATGCTCTAAACTGCCGTCGAGCCGCAAGTCCCCTCATGAAGTTGGTGGCAGGGGATGAGAGGTGGGAGGCCCCTGACCCTCCCACAGGGTGTTCTCCCTCAAAGTTGAGGTGGAATCGAGCTAAATCGTACTGCCACCTGTATGGTGCTCAAAGATAAGGCCAACGTTCGGCGTACATCTAGCTCCTTGCCATGATGAATTTCGTGGACCTCGATCTGATTAAGTCGGACAGGTGGCAAGAGCAACAACATAATTTATAATAAAACAAAAAAATTTCTCCCGAAATAGGAAAGAAAGTAGCAGAGAAGAGATGTCAAGTGTCAGGACGTAAACATTACATTTTTCTTGTTCTTTTATATATGTTTATTATAATGTATTATTCGAAACAAACATGCGTTTCTATGAATATTGATTTTTTCTTTTTTTTTTGCGGTGCACCTAAAATTGAACCTTGTTTGTTTGGTCCAAGTTAGCCTTTGAATTTGACACCTTTGATGCAGTCTAACTAGAGTTGCGTACTAATCTACCCTTGTCATTTTTTCTTTCACCAGAAATCTTTTTTAAAAAACGAGAGACTTAGACTTATTTTTAATCTCACCGAAATTTGCTCAATTCCTAGCAGCACTTTACGTTCCTTGGCAATTTAAAGCACATCCAGGGATTTAGCGAGCTGGTTTTTCCACTTTTGAAATCGCCATAAATAACTCCCATGCCTATGTTGAGCACACACCTGCAAGAATCTATCACCTAGAATAGCCGATGACACTCGGAAATCTTGTCACATGGCCTCTTTTCAAGGTAGCGCATTTCTCCGTTATCTTTTGGGCTTTTAGTGGGGAAATCCCGACGAGTTGTGTCATTGGTATGCAAGATCAGCTTTTGAGGTGACCCTGATATACATTTTTTCACTTCTTTCTCAAAAATGTTGACAGCACTGATGCTCCACCTACAGGCTGAATGCGTGCCTGCAACAAGAAACATGGATACCGTGTCTGAAAACTCGCAAAGAAAGCGCGTGTCAACCCATAAAATTTTGTCTAAATCATTCGATGTCGTCTAGACGCCTATTTCTGGTTCTGTTCTTGGAAAGTTTTGTGTTTGTTTGCTTCGAAATGGCTTCTGAAAAACTCCGCATTAAATTATACATCCTTGTTAGATTAGATTGTATGTTCGGTTATAAGCTGATGATGAGTATAACTTGAGAATAATATGATTCTGAAGAAACCTAATTGGTAAATAATTAAATATATTGTTTAGATAATTGTTTGACAGGAATTTTAATTCTGTAAATAAAGCATATCTACGAATTTATTAAACTGGTTTTGTTCTATAAATTTCGAATCTTTGTTCGAGATTCCAATTACATCTCTAAAAGAAATGTAAAAAATATACACATGCGTGAATGAAAGAAATAAACATAAAAAAAGTGTGTAAATAATATTTTCCTGCACTGTTCAGAAAGACCTAAGTTAAAATTTGTGTTGTTTCATGTGATAGAAAAAGGTTAATTCTCTCAAAGTATCTCACAAATTACTTTGATGGCAGACCAGCTTGTTACTATAAGGTACTTAGTACTACAAGGACTGATATATTGAATGTTTTTTTTTGCTGCATGTATTTGTGACAGGAACAAAAGACCCACAGATAAGTACCCTTTCATATCTAATATGTGTCAGATGACAAGGGTGTCACCTGAATGGGCTCTGCACATCCCCACAACGAAATTAGATTGACTGTTACACCCGATAGAAATCATAAGCTCCATTCCGGTTCATGATAAATTTGTAGTGGAATCATGACTCGAACATGCTACTCGTTCAAAACATCGCCAGCAGCGATCTCGATGCATTGGCATCACGGAGAATATTAGGGCTCCCCTTCAAAATCAGGTTTTGCTTATAAAACTTTATAAATTGATTAAATACATACTTTTCGTCAGTCAGGCTTTGGACTCCCAAGGATCCTGCCCTTCCCCCCGATGCGGTGGTGTACGTTACATCACTGCCTCGATGCCTTTTTACTCGGTTACAGTGAATCAAGATAAATAATTGTGTGTGTGCTTGTTTTTATGTAGTTCTTAAATCACGCAAATCCGTTGGAGCCATATTTTTTTTCGGAAATCAGGAGAGGTGGTGGTGGCTGTATTGGGCTGTTACCTTAAAAATGCATTATTCCTCAAAATATACCCCATGGTCGCGATATACCTGAAGTCACGGTTGAATTGATTGATTGATTTGATATTAACGTCGCACTGTTCAGCTACACGAGGGCTTTGAAGTCACGGTTGAAAACAATGTGACTGCTGATGCTCAGGTTGTATGGAAGCTATGTTCTTATTTCAACAAAGATCTGTAATGCGCAGTGGGCACCGCCTGGCGGTGATTAAGTGCATGAGGCGAAACTGAAGTTGGAGTTTATAGTGTGTGGGGGGACCAGACGCGAGCGAGAGCGTTGAGCTACGGTACTTACATACACCTCGAGCTACTGAGAGTGAAAATAAACTTGGTGTTTTGTCACAACCTCGTCTGGTTTCTTGAATGAGCAACTCATAGGGACCACCAACACCTTCTGTATGTCAAATGTATATACTCGCGAAACTCCTCCCGTGGTAGGGTGTAGCAGTTTGGAAACTCAAACTTTATCCTTGTCTTTTGATTGTGATTTAGATTTTGAGTTTTTTCGGCAACTATCCTGGTATATCTCTAAAAAAAAGAAGGTATAAATTCAAACCCATCAAATGAAAAATGAGAAGTAACCGGTGAATTGCCCCATTGTCTGTCGCCTTTCTGATTAAAAGGTTCTCAATCCGACGGGGGGGGGAAACGAGTCAGAATAATGGATAAGTACATTTATTTCATTTGATTTTAATTTATGTCCTTCTATGGATCAACATGAGGGCTATTGTCGATGGACCTCGTAACTTTGAACCCCGGTCAAGTGGCAAGGACACCACCTTAGCTGGTATCCGCTTCTCTGAACTCCCACAATACGCCTAGGGCTGTGGTAGCCCAGTGGTTCAGGTATCGGATCCTAACAGGCATGGCATGAGTTCGAGCCCAGTACCACTAAAGACCCGCCGTGTAGGGCAGCGATGCACGTTAAATCTGTCGAGAGCTGAAACGTCCTCCCGTTGGTGTAGTGTGGTAGTTAGGAGAGGGGGTGCCAGCTCAGGTGTCGTCCATATCAGTTGACTATGGTTCAAAATGACGTGGTCCGTTGCCAAAAGCCCGCGTGTTGCTGAACAGTGCGACGTTAATATTTACTCACCCACAATACGCCAACGGGAGAACTTTTGTGTCACGGAAGATTTAATTTACATCAGTCCGCTCTACATGGATGGTTCTCAGCGGCACTAGGCTCGAACTCACGACACACCGGCTACGAGCGCGTGACCAACCTCGCGAATAATTAGCAGAAGCACCGCTTGCTCCAGACTGAATTTTTTTTGAAGATTTTTATTAATCATAGGAATTTACGCGTTCGAAGTTTTAATGCGCCATTGACGGATCTAAAATGTTGCATTCATCATTCAACAAAAGATTGAGATTACGATGTCGGTCGAGAATAACATATTTGTGCAACCTTTGAACACAACAAAGAACTTAATTCTTTTTTTCGTCCGTGAATTTAAATCGAATGTTTTCGGTAAGTGGTCTGTGTAGAGGGAGAGAGGGAGGGAGAAAAGCACACGAGTTATTGTTAACCTTTGGAAGGAGGTTGGATTCACAGAACTGTTTCTGAGGTCGTCTCTAAATACCTACTTGAGAATGCTTCTGTTACAAGTGGGCCAGTTGCGAGAAATGTATCTCAGAATAAACAGATCCTTATGAGGCAGAGACTTCCGAAGATCACCCACCGCGTGAATCTCTTCTGGGAAGGAATTCGACTCAACAGGTTCTGTTCTGAGAAGTTTCTCTTTTGCTCGCCCCACCATTTCTCATTTTCGCCCACTCTCTCCCGTACGCATCATTTTATTAGTGAAACAGTCTGGCAAAGGAACAGCTGCCCCTTTGTCAAACGATTACCTTAGGAAATGGTTACTGTGAAATAGTTAAATAAATGCGACGGGAATAAATTAAATTTCGCAAAACGAATGGAAGATAGTGAATTTTTAACTGAAGATACCCTTTTCTTAGTATTCCAAGGTGACACGTAGTAGTATATTTGACAATTATTATTCAGGATATAAAAGGAGAAACCCCTGTTTAATAGTATTTGGTTCTACGCAGTTTTTTTGGGGTGGGGAGTGACAGTGTAAGGATTATAATAACGTCACACTATACAGCAGGGGTGGCGAACCTTTATGAATCAACGTGCCATTTTTTCTAAAAAAGTGTTTAATGAGATGCCGTCAAATAATTTTGACTTGTGATTAGTGGACAAGTAATAAAACTAAATACCAACAACTCAAAACTCGTTATTTACTACGAAAAAAGATACCTTTTGCACTGTATAGTTGCAAATGTTTTAGTTCTACGTGTAATTCAAATTAAAGTTACATTCGTGTGATTTCAATGGTTGCAGATTGGATGATAAATAACTTATATTAAGATTGTAAAATATTGATTTTAGTAGAATGCCTGCTGAATTGGATTCATCTGCCAAATGGTTTTTGAACAATTAATTATATTTTTGCTGTGGTTTACTTTTTTTGACAAGAGGATTTGTGATTTATTTCAAAGTGCCGTTTTACAGACGATGTTCTGCATAACACTGTTCCAGAACATAAAACACGCACCGCTTTGTCGCTTTACTAATAATGCTATATTTCTAGATTCACCTAGTTGATATTCTTTGTTACACTTGTCATCTTGAACTTTTTGTTCTTTTGATGAACTAGCCATGTTAAATAACAATTAAAAATCATAAATATATCACAAATAAACTTTCAAAGAACCTTAACACATGCACCTTAGATTTGTCAAAGATCAAACGCCCTCTTTTCTTTTGGTCTGTTTGGTGCGTTTGTATTGGGTAATTTTATTATTATTTTTTTTTTTTGAATTTGTAAGAAAAGTGGAATATGTATATTCTTTCCTCCACATCTCGTATACCCTTTGTTTTCTTTTATTATTATTATATTTGTTTTGTATATTTGTATTACGTTCACGCACATGTCTGTATATAGTGCAGTTACCTTTAAACTTGTATTTTGTCATTCTACTGTCTTCTAATGTTTACAAAATGTAAACTCTGATTTTTTTCCCCTATAAAGTCTGGACGTGGGATCCCGAGGGATCGGTTTGTAGCTCTAAACCCTTTTCGGGTGAGCTCGGTTCTTTTGGGCATTCCTTCCTCTTCCCGTTAGTGTGGTGTAGATGTTAGGAGAAGGAGGTGCTAGGTGTCGTCCTCGTCACTTAACCATGGTTGAAAATGCTGAGGTCAGTCGCCAAAAGCCACCGAGTAGCTGAATAGTGCAACTACCCTTCAAACTACCACACACCACCAACGGGAGGGCATTGAGCCTCGACAGATTAAACGTGCTTCGGTCTCTTCCATACGGTGGATCTCCTGTGGCAACAGAACTCGAAACCAAGGCACTCGGGTCACGAGTTCGTGATCTTAACCATTAGGCTAACGTGGACACTTTTTTGGGGGGGATATATCACAATATTTGTACGATCGTTACTAACGATGAATTGACAGTTGTATAATAGGTTACTAATATAATTTTGATCAACAATCAGTTTTTAATGTAACTACTTAAATTGAACATTATTATCTATTCTTCGCTGCTGAGGTATTTGCGGTTACATTTACTCCATAATCTACAGTATAATGGAGAATCAAATGTGTAATTCTCAGAATATTAAACAGTGGCTGAAACAAACAGATTGGTCGATCTGACTCTTTTGACTTTTTTTTATCGATCAAGAGACGAGGATGATATCTGAACCGGTACCCTAGTCTTCAAATTTCCTCACCACGCCAACGTGGAACAAGACATATCTGACGTATATTAACCCTTCTATGTATCCCTATATTGGTGCCAAGTCCAGGCAAAGATAACACCTGCCATGCGTTCGTGACCCCACAACATTAATAAGAGAAAAGAACGTAGAATGATTCAAACAGAGCAATAAAATATATTTCTCGTCGTATAAAAGTCAAGTTCGAATCTAATATCAATGTGGCATCATCTTTCCACTTGACAATATTTTCTATTTACGTTTTATTTACGCACACACTGAAATATATCTTACTTGTGACATTTATTTGATCTTGTTTGTATCAAGCGTATGGCAACAGTCTACGTCAGAATTCGTCATCTATTCGAAATAAGCACAAAAGAAACTAAATAAAAATAAATTAAAAGTAAAAAAACTTTTTTGAAAATAAGCTTTTATTTAAATGCACTAAAAAGAATAAAATAAACTTTTCTTTTAAAACTTTTTTTGCTATCAACTTATAACGTCATTACACAATTTATGATATAAAAGCTTGTCGCGATATTTAAGTACTTGTATTTACTTAGTTTGAAAATTTTAAAAATTAAAATCAATCAGATAAAGTTATTTAAATTGCTTGTTTATCTACACAGGTAAATCTCACGACAAGCTTTTATATCATAAATTGTGTAATGACGTTATAAGTTGATAGCAAAAAAGTTTTAAAAGAAAAGTTTATTTTATTCTTTTTAGAGCATTTAAATAAAATATTGTTTTTTAAAAAGTTTTTTTACTTTTAATTTATTTTTAACTTTTTAGTTATCGCTGGACAGGTTTTTCAGTCTATTAATCTCATTCACCGCATCATTGTTGTAAGGTCGTTTGCCAGTTAATTTTGAACAGGCTAGCTCAGGGGTACTGAATCTTTTTTTCCACCAGGCCACGTACATATGACTGATTCTAAAAGAGAAAAGCCTGGACTTTTTTTAGTGCAGAATATCGATTCATTAACACGAAAAAAAAAATTCATACGGAACGATTTAGAAATCATTTTCATGAAAATGCATCGATTTTGACTCATTTTGGAAAAAATCGTAAGAAATAGAAAATATCATAATTTTTTAAAGAATTACACCGTATCTCTCGTGGCGAAATAAATGATCTTTCCGATTATGTAATTATTTTTTGTCTCAGTTTGATAGAAAGAATAAGATTGGGTTTTAAAAAAGTTCGAAAAAACGGAACTTCTTTAAGCTCTCTCAATCCGATAAGATGCTCGGCAGAATAAAAAGCTAACAGGGGCAAAGGGTTTTTAATTAATATCTTTTTAACTAATCGCGATATCGGAATATAAATGGTCAAAACAAGTATTGTCATCCAAACTAAACGTGTATACAAAATTTCAGCTCAATCGGAAACCGGAAAGGGGATCAAATTTAACTTGCAAGATTTGATTACAGACCGACAGACAACGGGATAGGTGAAACTAAATAAAAGCTTGTAAAAAGACACATAACAAACCTATAATTTATTTTTGCAATCATCAAAACTATTTCTCAAATTGCTCTTAAATGAGTTATTATATTTAAAAATTTTGAGTTAACTTGGGATATTAACAAAACAAAAACAATTTTAAAGCAATCTGCCAGAATGCGGAAAATATGCTAAAGGATGGATCCATTTAATTTTTTCAATATTAATAATGAGCTAAATTTGCGGCGGCCATTTGATAAAAACAATCACGTGGTCTCCATTGAATTTATAACTGCAATTAGACTTGTACTTGATGTTCTACTTGTGAAATTGATATAAAATTTCAAATTCGATCATTGGGTAAAGACTATTAAGATTCTACAAAACAAACTATTAAAATTCTACAAACACAACTTAAGATTCTACAAAAAAAATTTCAAAATTAAAAAAAGTACTTTTTTTATTTATATACTTTTAAATTAATTAATTTATTTATTTACCTGTGAATAATATTATTGTTTATAAATATATGCTTTTTGAAAGAATCTGCAAAAAATTGGCGACGGCGAAGTACAGAATCTGATTGGCTGGAAATATGTGTTGGCATTTATCATGGGACTATGACGTCACATGAATTTAGCCAATTAGACACGCGTTAAATGTGTCGAGACACAATTCTTGCGTTCTAGAGTAGGGTGCCAACTCTGGTGTTGTCATTGTCATCTGAAAAGTTATTCAAAATTAAGAGACATGTCAGCTGCCTGAAAGAGCACCCCTGACCCTTAGTTTCAGGGCCACTTTTAGTCTTAGGCACGTGCCAAAGGCGCAAAAGATTAGGGGTGCCGAAAATTGGCGAGTGAAAAAACAGTGGCGTAACGAACACTTCCGTAATCCTCACATTGAGGGGGGACCAGGACTGTAAGGGGCCCAAAGTCTGACTGACACCAATTACGTACACTTTGTAATTTCCGGCTTGAGGCACAAAACCTGACTTTGCAGGGGACCCTAACATTCTTCGTTACGCCACTGGCAAAAAAAGAGAAAAAAATTAAAATTACAGCAAACGAGCACCACTACAAAGATGGTAAAGTGATAAGTGATGAGAAAGATGATAATTAACAGCTTGAAAACAGTTCATACATAATGTATACATCATACTGTGATTTCATTAATTGACTGTACTAATTTACAAAACGGTGGGTGCGTGTTTCGTGATGCTGTTACGTAAGAAATGAACAAGAGTGCCGAAGCTATGCCACTTTATCCTTTCCTTATTTCTGCCGGTTGCCATTCTGTGACACGGTGGGTCCATAGGTGGTGGATAATGGAAAGACTCTCTAAAGAACAAAAACAAAGACAGAACCACCCCAAACCAAAACTAGCAAGGGAAGAACTGAAGGAAGGGGATGGCTATGGAAATAGTGTGTCGTAACAATGTCAAGTGCCTATGGCGCCGGGGTGGTTAAAAACAGCCCTGCTTAGTTGAATAATTTAAATTTTATAGAAGAATAATTTGACTCAAAATTTCCGGATCTTTTACTTGTTATTGAATCCAACGTTGAATTACTAAAATTGCGAAAAAGTGAATATTTTCTACTTGAAGGCGGAAATAAAGGAGAAAGCGCTATGAAAACCATTTGCATGGGAGCGAGTGGGTGAGCGCTGGGAATGCGAGAGGAAAGCGAACCCATTTCGGGCCAGACGGATCGTCTGCTTCAGAGGCCATAAAACGAGGCGCCGACCGACATGCTAATGAGTGACAGATTTATTGCCCTGTCCATCAAGGTCGTCCAACTCCAGGTGACGGGACTAGGCCAGGTTCCGTCTGGAATTGTTAACCAGACTGCGTCTCCAAAAGGAACCTCGTCGCGATCATTATTATAATTCTTTTTTTTTTCTATTTCAATTTATACAGAAAATGGCCAAAGTGCATAATTCTAGTGACTGAATTGCATACTAAACGGTTTTTATTTAGCCCTTGGATTTAAGTTATTCACACATATTGTTAAAGGATCTAAATTCGAAAATTCTTTTTTTTATGCCCCATTGTGTTAATTGTTTATTTCGAATGGGATATTTATTTAATTACGCTGCCCATTTTTGTTTAAAATAGTGTATTTTTCCTGCATTAATTCTGTTTTGTTTTAGTTCAAATTCTCTCTGTAAAGGTAAAAAAAAATCACTTTGTGTTTTATGTTTCTCTCTCTCGTTAATGTTCAAAAACAGATCCCAAATGCAGAACAGATAGAAAAATACTCTATAGTACTACATCATAATTTCTGCAAGGCACTGGTGTCCGAAATAGTTCGATTCCGCACCTCTAAAATGAAAATAATTATAAGCACCCCCCATTTAATATCTATACATAATTACAAGCCTACTTCTTTTGTGTACCCTCAAGAATACCTATGTGTACCCCTGGTGTACACGTATAACCTTTTTAAGACCATTGCTTTTGAGATGTATTTATTCACACACAATTGTATTTCTCCTTTCTACCTGAATCAATCTTTTTCCTCCTTGGAGCCTTTATATCCTACCTGGATGGTAGTTAGTTAAGGCCTGAAGGATGTCTCTTGCTCAAAAATATATTTAATTAAAAATTAATAATCGCGCAGCAGATGAATTTAGAGATATTTAAAGTAAAAGAAATGGATGATTGTGTGTGTGTGAATGTGGAAAATTTCATTTCGAGTAGTGAGCTCTGCATACAAATAGGTATTTATAATGTCACAATTTAAAGTTACGCTAGGACTATTTCTAAAGCACCTTGTAATTTTAAATCATGGTCAGGTGACGAGGACGGCGTGAGTGAGTGAGTGAATATTAACGTTGCACTGTTCAGCTACACGAGGGCTTTTGACGACGGACCACGAAATTTTGAGCCATGGTCAGATGACGAGGACGACACCTGAGCTGCCCCCTCTCCTAACTACCACACCACATGAACGGAGTGACGAGGACGGCATGGCACCTCCAAGCATTTTTTCGAAGACTTTGAGCCTCGATATATTTAACGTGCATCAGCTTCTAGACGACGAATTTCTTTTGACCAGCCGTAGGTCCAGTGATTTTTTTATGCAGAACATTTATAACCGCATGCGCAACAAAATATCACACGGGGCTTACATAGAAGTAAGCGTGAAGCACACATCCCAAAAAAGAGAAGGATTAGAACACAAACATCCGTGCCTTACTCGGTATTCGAACCCAGACCCTACGGCAAAATTCCTGCGTTTTGATTTTAATTTACATGGCATTCTGATTAGCCCTTGTGTTGCTTCAGAATGCGAGGAAACCATGTAATTGTGTTACCTCCTAATTTTGAGCCACGGTCATGTGCCGACGGTACCTTAGCTGGAACTCTTCCCTCTAAACTTCCACATTATGACAATAGGAGGACTTTGAACCTCGAAGGGTTTAGCGAGCATTAGTACCTCTACACGTCGAGTCTTCAGTGGCACTGGGATTCAAACCCACGAGTCAACTACATCACGCACGAGTTTGTGACCATGACCACTCAGCTAATGTGGTCACAGGTCGGATGAACAGAAATACTATCGACGATTACTTGATATTGAATTTTGCGGTGATAGAAAGAAAAAAAATCAATGTGCATCCGAGGTGGGAGACGAGACTTGGGAGTGGACGGCCTACTATCGCCATATGTTAGCGAAAAAATAACCTGTAGTGAATTAATCAGAGTTTGAAATGCGTAAATACAGAAATTGCATATTTGCAGCATGTTGTCGAGTTGTTAAGACGGGGTATGTAAGGACATTCATGTAATGATGAGATTTCAGCTATATAAAAGAACAGAGACTTGTTTCTGTCTGTATTATGAGTGCATGGCCGTTTTTAAGCTCCCCGGCGCCCTAGGCACTTCAAATAGTTACGCCTCTTCCCATTATTTTCAGAGCATGCCCTTCCTAAAGTTCTTACCTCGCAGTTTTGGTTCGGAGTGGTTCTTGGTTCTTACTCCTTTCCTATATGTTTTGTTCTTCAGACAGACAACCGGTAGCCATAAGGAAATAATTGTGTGGCATGGTTTGACCACTCTTCTTCATTTCTTACCTTATAACATCACGAACCACCCACCCACCTTTTTGTAAATTAGTACAGTCGTTAGTACTGAAATCGTTTGCAATTACAGTATAGAATAACGATTTTTAAACTTCCGATCGCCATGGACCCCCTTTACGTATTAGAGTCACATCGCGGATCCCCCCCCCCTAGATTTTGAACATCCCTCATTCCTATCTCTACAACTTAATATTCTTGATCAAAATACAAGTTTTGGTAGAACTTTTTAATTGGGTACAATTTAGTGATCTAGTCTAGTATAGCACATCTATTAAGTCCAGGAGGCCTTTCAAACTCTGTAAAAGAGAGAAATCTCGATGTTACATGAGAGACTCCAGGGACCCCTAGAAAAGCGTTGTGGACCCCCGAGGTCCCCGGACCACAGTTTGAGAACCGTTAGTACAGAGCAGGGATGACGAACCAGTGGCACGCGTGCGATTGATGGCACGCGTGCCATTGATGGCACGCGACACAATATTTTGGGCACGCCACCGATCAAAACGGTTTGCATTTTAATTTAAAATAACAGTTCTACATGAAAAATTACGAACAAACGCTAGTGATCCGTCTCAGTTTTCAGCGAGATTTAGTTAGTTCAAAGAATTATCGGAAAAGAGCTCAAGTTTTTTATGTACCGTGAAGTGACTTCCTTTAATAAACTGAATTTGTCCCAATTCGATTAGTTGTAAATTTTAAAAAAAATTTGAAATGCAACTGATCGATTTTCAGTCTAGTTGATATGGATTCAAAAATGTGTTGAAAAAAGGAGAAAGTTAGAATTGATTAAAACAGAAAGATTAACAGGCGATATAAGTAAAAAAGCTAGAAATGAAATTTTGGAAACATGGAATTTGAAAACAGAAAAAAACTGTTTCAAGCTATTTTAACCATATTTTCATCAAACTATGCCTGCGAGTCATTATTTTCAGGGATGAATAACATTAAAAACTCGCTTAGAAACCGTTTGGCAGATGTCTCCAATTCAGCGTGCATTCTACTAAAAGTAACATCTTACAATCCTAATACAAGGTATTTGTCATCTAATCTTCCACAGCGGAATTCACGCTGTTACTTTGATTTGAATTACACGTATAAATGAAACATTTACTACTCTACAGCGCAAAATGTTATTTTTCGTTATAAATAGAGTTTTGAGTACTTAGTATTTAGTTTCGTTGTTTTCTCAATAATCACAAACTAATTTTTGACAGCCCGTCTGTACCTCATTAAACATATCTTAAAGAAAAAATGGCACGTTGACCCAAAAAGGTTCGCCATCCCTGGTATAAAGTTTACACTATGTATAAACTGTTTTCAAATGGTTTATTTTCATATATTTCATCGCTTATTGCTTTACAATCAATCTTTACTATCAACTATCAATGCTTTACTTGCTACATTGCTTATTACTTTACCAATTTTTTGGCGTCTCCAATCGCTCTAGGCACTTGCCCAGCGTGTCAAAGTCTTAAATATGAGTAGGATTGTCTAGTCCTAAAGAGAGCTGAAATAAGTCTAAAAGCGAAAAATTGTATATTTGCATAATGTTGCTGAGTTTTTAGAACACTTTATATTTAACGTTGTGTATTTGAGAAGCATATGCTTATTTTAGTTTTGAGACATGCTTCACGTGCAAAAAAATAAATGTGTTTATGTTTTTGGACCAGGAGTTGATTGACAGTTTATTAAACTCGCAATCCGAAACAACATGAGACCTTTTGACGACTGGCTTCTCAATTTGAATTAAGGTCAGGCAACGAGGCATAATATCATATGAGGATAACCTTACATTTTCTCCAAACCATACGGGAGAGGGGGAGATTTCTTGTATCTCTCTTTTTACGGTTATCCATTCAATTAATTACAAATGCTTGACATGGATCTCGCCGCCTGGCATCTCCTTGCATGTTTCAAGACTCGTCTGAAACCAAGGGGAGAGGGTATAACGTTATCCCATATCTGACAGCATAGGGGAGCGTGTCTCGCTTCGAATTCGGTAACCCTAGTCGAAGGAACGAAAATAACTTTCAGGAGACTTAACTTGACAGAAGCGGAACGGGGTCTACCCGTTTCACTCAACTCCGAATCCGAAGAAAAAATTTTACCCTAACTGGAATCGGAAGGATAACCGAATCTACTCGGGGAGAGAGCTGTGTTATGAGCTAACGTGTGTGTGTGTGTGTCGCGTGAAAGGCACGGAATGTCACATGGTAGAGAGGACGAGAAACATCCGCATTTCAATGACAGTTTTAAGGGGATGAGCCTTAACACGTGCACTTTCCGATTGGCTGGTCTGGGCAGACAGTGAGTCGAAAAACTGGGGGAAGGAGGGGTGGATTATATTTAGTAAATCGTAATAAATTCTTCACGAATTCACAAGAAAAGAAAATTTTTTGTTTAATACGTTAATTGCCATGTTGCTTCAGAGGATTTTTGTGTAAAAAAGTAATACTTACAAACAGTAGCGCACACAGGAATTTTTCAAGGGGGGGAGGGAGAGTCCAGGGTCGAAAATCCCCCATTTTTGTATCATGCTCTTTTTGATTTTGTCGATTTTCAGGAACAAAAAACAGTAACAACCTAATTTTTGAATTAATAATTAGCATTAATTAATAAAAAATTAATCATTAATTACAAATATTGAATTAAATTTTACGTACTATATACTTAGAATTATAATCAATCGGGAAAAATAAAGGGGTTTTGGGGGGTCCGGACCCCTAGGACCCCCCTTTGTGTGCGCCACTGCTTACAAATAATAGTACAAAACTTTTATTCACACCCTTGTATATTGCGAATTTCACCGAAGCTGCGTGAGTGAGGGTTTTATAAACGTTCCACTATACAGCATCGTTAGCACTATTGGCGACGGACCTCATCATTTTTGAGTCTTGGTCAAGTAGATGAGGCCGACACCTGGGTTGGCACCTCCCTCTCCCAAATATCACACCAACAGGAGGATATTGAACCTCGACAAACTTAAAGTGCATCGGCCACCTCTACACGGCGGGTCTTCAGCGGCACAAGGATCGAACTTATGACACCTCAGCCACGAGCTCGGGACCATAACCGCTAGCATACCACAACGACACCTCTCAATTTAAATTTGTGAACGTCATGTTAATCTTATGGAATTTCTACTGTCATCCTCAAACCTAGGATTAGTACATCGATTTAAGTGCAATAGTGCATCTAAAATGGAAAAAAATATATATATATAATGAAGATTTTGTTGGAATTACATTTCGCCTTCGATTTCTAAAAATGTTTTCAAAATATTTCATAAAGATTTGAAAACTCACGAATGAATCATTGATCAAATGGACATACAAACATTTTTAAAAATTGGATGTAAAATGAAATTCCAAAGTCTTTCTCTCTCTCTTCTCTCTCTCTCTCTCTCTCTCTCTCTCTTCTCTCTCTCTCTCTCTTCTCTCTCTCTTCTCTCTCTCTCTCTTCTCTCTCTCTCTTCTCTCTCTCTTTCTTCTCTCTCTCTCTCTTCATTATTATAATTTTTTTTCTATTTTGGGGGCTTTTTATTACATTCAAATCGACGTACCGATCTAGGTTTGAATGGGTAGGTTGTTGTTATTTATGCCGCCTTAAAGAGTGTAACATCAGATCAAGGCCCACAAAATTCATCGTGACTAGGGGCTAGTTGTACGCCTGTCGTTAGCCGTAACTTTGAGTACCATCATACAGGTGACAGTACGATTTTTCTCGGTTCCACCCCAATTTTGAGAAAGAACGTCCTGGCAGTGGTCAGAAGCCTCTTGTCTCTCTCTTCCACCAACCTCACGAGAGGACATGCGGCTATTTAGAGTATCTCCATGCCTTCTCCGGTATTCGAAAGGCCCTACGGCACCGCAGTCAGCGTCACTTGACCACTAGGCTACCCCAATCTAGGTTTGAGGACAATAGAAATTCCACTGGATTAAAATTACGTTTACTAATTTAAAATGGCGGATAGAAATGGCAACCTTAATAAAACTAAACCAACGAGTGATTCCTACGATAAAATAAATGTTATGGCTTAATGTTATATTCGTGAATTATAACTCATTTTAAAAAAATTAGAGGGAAAAAAATTCGGTTGAAATACTTCAAAAATACCCAAATGAATGTAATACGTCTGAAATTAATTATCTTAAAGGAACTAAATTCAGTCTCGTTCGAATACATAAATAAAGTATTTCATTCTTAGAGCAATTTAAAAAGAATCAAATCAGTCCAACGTGAAAACTTAGCGCTGTCAGCTGGGGGAAAAATGATGACATCTGTTAAAAGCACACGATAAAGTTTCCAAAAATAGAATGGATTGAGTTAAAAAGAAAACTTTAACACAATTCGAGTAGTCTTACAAACAAAAGAGACCTTTAGGAAAGCAGCAGACAGGTGGAAGAAAGTTGTCTTCCCGTTCGAAAAAGAAAAAGAAAGAACAAAACTCTTCGATGTCTGAACAATGAACCCTCTTGAATGACAACGAAGAAAGTGGAAAAGAATCGACAGACGGTGCAAAGTGACAGGGAACCTTTTCCACAGATGATCAGCGATCACCATGGCAACCCAATGGGTGCAGATGGGGCCTGTCATCCTTCCAAGACGCTCTTTTCAGCCTTCAAGACAAGATGAGTGAAAAAAGGCGTCATTCTTCGAGAACTCAACTCTTCCGCTTTAATGGATTCCACTCGCTGAATCTGAAATTTGACCCAGGTAACCTGTTGTCAAATGAAGGAGTTCCGTAGCCAGGGGTAGAACACTCGAGTCAGTGGCGTAACGGAGTATATTAGGGCCCCTCTGCAAAGACAAGCTTTGGTTCCCAAACCCGATCTTACGAGGTGTACGTACTTGGCATCAGTCAGGCTATGGGCCCTCTAGGAGTCCTGGGCACCCCGCAATGCGGGGGTGGACGTTACGCCACTGACTCGAGTTCTAATTTCATTCAAGTGCATTGCATGGAGTAACAGAACTCTACTGAAGTCAATACGTCAGCGATACTCAACCTGCGGCCCGCGGGCCACATGCGGGCCATCGAGCCTTTTCAAGTGGCCCAGCTACGGTCCGTTGCTCTGAGAAATTTATTTATTTAAGGACATTATATTAAAAATTTAGTGGGTAATTTTTGTCAAGAAATCAAATCTATCACTTTGCTTTTTGCTGTCGGTGTCGTACGGGTTCGAGTTCATATTCTTTTTCTATTTGGAACGGTTACGGTTAGTGATAACAGACAACAGTGGAGAAGCAACAATTTTATTGGTGGAACTACTAATTTTTAACTATCTTTCATATCTTGCAAGCGAAATATATTCGAAGAAAATGTATCGTTTCAAGTCGATTAGGGGGTTTACTATTTTGTAGTGAAAAACAAACATGGATTAGTAATTGCTTGATTTGTCACGAAAGGGCTGTATTTAAAAAATACCAATAAACAGGAATCATTCAATGACACTTCTCCTCGAATACCTCTTTCTAGAGCTGATAAATAGGCTTTCTTGAATAATTTTTGCAGCAGCAACAAAGCGTTTAGTCAGTGGCAATATCACAGCGGTAATAAAGACATTCTATGAAGTTTGTTGTATTATTGGTAATCACGTGAAACCGCTTACTGATGAAGAAATTGTGAAGGAGTGTTTCTTTATTGCTTCTAATTTAGTGTTAGTGACAAAAATAAAAATATAAAAAATAGTCATTAAAAAAGGCAAACCAGGAGTTATAATATTTTGATCAATTTTAAATTTCCTACGTTATCTTGGTTTTAAAGCATTTCTTCCCCCTCCCCCAATTATCCTCATGTTGTGGCTCGCGTGAAATAGTTGACATATGTATGCGGCTCAGCAGAAAAAAGGTTGAGTACCTCTGCGAGTAAGTGAGTGAATATTAACGTCTCACTGTTCAGCTACGCGAGGGCTTTGGGCGACGGACCACTGAGTACCCCTGCAATAAGGCCTCAAAATTCTCACGTGATTAACTGACATCGCAGTAAAACTACGAAACAGGTGCTATTGGTTTTAACCCTTTAACGCACACATTTTAGAACAGGGGTGGCCAATCGGTGGTTGCCATGAATAATTTTGCTGCCTTCGAGACTCTATACCCACGTAGCATCCCGCTTGATTCCAGCAAATTTATCGCGCTGCTTATTGCTAGACCTAGGCATATTTGATTATTGCATTATTATTAAACTATTAATGTTTGTATATGTTACCGACAAAGTATGAAATCCGGCATTCTATAGAATGCCTAAAGCTAGCCGGCAATGTATGTAATGATTCTTATTTCACACATTGCCTAGGCATTCTATAGAATGCCTAATGAGTAAACCGGAAAAGTATGAAATACATCTCCGATTCATTTCGAGTATTGTTTGACAAGGCTCGAGAGACTTTTAACGCGTATCTCAAGCTCATAATTTGTCAGTTGTACATTGTGCTTTGTTCGGGAGTCTCATAATACTCAATTTTACTTTAACTTGTTCAGCAAAAAAATGTTTTTTTTCCTGTGCTGCATGAAAATGGAGAAGCAAGTTGTAGCGTTGGAGGAGAAGTCATGGTCTATAGCAGGGGTAGGCAACCTATAGCACACGGTATATTTATCAATGGCACTCAACACTACTCAACAAATTTGTACATTTTTAAATGAACTTCCTAAATTTGTAATAGATCTTATTTGTGACAAACATCTCCAGTTTGTAAACTATTGAATCTCATCGCTGGAGATATTTACTTATTTGAAGAGAGAAAATTGCATATGTATTCTGTGTGCTTGTGTGTGTTTTTCCGTTTTTAGTTCTACATATCTAAGTAAAATATATTTCCTCATACGCAAAATATTTCGAGTCCACAAAGAAATTATTTAACAACTGAATGTTCAGAATCATGTCAAAGTAAAAGTCACAAAGTACACCACATTTTTTGCGATATGAAAGTAGCGAACGAAGCTGCCTTAAGTTCACATTAAAATTTTTATTTTATTGCAATGAAGGAAAATACTTATATTTTACTTTTATTTCTTATTTTAATAAATATGTTCAAAAAACATAGTATATGTAAAAAATTTCGAGTTTTTTTAAATAATTTTTTGATGAAGAAATGGTTATATTTTATGCTGTTTATTCTTATGCTAGGAAATATTTTTAATTGATGCAAAATTAATGTGTAATAAAGCTGTAAACCTATATAATTGAACTCTATTCTCTATCTCAGTAAACATTATCATGAGAATTTAATTGTTTCAAAAATATCCTGCTGAGTGGCATGCTGAATCACACACACATAATTGTAGATTGATTTTTGACACGCCACAGCTAAAAGATTGCCGATGCCGTTCTATAGGCATGAAACAACTATTCGATGACGAGCTTCGCAAAACTCGAGTTAAGAAGACTTGGCACCCAAAAATGACCGACCTATCGTTTTTTTATTTAATCTTATTCTTTGCATTATTATCTTTCGATTGATATATCATTTGTGCAAGTCGGAAAGTAAGAAGTTGAAGAAAACTTCATTTGAAAACCAATTAGGTAATTCGGTCACGCCCCCTTTTTAGAAAAAAAAGTGTTATAATGAAAAAAAAATCTATTTTATAAAAAGAAATAATAACTATAAAAAAAGAATGTGTAATATATAAAGCAGAATATTCTCGAGACAATACAATAATGTAATTTTTCTTCTTTATGAAATGTGTGCATGTAAAATTTTTGAATTAAGGCATTTAAAATATTAATAATTTCATATAATTTCAGTTCTTATTCCTGATATGTTTTTCATACAAATGTAATACTTCAATATTATGTGAAGAAAAAAACTAAACTTTCTGTCGTGACAAAAAAAAAATTTTTTTAACATTTTTCTTGAATTTTCTTGTGTGTGTGCAATTAATACCTTCTTAAAATTGATCATTTATAAAAATGTATGGGTTGAAAAAATACTAAAATGCAATTATTTTAAAGAAAAATATATAACTAATATCTTAAAGTTGTATTTTAAGTTCATTTAAGCTTATTATAATTTTTTTTCAGAATTATAAACTTTAAAGTGGTTTTTCTTAGTTTGTGTTTTTCGAAACATTAGTGCATCCAAAATGCTACTCCTTCCACAACTATTTACCAATCGCTTCCATTTTTTTGCTGTGTGTTGCATATAAATCATGTAACAAAATTAGGGATCCATTTTGCTGTTAACTGAATACTTTTTTTAAAAAAATTAAAATGTAAGAGATATTGGTTTTTTCGTTGATTTTTAGCATGTATATCAACATTTAAATTTTTTTCTCAAAATCGAATTAAGTTATGGTAAAATCGATCCCTAAAGTTGTTTATAATATCCATAAGAATATTAAAAAAAATTCGGGTTAAAAAAAAATTAATAATTACAAAAGGAGTAAAATTTTAAAACTTCCCAAATTTTCTTCAAAAAATTTAAATTTTTAAAATTTTGTGAATAATATGTGAAAAAATTCATCTCGTATCATTTTCTGGAATAGAAACACTGTATAACATATTAAAATATAATTTTTAAATACATAAAGAAAGAAAGTAGCTCAAAGGGTACCAAGTCCTCTTAAGGCTGCAAAAATAAAAGTATTTTTTTAATTGAAACTACGTACAAGAAGTTAATAACTGATATACAAAAAGTCAAAACAACTACTAAAAAGGAATCCAGGGCTTATTGGTTTATGAAAAGCTATGATGCGATGTTTGGTGAAAATAAAAGTAAACTTATGTAACCTGCTAAAGAAGGTGTCAGGACAATACAGAATGGTTCCGAACCACCGGTCCGTGAATCAAATGCTATCGAGCTACTCAAGGAGTATTAAATTATTTTTATTTTATTTACTGGAGTGTTTTTCTCTAGTGTGTTTGTTTGACTTTCCATGGAAGTCACTCAATAATATATTTAATTTTAAATCACTTTATATTCATTTTTTGGAGTAACTAAACTTTATTCTCTGAAGGCGTTTAAATACAATTAAATTATTGAATCAAAACAATTAAAAATATAAACAACGTCCCACCCTCAGCGGGCCGCGGTAAAATTATCAAACAGTGACCGGTCCACGGGGATATAAAGGTGGGGAAGTACTACATCTCTATAGTCTATACAGTATTACACATCACAGATTCTGAGTTATTTTAAGTACTTCATGAAGCTCATTCGGCTATTGCACACGGAGGACGTGATGGAATTCTGAAAGAACTTTCAACCAAATACAAAAACGTTACACGTTAAGATATTGAACTGTACATCCACTTTGTGAATTTTGACAGAAAAAACAGAAGAATTATTTTAAAAACGACACTATTATATGAAATTTATGGTGTTTTTTTTTCTGAATGTCAATATATTGATACTTGTAACGAGTGGGAAAAATAGTTTCTCTATCGACTTGGAACTTCTGAAGGAATTTTAAAAGAAGTATATGAGAAATCACAATTTACTTTGTGCCCTAAAAACTTAGAATTAAAGATATTCCGGACCATGAAATTCCTCATCTGTCAGTTGCAATTGCTCATTCCAATGGAAGCGGCGAAGGATTCATCATATGTATGTGTAAAACTAAGTAGCAAAATAAGAATGGTCTTTGCTTGAAAAATGTAATGAAATGTAATTCAAATGTCATTCAAGCCTACCATATTGCAATAAGTAGATTAATTTTAAGTTCTTATTTTTTTATTTGAAAATTTTGTTTTCCGTAATATCAGAAAGACATAAATTTTGTTGCGTACAACTTTCTTTTTCCTTTAAGTATTTTGAACAATTTTTAATGGCACTCTAATTATTTTGTCAGAATTACGTTTGCATTTTTAAGAAACGTACGTCATTGATATAGTAACCTTATCATGGCCCACTGGCGTAGCTAGCTCTGAGGAGGCCCTTTATCAAAATTTCTTTTGGGTCCTTTTCAGGTATGGGAGCCCTGTTAATGGGACTGTAGTTACACATTTTGAGGCCCCTGTAGCTTGGGAGCCCCGTATCATTGATACGGTGGTAGCTTCGCCCCTGTTATGACCATATTTCATACTTTTCCTAAACAGCTTTAGTCATTCTATAGAATGCCTAGGCAAAGTATGAAACAATTCTCTTATTAAATATTTTGCCTAAAAACGTCCGGCATTCTATACAATGCCTAAGCATCCTATAGAATGCCGGCATTTCTTACTTTGCCGGTAACATATACTTGAAAAATAATAAAAACAATAATAATAATTCATTCCGTTTTAAATTTTCCCTCCAATAAATGTTCGCAATGTGGATAAATCGAATATAGACATATTTTTACATGCGGCCCAAGGGAACTATAATTTTTTTCTGAAGTGGCCCACAAGGTCATTTGTGTTGGCCACTTCTGTTTTAGAACCTTGCTTGGGCTAAAAATAAAAAACACAATATCAATCAAAAACTTTTTTTTATTTAATTTTTAATTTTGATCTACACTGCAGATAAGAGCCAAATATAACAATCTTGTACGTACATCGATTTTTATTATCTTTATTTTCGAATTGCTTTATCGAGAGAGAGAGAAAAAGAAAAAAAAACATTTTTATCAATAAAAATATTTGTTTATACCTTTTCAACAGAAATAATAGTATAGCAGTATTTATTTATTTTTTTTAAAATTATATTCAAAATTTTTTATTTTGTCTGATAAATTTGGAAGCAAGGAGCAGCACATAGTCCAACATTGCAATATAATTACACAAATATCTGCTATCTTTTCTTTTCCTTTGCTATATCTTTTCACTCAGCACCCAGCGTGTATCTCGTGGGAACTTGTTTTTTTTTTATGCTGTTGGAATAAAACTGTGAAAATGACGTTCCGTTCTTCGAAGAATTCTATAAGATTTTAGTCTTCCCGTTTTTTTACATTTGTATCGCTGTGATAACTTTTTGTATATAAATCATTCTACTCTAATTTTCTTTTTAAATCTAAAATTTTATTCATTTCATTTTTTATGCAACACATATGCGTTCCAAATGCTGATGTCTAGCGAATGAGAAAGAATACTTTTTTATATATAAATAATATTTGTCTAAATTTACTGTAAACTTTATCTAAATTTACGAAATCACGAGGACAGACCGCAGTCAGTTTCACGAGTGCAGACGCCAATCGCTTGTATTCGAGTGTGAAAATTACAGGAGCATAAAATACAATTCCGCTCGAATTATCTCGAGTATGCACAGTTATGTCAGTTTAGCGCGAACAAATGAACTCGATCACGCAAGTTCAGGGATTAAGATTCACCCTAAAGCAGCGGTTCTTAAACTTTCGATCTAATTGCCCCCCCTTTATATATCAACCTGACGTCACGGATTCCCCCCAAGATTTTGAACACCCCTCCCTGACTCCCAACACTTTGCCGAGTGATTTGAAGGTTTCTCAATAATTCTAATACTGCCTTTGTTACTTATACACACTTTTTAACATGTCTGTTTTTACTTTAAGAAAACAATAAACATCGAATTAAAAATATTACGTTGTAGTATTGACATTGTAGTTGCAAATAACAAAAAAAATTGAATTAATATTCTTGATCGAAATAAATGTTCTAACAGTTTTTTCATTGGGAGCAATTTAAAGATCTAATTTAGAATAGCCCATTCGTTAATTTTTCGACAAGGTCTTTCAGAGTATGTAAAAGAAGGAAATCTTAACATTAAATGACACTCCTTCCCGGAAAGGCGCTGGGGTCTCCCGGGGGTCTGCGGACCACAGTTTAAGAACCCCTGCCCTAAAAAAATTATGATTTACCACCAAGCCAATGCGTTGCCTTTGTGTGGGAGTTTTGGAGAATAAAACAGTACAGGGTGTTTGTTCCACCTTTCTTGATGGATCAAGGCACCGATTTACCTCACCCGTCACCGACATCCCCTCCTTGTGTTTCCAGTGCTAAGTAAATTAAACAAAAATAAATCATTTGGGCCGACTGATTGGCCTCCTTCGCCAGAGTGGCGACAGAAGAATGCCGCCGCAGACGATTAGCTTCTTTCGTACCTTCCTGTGAACAAATGAAAATGCAATTAGCTGCTAATGAATGTGGACGTATTGCTTGACACCGACTATTAGTGACGTCAATGAACGACCTTCAAGAAGTGATTCGATCGGGTTCATTAAGGAATGATCGAATCAGAAATAATGGTGCTCAAGGTCTCCACCCTGAGTCGTTTACATCTCATTGACTGGATGGTCTGGTGCATTGTTTGTAACCATGAATGTAATCGGTTACCGTCGAATTACAATATCATTCAAATGAACTGAAATGGTCAGGATAAAGTTTTAAGATCATATTTTATAACAATGAGAGTGTAATGAACAAATTAAAGCCGCTGAATTTATGCAATGGCCTTGATGTGATTTGAACAGTTACTTCCGCACAGTCTTTTCTTTTTCTCGAATTGAGGGCACTTCAGAATCTGTTCATATGACCAAAAATATTGAATTCCATTCAAAGAGATTGTGTTCATATTCGGCCTTTTTGAGGGTGAATATTGGTTTCGACGTGTTCATGTGTGGCTTTCTATTCAGCACATACAATTATTATACAATAAACTGATGAACTGCAATGTAGAGGGAAACACTAGGTAATTCGCCATGTAAAATAGAGTTTTTACTTATTGTGCTAGTATAATCCATATAGAAAAAGCGTGAACGGCCCAGAAAGAGCTCTTAACAGTTATAAGTATTATTTGTATCTTCATAACAAAGCCTTCCTTAAAAAGATCGATACATAAAATTCTAGCTAAACGATATGAATGGCGAAGGAATAAGATTGTAAATTTTTTTTTATAATGAAGTAGCTTGGTGAAGTTGTGGGAAGAAGAAGGCTATTTCGGATGTCAACTTTAGCTTCTAACCATGGCTCGAAATTACGAGAAATGTCAGTTGTGCTTAACCCTTTCATGGGTCATGTATTTTTCTTTTGAATTTCTCGCGGGTTTTTTATTTTTTATTAAAAATTAAACAATAGCATTTAAGGAAATATATTTTATTTCGCCACATTTTATGTTTACCTTTTAGGTGTGGGAAGAATACTTTCCAAGGAACCATTCACCGTCATTAATAAAATTAAATTCATTGGTGATTATTTGCCATGAAAAGATGAGAAGCATGTTTCAATGCACAAGGGGATATCATATTCTGCACACATGTAGCGAATTCTCTTTTCTTGTCTCTTTCTGCGACATTTCCAACGTCGTATGATTTCCCACACCGGTTAAGCGCACATCATCCGGAGCCACACACTTCTTAGCTTGAAAGCTAGCAGGACGTCCTTTCCTTTATCTTGAGGAATATCCGTCTATTAGCTGAAGAGCTAATGCTATACGGAATGTTAGCTGGTATGTTCTTCTGTTTATTTTGTTCACTTGCCACAGTATGAAACTATTTAGGATAGCAAGGTCAATAAGAAAATAAAATATACGATTCCTAGTGCAGTTTCCCATCGTCAGAGCTCAGGTGCCCCCCCGTCTGAGAAGGAAAACAAGGCGTCAAAATTACATTATGGCAATTGATATCCACCTATATGGTGCCACACTAAAGTGATTCCAGATCTCGGGTAATGTGCTAGGTCTGCAATGATAATTACCAATCTGCAGCCCCATTAAAAGAAAGAGAACATTCGAATAGGATTTGGGTTTAAGTCTTCCCCTCCATAGATCAGAAGATGTTTGATATTTAGCATAAAGATTACGCCTCTGCGCTTTCATCTACGTGTCTTTATAAAATGTACCCCCTCCTCCATCCCATAAAAGCTATCTGTGTACTCCACTAATAAACACAAACAATATATTCCGTTCACTGTTTCTGTATGATCAAAAAATAACAAAAAATAGCCCCCCACGCTTCCCGATAAATTGCCTTTGTTTCCTCTCATAATAATTAAGTATTAAATTGTTTTTCGAAACCAATAAGCAATAACTGTATATCGTGAATATTTTCTTGAATACATCTAAAATACGTAATTATAACAAAAAATCTGAAGTTTACGTAACATGTTGCTTATTTTGGCATGTATTTTTTCTTTTTACTTTTAGGGACTTAGCATTAGAATAAGTCAATCATTAGCGACTATAATCAATAGTTTTGCTGCATTCCAAATATTCTAATCTCAGATGAATATCAATCAAAACTAGTTTCCAAAAATCATTGAGAGTCTCTAGATATTGGTGGAAAGTTATACCTTTTAAGCCTAGAAAAAGATAAGAAATTTGATGTAAAACATCAATTTCTATGATTTGCCTGGAAATGCTCTAACGCGTGTTTAGATTATAGGCACAATTCATAGGATATGATATTCATCAAAAAACGCATTGATACCTCTAAAGAATAATAAATGCATAAGGTCTTGCGAGGAATAATCTTTTTTGAATGGTAATACTTGATATTGTGCTGTTAAAGAACGGACACCCTTTACAAACTTCAATCGAATATTCTTGTTTATCGTATAAGTAGACCTATCAACATATGATCCTTAATCTTTAATTGGTTTCAGAGATTTCTTTTTTAAAAATTAAATTTGACACCTAATATAGCATCAAGCAATTTCGCCAAATCAAGAAACGTCCCCAAATACTGTCATCCTTAATATGTGGTCAAACATGCGTGAGAACGAATTTCCACTGTTGGCTGCATATCAAGGCGTTTCGTGATGGCTTTTGATTTTATGAAATTAGTTGGCAATTTAATTAGAAAGTATTCGAAATTTTATACTTATTTCTGTGTTATGAATGACTAAATTAATTTAAGTAAACTAAAAGGCAATTGCATATTAATGCTATTCCAGTGATTTATCACCAAAAATTAATCACCAAATTATGAGTTTTGGCAACCTATTTCATTTTGATCCTATAATCAACCTTGTTGCCAATACTTTTCCAATTTATAAAAAGCCAAAGGTCGCCAATGAAATAGCGTTTTTGTGAGTAAATACCGAATAATATCCCATTTTTTTAAGACGAAGATCCCCAAGAAAAATATTTGTAATCTAAAAAAATCTATGAATCAAAACCCTATAATAGCTCTTACGGAGATTGGCTTTAAAACTACTGCGGCTTGTTTAGTGTTGTTGCATTTTATTTCAGATATACGGGCAAGAGAAAAAAGGAATTACTTTTCTATAAAAGCTAATCGAAGTTATGTCAAAAAAGAAACAGAACAAATAGATGGATAAACAATATCGAAAATGTATTTTTTTCAGAGTTACTTTGTTTTGGATTTTGATCGTAAAAAGATTTGTTGTGAAAACTCAAAACGCAGCAAAGAGTTCCTCGCGTGTTTGTTTTGAGTTTAACGGCCCGATAGTTCACAGAAAGGAAAGAAAAAAAATCCACGCTCTTCTTTGTCTGGAGAATGAATTGAGGTGCATTTTCCTGTCACACACGAGAATTGACACCTTTTTCTTTAAGTGTTTTCGCAATGCGGTCATAATTCCGAGTCGTGAAAAGAGACCCATTTGCTTGAATGACGTACGGCGCCACTCTTCGCGCGACAATTAATTTACACCGCGAATCGATCCTCGCTTGACGTCACGCTGACGTGGAATATAAGGTGCGAAACGCAGGTTGAGACACCTTCGCACGTCGACGTCCTGAGTTTGTTGTGTTTAAGAAAGGTAAACGCGTCATATCTTCAGGCTCAATCTTAATGGTCATTTGCAAATCCAAATTTATTCAAATTTTCTGGAAAAATAAATTATTTCCAAAAGTTCCTCTTACAGATTACCTTTGGTTATAAAATCTAAGGAGGAATCTACTGGATTCTTTAGGTACATAACACATAGAATACTTTACTTTTAATTCCCAAACTTATATTGATATTTTATTTCACTCCACTTTGGACAGGTTGATTATTCCATTGAACTCTAATGTCCATTTGAAAAAATTAGTTTTGTCTTGATTTGAGATAAACTTGATATCGCTCCACAGGAGATAATGGTTATAGTGCTAGTCATTTTAACCTCTGGTCACGTGAGAAGAATGATATTTTGAACCTCACTTTCTTTACATTCATACCATATCGAGTTATGACTTTGGAGGCCCTTTTCAATTTAACTTCCAATGCTTATTATAATTAGTCAAGGATTTATTCATCCAGCAACATATTAACTCTAACCCAGTGGCGTAACTAACTCCCGCATTCTCCATATTGCGGGGGACCCAGGGATTCTAGAGGGCCGAAAGCCTCGCTTAGCAGTGGAGCCCTAATATTGTTCGTAACGACACTGCTCTCTCTCTCTCTCTCTCTCTAACTTATTACTGTAGTTCAACATCACCACTCGGTCGGCTGGGTGCTGGCGTGGTTGGTTTGTCGCTGGCCTTCTGTATCCAAGGTCGACCCCGGCTCAAGTCGATGGATTTTCATGATGCAGAAAATGGACAGCGGCCATGTCATATGATTATACAGCATGTAAAAAATCCCTAGGGGGGGGGTGCTGTAGGCAAAATTAAATTCTAGTACTGGTTCGCATCGTCAGAGCTCAGGAGCCTCCCTCTAGGGAGGAAACTGGGCATCAAAATCACCTGTGGCGATTGGTATTCGACTATAGGGTGCCGCGCTATAAAGAGATACTTGCTTTTGGTGTGTACTAGGTAGATTGGTGAACTCTGTTAATAACTGTTCATAATCTGCCATTAGAAATAAATAAAAAAAAACATCACTACTCGATTTTTTCGATGGTGTTGGTTTGGAGAATAATTGTATCTTTAATTTAAATTAATCGTTTCTTGACTCAGTATAGCATCTGGTCCCCTATGCAAGT
Organism: Trichonephila clavipes; assembly: GCA_019973935.1. Lineage (NCBI taxonomy): Eukaryota > Metazoa > Arthropoda > Arachnida > Araneae > Nephilidae > Trichonephila > Trichonephila clavipes. The sequence goes on from BMAU01018915.1 coordinate 1,706,514, forward strand.
GTAAGGACAAACTGTGGCCCTGTAATTTTGCCTTTGTTGGCAGTTGGCATATAGTTTGGAGTTCCCATTTTATCGTAGAATATTTTTAGGGATATCATTTGATGACTAAAAGCTTATTCGAATCATGTTCTTATTGGAGTCGATTCGAGAACTAGACGTGGCCATCCGAGACCTTGGGACCGGGTCAAGTCGGCTTATGCCTTAAAACGTCCCTGTTGGTAGTGCCTTTTGTATTGAAGTTATGTTTCCTCTTACGAAGTTTTTAAGTCCATTTACAATGAATTACATACTCATTAGAAACTTGGAAAATGTAACACAAATGATGAAAAATCGCTTGGTGTCTTTGAGTGTCGTATCCTAAGAGCTTTTTTTGAAGGAACTCAAGTTGATAGCATTTGACACAGATACTCAAATTAAAAACAGGGAACCAATCATAGTCAAATACAAAAAAAAAAAAAAAAAGAAAAGAAAAATCCAAAGAATTAAATGGACTGGCCTTGTTCTTAGAATGAACAATGAATGTTCAGCAGAGAAAATCTTTTTGCTCAAGCCCACTGGAACAAGACTTAGGGCTCGAGCCAACCTAAGGTGGGTTGCCTGCCTAAAAAGGGACTTCACTACTCTAAGAGTGACTAGTTGAGAGACCATGTCTAAGGAGAAAAAAAAGCTTGAAGGAAAATTCTTGAGAAGGCCAAGCACACCCGGGGCCTTTCTCACCATTGAAGAAGACATTGAATCAGGTAATGAATATTACATTGAGGTTAGGAGTAGAACCACTTTCATAATTTATGCTTATCTCCCTATGTATTATCCCCAAGGCTGACACAAATCAAAACTTACATATATCTCTAGACTATGAAGTGTCAACAACAAACCCAAATTGAATTTTAGGAGATAAATAGTAATGAAAGAAATTCTTATTCCATTTGGGAAAATTTCAACCGACTCAGCGAATTTTAAGTAAAAAATATAACCAAGAAAGATATGTAACATGTATTAAAGAATATGTATAAGTATCTAAAAAAAAGATATGTGCAATATCCAATGAAGCTGGCTTCGAAAAAGAAAACTAAAAAGAAAGTTTTATCAGTTGTATTTAGGGATTGCAATATCGGACCAAAAGCTCAATACCGGTATTTTTTAGATCTTAATACCGGGATACCGGTTTTGATACCGGTATGAGAAATTTTAGAATAACACAGGTGTTTCTTTGTTTTATTTGCCAGTTTTATTAGAGAGTGTAAATAACACAAAAAAATAATTTTTATCTTATAAATTATAACAGTAAATGTGTGTGTGTGAGGGAGCATCTTATTTATTTAAATCAAAAAAATTGTAAATATCACTATTCAATATGTGGTACTCTTTTAAATTTTTGAAATGTGATCCTAAAAAACATAATGCATAAATTGTACTGGCATTAGGCCTGGAACGTAATTATGTGCAAAAATTACCAGCTGTCGAAAACGCTCTTTCGGCATCTACGCTAGTTAGTGGTATTGTTAGCAATACGCGATATACTTTTTCCACACAAGTATTTACCTTTAAATTTCTAATCTTCAAATAAATTGATTTCTCGTCGGATGTTTTTGGATGTAGCTGATTTCTCTGAATTGTATTTTGGTTTATTGAAATATTTTTAGTTATCGCTAATTCTAATTTTTGTTCAAGAGACAATTCCTTTTCACTATAGACATTAGTGTCATAATCATCTGCTATAACTGTACCGAATTCTTTTGAATATGGACAAGGTTTGTGGATAAAAAAATTTAAGAAAATTTACTATAAACTTGATCAAATATGAATTGATTAGTCTCTTTTCTTCTTTTTCATTTTCATTTATAAAATCATGATGATATGTAATTACAAGTATGATATGCAAGTACAATGTGAATAACAAACTTAATTTAAAAAATATCGAAATATTACGCACTTTCTTCACAACTACAACCTTGTTTTCACAGATACGAATATCAGACTACGAATCCTGCGCGTGTTCAGTATCGCTCTGAGCTGTAATATGATAGTTTTGGCCTACTCTTGGATAACTCACATACTTTATCACTTCTCTTGATTGTACGATGCAACTTTATAATCTCTTTCTAATTGATTTATCCCGTTAGGGAGGCATATAAACAAAAACGTATACTATTTTGCTAGGTTGGCGATCCCTTAATATATACTGGAGGCAATTTAAATAATTTCTAGTAAATACTGAAAAATCGGTGTTTAAGCTTGTGAATTCCGGTATTACAAAATTGCAGAAATGGCTCAATACTGGTATACCAGTATTGCAATCCCTAGTTGTATTGTTCTGTATATATTTTCTTTTGAACATTATATATATATATAATTTCTTTTATATCTTTGATTCTGAATTCACCTTTGTAGATGCATGCAGAGATCTTGATTCCACTTTGCCAGAGACAGTGTTGACAATTATTTATTATAGATTTTTTTAAAAATGATTACATCATTTATGTTTTAAAGAGAGAAAAGAATAGCTATATATAAATATATATTTTTATGGAACCCGTTATGCATCTAACTCCATGAAACTATTTATTTCAGTGACAGATACTGCTTTAGGAATGTAACCCAATCAACATGGGCGCAAAAGTAGGGAATGGCCGCGGTAGCCTAGTGGTCAAGATCATGGACTCGTGGCTGGTATGTCATGAGTTCGAGCCCAGTACCACTAAGGACCAGCTGTGTAGGGGAGCGATGCACGTTAAATCTGTCGAGAGCTCAAAAGTCCTCCTGAGGTAGTTAGAAGAGGGAGGGTGCCAGCTCATGTGCCGTCCTCGTCACTTGACCGTGGCTTAAAATTACGAGGACCATCGCAAAAAGCCCTTAAGTAGCTTACCACTGTGACGTTAATGTAACTCTCACTCACAGTCACTAAAGCCACACGAAGGTTAGTGTCGATAGGCAGTGGCGTAACTTACGCCGCCTCAACCCAGTATTGTGGAGGGTCCAGGATTGTAGGAGGCCCAATATCTGATTGACACCAAGTACGTAACCCTTTGTAAGATTCGGCATGGGACCCAAAGCATGACTTTTCAGAGGGCCCTCAATATTCTTCGTTACGCCACTGTCGATAGGTCTCGTAATTTAAACCTCGGTCTTGCGACGAGGACACCTGAGCCGGCACCCCACTCTCCAAGCTTTTACACATTGCCAACGTCAGGAATTATTGAGTCTTGAAAGATTTAACGTGCGTTAGCTCCTCTACATGGCTGGTTTTAAGTGACCCTAGAACTCTGACCCCATGACTCGACGCATGCAACGCTGGTTACGAGTTCGTGACTATGACCACTTGACCAATGTGGCTACAAAATTAAGTGGTGTTCAATAAAAAAAAATCATTCAGTGAATGATTTCTCTCTATATCCCTAAAAAGGCACGTTTTTCCCACTCCAACAGTCACATTATTTAGTTGTTCCGATCACACTATGATTCAACATCCTGATCAGCGATTCAGGTGATAGTGATTCCTCTAGTTCTATCTCTCTGACTTCTTAAACAATGCTCTTGAGTATATAGCTACTTATATTACCGATTATGTGAAATCAAAAGGCGCTTCACTGCAAATTTCTCCATGCAAATATGAGTTCGGCAATAAAAAGTCAAAGATTCTGCATGCTTCTCGTCTGCACGATTGCGACACTTCTTCGCTCCCATATTCTTTGATTTATGATCCACACTGGCCGTAAGCAATTCCATAAAACGGTGTTTTTATGACACTTTGTTACACATCGGAACGCGGTGATATGTCTAAATGAACGTAATACGATATTACGACACAGCGAGGCCGAAGCAGAAGAGTGAATGGGCACGTGCATACTATTTGCAAATACGAAGGATCAGACTTTCAAGTCAGCGATCTCTAACACCATTCAATCAGCACTTTTGTCCCCTCCTTTCTCCTTTTCTTCCGAAATTTTCAGCGCCTGTTTGGCATCTGGAGTTGCAGCCTGGATAATTCGAATTAAAATTGTTCTGGAATTCAGAGAAAAATATTGTTCTAATTGCACTTCATACTCTACGCTTCTGAACATAGGAGTAGTCAAGGTAACGGATTCGTGTCCGGCGTGTCATGAGTTCGAGCCTAGTGCCACTGAAGACCCGCCGTGCAGAGGGGCCCGATGCACATGAAATCTGTCGAGAGTTCAATCCCCCCTTTGGTGTGGTGTGGTAGTTAGGAGAGGGGGTTGCCAGTTCAGGTATCGTCCTCGTCACTTGACCATGGTTCAAAATGACGAGGTCCGTCACCAAAAGCCCTGGTGTACCTGAATGGTGTTACGTTAATATTCACTCACCAGGACATAAGAGAGTTGGGTTTAGTGTGGAATGGCCACTAAAAAACGTTTCGCAGAAACCTCTTCAATAAAATTTGATCGTATGAAGTTGATGCCCTCTGAACAATGTCATAAAGTGGTCGTGGTAGCCTAGCGGTTATGGTCACGAGCTCGTGGCCGGCGTTTCATGAGTTTGTAGGAAGATTCGAACCGGGCACCTTCGAACGCGAGTACTTAATCGATCGTCTTCACGTGATGTCTATAGTACTGGTTTAAATAGATACCGCTACATTACTCTCCCACCAGTGGATAGGGGAAGGATTTTTTTTGTTTAGGAGAGAGAGCGTGTTTTTTTTTATTTATTTTTCATTTTCATACTTATTATTTTTTTATTTATTGTTTTTATTTATTTTTCTCCTCATTTATTATTATTTTTTTTCTTGCGGTAGAGGGCACCCCGACAGTTCAGAAAGTTGCGTTTTCTTACTTCAGTCACAGGTCACCAATGCAGGAAGATTTGAACCGGGCGCCTTCCGTTCCGAAGGCGAGTACTTTATTGATCACGCTAGAACGGTCGGTTTTGCGTGATGTCTAGTACTGGTTTAAATAGATACCGCTACAAGTTCGAGCCTAGTGCCATTGAAGACTCATCTTTTAGAACGAATCGATCCACGTTAGCTGTCGCAGCTCAAAGTCATCCCTCATGTTGGTATGGTGTGGTAGTTAGGAGAAGATGGTAACAGCTGAGATGTTGTTCTCGTCCCTTGATCGAAGCTCAAAATTACGAGATCTGTCGCCAATAGCACTCGAGTTGCTTTATAGAGAGTGACGTTAACATAACTCTCTCAATGTCATAAATTTATGATCTTGTTCGACTCATCTCTGTTGGTTCGTTGCATAGCAGATTTTATGGGCGCAGTGACCAGTGGCGCACACAAGGGGGTGTCCTAGGGGTCCAGACCCACCTCAAAGCACTTGATTTTTTTCCCGATTGGTTATAATTTTAAGTATATAATGCGTAAGATTTAATTAAATATTTGTTTTTAATGATTAATTTCATTAATTAATACTAATAATTTATTCAATAATTAGTTTTTTTACTGTTCTTTGTCCCCCAAAATCGACAAAATCAAAAGGAGCATGATATAAGAACGGTGGACTTTCGACCCTGGACCCTCCCCTTGGAAAACTTCTGTGTGCGCTACTGGCAGTGACCATACTGGCAATGCTAAATATTCTTTGATTTACGAGAAGCATGAGTGTATGATCTATTTAAAATCCTAAATGTAAGATTGTTTTATGAACGTCGCATTAGCAAGCAACACGATGGCCGTCAATGGACCTCATATAATTCCAAACCAGAATTAAGTGGTGAGTACAACGCTTGAGATGCACCTCATGATTCACATACACAGCAACGTGAGGACTTTGAGCATCAAAAGAATTAATATCCAAAAGTTACATTACAAGTTTAATATTGTAACCGTTAATTAGGCGGAATGAGAAAGAGGGGGTGAAATGTCATCCGGCTTCTCGGAGTCATAATTTTGTACTTGTATAAAGAAGGTATGCCCCTCTAATACAGTCCTAACATTAGCCTTCTCCCGAACTCACAAAATCTTGTTAATCAAAATCTTATAATTCATATTAAAAGATAATTTATTTCGATTTCATGAATATATTTTTTTCTGAAATAAAAGAAAAATACAAGACGGGCTATTTAAACAAAAGAAAATAACTTAAAACTTTTTTCAATGAAAGACAAACGAATAATATTTTTTCCTCGATTGGTAAGTTTCTTCATCTATTAACATTGCAATTAGAAGTAACACAAAGACTAATTTTGAACCATTTGACTACGACGACATCTGAATTGGCGTCCCCTACACAAACTTCCACATCAACGTTAGCACTTTAACCGCATCAGGCTGAATCCAAGATTCTATCAAGACTACAGCCACACCGTTAAGGGATTTGTGACCCAGTTCCGTAAGGTAATCCCTTCATTAGTCCATACAATAATTCCTTAACCCTTTCGCGGGTCTTGGGAAGATTACTTCCCATCTATATGATCTTACAAGGTGAGAAGCGCAAAACCTGTTATAATATACTGGTATTGCTATTATAACGATTGGAAGACCAATTCCTGCTTCAGTTTTGCGCTATTGCAGATAATCCAACGATTTTGACATCTGTAAATCGGACAAAAAAAAGATGGTACTAAAGAAGTACTTTGTCCAAAAGCTGTCACTGTATATAACGATGTCATGGGAGAGGTTGATCGCTTCGATCAAAGAAAAGATAGATACCAAATAAGATCTATAAAATGGTGGCATCGCATCTTTTATTTTCTTATTGACCTTGCCATCATAAATAGTTTGATGCTGTGGCAAATGAACAAAAGAAACAGAAGTTTAGACCAGCTAATATTCCGTATAGTATTTATTAGCACGTTAGCTATTAGACGAATATTCCTCAAGAAAAAAGGAAAGGACGTCCTGCTAGCTTCTAAGCAAAGAGGTGTGTAGTTCCGGATGATGTGCGCTTCGCCAGTGTAGGAAATCATATGCCAAAGATGGTTTTCCAACTATAGACGATGCAGGAAGTGTTTCAGAAAGGGACAAGAAAAGAGGGCCGCTACATGTGTGCAGAATGGGATGTCTCCTTATGCATTGCAACGTGCTTCTCTCTTTTTTTCATGGTAAATAATCACCATTAATTTGATTTTCTTTATGACGGTGAATGGTTCCTTGGAAAGTATTCTTACCACCCCTAAATTTCAATGTAAGCATAATTTCGGCAAAATACAATATATTTCCTTAAATGTTATTAATTGTTAATAAAACATAAACTGCGAGAAATTCAGAAGAGAAATAAATGGTCCACGAAAGGTTTAATGGGATGAAGACTTGAACATGTGGCTCGACTTAAATTTTGCTGGTCACCAGTTCCTCACCATAATCTCTCAGAAAAGACTGACTGCGGAGATGATATTTCTGGCTCTTTTTGCGGAAATAAGAAATGCTTACATTTACTTTTTCCTTGATATTACTTTTTTAATATAGCTTTCACTCTTATTTCACTATAAAGTAAACGGAAAGTTTTCCTGTTTTGCTATTCAGAATGTGCTTTTATAACAATGGCCATTCCTTCCGTGGTCAAACTTCCCAGTGTGGGAGTTGTTTACACAGAGAGAGAGGAATCAAATGTTTGGTGAAAACACATTACTTAAAAACGATGTGGAACAACAACAAAGAGTGCGTGTTCACTCTTTCAAAAGATATTTGTCACGAGATGTTTAAGAAAAAAAGTATTAATTTTTGAAAGGAAATATAATATATAACTATTGGTCACATAATGAATCATCATCAGAAATATGTTTGCTTTTTAGTATTCTGCAATACCTACGAACTAAACTTACACAAACCTCCTCATCTTTCGTAATTATTTTCTACGGATTCAATATAAAATATGAATTAAATACCAATATCCGAAACTATTAATAACAATAATAGAGAAAGCAGTTACAGTTAATATCTTTATTAGGGATTTAGAGCAACAAAGACTATTATCCCATAGAGAAAGCATATTTTGAGTATTATATGGGAAACCTCTAGCGTTTTTAGCGTTAAAAGTGAAGTGAATAAAGTAAAGCACCGAAAGTTAATTCGTTTTTCCTATGAGTTTGATATCGTAGATGCCATGTGGCCACTGTAGCCTAGTGGTTGTGGTCATCAGCTCGTGACCATAATGTTGCAGGCTCGAGCTCGGATACCACTGAAGATCCTCCGTGTAGAGAAGATCGATGCAAGCTAAATCTGTCAAGGCTTAATGTCCTCTCATTAGCGTGATAGTTAGGAGAGGGTGATGTCAGCTGAGTGGTCGACCTCGTCACTTAACTGAGGTTCAGAAGGACGAGATATGAGACCTCAGGCAGCTTTGTAGTGAGACGTAATATAACTGTCCCTTGCCGGCAGTTATACATCTGAAAAAGTAAAGGACGAAGAAATACATGAAATGTCTAAAGAGAGGTATTGTGTACTTCTTCCAAGTCTTGTCTCGAACCTTTGACAATACATTATCTAACGGCTCAAAACGTGCTAAAAATATTTTCATGGTCATTCATATGCTTTAAATGTAAAGCAAACCAGACGTAGTAAGTACTTTGACTTTTTTGAATAATTTGTCTGTAGTACGTTTTACTTTCTTAAAAGTCACGCTAGAACGAAAGTATTCGTTCTAGCATATATTAGAAGAAGGAAAGTGGAACGCATACGAAAGCTAATGGCGGCATATCGCATAATTCTGAACAATGGTAAAACCTAAACTGCAACTTTTCAGTTTCTTTCCTACTACACCACATACGGTTGGCCTCGAAAGCCCAGTGCTCCTGCTCTCGAACTCGTGGTTCTGTCAAGTCATTCGTTCGTCGGGTTGTTGGGAACTAGAAACTCATATATATATATATATATATATATATATATATATATATATATATATATATATATATATATACTCTTTCAAATGGGGCACCAAACTGGTAATTATAATTGCACACATCGGTCATTCTCCGGAAGCCACCAATTGTCACAATGTGATTTTGATGCCCAGTTTCCTCCCCAAAGTGAAGAACCTGAGCTCTGACGATGCAAAGTTGTACTAGGAATTTACTTTTGCAGAGAGAACCGTAGCCAAAAAGTCACTCTAAGGGTTTTAACATGCCCCATAATCATATATATTAACCCTTCCATATTTTAATACGGACGAGATAGCCGAATGGTTCCAGTCTCCTAGCCGGCATGAGTGAGTGAAAGAATATTAACGTCGCACTGTTCAGCAACACGAGGGCTTTGGCGACGGTCCTCGTAATTTTGAACCATGGTCAAGTGACGTGGGCGACACATGAGCTAGCACCACTTCTCCTAACTACCACACCACACCAACGGGAGGACGTTTCAGCTCTCGACAGATTTAACGTGCATCGCTGCCCTGCATGGCGGATCTTTAGTCGAACTGGGCTCGAACTCGTGACGTGCCTGCCATGATCCGATACCTTGACCACTGGGCTACCGCAGCCCTCTCTTGGCCGGCATTGATGTGTAGAGTCCAATGAATAACTGCCGTGCTGTGGGTATGTATTGAGGCTAAAAGTATCTTATAGGTGAGCGTAGTAGGGAAGTTTGGTGGAGGGCCAGCTAATGTTCTTGTCACTCAAGTTCAAGAACGTCCTTCACCAATAACCCATATGTTACTTCGAAGTGCGGTGGTAAAAAACAATTATTCCATCAACGCTACGTGCAGATTATGGCAGTATTTTGTTTCAATGTACTACGTTAGAGTCCCGAAAACTCGGTCTAACCATGTAAAGCTCAAAGACATCGGTAATAGCATCCAGACCAGTTTACAATTATGCAAGTGTGAAAAGGGAGGAAATGATATATGCAGAAAGAAAGCATTGGCCTCTGAAAATTTGACAGGAATGAAACAAATATACGTTGATGGTGTAACAAAATGATATAAATTTTGTACATAAAACTTCAACACAGTCTTTTATAACTTCTCACATTCTTCAAAAAACATTCTTTAAAAAAATGTATAACAAATGCATTGGATGGCACGGAAGACGACTTCATGTGGGAAAATGGCGACGCCTGCACCCATTCCAAACTCAGCTCTGACAATGGAAGAGACGAATCATTTTCGAAACATGATACTGACGGTTATAATAATTATAGGTTCATGTATGTAGTTGAAAGTTTTTAACATTGGTAAAATAAATTATTAATTTCTTTTATTAGTTCTCATTAAAAAAAAAAATTTTTAATTGCTTAAGTATCGGATATCGATGAACATTTTACACAATTTTTTTTCCTTTTCTCCCCGTGTAGAGAATATTTTTTTCACAAAAACATATTGAGAATTTGGGTAAATACGGTAAATTTAATAAATTTGGGTCAAGTAAATACGGTAAATAGTTTTTTCTGCCTCCATTTTATTAGTCATGACAAAAACGTGATGACTTACGTTTTTGCTGCTTTTCCAACTATCTGATTGGCCTGTAAAGTTAATTACCTGCTTCGAATCGTAAATAATTGAATTCAGTCGAGTTATATTAAAGTCTCTTATGATTCCGTGTCCCTTTTGATGTATCCTATGAACACATTAGCCGATGAATACGAATAGCGGGGGGGGTAGTCGAACACATCTTTATTACTAGGATTTTAGAACTTTGTTAACTTTAATGAATGCAAACCTCTTTTTTTAATTCCATAAGATAAAAAGACTCATGCATGTAGTCATTACTTTAATCTCTGGGTTACTAAATACTTAGTTCCTCGAATTAATGGCCCCAATAAAACGAATCAAAACCTGTGTTTAAATCCATTTAATTCATTTTTACTTTTGCTGTGTATAGACTATTTTGTTAACAGAATGGTTTGAAACATTCAATTAGTGTTACTAGAGCAGTTTTTCGAACTTATCCAATCCCCCAGCATTCACTTGGATGGTCCAATGGTGAAGGTCACCCATTTCGTGGTCGGGGGTGTTCCAGCCATAAAACCGAGTCTTAAATTACAAAACCCACAAAGAAGATTAATTGCGAAGTTGTCCTTTAAATTAACCCGTCTTAACAAAGTGGCGCTCACAAACTCTCCCTTTGTGAGAGGGATTAATATTTTTAAAAAAACACGAAGAGAGGGAGCTCTCCGAAGTGTAATCTTAATGCTCCAAATTAAAAACCTCTCGGGGTATGGGAAGGGATCGAACCCCACTCTCTCGTGATGTGGGGTCAAAAGAGTGAAATATTCATTTAAATATCACTTTTTTCTTTAGGTTGTCATTCAAAATAACGAAGTCCGCCATCATTGGTCGTTAGTAGCTGTTAAAAATGTCGGTTCCAAATAAAACATAAATTTCAACAATTGCCATAACTCCTGGGAGGGAAGGGGAGGGGCTTTAATCGAATCAAAATAGAAAACCGTAAATTAACATGCAAATCTTCCGTGTCTTCTATGTGAGTGAGTGAATATTAACGTCGCATTTTTCAACTACACGACAGCTTTTGGCGACGGACCTCATAATTTTGAGCCCTGGTCAAGTTACGAGGATGACACCTGAGCTGGCACCACTCTGCTAACTACCACACCACACCTTCGGGTCGAAGAGGATTAGATAGAATAGAATGAAACATACAATATGGATCTCGCAATTAGTAGAAGGATTGAAACATATATACATGTATTGTACAGTTAAGAAGAATAAAATTATTAATAGCCCTATGGAGCGTTTGAGCCTCGACATATTTAACATGCATCGACCTCCTCTGCACGGCGGATCTTCAATGGTACAAGATTCAAACTCATGACACGCTAATCATTAGTCCGTTTCCTTGACCACTAGGCTACGGCGGCCACCCGTGTCTTCTAAAAGTGTGGGTGAAAATTATATTAACACCGTACTATATAGCAAAACGAGGGCTGTTGGCGACGGACATGGTAATTTTGAACCTCGATCAAGTGACGAGGATGACACTTCAGCTGTGGTTCCTTCCTCTCCTCACTACCATTCACACCACACGAACGAAATGATTTTGAGCCTCGACAGATTTAATGCGCATCAGCCTTTTTACAAGGCAGGTCTTCAGTGGCATCAGGATTCGGGCCCCCGACACTCTGGCCGCGAGTTTGTGATCATAACCAATCTGCTATCACAAACACCATGTTTCTACGAATCAAAAGTCACCCATTCGGTAAAGTGGTTAGTGACGCTGACTGCTGTGCGTAGGAATTGGGTTTGAATCCCGAAGAAGGCATGGATGTTTGTAAATGTATTGTGCCTTCGCGGCATGGATGTACTCTAAACAGCCGTAGAGCCGCAAGTCCTTTCGCGAGGTTGGTGGCAGAGGATGAAAAGTGGGAGGCCCCTGACCCTTTCCCAGGGCGTTCTCCCTCAAAATTGGGGTAGAACTGAGCTAAATCGTACTGTCACCTGTATGGTGCTCAAGGCCAACGACAGGCGTACATCTAGCCCCTTGCCATGATGAATATCGTGGGCCTCGATCTGACTACATCAGACAAGTGGCAACAGCAACAACAACACGAATCAAAATGCTATCAATTTTTGATGTTACTCGATTGAAGTCCAGCTATGCTGGCTATACAATTTGTTATCGGCTTATAATCTAAGATGAAGACTGATATGTTACGAAGAATAGAGCATGCGCTGTGGTTACACTTTAGGATGGACCGTCCCAATGCGGATCGAAACTCTTTCTCGTACTTATGTGTTGTCCTTCGGGAACTGTTGTGCCTCTGTTGTCGAAGGATCCGTAAAAGTGAACGGATGTCGTCCCGCGTATCTGTTTGTGACGTCTCCGTTCGCAGAATGCGCTCGTTCCAAGGAACGACGGATTTCCTGCGCCGCTGATTCGACGAAGACGCGTCGCAGTGAACGGATTCCGGAGAACACTCGGCGGTTCTCTCCATTGAGAAAGATTCGATATTCTCTATTGTGTAGTGTTGCCGACTGAGGAATCGGGAATGTCAAGATTAGTTGACTGAAAGTATTCATTGTGACCTATACATTATCCGAGACTTATGGGGTAGGGGACCTTCAATATAATATAAGAAAGTTAACCAGTCATCAAATGCTTTGTTTATTGTTAGTGTAGAAAAGGAAAATATGAATTAAAAGATTAAATTTATTGCATGATATTGCATTGATTCATTAATTGGTTTAATTGTGTAGAAACCAAGAGCAATATTTACAATTTTCATTGGTAAACTGGTTCACGCTTTCCTTGTTTATATACGTAACTGGAAAAGTTTTTTTTTAAATTTCTAATGGGGCTGCTGATTGATATTTTAACCATTGCAGATCTAGTACATTCCCCGGGAGCTGTTATTCCTTTTTAATAGGGTACCGTGTACGTATATACCAATTGCCACAATGTAATTTTGACGCACAACTTTCCCTTGCAGAAGGAGACACCTTAGCTCTGATGATGCGAAACCGTACCAGAAATTTAATTTTGCCGAAAGCACCCATGTCAAACAGGCTCTCAAGGGAGCTTTTACATGCGGCATAATCATATGTCATAGACGCTGTCAATTTTTTGCATCATGAAAATTCACCCACTTGGAGTGGGGTCGAACCTGCACACTTCGGCGAATAAGGTAAGCGCCAGAACAAATACGCCACCCAGCTAGCGTAACTGGAAAAGTATGTTCACAAATATATATCGATCCAGAAATTCTCATGTTCTCGTGAACAAAGATGTTTAACGCATACTGCGTGTTCAACTCCTGTTTCTACTGAACAATCATCGTGTACAGGGCTTAAGCCAGTTCCGGTGTTGACTTCGTCATCTGACTCCATGTTTTTTTAAATTAAGAGGCTATGTTTTTCAGGCCTTTGAATGACACAAAAATAAGCAATCAATAAAAGTTTAATAAACAGAGACATGTCACTTGACTATTGCGCAAAATTACAAGGTTTGTCCCCCAAACCCCTCGTGTAGCTGAAAATGACGACCTTAATCTTCACTCAGTCGCTATAAATGAAAGATTCATTAATTGTTTTATTAACGTCGCACACTAGAAAGCAATACGGTGGCTATTGGCAACGGAATTCATCATTTCGAGCTTCAATAAAGTGGCGTGGCCATGGTAGCCTGGCGGTCAAGGTATCGGATCGTGGCTAGCTTGTCACGAGTTCGAGCCCAGTGACCAAAACCCGCCATGTAGGGGGAGGGGACAATGCACGTTAAATCCGTCAAGAGCTCGAACATCCTCCCGTCGGGGTGGGGTGGTAGTAAGGAGATGAGTGGTGCCAGCTCAGGTGCCATCCTCGTCACTTAACCGTGGTCCAAAATGACGAGGTCCGTCGCCAAAAGCCCTCGTGTAACTGAAAAGGACGGCCTTAATCTTCACTCAATCAAGTGGCGAGGGAGGATTAACGTCCAACACTCGTGTGGACTTTGATCAGCTACAGATTTTACATTTAAAAGGCCCGTTACACGACGGGTCTTGATGACCCTTTGCATGACCCTTCGACAACCGTAGGCATTCTAATTACAAAGAAGGTAGAAAGAGGGGATGAAAAAGAACAAAAGGAAGGTTCGAACATAGAAAAAGGTCCACCAGAGTATCCCTAAAACATGCCCCTCTATTAACTATAGATTCATTGGTCAACTCAAGGGTGCAAATCTTGTATACAGATACTAAGCCTGCAAAGAATCCTGACGATCCCCTTATTAATTTGGCATATAGGCTACAAAGATCATCAACAACAATCTTTATCAGAGAGTTTAATCCATTTTAGCTCCCAAAGGATTAAATTAGAGCCTATCAGTGGCGCACACAAGGGTGGGGGGTCCGGACCCCACACACTCCAAAGCCCTTGATTTTTTTCCGATTGATTATAATTCAAAGTATGTAGTACGTAAAATTTAATTAATTACTTCTTATTAATGATTAATTTTATTAATTAATGCTAATTATTTATTCAAAAATTAGTTTTTTACTGTGTTTTGTTCCCCAAAATCGACAAGCATGATACAAGAATAGTGAACTTTCGACCCCGGACCCCCACCCCCTTGAAAAATTCCTGAGTGCGCTACTGGAGCCCATGGTTGTATTTTGAAAAGATTTATGAATTTGCATGATCATACAAAAAAACTGATGCAGGTCAGTTAAATGTATATTGCATTAATATTTCCTCTACAGGTTTATAATAAATTTCTTATTCAAGATAAAAAAAAATATTCACACTAATACATCTTAAATAAATAAAATTCTATTTGTAAAATATTCTATAAAAATAATGCATGCATAATGTTATTTATGCATTATTTTTATCTTATTATTTAATACATCAAGAAGAATTTTCCGAATTTTACTCAAAACTGTAAAACTTATGTCAATATCCCCCCCAGAAGAACTAGGTAGTCCTAATTATATTATATATTATTATAAAGGGTGTTTTTTTAGAAGTATAGAACTTTAAATTGCAATAAAACAACGATGTGTTATTCGATTGACATGAATTTTTATTTTATTCGAAAGATAATCTTGTGGCATTACATTTTAAATATGATCAAGCAAGGCGTAGATTCGTCGAATGGGCCCAAAACGAGATTGCCGTTGTTCCCGATTTTCATAAGCGAATTTTTTTTAGCGATGAAGCGCACTTCTGGTTGAATGGCTACGTCAACAAACAAAACTGCCGCATTTGGAGTGAAGCTAATCCACAAGTGTATGTCGAAACACCGTTACATCCAGAAAAACTGAGTGTTTGGTGCGCTTTATGGGCTGGTGGAATCATTGGTCCGTACTTCTTCAAAAACGATGAAGGCCACAACGTTACAGTCAATGGTGATTGGTGTAGAGCCATGATTACTAACTTTTTCACTCCTGAATTGAACAATCATGATGTCCAGGAGCTGTGGTTCCAGCAAGACGGCGCAACATGTCACACAGCTCGTGCCACAATCGATTTATTGAGACACGTTTGGTGACCGCCTAATTTCCCGTTTTGGACCTGTGAATTGGCCTCCAAGATCTTGTGATTTAACACCGCTAAACTATTTTCTGTGGGGCTATGTAAAGCCATTGGTCTATGCGGATAAGCCACAAACGCTTGACTATTTGGAAGACAACATTCGCCGTGTTATTGCCGATATACGGGCACAAATGTTGGAAAAAGTCATCGAAAATTGAACGTCCCGATTGGACTACATCCGAGCCAGCCGTGGCAGTCATATGCCAAATGTAATGCCACAAGATTATCTTTCGAATAAAAAAAATTCATGTCAATCGAATAATACATCGTTGTTTTATTGCAATTTAAAGTTCTATACCTCTAAAAAAACACCCTATACTATAAAGTATTATAAAGTATATTATTATTTTATAAAATATATATATTAGAGGTGGTCTCGCAGTTGGAGAAAAAAGAGTATAAAGAGTGAGTGACATAATTATTATGACTTTTTTTAAGGAAGAGTGAGCAACACGAGAGTGGGCTATTGATGACAGACCTCGTAATTTTGAACCTCGGTCAAGGGACGAGAGCTATACCTAAATTGGCACCACCTCTCCAGACTACTACACCACACAAAAGGAGGATACTGAACCTCGACTGATTTAGTGTGCATCGCCCTCCTCTACACGACGGGTTTCACTGGCATTAGGGCTGGAACTCCCGACACGTCAGCCATGAACTCGTGACCATAGCTACTAGCCTAGCCTGGCCACGTAAACTGTGTCGGCTATTTTAATTTTCATCAAAATTATTACGCGAAAAATACTACGACAACGTTCATACTAATACATATTAAACTGATGAAATTCTACTTGAAATTTTGCATAAAAGCAACACATGTGTAATGTTTATGTATTATTTTTTACCTTGTTACTTAAGAAGTCCATGAATTTTTTTTTGTTTACAGTAATAAGATTTGATGTCGATCCCTCCTTTTCCCTCCCCAGGAAAATTAGGTAGCCCTAATAACAGTGGGGTACACGAGTAGGGAAAGGGGTCAACTTCCCAAAGACCAACATACTTTTTTAATTAAATTAATTGTTACAGAAATTACTCGTTGGAGCTTTCGTCTGCGTGGTTTTTAAAATGTAAATCCCCCTCAACCCTATAAGAGAAATCTGTGTTCTCCACTGCCTCTAGCATCTTTTGAGTATCCATTCGTATAAAGTCCAATATGAATAAAGTCCGAAGGTAATATAACAACATTGTATCTAACTGTCTTCATAAATGCAATGAGGTTCAGCAACTCGCCACTGATATCAGCGGATGCGATGGACAGTTCAAGTGAAAAAAACTCCACGCCCCATTCACAGATATGTGTCCGAGCCACTTTCTTCTCGCTCGCGTCGATAAGGGCGACGTCCGGTGGGCGTTCGCGGAACACTCATGTTGTCTTCTGCTCGCGGTCGCCGTAGCACACACCCATTCACGGACCGGATGGGAGGCTGAGAAGAACGAGTTCAACAAACCTTTTTGCTTACTTTGGACAGGAATGAAAAAAAAAACATTTGTAGCAAGAACCGTAAGAAAGCTCTTATAGATCAGGAGGAGTACATTAGAATTTGATTTAGTTTGCATTCATTCATTCACATTGTACTAGAGCTAACTGGTGGCAAGAACGGATTCACTCCAAAGTCATGGTCACCACAGCAGCATGGTGATAAGGTGGCTGATTACAGAATGAAGACAAAAAAAAAGGGAGTTAGTGAGAGTTCTACTAACACGCACAATGAAGCAACCCCTGGGACTATTGGTGACGGTCTTCGTAACTTTAAACCATAGTCAAGGGCCGAGATAGATAATTCAGAGACAATCTCCTCTCCGAAATTCTACACCACGTCAACGAGAGGCCTTTGAACCAAAATAGATTTAATGAACTCCAGCCCCTCTACATAAGGAGTCTTTTCTTAACTTCCACACAATGCCACGACTCAGAGCCTCGACAAGCCCCTCCCCACAACGGGTCTTCAGTGGCACTAGGGTGCGAACTCACATGACAGCCGGCTACGAGTTCGAGACCATAACCACTAGGCTACAACGGCTTCGCCTGATTGCAAAAAATTATAAAGAGAAAAGCAGAGGCACCGATAAGGGCCATTATACGCAGCATAAAATTAGGTCTAAAATTGACACATGACTAGGGTTAAAAATGAATATTATTTACGTTATATAAACGTCATTCATGATGACGTAATTTATCGTTAACAGCTCCTATTTATAGCACTTGTAACACCTTTTTAGTTGTTGTTAGACCCAAATTACATCAAAATGGAAAACCAAAGTATTTCAGACATACTATAACTAAAAGAAAAGAAAAATCTTGATGTGTTTAAATAAGATGTGTGAGTTCTGGAAAATAAACAACTTGCAAAATTTTCTATCGCTTTGAGGATTTTATGGGTCAAATTGAGGGTGATGAGCATCACGGGTGTCAAACTCAAAGGCTAACTGGGTTCATTCAAACAAGGTTTAACTTTAGGTGGGCCACAAAAAAAATCAATATTCATAAAAACGTACGTTCATTTCGAATAATACATAATAAAAATAAACATATATAAAGAGAACAAGAAAAATTTAATGTTTTACGTCCTGACATTTGACATCTCTTTTTTGCTATTAGCTTTCGTTACATTTCGGGAGAATTTTTTAATTTTATTATATAGTATTGTGTGTCGATGTATTAGCCAGGCCGCGATTTGACACCCCTGAGGAACATTTTCATAAGAATTATAATTTCTTTTAACTGTAATTATTTGACTCATTTAATTTTAATTGCAACTTTTAACGCTATTGTTTTAACAATGAGAAATTCAAATTGCACTTCTTGAACACTATTTGCTAGCATATTCGGTCTTTTTTTAAGATTAACAATAGATGTACATTATTATTGGAATGGTAATTTCGTTTCATTTAGATTGCTATTCTAAAACAGATATGTGTGCTTTTCACATCCACCAATCATATATATACCTGGGACATTTTTATGAATAATTTGACAAATAAAAATGAAAAAAAAGAACTAACGATCTGCTGTGTTGAATTCTTCTTATTAATTTATTAAAATATTTATTTATAATGCTAGTTTGAAACCTTAAAGCATTTCTCTGTGTATCATCTATTACAAGTTTTTAAACCAGGATTATTTTTCAAATCCTGCTATTAGTTCACTCTCTCTCTCTCTACATATATATGCATGCATAAATATATCGCATATTTTCAATCATTAATAAAATACTTTTTATTCGCCCATTCAAGTTCAAATGCATTTTTAATGCTTGTAGTGGATGACACTCGATGTTAATACAATTTTTTCAAATATTAATTTATTAGTAGAATTGAAAAATGAATAAATAGTAACAATTAAAAATAATAGTCTAACACCATATATAGAAAAGAAAATGAAAGATTGTAAAGAAAATCGCTTTCTATTTTGTCATTTAATATTGTGATTCCGTCATAAGTATATATATATTTTTATATTGATTGTAACTATTTAATAAAAAGTAACTAAAATAAAATTTTGCTTTGTTGACCTAAGTAGGAATTGACAATTTTTTTTAATATTACTTGTTATTTGTATTATAGGTTATTACGTATCAACAACCTAGCCCCATGGTCACGAAAGCGATTCATTGAGAAAGCGGATTGATTGCCCAACCGTTCAACTTGAACGAGTTCTTCGCGATGCTTTCCCAAGAGTTCTCGCAAGTGATCCATTGAGAGATACGCTTTGGACATTGGAAAAGGAAAGATAAAAAAGAATTTTTTTTAAAGTTCCGCAACTGGAGTAGAACGCGAAATGTAAACAAACGCGCGCTGTCGCTTCTTGGAAGAAAGAAGGAAACCGCGCTTTAGCGTGAAAGACAGAAATTATTCCCTA
Source organism: Trichonephila clavipes (assembly GCA_019973935.1). Taxonomy (NCBI): domain Eukaryota; kingdom Metazoa; phylum Arthropoda; class Arachnida; order Araneae; family Nephilidae; genus Trichonephila; species Trichonephila clavipes. The sequence goes on from BMAU01018915.1 coordinate 1,726,239, forward strand.
TGAAATGAAACCGCTTTAATGAGACAGGAACATTCCACAGGACCGAGAACAATGGAAGGTTCGTGACGTCAGGCGATGACGTCGACTCCGTCAACAATGGCGTTCCTTTTCTTTCCCGCCAGGAACACGTGAGAAACAATTCAACTCCACTCTCGAGACGCAAACAAAGAAATAAACATTCAAAGCATGGGAAAGTTTCTTGGCTTTGCACAACTGGGGAAACACTAATTGTGCTTTGAGGAAGAAGGGAAAAGAACATTCGAAAAATGATTGGAAATTTTTTTAAGAAATAACCTGTTGATTCTATAATGAACGTTCTCGATTTTTTGTTTTTGGTCACGCATCTCTTAATGTGTCTGAATAGTGAACTAAGACTAAACATGTTAGCCTATTAGAGGAAGCAACCGAAAAACTATTTAACTGATGAAGTCGGATTTACACACACACGCAAGTGATTTTATTCAGTAATATTAATGCACATACATTCTAATTACTTGGTCAATATTATTTAATTTAACAAATGATTTATTAATTGAAATCGGTAAAACATAGTGAAATTACTCTTCCATTATAACTGTAAAATGTGAAAAAAAATTGGATGTTAACAAAAAAATAAATAACAAAAACAAAATAATATTTACAAATTATTCATTTATACTTTTTGCATCAATGCTTTTTAAAGCAAAATACACCAATGCAAATAAATTTCGAATGCGAAGAAAAAAAACTATTTGCTTCAATTTCTACTGATGAAAATACACAATATCGAATAAACTTTAATTTGAACGAATCATGGTGTTGCCATTCCATGGAACTTGTATCTTAGATGCGCATTACCATCTGCTATTTTTGAAACGTGATTGCTGAAATCATTTGTTCTCAGAATCATGATAGGAATTTAAAATGGTTTTGCCTTTATTAAGGAAATTCGAATTAAACTGACTTCAAAATGCGCTGCGCATTTAGGAATTCGAATTTAAAAAATCATACATATTGTCTTGTTCCTCGTTTACTTTCGCAGAAAGCTTATAATTTATCATCGTGTAATAAAGGATACAGTTTTATGCAAGAACTATGTAGCAAATAAAATAAAGATTGCATGGAATTATTATTTCGAAGAAATATTGGAACTATTTTTCGCGCTGTATTTTAATGAGTAAATCAGCTTGGACATTTGCAACCCATTATTTTAGAGCTAACTCGAATTGAACTTTACGGTTAAGATGGCTTATAAAATTTTAAATATAGCAATTTTATAGGGGAAAATGCCGCTATACGGACGAAACTCAAAATTGTTCTGAATTTCTTTCGCTTTGTTGGAGAATCTTTTCTTCGAATCATTTGCTAGTTAAAACTAACTAGCAACGAATTCCCAAATTTTAGCTTTAGAATTAACTAACTCTTATGAAATACCGGTGGTCATAGATAAAACCAAACAAATCTAAAAATTATACATATGTGCACGCGTATTTTTCTTTCTTTCTTTTTTTTTCTTTTGCATGTGATGTCTCACCTGAATTTTGTCACAGTATGTTTGAAAATTTCCCAACAATTCTTTTCAAATATAAAGCATTATAAAAACTTTCCTTGAACAAAGTTTCCAGCTGTTATAAATTTCACTTGTCCTCATAAATTAAAAAAAGAATACTTCCTTTTAAAATTCAAAAACTGATGACAATATTGCTTTTTAGCATGAATAGAGGAAAGATTTGCTCTGTGCACAATACAGCGATTCATTTTGACTTTTAACCTTAACCGTACACTTCCTCCTCTAAATCCGCCTACGCTTCTAAAAAAATCGAATTAAAATTTTTTTATTTCAACAAATCAAGGCATTTAATTCCAGCAAAAAGCAATTGAGAGAGTGTACCTTTTCATTCCCCCCCATCCCTCTTCTTTGTTTAGTATTTCATAACATTCATCTTGAGCCAAGGAAGACATCGCCACCTCCCCCCTCCTCTCTCTTGCCATCCAAACATCCTTCCAGTGGCGTCTGCCAGACTCTTTCCGCCACTGTGCCAGGCGCAAGGACGCTCTTCTATTGTTCTATTGTGTGTGTCGCGCGCGCTCGGGTGCAATATCACAGGTACAGAGATCCTATCGTTGATTGGCCATCGATAGAAAGTGCAATTCCGATAGTAAAAAAAAAAAAGAACACTATTATATTTTCTGATTAGGGAAAAACGCGAGAGTTTGACACTCATTATCGCCCGTTTCGTTTCGATAACCCCCCTGGGAATCGAAAGCATTGTTCTGTTCGATTTTCACTTCGCTCTTATCGCACTGGAGACGAAATGGCGCACACCTTTCTCCTACCCTCCCTTTAGGAATCGTATTTTCGAGTTAAATGGTGCTCCAAGCCGATCTCGAGCACCTATTGAAGGAAACATTACGCCCCGGTGCTGCAATCGTTTTATTTCCACGAATTTGCTTCTACCGCTGATAACACTCTTTCGGTGAGAAAGTGAGAAACGGTATGTAGCCAGCTTTAGGGGCCGATTTATGGTTTCAAAAATCTCATTGCGTCTTCCCTAACCTTTGAATAAAAAAAAAAATGACGATCGTTTCGTCTAGGAAGAAAAAGAATTAATCCCTAAGTGCTGTAGCGTAACGGAGAATGTTAGGGCTGCCTACGTAAAGTCAGGTTTTGGGCCCCAAGCCCGATTTTTCAAAGGATTGTAGAACCATAACACCAGGCTATGGGCCCCCTAGAATCTAGCCCCCCAAACGGATGTGAGGGTTGTGGAAAGTGTACATTACATCACTGACAGTGGCGTAACGGGGAACATTAGGGCCCCCGTGCAAAGTCAGGTCTAGGGCCCCCAAGCCGGATTTTACAAAAGATTACAAAACCATACGTACTTGGCGTCAGTTAGGCTTTAGACCCTCTAGAATCCTGGGTCCTCCCGCGGTGCAGAGTTGCAGGGGTGTACGTTGCGCCACTGGCCACTGCCTAACGATAGTCGAAAAAAATGTCAATACTGTAGATTTCAATGAATCTGTCGCTCAGTGTGGCATCTTACAACTAAAGTGAGTGTGTTATATTAATGTCGCTCTATAAAGCAACACTGGGGTAATTGGCAACAGACCTCGGAATTTTAAAACTCAGTCAAGTGAAGAAGACGACACATGAGCTGGCACACTCCTCTCCAAATTACCACACCACTCCACTGGGAGAACATTGAACCTCGACAGATTTAATGTGCATCGTCCCTCTTAACCCGGCGGGTCTTCAATGGCACCAAAGACCAAAGCCATCGATTACCTGAATAGTGCGACTCTAATATTCATTCACTTCAATGGCACCAGGACTCGAACCCGTGACACTTCGGACACGAGTTCCTGACCATAATGGTACCCAGGTAAGGGTAATATGAATAGATAACAGTCTGATCTCTCTGTAGAAAGTAATTATCTATATTTTTCGTTAAAAATATCAATATACGAGATAGTTCTAAATGGCATTCCGAACTGAACTCAATGGCGCAACAGCCCATGAAGGCCAAGGCCTACCGTACCTATCTCAGTTTACATGACCTTAAGCACTGGGGTGCATGTGCAGATGTTTTGGTCAAGTGGTCAATCTGACACGATACCCCCAGTGTTCAGTTCCCAAGCAAGCTTGGTACTCATTTATCTACCCACTTAAAGGATGAAAGGCTGAGTCGACCTTGCCCAGCTCGGAATTTGAACCCCAGACCTGTGGCGTGGAATCGCGTTGAGTGAGTGAAGATTAACGTCGCACTGTTCAGCTACACGAGGGCTTTTGGCGACAGACCACCGTGGAAGCGCGTTAACTACCACCCAGCCACTTGGCTTCGCATGACATTCATGGAAATTATATATTTACAGAAATTCTCCTTTTTGACTTATTTTGGTATAAATTGTCCTCTTGAAAGAAAAAATATTGAAGACAATTTTTGAGATATTTTTCTAACTTTATAGCCTCAAGAAATGACGAATAAAAAATTTAGTTTAAAAATATCTTTTCTGAGGGTCTGTATCAACACCTCAAAGAAAACATTGATTTTTGAGGAAAATTTCTATTTTTTAAACACACATTTAGAATAAATCATTCCACTGTAATTATTATTCCTGGATGTTACATTGCCTTTTCGGAATACATTAGTGCCACTAAGAGAGGATTTGGCGAATTCCTCGCATTGTTTTACGAGATCAACACGCGTCACAGATTATTGCTATGTTGTTTATTTCAAAATTTGCATACCGCACAAATTTCTATTTCATCACGGAGCATAATAATAAATTTCAAAGGAAAATAGAAACTGAAAACTTCTCAAGTGACATAGAACGTGTTTATTTCTACACTAACAAGAGTAACTGTTTCAGGGAATCGGTGAGAACGGCCGTTAAAGTCAGCGATTGAGGCAACAATACCGCGAGTGCGATGAATCAGAAAAGGTTGTTGCCAGCGCGTCATTCTAAAAATCACTCGCCTGAACGATTCCCGCATTCCGGAGCGAATAGCCCACAGAAAAAGAAACGCTTTCCACCCTGAAAACGAGAAATATGCTAATCGCTCGACCCAAATATTCCGCATACCACTCCTCCCGCGTGTGTTTGTAAACAATGCGCTTCGACGCGCCTCGCCGAACGCGCGTCCAAAAAAGTGCGTTTTTAAGATCTCTAATTTGGCAACACTGTTGGTTAAGATTTTGAAACTTCTTTTCTTCAAACCAGGAAAGTTTGAATGCGGCCAAACGGATAGCGGGATTCCAAAAGGATTCTTTGTAAGTGGGATGTAAGCAATAGTAGGTGGATTGAAAATTATCAATCGTTAGATCTTATTGTAAGAAATAAAATAGATTATCACCAATATAAACAAAATTTAAAAGTTAACATGTAATTTCTGTAATTCAGAAACAGAAACTCTATATTTCAAGGATTACAAATAATTCGAAGCACAGTGCTTGAAGTTTCTCATATATAAAGGTAAAACAAGGGGAAAAAAGATAAGTTTAAGAGAACAAGGATTAATTTCACTTATTTTTTCATATAAAAGGGGCTCTTACAGCTTTTTTTCATCAGTATGTTGATTAGCATCCTGAAATGTAATGTTACAAAGAGATAATCCGTCCGTAAGTTACATTTTATAAATATGATTGCAAAACAAATTTTCTGATATAAACTATTGATTTTGCTTTTATGTTCGTTGAATGTGAACGATTGAACAAAGAATTTTGGGCAGTAAGTCTGAATTAGAAGTTCTACTTATATCAGAAACAAGCAAGTTTCAAAACTTCAAGAATTATTATGACACACTGACGTAATCTTATCTCCATTCAATTGATAATTATTTGTTCAAATCTAGATAATTACATTCATTTTAGTGTTATAAAAGTATCTAAAAGAATACAAATAAAAAAAACTTCTATCTGTTACATGTATTTTTTTTTTTTTTTTTGTACTTTATACTTTTTCAATAAATGCTACAGTCTAAGGAAAAGGAAAGTAGAAATTCAGTAGTGGAGATAACACTTACGTTCTCAGTAATTCATAATAGACGGTAAGTAAGTGAGGGAGTGAATATTTACGTCGCACTGTTCACAGCTACTCGCGAGGGCTTTTGGTGACGCACCTCGTCATTTTGAACCAATGTCAAGTGACGAGGACGACACCTGAGCTGGCACCCCTCTCCTAATTAACACGATTGATTGATTGATTGAATATTAACGTCGCACTGTTCAGCTACACGAGGGCTTTTGGCGACGGACCGCGTAATTTTGAACCATGGTCAAGTGACGTGGACGACACCTGAGCTGGCACCCCCCTCTCCTAACTACCACACCACACCAACGGGAGGACGTTTCAGCTATCGACAGATTTAACATGCATCGCTGCCCTACACGGCGGGTCTTTAGTGGTACTGGGATCGAACTCCTAATTAACACACCAACGGGAGAACGTTTGAGCTCTCAACAGATTTAACATGCATCGCTCCCCTACACAGCGGGTCTTTAATGGAATTGGGCTCGAACTAATGACACGCCGACCACGAGTCCGTTACCTTGACCACTAGGCTACTGCGGCTACACCAAGCTGCGATAGCTAATCTATTAATTAAAGATTTAAACGCTTTTAAGCCCGTTCCTGTTTTATTGATGCGTTTTGTGACAATTTTAAAAAGGAAATTGATTAAGATGAAATACGAGTCTATTCTATTTGAAAACATGAGTAATCAGTTTCAAAAGGATTAATTTAATCAACCTGTGATGATAAAATTTTGGATTTTGGAAACCTCTTTGGATCTAACGAACAGTTATTACATCATTAATGTCATGTCACGGTTGCAGATTTCAACAGCCGAGCGACGACAGCTTAACTAATGAAAATATTAATTACATTTCATAATTAACTATTTTTTATCTTTCTAATAAGGTTCTTCAGTAAAAAAAAAGTTTTAAATGATCCCAATAGAACATTAGTCGATAGATTCCGAAGGACGAATCGTCAGAAAACGCTAAGTGCGTACAAACTGAAGAAAAAATGCTGATTCAGTCTCAAGGTAGCTGGCCGTCTCTGCAGAACATCAGTAGAATCATCTTTTAGGAGAGATTGCGAAAGACGACGTCTGTCAACAATGTTACAAAAGAGACAATACCTACGAGAAAACAATGAATTAAAATTATTCCGTTTCTCAGTATGCAGTTGCGACACGGTGAAATTAAGATTAATCATTTTCTGCTAAAGTGAGCCAGAGCTTCCATATGATAAAGAAGAAACACGAGGTTTGTGTGACGCATAGGCAAATTACCACTGGCTACTATGTAATTGAAAGCACCGGAAGCACAACAAACAGTTGTCCTTTGAGTGTCCGGTGAGAGGAGTTAATCCGTAAATGGGAGAATCAAAGGATGTCATCGAGGGATTGCTGTAACCGTGACGCAACACCTGGATGACGTCATCTGTTCATTCTATCCGAGGAATTATGGTCATAAGTAATGGTCAGTTTGGGAACGAAGGCGTGTCGAAATGTAAAAAGCAGCTATCGGGTGATTGAGTCATTTGAAATTGTTACAAAATCAGAATGTAGAATGGGTGGTCCACCCAACAATCGATTTGGAATGCAGTCAAGCGAGCGTTTGAAGACGCGAAGTAAAAAACGGCTACATTGAAATAATTTTGTAATAAACCACATTTTTATCAATTTTAAAAATGACGATACAATTCAATCTTTTTTTATGTAAGAAATTATGCAGGTAATAAAATATTTGTGTTCCTTTGGAATTTCAAGACATTTAAAATAAGAATAATGACCATAGGATATAAAATGGACACAAGCTATTGTATTATATAAACATCGTAATATAAGGCAACACGAGAGCTACTGGCAACGGACCTCATAATTTGGAACCTTGGTCAAGTGAGGAGAACGACACCAAGGCTGGCATCTTTGTCTCCTAACTACTACATCACACCAGGACATTGAATCTCGACAGATTTAACGTGCATCATCCCCCTCTACACGGTGGGTCTTCAGTAATACGAAGACACGAGCCTACGATTCTTCGGCCACGAGTTCGTGACCAAAACCAATGGGCGTCACGGCCACAAGATGGATTTGTAAGAGAATAAGAGATAAAAAAAGTTGAAGAAATATATACCTCCCCCCGAGGGTCTGTAAGAAAACTGAAAACTGAATGGTTTGAATTACATAAAAAATTCATTTCTAACAATTACAATTTCGTATTATTCTGCAAGTTGTGTGTGTGTGTTTTTGAATTAAATTTCTTAAAAGTTTTTATCCTTTGATGAAGTATTAATTCCATGGGAGGAATATATAAGTTGCATAAAAAAAATTACAACGTACAAACGACGACTGGCCAATTATTCGCCGATGTTTCATTTTTCTGGGGCAAAATTTCAATTTTTTTTTCTTTTAACATTACTACAGCTTGTAAATAAAATATAGTTAATTGATGTGCATTTTCAAATTGCGGTGAGTATTCGGTTAAATAAATTATAGAACATTCATTGCGAACTTCATACCGAAAGAATTCGAAAAATGGAAAATATCTTAAATTATCCTAAAAAGGCAAATCAGGGAGTAGGGGAGAGATAGTGTAAATCAATTGTTCCTTTTTTAACCACAGATTATTTTTCTAATATCACGTTATAACCGCGATCGCGTGATCGTAACAAAATCCAGACACGTGTTAACGAATGCATAAAATGGTTCCAACGTTCATATCATTCACGCACTCATCAATTTCAGTAATGCCCATTTCGTGTCGCTCAAAAAACAAAAATTTTACATCTAGTCATAAACATTTCCATTGTTGAAAAAACGGTGACATTCGGAATGCGTCTTCGGAAATCCCCACTCGCAAAACGTGTCTCGCAGCTCACGCGTCTTCGAGAGACACGGGGGTGTTGCCATTCCGTGACACCAACTTTCCTCGTCCACTCGCATGTCCTGCTCTTTACGTGAATGAGTATCGTCGACTCCATTCATCCATGCTATTGTGATGCTCTTTCCGTTCGGTCCCACCGTCCTTCATCAATGACTCGTTTGCATTGCGCTATTCACACAAATGATTTTAAGCTATATTTAGACACGTTTTAAAAGCTGACCAGGATAATGAAAGCGTTTATGTTCAAACAGAACTTGCGTGTGGAACGTATTGATCTTGTCGAGGAATCTGATTTGATTCACACACAGAATTTTTGTTGAGATAACATACAATGCAGATCCGTAAAGGGTACAGGATCGAAGGTTAAATAACCTATCCATTTAAAAAAACTCAGTAATACGTAGTAGAATTCAAAAGTTCCCAGAATGAGTCTCTAACTTAAAAAGTATTACCAATTAAATTACTGAATCACATCCTCCTTCGAAATAAGATCCTTGAGTAACAACAACTTTAGCCATTTCTTGTAAAGGTTATCGAAACATTTCTGGAATACATTTTTAACCGTGTTCTTTAATTCAACCTGCGATGCACTTTTAATTTCAGCTACAGATTGGTCTTCGTTTAACATACGGGGAGCGATATGTTAACACATCCTATGCATGTTATAAGATCCTTAATCATGATCCATTGATATATGGCCGAGGGTAACCCAACTGATTCTGCAATTATTTGAAGCTTGTTCTTACGTTCCGCCGCAAAAGCCTTTTCGATGTTTTCAGCGGTGCGGAAAGTCTGCGGATGTCCAAGCGTTTGCCGTCTCCGACTCTTTCCCTGCCTCCTCTGAAACGTTGATACCACTCAAAAGCTTGCGTTCACGATGATGTATCACAGCCTTACACCTGCTTCAGAATTTCGTAAGTCTTCCTAGCACTTTTCCTCAAACGAACACAAAAATTAATATCCATTGTCCGCTCAACAAACGCGATTTCTTTCAATCGACGACGTCTAAATACATCCGTCTACAAAATACGACGTCATGGCAAACCAATGACCACATGATTTAGAACAAACCTTTTTTAGAAAAGGGGAAGAGTGCAATAAAAAAAAAATGTTATTGCAGTTGCTCTACTGCAAAATTTTTTCCACGTTATAAACTATGTTCCGGAACTTTTGAATCCTGCTAGTATAACAGTAATCCTCCTGTTTCCTACACTAAGCGAATGTGGCTGATGCATTGAATTAACATTTCACTAGAAGTTGCATTAAAGTGAGGATAAATTCGTAAATTTGAGTGGCGACGATGATATCTGAAATGATTCCACTCTCTCCTACCTTTCTTGGAAAATATTAAAGCCTGGTTTCATTTCCAATACCTCCCACCTCCAACCCCACAAATCAGGATCTGTGCACTCGGCTCGATTTATAAACGATGTTGGCAGTGAGCTCCTAGTCAATCGCATTATACTAAACTAAACTAAACTCAGTGTCGCAACAGCCCATGAGGGCCAAGGTGTACTGTGCCCATCTCAATATAAGTGATCGTTGGGTGCATAAGCAGACGTCCCGATCAGCTAGTCAGTCTGACGCGAAACTCCCAGTGTTTAGTCCCCAAGCAAGCTTGATGCTCATTTATCGATCCACTGAAGAGATGAAAAGCTGAGTTGGCCTTACCCAGCTCGAGGATAGAATCTGGACCTGAGGGTGGAAGCGCGATACGCTGCCATTCGGGCCTCTTTCGCATTAAGCAGGGTCGTTCATAATTCCCTCCAAGGTTTTGGAGCTGTATAGTAAAAAAACTAAGACGAATCCAGCAAAAAAGAACTTGAAAAAAATAGAGAAAAATTCAAGTTTTACTAACATATTTTACAAGTGTTCTGTATGGGAACCCTTGTTCACCCGATGTGATAGTCTAGATCCGGTCTCACTCTAGTCACCGTAGTATTATCAACGTGATTGGCAGCACATGTTATCCTTTACATATCACCCGCGTTATGCAAAAACTTGGTATTTTACCTAAGACCCAGGTTTTCGTACCCCCTTTGTCGTCTGATGTAGCATAAAGGAATAACAGGAGATGCCAATAGCGTTGATAGAACGATGCTGAGTAAAATGTGGTATGAACTGTATTCACATATCGATGTATGCCGTGTGACCAAGAGTGGACATATAGAACACTTGCAAAATACGTAAATAAAATTTGAATTTTTTCTGTATCCTCTCATTTGTTCTTTTTTGCTATATTCATCTTAGTTTTACTTGACCAGGCATCAAAATGTTATTTATATGTTATTTTTGGCGACGAACTTTGTTAGCCAAAAGCCCTCGTGTAGCTAAACAGTGCAGTGTTTTCACTCACTCACTCATCTTAGTTTTTTTACCACAACGCTGCGAAACCTTGAAAGGAATTATGGATAACCTTATAGGTATCGGGATTATTGCCATTGGCGTAGCTAATCCTGAGTGAGCTCTGTATCAAAATTCCTTGGAATTCCTCAAAATTCCAACAATTCCAGACACGAATTCGCTACCCCAGCCATACGAAAAATTTCAAACTCTAGTAAGAGATGCTACAATTTAAATTTAATTTATCCTTTAATCTGTGTATGTATGTTAACCCTTTGCTGAGCTATTTTTTTCTAGCGATGATACATTAAAATATTTTTGTGGATGAGATTGATTTAAAAAAGGAATATGTGAATTTAGCTTATAAGGTAAAACTTTTTTGATTTTTAAAATCCCTTTATTTAGTATGAATATGTTTACCACAAACCACTGGTGCTCTATATTGAAAGGCTATATACCTTTGGTTTTATTTTACTTCTCCCCAGTGAAATCTCAAATATATTTTGTAAGGAATGCATTCTTTAAAAAAAGAATAGTAAATTCGAAATATTTTACATTCTTAGATGATGGTGATAAAATTAAGAATTTTTACATGTTATTTCTCATGAAATTTATGAAAACATATATCATAACAGAGTAAAAACAATAGATTTATGAAATATGGTTGGAAATATTATAATATGTAAAATGAATTGTAAATTGGACTAATTAAGGAATTACATTGATGAATTTGGTGGTAAGTATATTTACCACGGGCTGGTAAAAGGTTAAGTTGCGCTCCAGTACCCTTTTATTTCTTCATTCTAGCAAAGGAGTACTCAACCTTTTTTTCTGTTGGGCCGCATATATATGTCAGCTATTTCACGCGGGCCGCATACATATGTTAGTTATTTCACGCAGGCCGCAACGTAAGGGTATAGGGGAGAAATGCTTTAAGACTAGATAACATTGGGAATTTAAAATGTGGAAAATTGATCAAAATGTTACATAACTCCTGTTTTGCTTTTTCTAATAATTATTTTTTGTTTTTTATTTTTGTTACTAACACTAAAGTGGAAGCAATTAAGAAACACTTCATAATTTCTGCTTCAGTAAACAGTTTCATACGATTACCAATAACATAACTTCATAGAATGTCTGTTACCGCTGTGATATTACCACAGACAAAACACTTTATTGCTGTCGCAAAGATTATTCAAGAAAGCCTATTTATTACTTCTTGAAAGAGATCTTCGAAGAAAAAGTGTCACTGAACAATTCCTGTTTGTTGGTATTTTTTAAATACAGCACTTTCGTGACAAATGAAACGATTCCTGTTCCATGTTTGTTTTTCACTACAAAATAGTCAACCTCCCAATCGCCTTGAAACGCTATATTTTCTTCGAATATTTTTTGCTTGCAAGATATGAAGGATAGTTAAAAATTAATTCCAACCATAAAGCTATCACACTGTTATGTGTTATTACTAGCCGTAACCATTCCTAATAGAAAAAGAATATCAATTCGTACCCGTACGACATTGACAGCAAAAAACAAAATTGATATATTTATATATTATCTTGACCAAAAGTTTTCTACCAAATTGTTAATACAATGTTCTTAAATAAGTAAATTTCTCAGAGAAATGGGCTATGACCGGGCTACTTAAAAAGGCTCGGTGGACCGCAGGTTGAGTTTCTCTGTTTTAGCCCAAAATGTCGATGACGCTGCCACCCATTTCCACCGCACAGTTCAACAAACTAAATCGAAACTTATTCTCCGACTGGGAATCTTAAGAAAAATGAGAAGATTGTTTATATCATTATCCAGCTGTGACCTGTTCATCGTGAATGATCTATTGTATACCTCCTGGCTCAAGTGTTGCAATCGTGTAACGGAATTGAATACCAAATAGCTGGATGGAAAACTGAAGTACCGCGTCAATTGAAGTCAAACCAAAACAATCTCGCGCTTCAAAGAGAGACATAAATCTCTTGTTTTCATGACAACATTCTGTAATGCGGATTCCAGTTACGAACTCGACGTGCTGCAATTAAGCCACAGCGTACCTCTTTCAAATGTCAATGGGTCGTCCACAATGCACGGAGGTATGTGAAATGGTCGAGAGGAACAGGTGCGTGCTCTCTATATTGGAGGTCTTGGAGAGGTGCCATGCGACGAGGTGGGGATAAAATAGCAACACTTCGGATGGAGTGTACGTACATCTCTTTTAGTGGGTAGGTTGGTGTCACACAGCTGCTGAATGGGACCTTTCTCAAGTGGGACAAGTCTCGATCCACTTGCGGGACGTTTGTTGGAGAAAGTTTCTCTGTGTGTAATACTGTACCTATTCTGCCAACAGAGGACTATGTCTTTGTTTCAGCTCACGGTCTTAAGTCAACCTAGAACCAATGTTCCTAAAACTTTTTGTCTCAGTAGGGACCTGTTTTACTTGGTATAAGTTTTTAAGTTTTATGCTGCTAATTTTAAAAACTTCAACTGAAAAAAATATTTGTTAACAAAATTTTTAGAGAAATGTCGAAAAATCTAAAATGATTTTTAAAAAAACACACAAGTGATTTTTAAACTTCTCTAATGAAATCGTTGAAAAGAGGATTATATTTTCCTTGTATTCCAAAGTTCAGAGTTTGATGCATTATAAATGGGTTTTTTTATAAGAGGGGGAAAAGTTAAGAGACCACTAGAAACTTGAAATTAAATTAAATTAACTATTAAAACAATAGTATAGTTAAATGTAAAGGAAAAGTTAAGACTGAAGCTTGATATACAAGGTTAATATATCTTCAGGAGAAAGTATTCAATAATATTAAATGCAAAATCAAAAAATTTTGAAAAAAATAATACGCGACTAAAAAACACGGAATTTGTGTATTTTCGAATTATGAAAGGAAAAATTCTAACTATTTAAAATAAGACTAGACACCACACACTCAATCTTGATTGAATGATTGATTATTTGCAGAATTATTGTTAACTAACTTCGCACTACGAAGCTACACGAGGACTGCAGTGAAGTAACGAGGACGACGCCCCAACTGGCATCCCCTTCAACAAACAACTCTTTTTAGATTGAGTGAGTCAGAGTTATATTAACGTCGCACGTTTTCGTAACATGAGATCTATTGATGATGGACCTCGTAATTTTGAACCTCAGTAAGTGACGAGGACGATACATCAGCTTGCTCTCCCCTCTCATAGCATCATGCCCCTTACCACACCCACAGAAAAACATTGAGTCTCGACATATTTAGCATGCATCAGTCCCCTCTACATGATGAGTCTTCAGTGGCATTAGAATTTGAACCCGAGACACTCCGACCACGAGTTTGGGACCATAACCACTGGGCTTCCGCGGGCATGACTAATTTTTTTAAAAAAAAACGAATTGTTGAGATTTTATACACACTTGATTAATAATGACACGCACTATTGATAATAATATTAACTAGTTAATGAATAACTACTGGTAAATAAAATTGATTGGACGAATAAGGAATGAAATACGAGTTAAGGGATTCATTTCTCATAGGCTCTCAAAAGTGATCCAAAATAATAAAGTTCGTCTCTTATAGATTATTCTATACAGCTTTATTACAACATAAATTACACGAAAGAAAATATCTGGAGGCAGTTTTGTTTCTATTGATAAAGTTACAGCACCATATATATAGTAGGTAATTTATAAAGTAAAATTACTGTATGCCGCAATGAAAACTTAATTTAATCCCGTAAAAATTTAAAATTCCTTGCTGGTAAAAATTGTATGTTTTAATGTTGAACCAGATTTCTTTTTAGTGTTCTACATATTGCATTGTAAAAAAAGAATGCAGAATGTATCGGTGATAAAAATGACGGGTTAGAAAGACACATAAAACGCAAATTTGTTTTTGTTCCATTTAAAAGGAGCGACAGACATTAACATTCCATACGACTGAAATAACATATCTAGATACATAACACAAATTTCTGATAGTGTCAATGAAAGAGAATGGAAAAGAATAAAAATTTATTGCGGATTTTCATATCAGTTCGTTATTTATTTAAATTGATTAGAAGAAAAAGGATCTTTTCGCAAGATTTCTATTAATACTCGCCACATGCACAATTTTTCTTTATTTATTAAATAACTGCCATTGTATTTCACCTGTAACAAATTTAAAATAAATTCTAGAGGTTGTAGGAGTCTCAAAAGTTTTAGTTCATTTTCGACCACTTCTCAAGAACCATCAATCATTTACACCAGTGATTCCCAAAGTGGTCTATATCGATCCCTAGGGGTCTATGATGACGTGCAAGAGGTCCACGTCAGCGGAAAATAATTTGGGGGTCTATGAGGTGTTAATAGGGGTCAACGATAGTGGCTCTTATTAAACCAGATCATGAATTTAACATTAAAAGAAAGTTTAATCAAGTGGAGATTTGTTTATTTAACAAATATATTTACTAAACTTAATGAGATTAATCTGCAGTCCAAGGCAGCAGCATAAATTTTATTAAAACAAGGACCATCATTTCAGCGTTTCTTTCCAGAATTAAGCCAAAAGAGTATAATATTAGACGTCGCGAATTTTCCCAGCTTCTCAATATGCCACAGACAATCTACCAGGAAAATGACGTTTTAACCTTCATTCAACATTTAAATGCCCTTTATTATTTTAAAACTAGATTTTTGAGAATGCTTTAACTATGGTGATATTATAGTAGGCAATGAATTCTCATGGAGAAAAAGGAAAGTTAGATTGCTAGAGGAACTGGTTGTGAAATAGACACTAACGCGAAATTCTTAAAGTTTCGAAACTGATGTCAACATTTTTGGCTTGAAAAAGATATTCCTGTTATTTATCCCGAATTATGGAGTATCATGAGAATGTTTTTAATTGCTTTTCCAAGAGAGAAGGAGTTTCAGCGCAGTTACCAAACTCCAGAATAAAAAAAAGAAAGAGAGAGACTGGACACTCTCTTCTCTCTCTCTCTCTCTCTTACTAACCGAGGAGATTTATAGTTAAATCTGACAAAATTGAGAGAGGGAGATGCCAAACGTTGAAAATTTGTTATTTAAACACCCGATTCCTCCATCCTATTAAAAGAATTTGTTTGTTACTAATCTTATTTTGCTAATTTTTAATCTCTTAATTAAATTTTAGTTTTATGAATTAACATGTGTTTCTTAAATTTTAAATATATTTCACTACTGTTAGAAATTTAAACCTTTTATAGTAAGTAGCTCTATACCAGCTATCAAAGAGATTTATGTTGATAAATTTGAAAATATTCAATATTAGGTAAGTAGGGATCTATCCCAAACTGAAAAACATGGAAAGGGGTATATCAAACAAAAAAAGTTTGGGAACCTCTGGTATAATACCCAAGTAACAAAAAATTTTATTTTGAAAAATAAGCTTTTTTGCTACAATATAAACACAATGTTTTGTTATCTCAAAAGATTGTCTCATATTTTATAGTATAAGTACGTTTTATTAAAGAATTACCTTTATAAATAGTTTATGTTAATTAAATACCACGAATACATTTAGTCATGAAATCTATCAAAAATCAATCATTTTCCTGCACTATCAAAGAAAGAAATGCTATGCTCTGAGTTCGATGTGCTGTGCCATGCTATGAAAAGCTATCTTCGGAATATACCAATAAAAATCCTTCATAATATAAATAATCATCCTCAAAAATATAAATAACACCGAATATATTTATGAAATACCAATAAAATGTTATTCAAATTCACAAAATACAAAAATACTTGTTCACAAAAAGACAATACTAACAAAATGTGATCACCAAATATCAAGTAAAACCATTTTGGTTCGTGATTTATTAATAAGCATTACTCGCGTTCTTGAAATGCCAATAAAAATCAGTTATATTCTCATACAACATAAAAAAATGATTTTCTAGAAATAATATAAATCACTCATCCAGCGCTCACGAAATATCAACAAAAACCAGTAGCTTTTGGAAAACATCAATAAAAACCAATAATATTCATGAAATTCTTGTATAGATCATTCAGGATCGTAGAATTCCCATAAAAGATCGATCAAGTTGATTTCCTTCTTTCTAATGGGGCTGCGGACTAAAATTGTCATAGCAGACCTAGTACATTCTATTCCCCGGGAATATGTGGCCGCGGTAGCCGAGTGGTATAGGCATCGGATCGTGGCTGGCTTTGTCACGAGTTCGATCCCAGTACCACTAAAGACCCGCCGTGTAGGGCAGCGATGCACGCTAAATCTGTCGAGAGCTGAAACGTCCTCCCGTTGGTGTGGTGTGGTAGTTAGGAGAGGGGGGTGCCAGCTCAGGTGTCGTCCACGTCACTTGACCATGGTTCAAAATTACGTGGTCCGTCGCCAAAAGCCCTCGTGCAGCTGAACAGTGCGACGTTAATCTTCACTCACTCACTCCCCGGGAATATGGTATCACTTTTTAGTGTGGCGCCATATAGGTAGATATCAATTGCCACAATGTAATTTTGATGCCCAGTTTCCTCCCCAGAGCTCTGATGATGCAAAATTGTCATGGAATTTTTATCTACCGAGAACAGACAAGCCAAACAGGTCCTCTAGGGATCTTTAACATGCCGCATATTCATAAGATATGGATACTTTCGGTTTTCCGCATCATGAAAATCCATCGACTTGGTCCGGGGTCGAACCCGAAAACTTGGGCGTACAAGGTCAGCATCAAATCAACTATGCCACCCAGATGGCTCAATCAAATTCATAAAATGACAAAAATGTCAAATTCAAAAAAGTAATAAAATAAACAGTTGGGTGGGTGGCGTAGTTGGTTTGTCGTTAGTCTTCTGCATCTAAGGTTGTGGGTCCAAGTCGATAGATTTTCATGATGCAGAAAAATGACTGAGTCCATGTCGTATGATTATGCGGCATGTGAAAAATCCCTTGAGTGTCCGTTTGGCTTAGGTGCTCTCGGCAAAATTAAATTCCAGAACAAGTTCGTATCGTCAGAGGTCAGGTGCTTGCCTCTGGGGAGGAAACTGGTTGTCAAAATTATTTGAGGCAATTGGTATCGCCCATAGGGGGCCGCACTAAAGAGTGATACCAGCTCCTGGAGAATGTTCTAGGTTTGAAAAGATAAATCGCAGCCCCATTGAAAAAAAAAGAATAATAAACCGTACTTTTGAAAAAAAAAAAAAAAAAAACAGGAATGGCATGCTCACGAAATGCTACAAAAATCCAATCCCATTCATGAAATACCAGTGTGGAGAATGAAAAATATGACCATTGTTAATTATTAGCCGATTATAGATAGAACGATCACTGTTGTAATTTATTCCTAAGATTTTAATACATACAGACATATCCTGTTCATTTCTTCCTCAGATCTTGGAAAACCGATATCATTCATAGTGTCATCAGGAGCTAAAGAGCATAATTCAAACGCAGAGTTCTTACATAGATCATTTGTTTCCGACACACCTGAAAACAACATTAAATTTTATTTCATTTTAAAAGGTTGTAATCCTTACAATTTGCACCAAGAATGGGATAAATTCATGCGACGTCATAGTCACGTGATAACTATTATATTTTCTTAGTCAAACATTCTTTATATATCCATGTGACGTTATAGTCACGTGATGAATACAATCACGTATTTCCAGTCAATCAGATCATGCGCTTCGTTGTTGACAACTTTTGCTTATTGCAGAAACTTTATTTTAAAAAGTACACATTCAACAACAATAATAATGCATATAAATGAACAAAATGCATTTGATTTATAATATAATTTTTTTATGTATAATTTTGAAATTTTTTTTTGAAGAATCTTAATATTTAAACATTTTTATTAAGATTTGATCATTATAAAATTCTAAATTTTGTCTAAATTTTACAAGTAGACCATCAGGAGCAAGTCCAATGTTAATTTTGAATTCAATGAAAACACGTGACTTAATTTATCTTGTCACCGTCATGAATTTAGCCTATTGAAAATACAGTCTGCTAATAACAACTCTACGCAAATGAAATATATTGAATTACAACAAACAGTATATATATATATATATATATATATATATATATATATATATATATATATAATTATCTCGAGAATATTCTACCAAGTATTCCTGGTGGTACTTGATAGACTATTTCGAAGAATATGTAAAAAATGTATTTCGATAATATTTATCTCCAAACTTACATGTAGAAACCATTATACAGTAAGGTGAACCGAAAAATATTTTTTAGAATTTCAAAATTTACCTATGTTGAAAAGATGATCACTAGTACATAGATAAAGGAGAAAATAAAATAAAAAAATAATGTTTATATATGTTAAGTATTGCCGCAAGGGGAATGAAACCTTGATATAAAAGTTAATTTGCTGTAAGAAATAATTAAGTAAGATATTCAAAAAGTTACTTAGTGAGAACTCTTTAAAAAGAGAAAATATAATATTCTGAGTTTTTAAAATAATTGTTTATATAAAAACCAAAAATATCAACTTACATGAGATTTTAAAAACTTGGACTTTTGAGGAAAAGGAAAGAAGAATTTTTTTTTATATAAATATTAATTAACATTTATTAGATAATTTTAAAGTATTCAAACAAAAAAAAATCAAAATATTTTTAATCACTGGCATCCTCAAAAACAAATTATGAATGTATTCAGGGCTTGAATATTTTTAAAAATGTATGAACTAAATCAGTGATTCCCAAAGGGGTCTATGATAACCTTCAAGGGGTCCATGAGGTGTAAATGGGGGTCAACGATAGTGGATCTCGTTAAACCAGATCATGACTAATATTAAAAGGAAATTTAAACAAGGGGAAACTAGATTTACCTATTTAACAGATTTATTTATTAAAATTAATGAGGTTAATTTGCAATTACAAGGCAATGGCATAAATTTTTTAAAACAAAGACCACAATTCAGCCTTTCTTGCTATAATTAAGCTAAAGGAGTATAATTTTGGACATCACCAACATTTAAATGCCCTTTTTTTAGATTTTGAAACTAGGTTTGAGAATGTTTTAACTATCGTAATACCACAGTAGGAAACGAATTCATATGGTCACTTTGAAAAACAAGACAGATAACAAGAATTAAGCATTAGGAATATGCGCTAACGAAGATCTTGAAGTAAAGTTTGGAAACGATGTCAACAGTTTTGGCTTTAAAGAGGGATATGCATGTTATTTATTCCCTATTATGGAATATCTTGAGAAAGTTTTTGTTTTTTCCAACTGAGAAGGAGTTTTAGTGCGCCTGCCAATCTCCAAAACAAAAAAGAAAGAAGAAATACTGGACACTATTAACCGAGGAGATATTTAGGGTTAAAACCCGATAAGATTGATGCCAAATGTTGAAAATTTGTTATTGAATCCCCAGATTCATCCCTCCCACTAAAAGCATTTGTTTATTTTATGCATTAATTAAATTTTAATTTAATTAATTAACATATGGTGATGTGTTTTCTTAAAGTGTTAAATACTATATACTTCACTAGTTAAATCTTTTTAAGTAAATAGCTCTATATCTGCTGTCAAAAACACATTTAAGTTCTTCAATTTGTAAAAATTTAATATTAGGTAAGTAGGGGGTCTATTTCAAACTGAAAAACTTGTCAGGGGGTCTATGAGGCAAAAAAGTTTGGGAACCACTGATTTACACGATTTACTTTTTATAAATTTCTATCATCTTCAAAGGAAAAGGAGAAAACATTTTAGATTTTCCGCTAAAATAATAAAAAAAAAATGATTAATACATTCGAGTAAATTACATTTAAAGTTAAATATACATCTCTATCATCTAACATGTTAAGTAAATTAAACGAATCATGCTAACTTTCAAATGTAATTACCGCAAAATCTGGCATATATAACGCTTACCGCCATATAACACGCACTTATACTTTCGAGCTGTATTTTTTAATTTTTAGGTACCGTAAAATCCGGCGTATAACGCGCACATTTAACATAAAATATAAGATAGAAATTTACGGGTGCGTGTTATACGCCGGGTATAAAATTGATAGCTTTAAAAGTTAAAAAAGAGGTGAGCATAAAAAAATTAAGACCTCAAATAATGTTTATTTGAAAGAAATGGCATGTCTTATGATCTTATAAAGGATTGTAGTTCTAGAAATATACTATGTTTTCAAAAGTCCAGGATTATACCTCAAATAAATGACTTAAAAATTTAGAATCATTGGATACGTACATATCAGGTTTTTTTGTAAAAAAAGGGGTGCGCGTTATACGGTGAATAAACCTTAAAATTAAAAAACGCAGCTTGAAAGTATAGGTGCGCGTTATACGGCGAACATACCGTAAAATCCGGCGTATAACGCGCACCTCCTTTTTTACGAAGATTGATTGATTGATTGAATATTAACGTCGCACTGTTCAGCTACAGGAGGGCTTTTGGCGACGGACCACGTAATTTTGAAACATGGTCAAGTGACGTGGACGACACCCCTTTTTTACGAAGAAACCTAAAATGTACATAAGCAATTCTCTTATGTTTTGAAAAAAACGAGTAATATAAAAAAAATTTCAGTCAATTCATCTACTTAGATCAACAAAGAAAAATTTTATTTTAGCTACTTTTTATTAAATAGTTAAAATTAATATAAATATGATATACATAGAACAGAATCACAAAATTAAGTGGTAATTCATTATTATTCATTATCATTAAAGTATCGTAGTGTCATCCAAAATAATCATGTATATAAATTTCAGTTCAACTGAATACTTTAACACGTGAGAAAAAAACCTTTTCAAGTTTTGACACAAATCGCCAAAAGGGTCGCTAAGTCGCCAAAAATTATGCCAACATGGTTGTATTTGTAATTCTTTAAATAATTAGTTTTAATCAATTAATTTTTATTAATTATTATTAAACAATTGTATTTCATCCAAAATAATCCTGTATATAAAATTTCAGCTCAATTGAGCGCTTTAAAATGTATTTTATTAGCGATTGAAAATTCCACCAAGATAAATAAATAAAAATATATAAATTGTGAGCTAATAGTGAAAAATAGTATACTTCTAGAACTACAACTATTTAAGTTCGTAAGAGGAGTGCCATTTTTTTAAATACACAGCATTTCGATATTAGTAGAAGAGTCTGATTTTTTTTCTATGCTCATCTTTTTTTTATTTTTAAAGCTCGTCCTTTTATACCCGGCTAATAACGTGCACCCGTAAATTTCGTTCGTATTTTTCGTGGTAAAAAGGAGCGTTATACGCCGAATTTAATAGTGTATCTTTTCTGGTATTATATAGTTAATCACGGTTGTCATAAATTCGAAGATATCGTTCTGACTTTGTACAGACCACTGAAGACCAGCCGTGCAGAGGGGGCCGATGTACGTTAAATCTGTAGAGACTCAAATGTCCCCCCACTTGGTGTAGTGTGGTAGTTAGGAGAAAGGTGGTGCCTGCTCAGGTGTCATCCTTGTCACTTGATCGAGGTTCAAAATGCCGAGGTCCATTGCCAATAACCTCCGTGTTGCTTTAATATATAATGACGATAATATAACTATCACTAACTGGACTCGTACAGGACCACTGACCCTGAAACGCTATCACAGCTAGTAATACATCTCCAGTACAACTTCTTTAAAAGTTAACCTTCCTTCCTATCTCAGTGGCTCGACAGCCCAAAGTGGGCCTTGACCTTTTCAAGAAGCCTTTTCCAGGCCAGCCTTCTTCCTGTTAATGCTCTCCAATTCTTAGTTCTCAAAACTAGGATACCACTAAAGGCCCGCCGTGTAGGGGAGCGATGCACGTAAAATCTCTCGAGAGCTCAAACGTTCTCTCATTGGTGTGGTATGATAGTTAGAAGAGAGGAGTGGTGCCAACTCAGGTATCGTCCTCGTCACTTGACGTGGTTCAAAATGACGAGGTCCGTCGCCAAAAGCCCTCTTGTAGCTGTACAGTGTGACGTTAATATTTACTCACTCAAAAATAGGAGATCTTCTAGGTCATCAATCCATCTAAGATTTGTCCTGCCCTTTCTTTGTGTGCCAATGGGTTGGGCATTGAAGACACTTTTAATGGTGCGGTCTTCGTCCATTCTGACAACGTAACCTGCCGATTTAATCCGTTGTATTTTGATGAATTCAACAATGTCAGCTTATTTACATGATTGATAGAGCTCGAAAAGAGTTAAAATACTAGTAATAAATATTTGAATATCACGTGATTTGGAATTCTCGTTATGATGCTGATTGATTGGTTGTTATTAACGTGTGTCACATTTTCAAATAACGCGAGGGCTATTCCAACCATGTTAACGTGTGGAGTTAGAGCTTCGCCAGGTTTAATGTTCCTCATCCCCCCTATTAAAGTGGAATATTTCAAATTAGCTGGTATACCCGTTCTTCGCACGGGTGAACTGAAAAATTAAACAATACAGATTGAAGAATAAAGAAGTTTTAAATGAGTTAATTTTACGTGAATTGCAAATTAAACAAAAAAAGCTTTTTGCGTAGCTCAGCTAAATAAAAAAAGAGAAATAAACACCTTTGTTAAATTTTTAAGTATGTAGATCTAATAGCTGATAAAATTGATTTTTTTTTTATGTTTAACTCCCCGTAACACTCTAGAGGATCGATTTTTGAAAATACCTTCCTAAGCTGATCTCTGCTCAGCAAAAGTAACACATTGTTAAAAGTTTTGTGTAATGGACGCTTAAAATAGTGTAAATAATTTTTATCTGAAAGTATAATACATTAATATTACTTTCTGTAGTATTTATTGTATGTTAAAATTGTAATATTCGCAAGCAACGCCGTTTCTTAAATTATAATGACAATTCAATGAAAAACATAGCGAAATGTTAACGATAGAGTCAAGTTGGCAAATGCCTAGCTACTTTCATAACTCGAGCTTTATTAGAGCTTTACAAGACCCGCCGTGTAGGGGCGGGATGCACGTGAATACTTTATCCAACCGCATTATGATTTACTGCAGTTTTTTTCATACAATATTTTTTTTCGGATCACTACATTTAAAATTAAGGGATATACATAAACAATATACTCCACTTTGGAAAATTTAATCCGTTAGAGCTAATAAATTAATTAAAGATATTCCACTGTAAAATTAATTATATATACCGTTCACTTAAAATAAGTATTCAAATCATTTTCTAAGGTCTTCATTAACATACAAAAACATAAGACACTTAAATTTTGACAAACTATTTTTTCCGCTAAAATACTCATCATGGAACCCGTGCTGCCATATATCTTGGAAGAGTGGATTTCAAAGAATATTCCTGCTGAGTATTGGTAGAATATTTCTTCTAAGTTGGTGTAGTGTGGTAGTTAGGAGAAGAGGGTGCCAGCTCAGTTGTCGTCCAGGTCACTTGACCATGGTTCAAAATTACGTGATCCGTTGCCAAAAGCCCTCGTGTAGCTGAACAGTGCGACATTAATATTCACTCACTCTCACACTCCAAAAAATACAGTACAGTAGTTATTGCGTTTTTAAGTATAAAAATAATTATATCTGCCTATTAAATTAAAATTATAGCGTTATAATTAACTACTAATCACAAACAAATTTTGAAAATTTGTCCAAATGATGCAGTGGAAAGAGAAAGTTTATTTACTTAAAGTATCAGAACTGATAAAAGCATTTATTTAGAAAAAAGATCAATTTCTTACTACCAAATATGCATAATAAAATCATATCTTTATAAATTATGGTATATGCTATAAATTATAGCCTATGTGTTATTCTGATGTATAAGCTATATTACTGTAAAGTTTCATTAAAATCCATTGAGTTGTTTTTGCGTGAAAGACCCACAAACATCCTCACAAACTTTCGCATTTATAATATATATTAGATTCGCAACTGTAATTCAACTGAAATAATTACAGTCAAGTATTCACACCCCTCACTCGTCTAATGACGGAACGTTATAGTGCTGATGCTTCTATGTATTCGATATTAGATTTGTATGATTCTTTTTTTATATACTGGGAAAATCGCTTAGCACGACTGAAGAGACAAATACTTTTTTCGAGTTAAGAGAATTTCGTGTTCAAAGATATTGCATAAAAAACATATATTTAAAAAAATTAAATTTATTGTAATACATTTTTTTATTTACATAGATATGTATATATACATGTATTTAATAAAAATCAATGCAACAAAAACATTCACAAGAACTGAATAAAATTTAATATAAAATTTTCTTAAAAAACACAAGATTTATTGAGTCTTCGGAAAATAATCTGATATCTTTCTTAGCATTGTCTTTTTTAGCATCAAATTGTCAACAAATTGTTCAATGTCGTCCATTTTGTTATTCATTTTACCACTAGAATGTGCGTCTAAATAACTGCGCGTACTTTTCATGATGTTCTTTATTTCTGAGGAGGGGAACAGAAGCTGCATCAATAACTTCATTTCCGTCGTCAGAATCTGTATCAATGATATTTTTTGAGCTTTCAACAAACTCCAAAATGTCTTTACCTGCCATAATTGGAAAAAGAAAACATTAAGTGCCTAAGAGAAGAAAGAAAGAATATTCATTTTTTCTATATTATTTACATATTATACATTATTCTTGCAAGTACATAAAAAATAATGGAACTATATCCAAAACAAATGCACTGTTTGGCTATTGGTGAAAGACCTTGACATTTTAAACCATGGTCAAATGACGAGGACGACATCTGAGCTGGCACCCTTTCTCTTAAATATCACACTACGCCAATTAAAGGAATTTGAGACACGATTGATTTAAAGGGCATCAACTCCTGTACATGGGAGGTCTTCAGGGATAATAAGGCTCGATCTCATGAAGCTGCATTCACACCAAGGCAGTCAGCGTGGAGCTTTGAGCGTCTGGACCCGGTGTGGTCATTACGTCGATCGCGATCGACTGGTGGAGCACCAAAACATTTTGTGGTGACCGCCTGACTATTTTAGCAGTTAGTAACTATAAAAGAAAATATTCAAGATTTTAAAAGTGCTAGTTTTTTTTTATTTTTATTTTAGTTCTATATAAATACATATTCCGTACTTATTCTTAAGATATTGTAGACCTTTTCCTACCTCACCACACCTACTACACTGGGCATTGAAAAACACAAGAATTTTTCAAGGGAGAGAAGTGGGTCGAGGGTCGAAAGTCTAACCATCTCATACCATACCCCAAAGCCCTCGTGTAGCTGAACAGTGTGACATTAATTTTCAATCAATCAACTCATACCATACCCCAATACGCAGCCAAACATACTTTCTTGATTTTGTCGGGAGCAAAAAAACGCAGGGGTAAAAAATAAATTACTAAATAAACAATCAGCATTAATTAATAAAGTTATCAATAACAAATACTTATTTAAAGTGTATGTACTCTATATATAAGGGATTATAATCAATCGGGAAAAAAATCAATGGCAATGTGGACCGGGGACCCTCCTTCCTCCTTGTGTGCGCCGCTGACACTGGGTGGACCGCCACATCTTGAAAAAATTAGAAGTAGCCCGTTCCCAGGAAAAGTCTGCCCACCCCTGGTCTAGCCAATCAGAGACTTCAACTCGCCCGAGATGCCTTGGTGTTAATAAGGCGTGACACACCGGGCACGAACTCCTAACGAACTCATGACACCTAAGCTTTCACGGCTACGACAAAAAGTGTAAAAAAATTTAATTTTTAAAAATTCCAATTACAAAATATATGATAAATCCACGTTAGGACTTTGATGGAATCACTATTCAAGACCATTTGGATACGGAGGTCGTCTACTATGGGGTATGGTAGCTCAATAATTACGGTTACGAAAGTTGGTAATCACCAATTTTCGAATCCCAATTCCATCCTAAGCCTTTTAAGAGATATTGAGCAGTGGCGTAGCGGTCACCCTCACAACCCCCACATCGTGGAATGGGCCAGGATTTTAGGGCTCCCGAAGCCTGACTTTGCAGATGAGCACAAATATTCTCCGATGCGCTACTGATATTAGGAATTGCAATTCGTGAAGTTTTAATGAATTTTTAGAACCCTCAAAGAATCAAAAGAGATGGATGGCAGTTTAGATGTCAACCTCACCATTTTCAGCATTGGCTCAGAAATAGGAAGTCCGTCTGCAATAGACCTTCCA
The DNA here is from genome assembly GCA_019973935.1 of Trichonephila clavipes. Classification (NCBI taxonomy): domain Eukaryota; kingdom Metazoa; phylum Arthropoda; class Arachnida; order Araneae; family Nephilidae; genus Trichonephila; species Trichonephila clavipes. Next base: position 1,753,082 of record BMAU01018915.1, read on the forward strand.
TTCCAAAATTTTAAAAAAAGTTCTAAAAAAGTGACAGTATTCCATTGGAAAAAAATATCCTCAAAGGGTCCCTTCGTGGACATTCCTTTCTAGATTACATCTGAGTCTTAAATACAAAATAATTCAATTCAATCAAGATATTCAGCGACGAAAGGAAAAAGAAGAATAAGACGCTCGAGACTCGAACGTACAGGTAAAAAGAAGCCAAATTCAAATGATGTGTTCGTCGCGAATTGACGAAAAACGATTTGTTTTTCCATTTCATCAAGGTCCTCATCTTCAATGGGATCTCTCTCTACGATTCTTTTTGCCCGCTTAATAAAAAAAGCGTTATTTTATTTTTTTTCTCTCTAAGTGACCGATTGTTCCTGCAGCGGCCAAAACAAAAGAAGGAAGACTTTGTTGACGGAAAAAAATATCTCTGTTTTGTTTCGTGGCATTTTTTTGCTGCGAGTTTTTCCTAGCTCTCCGAGTACGGGTTTTTGGTCGTCACGTTCAGATCACGTGAAACCCGAGAAATCGACAACAAGGATGATTTTGCGCGAACAAACCACTCGCAGATGAAATCGATTGATTATTTTTCGATTTGCGTAACCCCATTTGGGTGATGGGATGCAGATCTTCCATGGTTTTTTCTTTCAATTAGCATATCCCAAATGGCAACATGGGTAACTTTTGGATTTCAAGGCTTAGTAATTAGGAATATATAATTGTTTAAAATAAAAAGTAGAGCAAATTTTACAGATATATATCAAAGAAATTTTGATAGTTTAAATCAAAAATCAGAATGCATTTGCAATACCGTAACAATAAAAATTCCAAAATCTCTTGCAATGCAACAAAAAGAAAGAACTTATTGTCAAAAATAAAAAGAATACTAAGTAATTGAATGGTGACATGGTATATGGCAGTCTTGAAAATTTTCAAAATAAATAAATAAATAATAGTTGCATAGTTTTAAAGATGAATTTTTTATAAAAAATTGTGTAAATGAATTTGTCTTATAGAATATGTTCATCGAATATACACAAAATATCTTTATAGGACATATGTAAAGTGAATTCATACATTATATGAAAATCTGCCCTTAAGATAAACGCGTTGAACATGCTCATAGGATATTTTTATCTGAATATATTTTTATAGAAAATTCAATATAAAAAATATTTTATCAAATATACACTGAATATGTTTAACAAAAATACGCAGAGAGTATATTCACAAAATAAGTACAGAATGTTTAACAGAATTTGCATCCAATCTATTCACAGAATACACAAAGAATATGTTCAGACAGAGATGTTTTAAGGTTTATATAAGGCACAGGTGAACAGTGCCCGGTAAGTGAGTGAGTGAATATTAACGTCGCACTGTTCAGCTACAAGAGGGCTTTTAGCGACGGACCTCGTCATTCTGAACCATGGTCAAGTGATGAGGATGACACCTGAGCTGACACCCCTCTCCTAACTATCACACCACACCAACGGGTGGACGTTTGAACTCTCGACAGATTTAACGTGCATCGCTCCCCGACATGGCGAGTCTTCAGCGGCACTAGGCTCAAACTCATGACATGCCAGACAAGATTCCGTTACCCTGGCCACTAGGCTATCGTGGTCACTCAACAGTGCCCCGACTCAGAACTTCGACCGCTGGACTCGTCTCTCTCGACTCGGTCTCAATAAGATTATGATCCAAATAATTTTAATCATCAAACACATTAATCCCGGACATATTCTCCGAACCACTGGGAATTTATGTATGCCAACTGACAACAGGGGAAAGGCTGCAATGTGTCATGTCCTTAGTCCGTGTCTAAGCCTAGGCCTACCACCATACAGTGTCCTTGAGTCAAAAGGTGGCAATCGGTCGAGAGTATGCTATATACTAGGGAGGGCGAATCATTGGCACGCGTGCCATTCATGGCACATGACACAATATTTTGGGCACGCCAGTGATCAAAATAGCTTGCATTTTATTTCAAAATAGCAATGTTCACTATGAAACATTACGAACAAATGCGAGTGATCGGTCATAGGGCGGCGGTGAGCACACTCGTATGTTACTGTCGTTATGTCGTGGACTACGATTGCAAAGTTTATCTACGCATAGCATAGTCGATTTCCTCGACGCAACTGTGATTTAAAGTTTACCTGTGTTATATTTACGATTTGTAGGAGGTTATTTAACATGGCTAGTTCAGAAAAAAAAGAAGAAGGTAAGTTAGTAAGTGCAACAGAGAATTTCAAATTTGGTGAATCTAGAAATATGGCATTATTAGTAAAGGCGACAGAGAGAGCGCAGCGTATGTTTTTTTGTTCTGGAGCAGTGGTATGTAGAGCATCGGCTGTAAAACGGCATTTTGAAACAAATCGCAAATCCTCTTGTCAAAAAAAAAAAAAAAATCAACCACATCAAAAATAATTAATTGCTTAAAAACCGACTGGCAGATGACTCCTAGTGAGCATGCATTCTACTAAAAGTAATATCTTATAATCCTAATATAAGTTATTTACCCTCCACTCTGCAACAACAGAATTCACACTAATATTACTTTAATTTGAATTACACGTGTAATTAGAACATTTACAGCTATACAGTGCAAAAGGTATTTTTTCGTAGTAAATAAAGAGTTTTGTGTTCTTTGTATTAGTTTTATTCTTTTCTCAATAATCACAAGTCAAAATTATTTGGCGGCACGTCTATACCTCGTTAAACACTTCTTCAGAAAAAATGGCTCGTTGATTCATAAAGGTTCGCCAACCCTGCTCTATACATAAGAAAATCGAAAGTGGGGCCTGCTTTTGCAAAAGGGCCCAGGATTTCAAGTCTTAAGACGTCATTCATAGAATATACGCAGAATGCACTTACCATAATAGCGCAGAATGCGCAACTGTACTTTCAAGATGCCATTTTTAATTTTTTGAAATATTTGCCGTATAACGCGGACACAGTTCTTTACGAAGGAATCTGAAATGTACGTATGCAATGCTTTAATGTTATGAAGTCATTTATTCGATGTATTTTCCAAGCTTTTGAAAAAATAGTATACTTCTAGAACTACAACCCTTTAAGTTCACAAGGATGTTATTTCTTTAAAATAAACAGTGTTTCGATGTAGTATATAGAAGTCTAATTTTTTTTATGTGCTCTCACCTTTATTCTTTCTTTATTTTTTTTTACTTTTTTTAAGCTATTATTTTCATACCCGGCGTTAAATTTCGAACTTATTTTTGTGTTAAAAGTGCGTGTTATACGGCGGATTTTACAGTACATATAATATACACAGAATATGTGTGTTCATAAAATATTCATAGAATACTTTCATAGAACTTATTCATAGATATAATGAAAATATGCTTGTATAAGTACTATATTTACGTTGGATAATTTTATGGAACATATTTAATAGTTATGTTTTTTTTAGAAAAGGCATTGAATATATTTCATGTAACATAAGTTGAATATGTTCTATAGAATATGCATTAAAATTCTCTTAGAATATAAGTTTTAATGTGTGTTTTATAAATAAACATAAATCATAATTGATAGAAAAGACAAATTGGCGTAAGAAATCTTGGCAAAATAATCATTCAAATTTTCAACATTTCTGACATACGACTATCTTTTTTGTTTTACCCTGGTGAAGAATAAATGAGATTGAATAAATTAAGCGCACTTAATCAATCATTCAGACTGAATCATCTTGGGTTTTTCCGAAAAATGGTGTTTCATTAAAAGCAGCTTTATTAACTCCATTTAGTTATTTAGTGTTTGTTCAAAGACAAAAAACCCGTCATAAACTGTGAACATCGTGTTTTAGGTTTCAAATGCGTAATTTCTCGGCAATTTATTTTCGAAATTGAACTTGAATATATGCGTCTTTTTAATAAATCAAATACTCAAATTTCATCATAAAAGTTGTAAAATCGGATGTCTACGCAGTTTCTTCATTTCATCATTATCGACTAATTAGCTCATCGATCAATGTAATGAGCTTTCTGACTACAGTGTATAAGAAATTGGCTTTTTTACCTTTCTTAAGCAAGTAAATTTCAAGAACTCGTAATTGCAGAATTCTTGCAATTAAAGTAAAGGAAAGTAATTAAATGTGTTTTGTTATGTTAAAGTATAAAATTTCAATTTTTGTACACCTTAGAAAAATTAGCTTATTAGTAACAATTATAAGGGAGTTAGTTGTGTTTGAATAAAAAACAGCCAGAGATGGAGATTATACAGACTTTTTAATCTCGAAATTTAGTAAGCTGATTCCATTCATTAAGTAGAGATCCGCTATAAGATGGGTTCTGTGAAAATCGTTTCCTAAGTGGCGTTGCGGGGGCTTAAAGGGCGTTATAGATAATTATTTCCATTTTTAAACTATTAGACGTACAGTCTTAAAATTTGGTAAGCGATTTCCTTTCATGGCGTAAAGATCCACTACAAAATAGTTTTGGGGAAAATTAATCCCCAAGGGTCACTGAGAGGATTAAGGGGCGTAATAGATGAATATTTCCGCTTTTCAACTAATAGAATCACCTGCTTGAAAATTAGAAGGTATGTTCCGTTCATAGAATAAAGTTCCTTTTACAAAGATTTTTGCGAAAACGGACCGCCAAAGGAGTGGGGTTGCGAGGGATTAAGGCATGTTATAGAAAAATTCCTGTTTTTGAATTTAACTCATTTACTTGAAATTTGTTGAGCACTTTTTTCTTTAGTTGAAAAGAGTTCCACTAAGAATGGATTTTACGGAAATCAACTCCAGGGGGAAGCGGGGAGAGTTATTGGGGCGTATTGATAGACAAAATTCCCGTTTTCGAACTGCTAAGACTATAATAATAAAATTTGGTTTGCATGCTTCTTTTGTTGAATTGGAATCCGCTAAGAATGCTGTCAACGAGGTATTGATGATAAAAATTCCGTTTTTGCTCTGTTAGATTTAGACTTAAAATTTAGCACGCATGTTTATTTTATGGAGTAGAGATCCACTGAAAGTTGCTTTGGTGGAAATCCTCTTGATTGTTAGGTTAAGTGAGCGAAAACAATCTTTCTCCTTCTATTTTAGATATAAATAGAAATATTAGATATTATAATTTATGTTCTTTTTATATCAAGGGGCGAGAGTATAACAGCTATAAATATATTTTTAAATACAATCGAATTCTTATTGCTTGATATCAATAATTAATATATATGTAAACAGTATACATATGTACAACATCGTGAAATACCCAGTGAAGCGGGTGGGTAACGGCTAGTGTTACATAAATATTTGCAGTTAATTTACACTTAATTTTATATACTTGTTGTTTCTTATGCCATCTCATTTCGGCTGCGTCAGATGTAGGCCCACGAAACTCATCATGACAAGGGGCAGGATGTATGCCTGTCGTTGGCCGTAGCCTTGAGCACCATGCAGGGGACAGTACGATTTAGCTCATTTCCACCCCAATTTAGAGGCCAAAACCCTGGGGGTGGCCAGGGGCCTCCCACCTCTCTTCCCCTTCCACCCACCTCACGAGAGGACTTGCGACTCGACGGCTATTTAGAGTACCCCCATGCCGCAAAGGCATTATACATTTACAAACATCCATGTATTCTCCAGGATTAGAACCTAGATCCTACGGCACAACAGGCAGCGTCGCGAAACCCCTATACCGGATAGGCGACTCATTTTAAATACTTAAATGCAAATAGTAAATGAAAATCAGACCTTCGAAAGCAATGCTAATATTTAGAACCTAAAAGAGTAAATTTCGTGTGTGTGTTCTGAAAAAATTTCGTTTTTCTCTCTTTAATACATTTTATGGTGGTCCTAAATCTTGAACTGGTCTTATTAGATCCTAACTGGCCAAGAGCAATAGACGTTTCCTCCAAGAAGTGCAACCTTTAACCCCCAATGCCTAGTTCACTAGAAACACCTTCGATATCCTCTTTCACCCTCAGTGGAGTTGTCCCGTGTCTCCGTGTTCTAATTATAAAATAATGTATGTTTAATATTACTTGTATGCTTTAAATTATAAAATGTCCTTATATTTCACTAATTTTAGTATAAAATTATTTTCTTAGAATTGAAAATACAGTGAATTCTTCGGCATTCTTTTTTCTTGTATTCCTTGCAGTTTTTCTTTCTTTTTTGGTGGGTAAGATACATAAAATAAACATATATTAATTTTAAAAAAGGTGTGAGAATAATTACTTTTTCTAATATATAGTGTTTATTAATGTGGTTTATAAATGTTAAAAGATGAACCTCTATATGACGAATTTCCCATATAACTAACTTTTTTTCCGGGATTTAGCGACTGTAATTAGTAACTGGAATATGTGTTTGCACATTTTATTTCACAAAATATCGAAGTCTAGGTCTACTGAAGTCGCATTTCGTATTCTGTGCTTAATTTGTCTTATTTTTGTTTTTGTAACCACTCACATTGAAATATATTTTTCTCTTAAATACATTACTCTGAATGGCATTAAAATGTTTATAGATTTTTGCGAAATCATGCGTATTTTGCATGAATTTGCAAACTAAAATTTAGGAGCAATTTTTTTTCTTAAATTGAGATTTTAATGTCGAATCTGTTGGTATGACACAACAAGTCGTTCTTTCTCCTTCATTCCAGGCGTTTTTCCACAAATGAAAAATGGTGCATTTTCCCAAAAGAAAACTATTTGGCTCTGCAAAACATTGTACTGACGAGTATAAAACTATTTCAAGGAACCCGGGATCGTAAACAATAGAATGTTCTCAATATAGTAGGTAATATATTTAATGAAAAAAAACCTTTTTAATACTTTTTTATTTATATTATAATAAAATAGTTAAAAAAAGCATTACAAAATAAAGTTATGTATAAATAAAGTTTTAAGTTTTAACGACTGGGATGTGCTTTAGATACTTGTGGCTATTCAAAACAGAGTTTCGAACCGGAACCGAAAACCGGAAAAAAAATTTATTTTGGTTTGAACGAAACCCGGAACTGAACCGAACAAAAATTTAGATTTATTTCAGTTTGATGTATCGTCAGTCTCATTTTGTTCCTGAAACCAACTTATCAATATTTTCTAATTTAACCTCAATCATATAATTTCCAGCATTACATGTACATTACTTATCGATTTCCTGTTTTTAAATTCACTGGTACTTTTCTGTTTCAGTTTCGCTCGAAACTACTTGTAGAAGACAGATTTAATTCAACTGAACGAACTAGAAATACAGATATGATTCAAGATAAGAATATACATAAAATAAAGGTATTCTTTCGGAACTGAACCAAAACCTGTTATTTTTGTCGGAACGAAAACCAGAACTGAACCGATATATTTTTTAAAAAATTGAACCGGAACGAGAAAAGTTACAGTTCGAAGCCCTGATTCAAACTTTATAGAGAACGTGAATTCATTTTGCGTACACATACATATAATTTTCTATTTTTTCTGTGACTCATGAAACCCCTGGATATGCCACATAGAGCCCCAGAGTTCCGTGGAATACAGTTTGAAGACGACTAATGTATATCAATTGTTTAAATGTTTCATGGCTAGGTGAAACAGTCCGTTCAACACTTGCTGCCAGAACTTGCAGGACGAATTTCACATACGTCAGAACATTGATAGCAAAATCAAAGTATTTCGATAGGAAATATAAATCAATCATGGCCTCTGATGAACTTAGGAACAACTCTCATCAGAATGTTTACTAATAAATTGCAACACAGGAAATACCAGAGGGCGAGATACTCGGTAATATCAGCGAAGAGACATCGTAAAAGATGTGGGAGATGACAGCATTGAGCGTAAGCGCATGAGTCACAACAACTTGTTGACAGCGCGAATGGTTTCCAGGAAAGTTCCAAAAGACGATGGGAACTCCTCGTCTGGGTCATACCCAGGAGATAACCATTAGATATTTGCATTCCACTCAAAAATAATGACCATTTTTTGGCGTGGTTCTGCGAAACGCCTCAACTCCATTTGCTTTCAGAATAGTTGACATGTATTCTCAGTGTAGACGAGATTGAAGCTAGATCTTCGTCAATTACTTTTTGCTGAATATTCCTATACGTAGATTGAACTTGAAATATTCAAGGAACCTTGAAATGTCGCTGAAGCTGTTAGCGCTCCATGTATTGATACAATCCTACATCTTCTCATATTCCAATTCTAATAACCAACTACTACATATTCTTGCTTGCTTGATTGATTGAATATTAACGTCGCACTGTACAGCTTTTACATATTCTTGCAATTGGATTCATGAGTTTTATTCCTGGGCCTTATTATAAACCAGTGATACTCGACCTGCAGCACGCGGGTCGCATGTGGCCCTCTGGTCTTTTCTGAATGGCCCGGAAAGACTAAACCACTCAGAAAAGACATTGCACTAAGAAATTCAATTGTTAGAGAACAATGTACTAAAAATTTAGCAGGAAATTCTATTATTATTCTAGCAATTAAATATATCAATTTTGCAATCAATTTGTTTTTCTTTTTAATAGAATATAAGCAAGTAGCTTTGTCATATAGATAAAAGGAAATAGAAATTATCTCATAGCTTAGTAAAAAAGTCATAAAAATAAATATTTTTATGTGTGTGTTTGATAGAAAAGTTAATATAGTATTAAAATAAAAGCCAAAAATGAGTTAATATTTTGAACAACTTTGTGTCAATGTTGCTTTGGTCTTACAGAGTGTTTTTTCCGTTATCCGCATGTTGCGGCCCGCATGAAATAACTGTCATGTGTATGCGGCCCGGTGGGGCAAAAGGTTGAGTAACCCTGCGTAAAAAAAATTACATTGTAATTGAGCAATAGACTATAGATAGTATTCATAGATGAATTTCGAAACATGCAATAACTCACGTTTTGTAAAAAAACACAGCATATATTAAGCAATTAAATTTTTTATGCTGTACAAAATATTATTGATGCACCACTTCAGTGGTCTTCAAACTTTGTCGACTCACGGATCCATTGAAGCTATAAAGTGATTTCGGGGAAGAATATATTTTTAAAAATTACATTTAAAGTAGTTCAACAAGTTATATTAGTACTTTAAGTAAAGACAATTAAAAGTACTGTACTTTTCGTTAAAAGTTAAAATATTAATTTAATTTACTGATTAATTCGTTCCTCGAGTGTCATCTACCATGGCATTTTATTGAATAACTAGGGGATATGCGTTTCCATTTTTTTTTTACTCAAACAATCGAAGTCTAAGTATATTGAAGCTATCTGCAGTCGCATTTCAGATTCTGCATTAGTTTGCTTTTATATTCTGCTTCGGTTGCCACTAGGGATTGCAATACCGGGATACCGAATACCGGTATTCTGAGCCCTTTGTACAATTTTGTAGCACCGGTATTCACAAGTTTAAATACCGTTCTTTCGGTATTTACTAGAAATTTTTAAAATTGCCTCCCCTATATCAAAATAGTTTACGTTTTTGTTTTCATGTCTTCCTTACGGGTGAAATTAATTAGACTGCGAATATAAAGTTGCATCGTACAATCGAGAGAAGTGATAAAATATATGAATCAAATAAAGAGGTGGGCCCAAACTGTCCTACGACAGCTCAGAACGATACTTGCACACGTATAGGATTCGTGGTCTGATATTCGTATCTGAAAACAAAGTTGTAGTGTGTTGTTAAGAAAGTGCGTAATATTTCGATATTTTTTTTAATCGGTGAGTTTTTTTATTCACATTGTATTAGCATATCATACAGTATTTTAAAATTGCATTTCATTTTTTTGCCGTTGTCTTGTAATCCACCATTGGAAATTAAAAAAAAAACTTTTCAAAAATTTTTAATAGACAGTAATTATGTAATTGTTTGTAATTTGTAACAGACCGAATAGTGATATTTACACTTTTTATTGATTTAAATAAATAAGATGTCATTTTACTTTTTTTATAATTGTTTATACACTATTACAATTTATAACTTACAAATTATTTTTTGTGATATTAACACTCTCTAATAAAACTGGCAAATAAAACAAAGAAACACCTGTATGTTTTCTTTCTTTTTCTAAAATTTCTACTATCGGTATTAGAAGCGGTATCCCGTGATTAAGATCTAAAAAATACCGAATACCGGAATGTTTGGTCCGATAATGCAGTCCCTGGTTGTCACATACGTTGAAAGATTTTTTTTTTAACTTAAATGCATCGTTCCCACACACACACTGAATTGCATTAAAATGTTTACAGCTGCGCGAGAAACTTCTGTGAATTCTACAAAAAAAACAAACATTTTCAACCTAAAATTTAGGAGCTGTTCTTACTTAAATTTAGACTTAAACGTCGAATCTGTTCATATGTCGATAAGTTGTTCCTTCTCCATCATTGACAAGCCCTCTGATATATCCATTAATGCTTGAAATCGTGACTTATAGGAAATTTAAGATTTTATTTTATCCATAAAATATTTTTTAATATTTATTATTACAAGCAAACTGCCTTTAAGAATTCAATGTTTTATAAAAATTACAATTTACTGAAATTTTGGCGCTTTGATTAAGCTAGTAGGGATCACTTACGGAGCCCTTGTCAAAGTTCCAGGGAGCCTTAGAATTCCGCGGACCCGGGCTGAATACCTCTGTTTTAGATTGATTTAGATTTTAGATCTACAATACTACGGTGTGATAAATTTCAATTCTCTAAGTTTCTACAAAATGGTTTTTCAAATTGCTTTCAAATAACTTAACAAGTGTAAAACTACTGTGACGTTGAGATAAATAACGGTAGTGTGATATTGATTAATTTAAACATTTTGTTTATTTACGTCACAGCTATTATTTACAAATTATACATTGATGTTATTAAACTTATAAGAGATTATTAAAGTTCAAACGATGTGGTTTGTGAGGGAGGAGTTTCTTTGGGATCCGCTCTCAACGAAGGTTTTCAGATCATCTCTGATTCTCTCTTTCTGCCCTCCCTCAATTCGGGGATCGGCAGCTGGCGTCTTTTACTTCTAATTACATCCGACTAGTGGCGGGTAACTGGTCCCTCATGGTGTAAAAGGTTACCGGGGCTATCCAAGACGGGACCACGCAATAATTTTAAAGTTGCAGGTTCAAATGCACGTGTGGTGATCCACAAAGATGCCGATTTACAGTTGTGTGGTGGGAAAGTCACAGTTACGTCACAGCTCTTGGTTCCCAAGCCGGGAATCATCATACAGAGATATCTCTCATTAGAATGTCTGATGTGTAATTTTATCTTAGGACGAAAATTTTAACTCCATGATTGATGCCTTCGTTGTACTTACTTTCAAAACATGCAACGTGAAGACATTAAATTTCTGTAACAAAACACATTCAACTGTTCTTACTATTCAACAGACAGACCTTTGACTCATATGCTGGACTGCAATCCCTGACCAGAAAATTCCCCAACTTTAATAACAGATTATATATACAGTAAAATCCAGCGTATAACACACACCGGTACCTATACTTCCCTATAACGCACCTATATTTTCAGACTGTATTTTTTAATTTTTAGGTATAACGCGCATCCTTTTTTGCGCATTTATTCGGGGTATTTTCCCAGGCTTTTGAAAAAATAGTATAGTTCTAGGACTATAACTCCTTATAAGTTCATAAGATCTGTCATTTCTTTTAAATAGACACTGTTTTGATACATATAGGTCTAATTTTTTTTCTCTTTATTATTTAAAGCTATGACACATTTTTATACTCGGCATATACCGCGCACCCGCAAAATGTGATATCATTTTTGATGTTGAAAGTGCGCGTTATACGCCGGATTTTATGGTACATCAACCACAGAGCAAGAAAGGCGTTGGATCATCTGCCTCCTCAATAAAGTAGTTAACATTAAAACACATTAGCATAACTTAATAACTTTATGGAATTTCTGCTTTTCTTCTCAAATTCAGAATATTACATTTATTTAAATACGCCTAAAACAGCAACAACAAAAAAAAACTAATGAATTTTCTTATGAAATTGGGAATGTTTCTTGCAATTTTTGAAATAATTTGAAATATTTTTTTAAAGATCCTCTAAAAATTCCACTCACTCATTAACCCATTAGCTGTCACTAATTTTGGAATGTTATGTATACATCCCACGTTATAAAATATAAATAAAATAAGATACAAAAATTTTGAAGAATATCAAATATTTTCAAAACAAGAAAAAAAATTGTCTTTTTGAGTATATATAACTTAACCGGCCAAAAATTTAAAAAAAAAATTGGCAGTTTATGGGTGAAAACATGAACATGATAATATTTTCAAATATTTTAATAACTTTTGTATTTGATGACTTGGAGTTCTTTTGAATGACTTTTCGTTTACATTTTGTACGATTTCCTTAAAATGAATTTTGTATTTAAAATGCACTTTTCCGTTCCTTGCATTGTATACTCGAACGGAACAGTAATTTAAAATTGTGTGTTTATTGCGTAAAAAAATTGAATTCAGACTTATTTATTTTTTTTTTAAATTTTATAATTTATTTAAAAATTTCACAGCTAAGAAAAGCATTTAGAGCTTTAAAAAACACGCAGCAAAGTTTTTTTAAAAAAAAAGAAAAATGTTTCCTCTGTTCCCTGAATAATAATGAAATACAAATTATTCAATTTGAATGCTAATAAAGAGTGCTAATTAAAATATTATTTTAAATTTTAACAACTTAAATTTTAATAATGTATTTCAAAACGATTCACATATTCTGAAATCAGTGGCGTAACGGAGAATATTAGAGCCCCCCTGCAAATTCAGGTTTTGAGCCCCAAGCCCAAATACGTACTTTGCAACAGTAAGACTTTAGACCCCCTAGGGTCCCTGCCCCTCCCCCCGCAATGCGGGGGTGTACGTCACGCTATTTTAGCGTAACGTTATTTTAGCTACTTTTTATTAAATAGTTACAATTATACATATGATACATATGACAGAATCACAACATTAAATGTTAATTAATTTTTATTAATTATTATCAAAGTATCTTATTGTTATCTAAAACAATCGTGTCTATAAAATTTCAGTTCAACTGAATGCTTTAAAAACGTGAGAAAAAAAATCTTTTCAAGTTTTGACCCAAGTCGCTAAAAATGAAACCAAAATGGCTGTGTCTGTAATTCTTTAAATAATTAGTTTCAGTCAATTAGTTTTAATTAAATTAAATTTTCGTATTTCTACCCAAAACAATAGTGTATAGAAAATTTCAGCTCAATTGAGTGCTTTAAAATGTATTTTAACAACGATTGAAAATTCCACCAAGATAAATATATAGAGTGTGTAAGCTAATAGTAGGAATTGAAAAATAACACTAAATATAAAAGAAAAATGAATCCTTGTTTTAACTTTTTTTAAATATGAAGAAAATATAATTATCTAAACCGTTCGTTTAGTATTTATTTATTTTTTCCATTTTCGTTATTTACATGACGGTCATTTTTTTAAAGAAAAGTATGTTTGTAAATAAAAACAAATGCACGAAAGATAAGGTTAAAAATGCAAGGCAATTCATTGCTCCCATCTTAAACTACTTTTTACATTGTTATCTTGTTTGTTTACATACTTATCGTATCATTCCATAAGATTTTTCCCTCCGGTTTTGTGCAGCTGTGACTATGAAACATCTAGAAATTCTAGTAACAAAGTGGCATTTGTCGGTCTTCATGAATTCTTGCATCAACTGCACGTTTCACATCGCTTTCAAGGAGAGCCAACGTGCTCTCGGTCTATCGTGGACATTGTCCACCTTCCCATAAACCATATGCATTTTACTGTCACTCATTGCATTGGAACAATACACTTCACATATCTGACGATGAATGTCAGTGGGTGAAACCTTTCTTACCTTCACAAACTGAATCCCAGACCGTATATCACAATGGGCTAAATTCTTGTGACACCATAGTCACATGATAACTACAATCACATGTTTCCAGCCTATCACTCCATGAATTCATGGGACCTCTAGCACATGATGAACACAATCCCATGTTTTCAGCCAATCGGTTCATGCGCTTCCCTGTTGCCAACTTCTGCTTTTTACAGAAACTAGCATTTTTTTAAAGTATATATTTGTCAATAATAACTCACAAAGGTGAACAGAGTACTTTGATATAAAAGTATATGCATAATATAAGAATTGGATGCATAGGAGCCATGATGTAAACATCACGTGCTTTTGCTGTAAAAAAAGCAAGAATTTTTTTTTTTAATTTGAAAAATTTCTTGAAGAATTTTAATATTTGAATATCTTTACTCAATCATCAAATTTGAAATTTCCTCTAAATTTTACGAGTAGAACAAGTGTAAGACTAATGGCAGCTTTGAATTCAATGTAGAACACGTGATTGTATTTATCATGTGACCGTCATGAATTAAGTCCCCCCACACACACATTGGACATTGGTGGGCTACCTGAATTATCTTAAACTTTAAAATCTACAATATTGGCAGTATAAATTATTACAACGACTTCAATTTTTATTTGGTTTCGAGTGGATCATGTTTGAGACCGATGCACATGCATGAAAAATTTGCATTTGCACGCCCTAGTTTAAAAAATAGCCTTTGTTTATGCATGATTTCATTTCTTGAAAACACAATCCTCAAAATTTCCTTTGCATGAAGGCCAACTGAACTTGTATAAATCCAGCACTTTGATAATAGTCGTCTAATTATAACATAAAATTAGCATCGCAATTGTATTTATATTTAACTTAGTAACGTACTAACTTAAAGAACGTTTATGTCTCTGACTATCATACTGATCATTACCGATATCAAAATTGTACTTCTCGGAACTACAAATACTGCATCTATCTATTTAAGGTGAAATCAGAACTTGTTTACTGGAAAACCATGCGACAAGCTGGTCACCGATGCGCTTGACCGAGGCAAGACACTGCTCACTCAATCGTCCGTCTTAGAGGTCAACCGCTCGGGCTTTGTCTTCGCTCCCATCTGATAAGACTCACCTTGGACACATTTCTGTGAAGTCTTTGTTTTCGAAAGGCTGTTAATTGTTTTGGGCAGTGTTCTAGAAGCACACTCCAGTTAAGGATCAAAAACCCCTGTGGAATAACGGATGAGGCGTAGCTATTTTTTGTGTGTGTGTGCAGTTCAAGTTCAGTCAAAACATTTAGGCTTTGTTATGTTCTTGGAAAAGGTATTAATAAAAGCATTTTGAGAGTTACAACGAGCGAGAGAAAGATATGTTTTCTTTTTACACATAACAAGGTACGAGTTACTTAATGTTTTAGTATAATTAATATTGCTTGTGACTAAAAAGAATACAGTATCAATTGTTTATTATGATAGCTTTAAGACGAGGCGTTTTGTCAGCGTTTGAAACAATTAATGCACACGAAAATCAGTAAAGTAAGTGAATATGCTATAAATGTCACACTAGAAAGCAACACTGAAGTTATTGTCGACGGACTTCGTAAGTTTGAACCTCGGTCAAGTGACAAGGACGACACCTGAGCTGGCACCTATCTCTCCTAACTACCACACTACACCACAGTAATAGGAGATCAGTTAGCCTCCTCGCTACAGTCATCTTCTCGCCTCATCGGTCGTTTAATCCTTGACGTTCATCGACCCCCACTACGTGACGGGTAATTTTGAACCATCGATGCGTGACGAGGACGACACCTGAGGTGGAGGTGGCACCTGTCTCCTAACTACCCCAACACACCAACGAGATAACAGTTCGCATCGACATATTTAACATCCATTGGCTCTCTCTACACGGCGAGTCTTCAGTGGCACCAGGATTTGAACCAGTGATCTTGCAGCCACGAGTTCATAATCACAATCACTAGGCTTCCGCTGCCACTAAAATCATTAAAAATGGTAGACAATTCAAAAAATAAGAAGATCGTTTGTCTCAATATAACTTGATATAAAGTCTAGAACGAATTTAGAATATATTTTTAAGAGATTCTTGTATATATAAATTAGTAACAAAGTAATCATTTTATGATCATGTTAAAATTTAGAATAATTTCATTAGAACGTAGATTTATCCTTTAATACGAAATGTGAAAATTCCATTTAGTTTTATAATTTAACCCGTACAGGATCATAAGGCTGCGAATAGTAAATATTACACTGTAACTGTTTATTTTAGTTTGTTTGAACGTTAAGTAATTATTAATCATAACAAAAATACATAACAATGTGTCGATACAATTTGGATTCATGTGTAGTTTCAACAGGCGTTTGTTCTTATTTGCTCAACTATACTTTATTACTGCCCAAAATTGTACTTAGCGAATAACATAAAACATACAAGAAAACACAGTAATATATTATTACATGACAAAATAAACAGAAATAAGTAATAAGAATATAGTCCTTGAATACTTTATCATTGCCCAAACTTGATAAAGCGACAAATTCCTTTTCCCCTAAACGTTCCCATTTATATAATTACGTTAGGCATACTCGTTCTCTTATGACGTTCTGTATAAAAAATGCCTATAAGATTTTAATTAAATCTTATAGGCAATCACAATCACCAACTTTAAAATGAGGGGAAATGTTTCCCTTAATCGTGATGAAGTTAACAGACAAAACATGATAGAAATTTTATTCCAAATTTTTTGATTCGAACAAAGATGATTAATATAATTGTTAGGGTCACCCGGTAAATTTATTAAATTACTCGTTTGTGAAGTAACAATGTAATATTTTGAGCGAGCTACTTTTGTATCTTGTCTTTGGCAACGAGTTAAAAAATGTTGTTGATAGAATTCTCTTGAAATAAAATGGTGAACTTGTGCTGTTCTTATGAATTTTGCGTTATTTTAGTATAAATTGCGTTCACGACTGACAATAATAAAATATGATACAGTTTATTAGCGAAATCCAAATTAAAAATATTAATGTTGGTGCATATTTTTTAGCTAAAAAATGCAAAAAGTACAGCCTTATTTATTTTCGTAAATCTAACCCACTAATAATTTAAATGCTATGAACAACAAAATTTACAAATTTTGGAAAAATAAGAAAACGAAGAAAAGAATCTTTTTAGTAAATATTAAAGTTAAAAATATAGAGTGCACATAGATTAAATTTCTTATTTATCAATGACATTATTTTCCTCCGTCATTTTTTGTTTTGGGCTTTGAAATGAAAAGATATAATTACATTTAAAAAAGATTAATAGAAATATTAATAGAAAAAATTTGAGAAATTTTGTATGTGTGTGTGTGGAATGATAGGTTAATTTTAAACAAAAACAATTTTAAAAAATGCTCGTGACTGTACGCTGTGGAATTTTTGATATAGCGAATATAATAATTCTACAGCTAGCAACTGTATGCTGTAGAATTATTAAGCTTGTATGAAAATCGATCAAAGAAGAACTATTTCGTTTTCAAAGGAACTAGACAAAATCTGGTGTTATTTTAAAAGGAAAAATTTTAGGCAACTATCACAAATTTTTGTTGAAAACAGAAAAGAATGCCCTAAACTTTTTCGAAAACTAATAGCTGATAATATAAGTCTTTCTAAAAAAGCATAAAAAGGAAAGGTATGTTGTTGTTCTCAAAGTGAACTTATCTTTCAAGACTTTCCAAGAATAACGAGACCAAATAATCTAACAGAAAATCTTTGCCACTGTTGTAACAATGTTTCAGATCTCAATCATGGCCCAAAAAATATATCTCCAGAATTGCCAATTTCCAAAGAATTTTTTCGCAAATGTCGTAGATTGAGGCAACAGCACTAATTAGAGAATTTTCTGATTAAATCTCCCTTAACCAGAAGTATAATCGAGGTAACAATTTAATAAATTTTGATGACGTGGCCTTTCTGGAAAACTCATTACAGACAACAAAACCCAGATTTTAAAACAAGCAGCCTTCATAAGATACAGCAGATGAAAACAAATCAGCAACTCATTCCCTCATTAACGTAATCAAATCTTAAGCAAAAGGCTAAACCAAACAATCAAAAGCCAAAAAAAAACAATTAATCACTTTACACCCCAAACAAGGAGATATCTATCATTTAAGGAAACTTCGATGTCCCGATAACACAAAGGTATACGACACTATTTACATCAACTACAGAAAGGAAACTTCTGGAGAGAAAGGGACGACAAACAAACTAAAACAGACGTCAAAGGGTTTTTGTTGACAGTTCCGGAGCCTTCTGGAAGACACGGTCAGCAAGGCTTGCACGCGGACCACTCTCCACTTGGGACAAAAACAAAGTCGTCTGCTGTGGGAAGAGGGGGAGAAAGGGGATCTCAAACGTCATCAAGAACAATCCCTCGTTTCGAAACACTCTTCGAAGAGATGCAATTGAAAAAGAATAATAAAGAAAAAAAGGAATAATTAAAAGCAAAGAATCGCTAAGAAGTGTCTGTGGCACGTGCAACGAGACGTGCCCACCCATTTGTTCCCAGAATAGATTCGGTGTTGCCATTTTAATAATCGGGGAAAACAAAAACAGAAAAAGGAGGCAATGAGGAAAAAAGTTTGTTTTGATGAAGATCGTTAACAGCTGGCTGGCATTAGCAGATACTGAGAAGTCGATAAGGCTAGCTGTCTATCTCCGCAAAAGGTTAAGGCCCAACTGGAATCGAATGGTAGTACCTTTGAGAAGCATGGAGGAAACGAACGTTCGTACGTCAATGAGGAATATGCGATTACGACAATATTTAAGAGCTTACAATTAAACCTATTTTAGCCTTGTGTTAAAAATAGGACGTAAAATCTTTAATGCTAAGGTGACCATTTTTTTTTTTTTTTTGCAATGAAAAGGAGGACGAAAAATTCAAGAAAAAATTACAACTTAAATATATGAAAACGTTATATTAATGCAAACAAAAATACGCTAATTACACTTACATTCCTTTTAATTATTATCTTAAAAGAGTATTTTTCCAATGAATGAATTTTTTTTCGTCAATATATCATTTTCTAATATATCGGAAAGTTCGGGCAAAAAATATCCTTCATACTGAATTTTACGGTAAGCACTGTAGCTAAAATATTAACATTCAATTTTGTGATTTCTCACTAGTCACTTCACAAAAATCATTACCAACTGAAAAAAACTATTTCAACTGCTGCATTATATAGTTCCAGGGCAGCACTAAGTAAATTCAACAAGAACAATTACATTTCCATATGGAATGTGCTCATTTTGTCAATTGTCCTCAATTTTAATAGCAGGCATTTCTTTCGTTAAAAACTCGACGTAGTTTTCTATATCTGCCCCATTTACTTGCGACAAAGTCAAAAAATACCATTTAAAACTTATTTCCTGTGATATTTGCTTCAGACCATTCTTCGACATTTTGGAGACATGTTTGATTCATCTCTGAATACAGAGATTAGCAGATCAGTTTTAAAATATTGAAAAGGATGACAAAAAGGAGGACACTTTTCGAGGAAGGACAGAATCTATAAAAGGAGGACGGTTGGTCACCTTACTAATGCTTAATCAGAGTAGGAAAAAATGCTCTAGAGCAGGGGTACTCAACCTTTTTTCTGCCGGGCCACACACATATGCCAGCTATTTCACGCGAGCCGCAACATGAGGATTAAAGGGGGGTGCTTTAAGACCAAGATAATGTAGAAAATTTAAAATGTAGAAATTGATCAAAATATTTAAACACCTATTTTGCCTTTTTTATAGTTATTATTTCTTACATTTTTTATTTTTGTCATTTTTTTTTTAACTAGAAGCATTTAAGAATCTCTCTTTCACAATTTCTACATCGGTAAATGGTTTCACATGATTACCAATAATATAACAAATTTCATAGGATGCCTTTGTTACCGCTGACGTTACCACTGACTAAACACTTTTTTACTGATGTAAAGATTATTCAAGAAAACCTATATATTACCTCTTGAAAGAGATATTCGAGGGAAAATGTCATTGAATGTGTGATTCCTGTTTATTGGTATTTTTTAAATGCAATACTTTCGAGACAAATCAAGTAATTACTGAACCATACTTGTTTTTCACTACAAAATAGTCAACTTCCCAATCGTCTTGAAACAGTCAATTTTCTTCGAATATCTTTCGCTTGCAAGATAGGAAAGATAGTTAAAAATTATTTCCATTCATAAAATGGTCGCTACTCCGCTGTTGTCTATTATCACTAATCAGAAAAAAAAATATCAATTCGTACCCATACGACATCGACAGCAAAAAGCAAAATTGGTATATTTGATTTTTTAACAAAAAATTTCCCACTGAGTTTTCATAAATGAATTTCTCACAGCAATGGGCCATCACCGGGTGGGCCATTTAAAAAGCTCCGGCGGGCCGCGGGTTGAGTATCACTGCTCTAGAGCGAATATAAATTTGTGTACCCAATTAGAATGCTATGAGCCCTGTATACACTCATTTCTGTAAATTTAGAAAACATCTAACAAACTTGCAATCTTTCACTTAATGTGTTAATGTTGAATTTCCTTTGATATTAATTGAATGCCAGATATATTGCATATACTAACTTTGCACTACAAACCGACGCAAGGACTATGGACGACGGATCTCGTAGCTTTGAATCGTGGGCAAGTGACGAGACTCGAGCTGGTTCCACGGTCTCCTAACTTCCACACCATGTCACAATAGATCACCCTCTTTACACGGCGGGTCTTCTGTGCCACTAGGACAGGAACTCATGACACACCGGCCCATGATCATGATTAGGCTATGTCGGCCACAAATATGGTGCTATGTATATTTTAGTCAAATGAAAGGAAGCTATGCTATTTATTTTGAAAATGTCTATTTAAAAATATTTTAATTGTGAAATTGATTTCTATTTTATTAAAGTAAGAATGTGACAATGTTCATAATTTTAAGATTTTTGAAGACATTCACAATGCCTTATGCAAGAATTACCCGAGGATGGTTGATGGAAACTAAGCTATTAATGGAAAACACATATAAACATAAACAGTTGTTCCTTAGATAAATGAAATTAACTTTAAAGAATATATTTAGAAACAAAACACTGAACATACTGATGTTACTCTAAAACTTTTACTTTAAGTTTTTTTAAACATTATTCTACGCGTTATAGTTTATAATCTAGTCAAGCAATACATATATATACTAGAGGACCCAACAGACGTTGTCCTGTACACACATCTTAAATTCAAAATTTCCAAATTTTTATGAATAAGCTTTAACAATCTGGACCGTTTTGAGTAAAATTTGTATTAAAAAGTTATTACAATGTCTAACGTCAATACATGTACGATTATCACAATACAAACAATCGATAGCGTATGAGTATGTGTATACTATGAGCGAAGTTAAATGTAAAGGCTGTGTGAATAAAAACTTAAACTTGTTTTAATTAAAGGTGAAAAAGTTGAGACTCAAACTATATTTTATATAACAGGTATAATTATTAAATTTTACAAAAAATGTATAGTTTTTTATGCACACTTCAAAACTCTTCAAACACTAATTACATCTGAATGTAATAATTTAATTAACACACGATTTATTTCAACAAAATAATAACACGAAGTGACAAAATATATTCCTGAAATGATCACAGCACCAACTGTCGGGACCAACTTGAATTATAATAAAAGATTTTTGAATATTCCATACTGCGATCTTAGCGCAATCTGCCGGATCCAATGTAAACGATTCCAAGATCAACAATTTATAAATAAAAAATCAATTAAATAAACATTTCTAAACCGAATTATAAATCTAAACCATTCTCGGGTCCACTGGAACAGACAAAAACTTTCATCAAAATCGGTCCAGCCGTTTAGGAGGAGTTCAGTTACATACACACGCACAGAAGAATTACATATATAAATATTATTTAAAAAGATATTAATTAAAAACGCTAAAAAGCGTGAATCGTCTGCATTTTCGTAACAATAATAACCGGGTTTGGCCAGTTTGGCTGAAAATCAATTTTCGACGCCAACTTACGTCTTTTTCAATTCCTACTATTAGCTCACGATCTCTATACATATTTTATTTGTTTGTATGTTTATTTATTTATTTATCTTGGGGAAATTTTCAATCGTTAATAAAATACATTTTAAAGCGCTCAATTGAGCTGAAATGTAATGTACATGATTATTTTGGATCACAATACAATAATTTAATTATAATTAATAAAAATTAATTGATTATAACTAATTATTTAAAAAATTACAAATACAGCCAAGTTGGCGACTTAGCGACCCTTTTGGCGACTTATGTCAAAATTTGAAAAAGTTTTTTTCTCACGTGCTAAATAAAGCATTCAGTTGAAAGGAAATTTTATATACACGATTGTTTTGGATGACAATACGATACTTAAATGATAATTAATAAAAATTAATTACCACTTAATGTTGTGATTCTGTCATATGTATATACATATCTTTTCAAATAATCTTTATATATGTAATTCTTCTGTGCATGTGTATGTAACTGAACTCCTCCTAAACGCCTGGACCGATTTTGATGAAAGTTTTTGCCTGTTCCAGTGGACTCGAGAATGGCTTAGATTTATAATTCAGTTTAGAAATATTTATTTAATTCAATGGTTCCCAAACTTTCAGTACTGGCAACCCAACTTTCAATCATAATTTTTATCGCCCCCCCCCCCTAAAAATAATGTATTCAATGCAATAATAATGCACTTAGGCGCTAAAGCTACAATACAATCATAATTATAAACCTTACAAATTAACAAGATAAGTATTAAATTTTGTATGTGTTACTTTAAGTAATATATATATATATATATATATATATATATATATATATATATATATATATACATATAGTTTACTTTTTAGTTCGATTCACTAGAAAAGCGAGTTTTTTAATTTGTTTAAAAACTATAACTTATTTTCCAGTATTTTTTCTATACGTGATAAAAATCACAAAAAATTCCAGTGAATAATTTAATTAAAAGAAAATATACTTAATGGCTTCATAGTTTTCTTCATTGAGATCTTTAGTCAGCCTTTGAAAATTTCAAATCAACTCAAACGTTTCATGTCTAACGCTTTTGTGATATTTACTTTCGCTATCTTGATTAATATGCATTATTCCAGTAGGTTCTTCAATTGCTTGATCAGTTTCAACTTCCTTCAATAGGGATCACAGATGCTCATTTTTTTTTAAATATTCTGCTCATTTACATTTATAAACCATAATAAGTCGTACAACACAGCAATCAAAACTACAAAATTGTTCATGGGGCAAGTGTAGCATGTTCTAAAAAATAATTGTGTAAAACGTTTTTCATTATGCATTAGATGTTTCAGAAATAAATCTTGGCCAAATAATTCTTCAAAGTGCTCAATATGCTAATCCATATATCATAAAACTCTTTCACATGGAAAAAGATGAAACAGAAATATATTTACATGTTCCCTAAAAAAAAAAGGACGGAGATAACCGTACCAGTAAGTTCGAAGGTCAGCTAAAGTAATATTTTAGGGGTTAAAAGAAACGTAATAAAAAATCTCTCATCGTGGAATTACAGCAAAGCAAACAAAATATTTTTTTTAATTTGGTTTATAGGATCAAAGATGGTTAATAAGCGTTTGAAGTGGAATCTTTTATTTTTGATGATCACCAGATGATACAAATAAATTATATCAGTGTAAATTTGTTTTTTTTATTAAGTCAGAATGCATTTTGTTTTACTTCATTCCAAAAAAATTATTTTTTTAAAACCTTTTATTTTCAATATGCTCGCGCCCCCCTCACAGGGTTACCGCGCCCCCCCCCAGGGGCGCGCCCCACAGTTTGAGAAACACTGATTTAATTAATTTTTTATTTATAAATTGTTGATCTTGGAATGTTTTACATTGGATCCGGCAGACTGCGCTAAGATCGCAGTATGGAATATTCAAAAATCTTTTGTTATAATTCAAGTTGGTCCCGACAGTTGATGCTGTAATCATTTCAGGAAAATATTTTGTCACTTCGTGTTATTTTGTTGAAATAAATCGTGTGTTGATTAAATTATTACATTCAGGTGTAATTAGTGTTTGAAATTTTACTCAATTTTACTCAAAACGGTCCAGATTGTTAAAGCTTATTCATAAAAATTTGGAATTTTTGAAATTAAGATATGTGTACAGGACAACGTCTGTCGGGTCCTCTAGTATGTATATATATATTGGCTTATATATATATGCCAAACTTTTAAACACCCAAAAATAAAGTCTCTTAAAAAATGCTCTTTCTATGTTTTAAATTATATCAGTTTTGTGAAAAAGAATAAAAAAAACTAATTGCGAAGCTCTACTCAGATTCAGTGTTTATACCGGCAATACGTTAATTAGAAATGACTAGTTTTCTAAATTTGTACAGAATCTGAGTGAACACATACTTGAATAAACCCTTTTTAAGTCAAATGATAGCGATTGTATCGAAGCTTAACTGTGCACACATATATTAAACATAAATCTTTATTGAAATCAGTTTTATTTTTTTACGTTTACATATATATATATATATATATATATATATATATATATATATATAGTGAAAGACAGTCACAATTTGTGAGATTTGCCCGCTTTATTTATTTAACCTAAAGGAATATTCTCAGTAAAATATAAGTTTTATGAAATTCTCTACAATCTAAAAATGCTGCTGTGTTTAGTAATTTTGAAAATAGGAAACAAAAAGTGATAAAAATCAACGAAACAAAAATTTAAAATGTTTGATGACTTGAAAATGCAAGAAACATATCATGGATATGATTTATTTTACAAAAAGTATTCAAAAAAATGATTCCAGAATTTGAATTGTCAAAAAAAAAAAATTCATAGATTTGAAGATGAAGTCCGAAACTCTTCTTTGAATTTTTGTAATTTTGCAGCTGATTGGCTTTTTAAATATTTATATATACATATACTGTAAACTTCAGTATAAATATAGTAACATTTCTTTAATTAGGCCTCACAAGACTGAATAACAAAAGGTCTGATAAAGCCTAATTATATAAAATACAAGTATTTTACAAATACAAATTGATAAAAACAAATCCGCGGAAATATACTAGAATATGTATATCACGCCATTGTAATTTTTTTAACTAGGCAATAATAAATTACTTCTTTTTATATTCTGGAAAATTCTTGAAAAATTTGAATTACACAACTTAGAAAATTATAATCTACTTATGGGTAGAATATTCTGAAACAAAATTATTTTATTTCTTATGCATCCATCTCAATCTTGTGAAAGCTAAATTACTTCCCTTTTTAAATATCGTGTGAACTATTTCAACCAATCAGTCAATCAAAAAAGGAACGATTTTTTGAAAAGAAGTCAAATTTTAGAATTAAAGAATTTATTACAGAAGCAGAGTGAAAGAAAAATGTTTCGCTCTTTAATTTTATCTTGATTGTAAGCGAATAATAAATACAAAAAACGAAAAATCCTTAATGATTCTGGAAAAGTTAGATAAAGAATGTTTCTATTATTCCATATTTGATTGAAACTCTTCAGAGTATTTGAGAATTCATTAAAAATTCGTTCTTTTATAATGTGAGATTTGATCAACTGATAAAAGCTTTGTTTTGTTCAAACACAATAGCAGAAACGTGAGGAATTTTATAAAGAACGAATTTTTTCTTCAAATGTTGCAGCGAATCGAATATTGACTCTCTCCTCAAGGCTTAATTTCCATTATTTTTTCGTTCAAAGTATTCCTTTCTTTTATTTCAAAAAGGAAACAAAGTATTACATAATTAACATCAGCTGGGCGTTCGAGAAGATTTCCAAATGACTGCATTAAGAACCCTCTGGCGTTTGCATTGTTTTGAAAGGGAAAACATTATAGAAATTCAGCTTAAAATTGTGTAATCACTTACGCCACTTCACATCATTACATAAACGTTTCAAGAGATATTTTGATTTATAATTTAATTCGTAGTATGGAGAAAAAAGTCAAATGAAAGCAAAAATCCCTATATTCAGTCAAAAGGTGGTCATAGTTACATGAAAAATATTCAAAAACGCTTAAATATTTATAGAGAATATATAATATTTATTTTAGTGGAGTACTTTAATTTTTTTATTTGTCGCTAATGGGCATAAATATTTTAAGTTATACTAGGGGGTTCTCCCATTGTATAAATAATACAACTGTTCACACTCATTGCTCAAACTATAAAACTGTAATTTACATATATCATGTAGTTCTATGTAAATTTGTCCAAGATGTGGTTTTGCTCTATTCTGTTGTACAGATGTAGTTGCTTTTATTCGTGCCTTCCGAACAATACGCATTGAGTAATATAGACGATACAGCCAAGTTGGCATCCTTTTTGGTGACCGCACACACACAAATAACACATTTATTGCAGCATCACACACACACAAAAATTTTATATAGAGAGAGGTGAGACAAAGAAAGAGAGCTTTTGATCTTCTATGAGAGTTTTATAAGAGTCTATATGAGAGTTCTCTTGATCTTTCTTCACTATTCTGGTCATATTGACATAGTTGAAGAATTGAACTAAAAGAACTTATTTCTACATTTTTGAGTGAAAAATCGCTAGTTTCCATCAATAAAAATAAATATATTATTTTCATTTAAAAAAGTTCTCCAATAAATATTGTTACGTAGATCCGGTTCTAGGATTTTATGTAAAGGAATCATAAAGAAAATAAACCGTTCTTGAAGAGCGCGATGCAAATTTATTATCAAAAATCCAATCCTTTAAATACAGGATTCAGCAGCAATATTCACAGAGTAAATATCCGAAGGTTTTCACACCTTCAACAGCAATCAAACACAATCATCTGTGTTCAAAAATACACGTAAGTAAAAGATTATTCACAAGCACAGCCGAGATAATCGCTAGTCAAAACAATGTTCACTACTCGCTGGTTTAATCAAAACTGACTGACTGCGGCTGCCACTGCTCCATTTATAGGCGCGGCAGAAACTTCCAGAAATATAACCGCTCGTATCATAGAGCGTGACGTTAGTGGACCTCTCCACAAATTTCTAGAAAAATCCAGAAGGTTCCGAACTCGTCAACATGGTCACCAATTACGTCAAAATAGTCGCTGAAGTCGCCAAAAATGATGCTTAATTGGCTCTACCGCCAATATTTCGTCAAGTTCTCATTGAATTGCCATTATAACGTAAGAGGCGGCATTGCTTGTGAATAGTAGAACCTTAAGATAAAATAAATATAACATGGAGTAATATGAATGCTTTACACATCCAGATACAAATTATTTACACTATTTACACAAAATTCGTAACAACATATTTCTGTACAGATAACTTCAACAGACAGAAAAATCTGAACAGTTACTAAATATAATACTAAGGTAGACAAAATGAATGAATGAGTAAATTACAGTAATATTATGTTACACGATTTTTTATGTTAAAAAATCGTGCGCGCGTTTTAAATTGTCCTTACTTGCATATTAGTACAACACATTTTATAAGAGAAAATATTATTTTAAGATAAATTCTTTTAGGTCTTTTTGATATGCTCCCCCGGAAACATGTTACAGTTTTAAGGGTTCCGTGAATTGACAAAGCTTTAAGTGATTACTTCTGTAAACTTTGAGAGAACCAGTTTTGCGTGACATATCTTAACCCTCAACATTCCACGCAGAAAATGTTTTGGGGATCGAACCCACGATTATGTGCAAAATTTCAGAATTCAATTTGTTTTTAGAGATAAATCAGTAACATATGCAATGCAATTATTATCGAGGATGCGATAACTGTTTCGCAAAGACAAACATCCTTCGACCGACCTGTTCTTTTTATTCCTGAAACAATAGCGACGAGGAAATAACTGACCAAAATCCGTCAATTTGTATTCTGCCAAAGGGCAAATGGATATTACACTTTGTAAATAACATGTGTACAAATTATAATTGTTTTTGAATATCATGTATCCATGACTGTGCAGTCATGTGTGAAAATGGTGCAATAACAGCATCATGTGAACCAGGCTTCGATCGAACATTGTTCGAGGCTATTTTTTTTTTTCATAATTCTTGTGTTGTTTATGTGTTGAAGATGGATATTGAAACACGTTGGATGTGTATATGTGGCGTATTTGTTCTTCCTTTTTATGTGTGCACTTTGGGGGTTTTCCCATCAGTCAATATATTTTAAGAGCATGATGCGTAATAGACACGATGACAGATGCATTTTTATACTTAAACGGAAAACCTTAACTTGGAATGTATTCTCGGGGCTTCTAGAAACAAATAATGTGACAGAAGGATTTTAAAAAGGAATGGAAATATATAATAATTCGAGAACAGCAGTGCTATTCTTTTCTTAAGTTTTTTGTTGTATATTTTGTAGGCAGTTTAAATTTTTTTCAATTTAACTTTTGGGATACGACAATAAAATATCGTTGGTATCGATCATTTTCTTTTAATTCAGAAAGAGAGTTTATGGCAAATTCAGAATTGGTTTTCTTCTAGAAACCGTTTGTGTAAGGTAATAAAGTTTTCTGGGTGAAGTTGAGTCTCAAGTTCCTCATGTAATATACAGAGGAATTTAGGAAATTGAGGTCTTTCAGCTTTTGATACGAGTTATCTCATTTCAGTTTGAAATTACAACCAATAAAATCCATGTTGTTCTCGTGCGATGTTAACAAAACCTGACGTAAACCAATCAGTACCGGTTGGTAGAATCCTTCCGGCCGTCCATCTGGTATAATGGCTAGTGACGTGGACCACTGGCTGCTGTGACGTAAGGACTGGGTTCAAATCCCGGAGAAGGTATGGATGCTTGTAAATGCAAAGTACCTTCACGGCATGGGGGTACTCTAAATAACCGTCGAAGATTGGTGGAAGAGGGAGGTAGATGGGAGATCCTTGACCACCTCCAGGGTGCTCTGGTGAAACCGAGCCAAGTCGTACCGTCATCTGTATGGTGCTCAACACTACAGCGAACAACTGGCGTGTATCTAGCCCTTTCCAGCGATAAATTTCATAAGCCTCGTTCTGACTTAGTCGATTAGGTGGCATCAGAAACAACAACAGAATCTTTCTTAATGAGTGTTACTGATTTCTACTTTTCTTCGTACTAGAAGCAATACGAAAAGCCATTAATGACATATTTCATAATTTTGAAATAAAGAAAAAAGGGGTACTTGAACAGGAACTGCGCATCCATGCCGTTGACTTCTTATACGATAAAATTTGCTTTTTTTATTTTTGTTTATTAACGTCGAACAAATAAAAGCAGCGCGAGAGTTATTGGAGATGAACCTGGTAATTTTAACCACAGTTAAAAGATCAAGATTATACCTGGTATTCCACTGTCCGAATTTCCCCATCATACCAACGTGAGAATTTTGAACTCTACAGATTTAAAGGTCATCAGCCACGCTACACCACAAAAAACAAAACAATGAAAGTAAAAAATTTGAAACCCATACCCAGAGATAATGAGAGATTTTTACTTTACCGACAAACTAAAACGGACAAACTGTTTCAAAGCTCTGCTCATTGCATTCCTAATTTAAATACTTTTTAAAATATAGTTTTTAATATAAATTTAAATAAGTATAGCGATAAAAAAAGTTATCTTTTGTATAAAGTTAACAATGCCTTTTCAAAATTTCATGAACACTTCTTTATAATTAAAGCTATGTATAATTCAAGAATAAAGCATACAAGATAATGTTCATTACTGGTGAAATCAATTTTAAGAAAGTACAATACAAGCAGATATTTGAAGATATACAAAATACAATTGCACATGAATTGTAAATGGAATTTATTGTTTTTGAAAATTTTAGGAAATATTATAGAAACGCCGCTAGTACAGAGGTATCAAGCAATCTGGGCTCGATTCACGGTCAGAGAAGTAAATTTTTCTTCGCCGGCTGGATGGCAAAATTGATTTGGCGTTGGCCCTGTACGCCCACGTTTGTGGGTTCGACCCCGGCCCAAGTGGGTGAATTTGCATGATGCAAAAAGTCGACAGTGTCCATGTCGAATGATTATGCGGCTTTTAAAAGCTCCCTTGAATGTCTGTTTGGCTTGGATACTCTCGGCAAAATTAAATTCTAGGTACGGTTTTGAATCGTCAGAGCTCAGGTGCCTTCCTCTGGGAAGGAAACTGGTTATAAAAATTGCTTGTAGTGATTGGCATACGACCTACATGGTGCCGCCATAAAATGAGATACAAGCTTCCGGTGTACATACTAGGCCTGCAATGATAAAACACCTATCAGTATCTCCATTAGAAATTAAAAAAATAGGAATCACAAATAAACCTGTACCAAAGAGAAAGTAACTTTTAAGCATCACAAAAGTAAGACAACTTTCCACATTCTGAATTCTTAGTAAAGTTCCTTACAAAAGTTCACAAAAAAACCCTTTATTTATTAGTCCTTTATGAAAATCAACACACTAATTTAGAAAAACAATTTTTGTAACTAATGAAATTTCTCGGAAATGTAGAAGCAAACACGCTGGGCTCACATGATCCTTCACGCTTTCAACACATTCTGACAGAGAGGAAGGGGGGAATGAAGAAATCGAACTCAATTAGCAACAGAAAGGCCAAATCAGAATAGAAATGTCAAACTTTTCGAGTCTGCCGAGTGTTTCCTAATTATTAAAAATCGATTTACGGGAGTTGGCCAATCGTGTATTGATTTATCGTGAGTTTCCCAAATCTAAATCAATCTCAGATAACGCTTTTTTAACACTCGTATTAGCTGCAGACAAATTGTTATCGTAATGAGACATATTTGACAAGCAGTGCTTTGTGCTTCGAGTGAATCGAGTACGTCTGGTGTGAATAACAATGTCATAATGATTTTTTTCCCTTGTAAATGTGAACACGCCCTTTAATGCCAAAAACATACTGCTAAATGGAGAGATATTAATTACTATATGCTCTAAAATAGAAGTAAAATATTCTACATTAATCTAATCAGATGGAAGTGATTAAAATAACGAATTGGAATATTTAATATAGATATCAGCGGTGTAGCTACCGCCGTATCAATGTACCCCTGTAGCTTGGGGGCCCCAATATACTACAGTCCCACTAACAGGGCTCCCATGCCTAAAAAAGGGCCCCGAAGGAAATTTGATACAGGGCCCCATCAGAGATATCTACGCCAGTGATAGATATGAAAAGAAAACTGATATGATGTACTGTATATCTACCATACTGTTTAGGAAAACACATAGGCGGCAAATTTTATATAATTTCGATATATATTTATATTATATAAATGATATTTTATTTCAAAACTTTTCTCAATTTTTTTACATAAGGTATTTGTATGTATACATCCATAGGGAAACTCAAGTCTATCGGCAAATATTTGTTTTGGTCGACAAAGTACTCGTAGTTTAGGTATTTGTCATTAAAAGAATTCCGTAAGAACCTAAATATAAAAGTGAAAAAATCTGAAGGAAAAGGTGTTCCCGAATATATATATGGTGATCTATGATTTTATTTGATTTTGATTTGCGTCTCGCTTTGATGCAGAACAAGAGTTATTGGAGACGGAATATAATTGATGTATTCAAAAAGGCAGTACTTCATAAAGTTTTTAAAATAAATTTGTTTTGGAGGCCTGTTAATTTTTGTCATTTTCTTACATTTTGAAAAGTAAACAATATGGTTCAACCGTTTTTTAATTGATCGTTCTGTGAAGTAGCTCGAGGGCTATTAGTGACAAATCTTGAAATTTTCAACCATAATCAAGTGACGAGAACGACTCCCGATATAGTCCTCTCCCCAACACACCAACTTATAGTTTCTGAACCTCGACGGAATTAACGTCATTTGCCCCTCCACTCGACGGGTCTTCAGTGGTACTAGCTTTCGAACCCGAAACTCGATAACGCTGGTCTTGAGTTCGTGGCCATGACCACTAGGCTACCGTGACCATATGGTGACTGGAATATAGCTCCGAAGACTAAGAACACATAAGACCACGCATTGCTTGAATGAAAAGGGACAGTTCTTTAGATTCGCTAGCTCTGGACAATTTTGTCCAGGCAATACATCGTTTGGTCAGTAGGTGCGGTAGCCCAGTGGTCAAGGTATCGGATCATGGTAGGCATGTCATAAGTTCGAGCCCAGTTCCACTAAAAACCCGCCGTGTAAGGGAACGATGTAGTGTGGTAGTTAGGAGAGGTGGTGTCAGCTCAGGTGCCGTCCTCGTCACTTGACCATGGTTCAATTGATTGATTGATTTAATACTAACGTCGCACTGTTCAGCTACACGAGGGCTTTTGGCGACGAACCACGTAATTTTGAACTATGGCCAAGTGACGTGGACAACATCTGAGCTTTCACCCCCTCTCCTAACTACCACACCACACCAACGGGAGGACGTTTCAGCTCTCGACAGATTTAACGTACATCGCTGCCCTACACGGCGGGTCTTTAGTGGTACTGGGCTCGAACTCGTGACAAGGCAAGCCACGGTCCGATACCTATACCACTCGGCTACCGCGGCCGGCGACCATGGTTCGAAATGATGAGGTCCATCGCCAAAAGCCCTCGTGTAGCTGAACAGTGCGATGTTAATATTCACTCACTCATCGTTTGATTGTTTAGGGTAGAACCAATAATATAATACAGAATTCTTTTGTAACCCCACTAGAAACAGTACATATTTAGTTAAATGAGGACTTGAATATGCGGCTCGAATGGAACATCACCGAACACGAGTACGGTGCAACACCATTAAGTTACCGCAAAAATCGACTCAGGACAAGCGTTTCTTCAATTTTGACCCACTTTTCACATTTCTACAGTAGCACACACAGGAATTTTTCAAGGGGAGGGGCAGGATCGAAAGTCCACCCTTCTTGTATTATGCTCCTTTTGATTTTGTCGATTTTCAAGAACAAAAAAACAGTAAAAAACTAATTACTGAATAAATAATTAGAATTAATAAAATTAATCTCTCATTAACAACAAATATTTAATTAAATTTTACGAGCTATGTACTTAGAATTATAATCAATAGGGAAAAAAATCAAGGCTTTGGGGGATCGCAACCCTACGTCCCCCTTGTGTGCTCCACTGCATTTCAACAAATAATTTCCGCTGCCCTTAGTACAGTCCTTATACCGTAAATATTGCCCTTTTTTCACTTGCGTTCTGAATGAGCCCTGTATCAAAATTCGTTGGAGACCCTTTTCTGGGTCCCTTACTGTTTTACGATTCATTGCTTACTCATTTTGGCGCCCCTAAAGCGTGTAGTCTCGTGTCATTGGTACGACGGTAGCTACGTCTCTGCCATTTGTACCATATAGTCTATACACCAATATTGTTTCTTTTATTTTTGGTATTTTTAACAGTCAGCTTTTAAAACTATTTATAGTGACTGGCTGTTTTTGTTTCACTCTTGTCATGAGCTCGACCTCTTGTTCCGCTCAAGTTTTGCCAGATGGAGAGAGAATGTTAAATCTGTCGAGGTTCAAAGTCTTCACTTCGGTGTGATGTGGAAGTTTGATGAGAAGAGCGCAAGTAGCCGTCCTCCCCAGATGATTGTGGCTCAAAATTACGAGGCTCATTGCCAATAGCATTCGTATTGCTTTGTAGTGTGGCGTCAATGAGAGGCGCTACCGTCGTATTACTGATACGGGGGTCCCAACATGTGTAACTACCGTACCACTAACAGGATTTTCTTTTCTAAAAAAAGGCCCCGAAGGGGATTTGTTCCGGGGCCCACTCAGAACTAGCTACGCCAGGAATGCTAACGTACAATAAATTTTAAAAAAGCCATCAAGCCACATTGCTTTTTCTTCTATTTTTCATATTTGCTTAAAACCGATACAAATTTGTACATTCAAAAACCACAAACTTCTTTAAGAAAGTTTCTTGAAGTACCGCTTTTTTTAATGCATTAATTATTTTGAATGCATTAAGTAGTCAAAACTAACTTAATATAAAAAAAAAACGGTTCGAACATCTTTTTGGAAACCCAATGAAACTAGAATTTTTACAGCATATGTTAACCATTATTTGATTGTCTCATTTGGGGGTGGGATAGGGGGAAGTTGTTTCGTAAAATTATTGTAGATTTCCTAAAACTATTGTAGAGAAATCTTGCCTAATTAAATCCCAATTAATGACATTGCAATAATTTATCTTGTGTCTCACTAGACATACATGGTTTGGGTTTTTTTAATTACAAGGAACATATTTTCGCCAAGCTCCGAACACTGGATAATTTAGGAAAAACCATGTAAGTGATATGGACTAAATGCAAATAAAAGAGAGGAAGAGATAAAAAAAAAGTAATGCAGTGATAAAGAGTAGCATCGAAAATAAAAATGAAAGATTTCAAAAGCTTCTCGGGGAAATATTTTCGATGTTTACGAAAAGAAAGAAAACCGTGTACACAGGGGTCATAATTCCCATATTCACCAAAAGAAGGTAAGTCTTTGAGGTGTGAATGTAAGGACTTTCGATATTTAATCAAGGGTAAATTTAACAAAATGTTGTTTTGATTATTCCAAGTCAAGATGTCAGTTGAACCGAGTGCGAACATAAAGTCTCCACCAACCACGAAATTATCATCACGAGAACCAAGTTCTTTTAATAAAAAAAAGAAGAAAAATGCGTGAATGAGTGCATATATACATCGCACTATAAGCCAACCTAAGGTCTTTTGGCAACGGACCTCAAAATTTTGAACCATGGTCAAGTGACGAGGACGACACCTGAGCTGGCACCCCCTCTCCTAACTACCACACCACACCAATGGGAGGACGTTTCAGCTCTCAACAGATTTAACGTGCATCGCTCCCATACACGGTGGGTCTTTTAGTGGTACTGGGCACGAACTCATGACATGCTTACCATGATCCAATACCTTGACCATTGGGCTACCGCAGCCCTGATTGATTGATTGATTATTAACGTCGCACTGTTCAGCTACACGAGGGCTTTGGGCGACGGACCACGTAATTTTGAACCATGGTCAAGCTACCGCAGCCCTAGAGATAAGGATAAGTCAATCCTGTAATTAAGTTATTACAAAACATTCCTTTGCACCTGATTATGACTAAAGATTATACTGTTTTCCAAAATATGGTACTTTAAGATATAGAAAGCTTATGTCTACAGTTACGATATTTTGATTACAAAAGAACTGTTAATTGAGTAAGTTTCTCTAAACTTTGTTATAGCCGCGATTAATATAAATATACAGTAATAATCCGAACTTAAGCGTACGTAAGTAAGTAAATATAAACGCGTCGCACTGTTCAGCTACACGAGGGCTTTTGGCGACGGACCACGTCATTTTGAACCATGGTCAAGTGACGAGGATGACACCTGAACTGGCACTACCTCTCCTAACAACCACACCAACTGGAGGACGTTTGAGCTCTCGACAGATTTATCGAGCATTGTTCCCCTACACGGCGGGTCTTTAGTGGTACTGGGTTCGAACTCGTGACTTTGACCATTAGGCTACCACGGCCACTTTACAAAGCTGCAACACAATTGCTGTAATATTCATTTACAAATGTATTTTTGTGTCTGTAAGCATTTAAAAATTGCACTCCCCGTATTTCAAATAATTTTACCGAATTCTCTGCACAGATTCGTCTACTTAGAGCAACGTCACATTTGAAATTTTTGTTACAACCATTGGCGAAGTCAATCCAAATTACTATCCAGATAACTCGTGCGATACACGTTAAATCTGTCGATAGCTAAAACATCCTCCCCTTGGTGTGGTAGTTAGGAGAGGAGGGTGCCAGCACAGGTGGCGTTCTCGTCACTTGACCATGGTTTAAAATGACGAGGTCCGTCGCCAAAAGGCCCTCGTATAACTAAAGAGTGCGACGTTAATATTCACTCACTCACTCATCCAGATAACTCAGAGAAAGACAATGAAAGAATTAGTGCTGTTTTATTCACATAATGTTGACTAATCTTATTCTTAAAGCCCTCGCAGAGATTTGAGGCTCATACTTGCGTACTATGTCCATGATTGCCTATAAAATCGCTAGAAGAGACCTTAAATTACAGAATACTTTGGGGTCCATCCTATTATCGATTCAGGTCCGGACAAAATAATTTAGCGGAGTACTTTTCAAGGATCAACGGCCAGCATTCGGAAGATATCTTGAACCACTCAAGAAAAAATTGATTTAAAGGGGACTATTTACTTTTTAAGAAACTTGCGTCAAAGGCAAGCTATTTTTATTCAAACATCCCCAAATTATGTCATGCACAAGTTTTTTTGACGCCGCATAGGGAGAGCGAAAGGTCCGACGTGAATCCGCTGTGTCAGGCTGCCCTTTGGAAAAAGTTAAATGTCACCCCTTTGGTTTTGGAAGAGCTCCAGGAATAGGTTACGCGAGTCTACCTCTTATAACCTATTCCTGGACCCACAGTTCTATTTTTAACGGAGGAAAAATGCGTACTATGAACGCATTAATTGATCCCCCCTCTTTCCCTCATCGACAATTTTTCGATTTTAAAAGAATGCGGTGACGTGCATCCATTGAGAATCCCTACCCTTTTCGAAATTCGGGAGCAATAGCTAGTTATTTTCAGCCAGAACACTCGAAAAATTACTCATCCTGTGCGATTCACGCATCCAGAACTAATATAGTCGTCTATCCTGACCGCAAGAGCTTTTTTAAGCGGGAATGCGGCGTTCGAAAGAGACTGGCTCGATGCTTAACTTGCTTTGTTATTTTGGTGAACCCTTTAAATGTCGCCCATGCGTTATCGCGGGTGCTCCTTTTTGCCCTAATGAGTATTGCAATTTCCGAAAAAAGAAATGCATAGTTGTCGGAATATGGTATTCGTACTTTAATGACATTTTAAGTGATCCTTAAAATATTATAAGCTAATTTTTTTTGTTTTTTCAAAGATTTATTTGTGTTTCCAATTTTGTAATTTTTAGAATTTCGAAGGATATGTTTCCTTAATCTTGAG
This sequence comes from Trichonephila clavipes, assembly GCA_019973935.1. Lineage (NCBI taxonomy): Eukaryota > Metazoa > Arthropoda > Arachnida > Araneae > Nephilidae > Trichonephila > Trichonephila clavipes. The sequence continues at coordinate 1,789,989 of BMAU01018915.1, forward strand.
ATTGAAAGTTAAATGTGTAATTTAAATTATTAAAAACAGTTTTCGCGTTCGTTAACATTTTGAGGAACACTTCGATTTGTTGTAATATAGAATATTGCAAATGGATTGCAAAATTATATTGATTCGATTTTTAAATTAGTTACTCTACAAAACCTCAATCATAATCCCTCCCCTTCTTTCTGGACGTTAATAGATTTTCTTAAAAATTCAATAGAAAAAAAATTTCATGAAATGTTTGTTAATGGGATGATTTGTCTTCCAAAATATAATTATTTTTCTTGATAATTTCAATTAGTAATTTATATACTTTTTTAAATAGTATTAATGTATTCCGCATTAAAAATATCATTCAAATATTAATTTCAGATATTTTTTTAAACTTTAATTTGTACTTTTTGCTTAACAAATAAAAGGGATAAAATTTCACAACGAAAGTTTCCAAGAAGAAATTTGAAGAAACATATTACAGAGTTAGTTATTTAAAAAAATATCAATCTTTTAAACTATTTTTTCCCAAATCTGAAGATTCTTTGTCATTTTTAAGAGTTTCTATTTTAGATCCACATATAATGTAATAATTTATATATTAACGCACGTTAAGTGAGACAAACATATTCAATTCTCTTCGTACATTCATAAAATATAACATTTTATAAATATATTGTGTGTTATATGTTGACTACATGTGCTACATATAACACATTAATCAGTGTCGCACACAAGGGGGGCGGACCCGCCCCCCCCCCACAGCCCTTGATTTTTTTCCGATTAATTATAATTCTAAGTATATAGTACGTAAAATTTAATTAAGTATTTGTTATTAATGATTAATTTCATTAATTGATGCTAATTATTTACTCAGTAATTAGTTTTTTACTGTGTTTTGTTCCCGAAAATCGACAAAATCAAAAGGAGCATAATACAAGAACGGTGAACTTTCGATCCCGGACCCCCCTTTGAAAAATTCCTGTGTGCGCTACTGTACTTAATCTATCAAATTTAAGGAAAAGTCGAATAGTTTTTGCTATCATATTTTCCGTCAAAAAAGTCAAAAAATGTTTCTTTATAATTCATTTTATAAATTGTTTCAGAATATAATTTATAAAAAAAAAAAAAAAAAAAATATATATATATATAAAAAAATTTAAGACAATTCCTACTTAGATCAACAAAGAAAATTTTTATTTTAGTTACTTTTTATTAAATAGTAACAATTAATATAAATATGTATATTCATAGGACATATTCACAACATTAGGTGGTAATTAATTTTTTATTAATTATTAAAATTTCGCATTTTACATATTGATTGATTGATTGAATATTAACGTCGCACTGTTCAGCTACACGAGGGCTTTTGGCGACGGACCACGTAATTTTGAACCATGGTCAAGTGACGTGGACGACACCTGAGCTGGCACCCCCTCTCCTAACTACCACACCACACCAACGGGAGGACGTTTCAGCTCTCGACAGATTTAACGTGCATCGCTGCCCTACACGGCGGGTCTTTAGTGGTACTGGGCTCGAACCCGTGTCAAAGCAAGCCACAGTCCGATACCTATACCACTCGGCTACCGCGGCCACTCGCATTTTACATAACCATCGTGTATATAAAATTTCAGTTCAACTGAATGCTTTAAAACGTGAGAAAAAAAACCTTTTAAAGTTTTGACACAAGTCACCAAAAATGATGCCAACGTAGCCGTGTTTGTAATTCGTTAAATAATTAGTTTTAATCAATTAATTTTTTAATTATAATTAAATTACTGTATTGTCATCCAAAATAATCCTGTGTATAAAATTTCAGCTCAATTGAGCGCTTTAAAATGTATTTTATTAACGACCAAGAAAAATAAATAAATATATAGAGAGTGTGAGCTAATAGTAGGAATCGAATAAGACACGCTTTAAGAAATAGAAAAATTTCTCCAGATCTAATGTCACTTTCTAACTTATACATATCATCTTGCCTAACAATGAAAGGAAACGGTTTTGAATTAGAAACAAACTGATATTATTTGGACTCGCCAATCTATTGATGGCTTAACATAGCATTTAGAAGCAATAAGAGGGATACTGGTAATAGATCTTGTTTTGAACTATGGTCAAGTAACGAGGACGACACTTGAGATGGCACTTTGCTCTCCAAACTGCCACTCGACGGCAACGACAGACTTAACACGCATAAACACTTCTACGTGAAAGGAACCATGAATCAAACCCAAGACTCGACATGCAATGCCGGTCACGAGTTCGCTACAAACAGTTTTAAGTCCTGTTTTTCAACATATAGAGAAGGGATCCAATATTGCCCAATGGTCACGAGCTCTCGGCCGGCGTGTTATGCCATGTAGAGGAGTGGATTCATGTTTTTTTCTGTTCAGGGTCAAAGTACGTTGGAGTGGTAGTAAGTTAATTTGGAGGCAGGTTACTAGCTCTGGTGTCGCCCTCGTAACTTGACTGGGATTCAAAATTATTAGGTACATCACCAACAGTGTTCATTTCGTTAAATAGTGCGATGTTAATTAACACTCACTCATTCAGCGTTAAACAAAGATAACCGCTAAATCAGTGACTCAAACAGGGATTTTTCAAAGGAGGGGGCGAAAGTTCACTGGGAGGCGTATCATACCCCAACATGCCGCCAAACATATTCTTTTGCTTTTGTGAATTGTCGAGAACAAAAAAAAATATTGATAAATTATTGAATAAATAATTAGCATTAATTAACAAAGTTAATTAATTATAACAAATACTTAATTAAATTTTACGTACTATACACATAGGAATATAATCAATTGAAAAAAAGATCAAGTGCTATGGAGGAATCTAGACCCAGGAATACCCCCCCTTGTGTGCGCCATTGCCTTAAATCCTCATCCAAGGGGGGGGAAGGTCGACCATTTTCGTATCATACCCCAATACGCTACCCAACATATTCTTTTGATTTTATCGATAATCGAGAATAAAAAACAGTAAAAAATAAATTACTCAAAAAATAATTAGCATTGATTAACAAAATAAATTATTAACAAGTGCGTAAGTAAACTTTACGTACTATATACATAAGATACGTACTATATACACATACGTACTATATGCATAGGATAGTATCAAGGGCTAGGTGGAGGGAGGGGGTCCGGACTAGTGGACACCCCTCTTGTGTGCGCCACTGTCCTCATCCTATTAGTCATTATCCCCAATATTTCAACCTCTTTGAAACGTAAGCGAATTTCATCGGCATCGCGTAAACTCTTGCACCCCAAAAAAATCGAATCCAAAAATCAATGCGAGTATTGCATCGTATTACGTAACACGTGGAGATTCACAACGTGACATTTCTCGAAAATAAACCCCCCACGGCAGCGGCGCTGAAAAATCGATCCAAGTGTCATTTTTTCTGGGGGCGAGCAAGCGTGGGCGCGTGACTCACGGACCGGAAATGTGTGGTCCCCTTTCTTCCGGTGCCTCCTCGAGCCTTCATTCATCCTCCCATTCATGGAGTGAAGTTTTACGTCTCTCCAACAGGTTCTCTTGACCTCACGATCAGAGAAAGTTCGCCCGTTGGAGGAGTCTCTCTTGTGTATCCGTTTCTGTCCCGTTGGGCGGATTTGTGTTGATTGTGGATGTATTTATTTTTGTTTCTTGGTATCTGAAACACATTCGATTGTTGTTCTCTGTTTGAATTGTCCATTTTATTAAGCTCGTTTTATATTCTTTCAAATCTTTATTTTTTTTTTCCTATATGTATTACGTCTACCCACAAATGTAATCTTGTTCGTTATTTAACTGTCCCGTTCGAGAGGGTTTAGTTCCGGTTTGTTTCTCACTGGCGTGGCTAGTTCTGAGTGGGCCCTATATCAAAATTCCTTTCTGGCACCTTTTTTAGGTACAAGAACCCTGTTAATGGGACTGTAGTTACACATGTTAGGGCTCCTGCAGCTTAGGGGCCCCCGTTTTATTAAAACGGCTGATACGCAGTTCTGCTGTTTCTCGTATTGTTGGTTTGATTGATTGAATATTAACGTCGCACTGTTCAGCTGCACAAGGGCTTTTGGCGACGGACCACGTCATTTTGAACCATGGTCAAGTGACGTTTCGTATTGTTGGACAGAGTAAGAACGTTCAAGGTCGTCGTGAGAGTCTTTGGCCCAAAGAAGAAATTTTGAAGCCCTGGACCTCTATGCAACAGTAGGCCCTACCTGATATCTTTAAAAGGTGATAGTATACTGCAGGCATTGTCAAATACTCGTACAAACGGTAATTTAAAACAAATAAATGTGCACGACTCACAAACCGATTCAAACAAAGACCGAATTTAGAATAAATGAGTTGAATGATTGCTCATGGTATTACTACGAAGGGACGTCTCAAGACTTCTTGCGGTCCTGGGCCCTTACACAAATACCCTTAAAAGTAGACAGTGCATAGCTTACGTTGTCAAATACTCGTACAAACAATAACCCTAAACAAAAAAAATGTGCATGACTTACAATCGCGCAAACCGGCTCGACCGATTGCCGTCTTTTGATTGAATGAGTAATGATGGTGTACAGCGGTAGGTCTATGCATGGACGATTATCATACATAGCCAATTGCTATATCATATGAAATTCCCAGTTTTTTTAGAGAATACAACCAACACATACCACTTGACCTTTGAAATTTTTAGAATCATTTTATTATTAATGCTGAGTCGAGAAGGAGACGAGGCTCCCATTGTGACCGAAGCCCTGGTCCGTTCCCAGGTGGCCCATGCCTTAAGTCGTCTCTGACCGTGACTACCTTGTATAAGGCAAAGAACCTCTTAATTTTTATGCCTTGTCAAGTGGCGATAATTACATCTGAGCAGATGCCTGACATTCTTCGCGCCACAATCTGCAAGGGCGAATTAAAAATGAAGTTCTTTTTAACGTACAGCAGTATTGCCACATTCCACGGACTTTTATACGAAATTACAGTTTTCCTGTATATTTATATGGAGAAAATAGTTTCTATGAAATTTTAATGCGTTGAAGGACGAATCTGTGTTTCTGAAACATGATTATAAATCCTCTCAATCAAACATTAAAACGATCATTTATTATTTTTATTCTTTTTTCTGTAACATTCTGAAAATTTTAGAAAACTTCTGGATCTCCCAATACCCTTAATCCACAATTTTTTTAGTTTAAAATATTTATAAAAAGTTTTTAGAAATTTATCGAATAAACTAGTTTAATTCGATCGGTAATTTTTATAATAAAGTTGTAATGATGCCATTTTTTTCATCCCAAAACAAAAACTGTTTCTCCAAAGAAGCGTTGTAATAAAGTTTATAAATATGCACGATGGAAATAATTTGATGAAATAAAATTTTATGATTTCTTTATTATGAAAGTATTGCTTACAAAATCAGCACACATATAAATACATAAGTTAAGATTTTGACCAAAGGAATTGGTATAAAAGTCGCGTATACAGTGCTAGAATCATTCACATTCTTCAGATTTAACATTTAGGAATTTTAAATTCTGGAGCTGCATTTATTTCGAAAACAGATATCTCAAAATAGACATGACACAGATAATATTTCTTGTAGGTGGAAAAATTAAACATTAGCCTACATTTAACTGTACCCAAACATCGTAAATTTTTATCTCGAGTATATTTTAAAAATTTATCTATTCACAAATGGAAAACATTAGCACCCAAAAGGGAAAAAGAGATATCAGTGAAAGTTTAACGGCCGTAATGGAAAAAAAAAAACCCCATTTTATTGCCTAAATATTTGTTCCATTTATTCTCGATATAAAAAAGGAAGAGTGCTAATGGATCCACCCTGAGAGACGAATCAGCAACAGAAAAACAAACAAAAGAAAATTTAATAGTCAGGAGGATTAGAGCGTTTATCAACACCACAATGTCAACATTACTCGGGTCCGATCAAACCACCAAACGATAACAGAAAAAAGAAACAGTCATACACACTTCCTCCAAGTGAATGGACCACCAGTTGCACAATCCTCCGTCAACCCTTTTACGAGTATCCTTCCCCCTCTCCCCTCCTCATCCACCCACGTTCGAATGCCGCGCATTTCAAACACCCTGACGTCACCCCTCTGCGGTTGCGGGTTCGGCGCCGGTCGTCCGCGTCACTTCTTCCTCCAAAGAAAACCTTTAAATAATCGTTTGAACCTCCCTTTCCCTCCACGACAACCCTTTCGGATAGAAGACCTCGTGATCTGATGCAACCGCACGTGTCGCTCCCTCTCCGCTTACGACGCAGACAATCTTCCTGCGTTGTTTGGTGCACCCTCTGCTCCATCCCCCTACCCTTAGTTCACGAGACGCAGAAAAAAAAACTTTTTCCACCTCTTATTAGCTTGGAAGGGGTCGGTCGGTTCGAATGGAGTGGACCGAACCCCTTTCCTCCGAGAAAATCGGAAAGTCATTGACGCACGTGAACAATTTTTTTGAGAAAATCGTTTGCGCAGTGCCCGAGATACTTTCCATAAGTGTTGTGGCGCAGTTAGTTGCAAGAGCACGGGGGCTTTCACCCATTTGAGTGATCTTATCTAGATTATCACGCGGTTTGTGATCTAACGTGTTGACAAAATGAATTTTCAATTTTATTTTCATGTAACGTTTACATTATTTTTTTTTATCATTAGGTGCGATTATGGGAATACATTAATTTTTTTTAATCTAAAAAAAGTTATAATCATTTAAAAAAGATTTGTTATTATTATCATCGCTGATCTGCAATGTTTCTTACTTTTTAAATGCACCGAAGTATCGATAGTCATTGTTTCTTTATTGATAAATATATATATTATTGGGATTAATCGTATGTGGCGAATTGTTTTAAATTTTTTCATATCTGATTATAAATAAAACATTCCCAAGTGTCGGTTATCAGTGTTGTGGATAATTTTTAATAAATACGGTTTTTTCTGTAGCGAAATTTGGTTTTCAAAACAGAAATAGAGAGGAAAAAAATAAAGGGAAAAAATTGTAATACCCGAAAAGTTTTGATGAAATTTTTTTCGGCTTTTTGAGATTAAGTAATTTATTTTATCCAAAAAGAAAACCCACGCACACACAATGAGAAATTAGTTATTTTTTCGTAAATAATATCAACAAATCCAGGGGCGATATGACCTTAAAATTTAAAATCAAGAATTCCGTTATCATCAATATATTATTAATGTTAATTATTGGTATAGACTTATTAAAATTGTTTTTTATCAAATTTAATAGTTTTTTTTCTTACGGCGAACTGTAACCAAGGTGGCTCAGTGGTTATGGTCCTGAGCTCGTGGCCAGTGTGTCACGCGAGTTCGAGCCCTAGTGCCTCTGAAGACCCACCGTGTGAAGCGGTTGGTGCACGCTAAATCTGTCGAAGCTTCAAGTCCTCCCGTAGGCGTGGTGTGGAAGTTTGGGGAGAGGAGTGCAACTTCTGATGTCATCCTCAAAACACTCACTCTTATAGGGAACTAAATATAGGAATATTTTTATAAATTTTAATCTCTCCGGATTTTACACTTTTCTCCTTCAAGAAAGCTTTATATTACATATTTATGTTAAGATAAAAGGCTTTGAAAATCATGCGATTTAATACTTGCTTGCATTATATATACCACTAGAACTATTGACAATGAACTCATAATTTTGAACAATGTGGTTACATAACGAGGGAAGCAATGACATCTCCTAATTTCAATACTACACCACGTGAGTAAATATTAACGTCGCACTGTTCAGCTACACGAGGGCTTTTGGCGACGGACCTCGTCATTTTGAACCATGGTCAAGTGACGAGGATGACACCTGAGCTGCCATCCCCCTCTCCTAACTACCACACCAACGAATGGACGTTTCTGCTCTCAAAAGATTTAACGTGCATCGCCACCCTACACGACGGGTCTTTAGTGGTACTGGGCTCGAATTCATGAAATGCCTGCCATGATCCGATACCTGGACCACTGGGCTACCGTAGACTTGACACCACGTGGGAACTTGAAGGATCAGTTAATTGAAGAAAAGGCCTCACAGCTATTTTAAAAATTCACAAGATCTGGTTTTTTTTGGACATTTTGAACAAATATTTCGATTGATAAATATGATATAAATTAAAGTTTTTGTTTAGATCCATTAAAATTTTTCAGAGGAATATTATTTTAAAAATAGGAATTTATGAATTTCTTTAGTAAAAGATTAAATATGCAAGCGTAATGAAAAAATGGTTAATCTCACCAAAAGTGTTATCGAATTAACTGTCTTCGACAAGAACAAAAAATAGAGCTTTTATATCTAAACTTATTTTTTTATTAGATTTTTTTCTATTTTAAATTTATAGATAAAATAAGACATAAGAAAGAAAATAATAATAAAATGCTTACATATGTTTATATACAATTGATTCATGAGTATAAATTCACAAAAACACCATATGTTGCTTTTGTTATCGAATTCTAAATATATATTGAACTTTTCTAGAACCTCTTACAGGAAATTTATATTTTTAGCCAAATGTTTTTTTAAATTCTAAAAAAGTACAGTCTGTAGATTATTGATGTAGAATCGATACTGTTGCAAGAAATGTTGAAATAAAAAAAATGTTCCAAAATATAGATGCTGATATTAAATAATATTACATTGATATCAAAGGAAATATCAGCTATTTATATCGCACTTTGAATTGAGTTTGTAGCGAACATTAACCTCTTACGATACATCTTTAAATATTTTCAAACCGTTCCTAATCCTGTAAACTACATCCCTTACCCGTCAAAGTGAGCACGACACATTTAACTCGAAGCATCCCCTCTTACGTGATGGCTCTTTCGTGGAATTGGGACGAACACAAGGCTCGACCGAAGTTAAAAAACGTTTGATAATTAGTTTTTACTTCAAACTTCCTTCAGTATATGTGAATAAGTTTTTATTAACGTCACACGATAAGAAACATTGATGGCAATGGACATTATAATTTTGAGCCGCAGTCGGGAAGACAACACCTAAGCTGCCAACCCGCTCTCTCCAAACTTCCACACTAAGCCTGTATGAGGAATCAGCCCCGATAGAATTAACGAATCAAGACTACAGCTCGTCTGAAGCATTGGCGACCATGGACTTGTCATTATTACTTGGGAACAGTGACGCACACAAGGAGGGGGTAGGGTCCTCGGGTTCAGACCTCCCCCCTTAGCCCCTTGATTTTTTTCCTGTGGATATAATACGTAAAATTTATTAAAAATTGGTTATTAATAATTAATTCTATTAATTAATGTGCTAATTATTTATTCAATTATTTATTTTTTACTGTTTTTTTGCTCCCCACAATCGGAAAAATCAAAAGAATTTGTTAAAGGCGCATTAGGGTACGATATGACATTGGTGGACTTTCGACCCTGGCCCCCTTCCATTGAAAAATTCCTGTGTCCTCTACTGCTTGGGAGCTCTGTGAGACCCAGAATACATTTTTGTTTATCTTGTCTACAGAAAACTTATTTTTAGATAAGTAACAGGAATTGATAGGTAGTTTATTAACTTCAGTTAAAATCAGTGGCCTAACGTACACCCCCCCCGCATCTCGCCTGGGAGGGCAGTATTCTAGGCTGGGACATCTTAAGACTCTTTGAGGCCCTGAGCCCTTATGCAAATGTAGGCCCTACCTGAGGTCTTTAAAAGTAGACAGTATTATAGCAAGCATTGTCAACTACTCGTTCAAACGGTCATTTGAAACAAATGCGCACGACTCGCAATTTCAAAAACCTGTGCACTAACCGACTAGACCGTTGGCGGCTTTTCAACTCAATGAGTTGAATGATTGTTTATGGTATTAGGCCTAGACATGGACAATGGTCATCACATAATAATACAGTCGTGCCGTTGGCCATTTGTATGCAGCTTGAAATTCCTTGTTTTTCGGAGAATATGTACGGGAATAATATTTGACCATAAAACTTATCCAGATCATGATCTTATTAAGAGAGTCGAGAAAGAAACGAGCCCCCACCGAGGGAGAGGCCCTGGGCACGGGACCAGTTGGCCCGTAACTCATGACGTCCCTGATTCTAGGGTGCCCATAGCCTGACAGACGCTAAATACACAATCCTTTGTAAGATCCGGCTTGGGGTCCAAAACCTGACTTTACAGGCGACCCTAATATTCACCGGTACGCCAGTGGTTAAAAAATATATATTTCGATATACGTGATACATATCGAAAGGAAAACTTGATGAAACACACGCACATGTGCGTCACTCTTTTTACAATAAAGTTACACATTCATTGAATAATGAAACGGAAGCAGAGGTTGCATGGATGTTTGAGTTTGTGATTTTCGTTCTTAAAAAATGAATTTTGTCTTAATATTGTACACTATGTGTGTGTGGCAATGCATATTTTACATTCAAAAATTGACTCTTCTTTTTGTTGTTGCTTCTTAATTGTCTTTTATGATGTCGAGATATTCTTGTGAATTCCCCCTCGTTGAACCTTCTCATTATTTAATAAAGAGAAAAAGATGAAATAGAAAGCTGGAGCGGTGACGCAACGCCGAGGAAGTGGTTTTGATTTGGGCTAATTGCCGCTTTCCTCCGAAACGCGAGATGCGCTGGCGACACTCTGGCGTCCGCCAATTACAGCCATTCCTTCGCGCTCACGGATGGAGGGGAGCAGTTGACATAATCTTTTCACTATGGAATCCGTCCACATGCCCAAATCAACAAAAGAACACCTTTATCGGAGAGGAAGTTCCTGGTTCTCTCCCGCGATAAATAAACAATCGCATTCTCTTCAGCACGTGGAGGAGTGATGTCGCACGACGGAGGGGGTGGGCCTGTTTCTCACGGATGTACAGTGACGTAATTGATTATCTAATTCGAATTCATGGACGGATTGCTTGGGGCTTAGCCTTTACCGGACTTAAATTTATCCCCAGAATTCCAAACAAGCAAGAAAAAGATCTTTAAAAGTTAATTATAATGTAGATTAAATGAGCGGTATATTACACTTTTTATCTTTTAATTTATCGATAGATTTATCTATTTTCATAGTACACAGAAAATTAAATTGTGTTTCTGATTTTAAAAAACGCGATAAAAGTGTATAAGGTCTTTATTTACTTCCTCAATTACTTCTCAATTCAGTCAATACAACATAATTAAATCTTGATTAACACATTTATCTTGTTTAATATATCATCTCTTGATTAAATACTACACTCAAATAACAATGTCCGTCGTTTCTCACATCAATCCCAAGAAACTCTATTCTTCTCTTTTGCACTAGACCATGCTTGCGCGTTAATCTCTCGTCGAAGGTTCGGCCTAAAACAATTCAGCGCTTCCCGCTTTCAAAAACACAAGGGACTCTTTTTCCCTCGACCATACCCTCCGGGGTCAAAAATAACCTTCTCTAAAACACATAAACCGTACCGAAGCCGCGCCAACACTCCATACCCTCTCACCAACAGCAGTCTCAGACACTACAAAAAGTGATTGTTTTAAATACAGTTAAATTGGTTAACATGAAAGTGAAGGGACGGAAATAATTTTTCGTGTTAAAGAATATTGCAAAAAAAAAAAAACTATACATATTCAGCAAAATTAAGTTTATTAGAGTACATTTTATTTTCATAGATATCCGTTACTCTATTCAAATATTTCCGTAATTTGCACTCTTTTTTTTTAATTATTGTTGATAATATAAAGTTAGCAATATCAAAATCTTTACAGATGATTTCCATTTTCGTCTTCTGTTTTTGATCAACAGCCTTAAGGCTACACAGTACCCTAAAAATTTCATTTTTACCGAAAAATATTTTTTTGCATGTTTTGGTGGCCAATATCATTGAGATGTTTGCCCCGAAATTTCAGATCTGTTAGCAAATTAGTTTTTAATACATTTGAAGTTTTATGAGCTATGGTTTTGGTTTCCTTTTAAAGCATTTTTTCACACTTAAGTAGAATTAATTAAAAATATTTTTGAGCTTTTAGTTTGAAATGGTTATTAATTCCAATTTTCATTACTAAAATCATTTCTGCTTGATTATGTTTTGAGTTTTTTGAGTTCTCATAATTAATTAATAAAGATTAATTTCATGGCCAATTTTGCTTTAAAAATAATTTATATAACTTAAAAACTTTATCATTATTTTTTTTCTGTAGAGAAAATGCCATGGCAAATGCGTTCTGGGTTTCTGTGAGAAACAATATTTCGAAGAGATGGAATACACTACTAAAAATCAGTCCTCAGCTGATTCTGCAATTAGACTTCCGAATACAAGTATTCTGAATACAAATGCTGCAGATATAACTGAATATTTCCTTGATGTACCAAACTACATTATACTAAACATATTGTAGTACTATATTTTAGTATTTTAAAGTCGTACGACAAGAGCTAAAACTTCCTAAACTGCCCCAATTTAAAACTGAAAAAAATTAAATTTTATGAGCAAACCTGACTATTTTTAGCTTAAATTAGTATCATTATTATTTTGTACATAAATGCTTCGTGTTTCAAAACTTTTGTGAAATATTAGGCTAAGATAAAGCTGAATAAACTGACGTCTAAAAAAAGGCTATCAATATTATGCAAAAATATATTTTGAATTAAAAATATAATTTTCAGTCATATTTAATAAAAATAGTGTTTTAATGTAGAACATACATTGGAAAATAACATATTAAAAAATTAGAGTTTTACGGGCATTATAAGTTTTTGTTTTATGACTTTACAAACTTTAAATGCGTTTTTCTCAGACTGAATTTTCAAGGAATTCCTTGAATTTTTTTGTATATACTCCCAAATGTATGTTCTATAAAAGTTAGTATGGATTTAGGGCCGAGAACTCTAGTTATTTTTCTAAAAAATGCTAAAGTTGATATTTTAAAAATTTTCGCGTTTTTTCCAGGTTTTTCTAGAAAAATAATTATTAAAAATCAACAAGGGAATAGATTTTCAAATCCATACTAATTATTGTTTGTAATAATCTAAGAATCATAAATAACTTAAAATTACTAAAAAACTTTAAGAATTGAGTATTTTATAAGAGTTTGAATAAACTTCAAAAATTCCTAATTTTTTAAAATTGTAAAATAATGGCTGGTCAAACTGACTTTTTGCTTACAGAATCAGCTTAATAATATAATCTAAATATAAAACATCAATTATTTTTACTGTAACTGTCTCCAAAAAATTTTTTTGAAAAAGGGTACCGAGTAGCCTTAAGGAACTCCATCTTCATTATAAGCGAAATAGAAGTTTGCTTCCCTCTGAACTCTCTGGCATTGTGCTCGTAAAAAATTATTCTTAAACAGAAAAAAGAATGCGAACCAAACTCACTTATTTTTACTCACACTGTGATGTACTCGTCATCGAATTCCAAAGCCAACTAATGAGAGATGAGATGTTTTTGTGTGGCGTTTGTTGGGGTGGAGGGTGAAAATATCTCAGGTAAACAAAACTGACTCATTTCACTGGACATTCTGAGGTAATTTCAAAGCCAAGTTAGCCTTCTTTCTCTGAAACATTTGAAACCACCTCTTTCATTTCACACCCCATCTTAAATCTCGCCTACGCGGGTGGTGTTTCCCGTATTTTGCTCATTCACAGAAGGGAAATCTTTTTGTGTTAAGAGAAAAAATGCATGAAAATACATAGCATTATGTCGGGACCATTATATTAGGTCACGTTGATGAAAATCGATATTTCGTCTTAAGCGTTTTCGCGTTAAATGTATTTCACTGTATATGACACTTTTTTTTACACACCGAGGGAAAAACAGATTTTTCAATAAAAAAAAATGCTATAGCTGCTAATTAAAATTAAAATTGCTGAAAAATGAATATTATTAAATTTAAACAAAAAACCATTGTGGTAATTTTGAGAAATAGAATTCAAAATATCAGTTTTATTTAATAATTTAAATGAAGTATCTGTTTTTTGACACAGACTAATCAAGGAAAGTCTATCTTTCTCTCTCTCTCTCTCTCTCTTTCCCCCTCTCTTTCTCTTTCGATTTCTCTCTCACTCACACAGCTGATAATACCTTTTATGTAATTTCCCTTACCTTGACCATTTGGCTACCACGGCCACGCAGTGAATGCTGGACAATTAACAAAGACGAAGGGAAACTGTTAACTTTCGAGGGAAAATTATTAAGAAAAATTTTTGGTGCAGTTAGAGAAAACGGAATCTGGAGAACGCGATACATTATTGAAATTCAATCGAAATACAGAGAACCCAACACAAAAAAGTGATCAAGGCTGCCCAAATTCGTTGACTGGGACATGTATTTTGATATAGCGATGGAACTCCTGTTGAGAAAATAACTTTCCAAACTCCAGAGGGAAAGAGAAAGACCGAGGACAAGGTGGATGGATAAAGCTGGTTGAAGGGAGTTAACCCATGGAAACAGATAGCATCAAATAGATCAAGATGGCTGGTAACCAACTGTAGTGCTTGAAAATTAGTAGAAAGGATCTGTACTATTTGAAAAAACATTTTCAATATTTTGAAGTAAATAATAATGGATGATATCTGCGCATTGAAAAAATAGTTTAATATAATAATGTTGATCACTTTAGTGACAAATCAACTTGTCCAAATATCTCATTTTTTTATGGACTTGCGTTTTGATATTTGTGTGTTCACGAAAGTTGGTTTGTAGAATACAGATTGTTAGAAGTAATTACTTAACTCAGCCTCGAAGAGAATACAATATATACACATGGATATTCCGAATAATTACACAAATTTATAAACATAGCCAGTGGCATAACGGAGAACATTTGAGCCCCCCTGCAAAGTCAGGTTTGGGGGCCCCACGTTGAAATTTACAAAGGGTAGGCACTTGCGTCAGTCAGGCTTTGGGCCTCTTAGAACCCTGCCCCCCCGCGATACGGGGGTTGCGGGGCTGTACGTTATACGCCACTGAACATAGCAGACTTCATGCTAAAGATCTATTTGTAAGTGCAGGCAGAGAGGGTGATGTGGGAAAAAATGCACGGCTTGAATTTCCACCTTCGTTCCTCGACCCTCGCGTACCACACACTTCTTTCCCGCCATTCTCGGCACGGCTTTGCACAAACCTCCTGCTCCATCCACAACACGTTGAATAAAAAAAAAAGAAAACAAAAATGGCGTTCACGCGCGGAATTTACTTACCTGATCGGCAGGAATTCGAAGCGCGATCGCTATGCGCCAAGGTCGGTTCCGGAGAACCGAACACGTTCACAGCCCCCGGCAAGTTCGTTCATCCACCTCAAGGAGAGGGTCCCTTTCCGTTTGTTTTCGATCCTGGAAGCGAAACCTATCATTGGTCGATTGCGTATAGTTTTGATGAACTGCGTGAAAAATTTGCTTAGTTCATTTCAATTGACGTCACACTTGTGACTGGTGCATCATGGGCTAATTTTAATTTATGTCGCGAAAAACGACGACTATTGGCGTAATTTTGAGCCTCAGTTAAGTGACGAGGAAAACACCTGAGCTGGTACTCCCTCCACGAACTTCCACAACCCGCCAAAGGGAGGACTTGGCGCCTCGAAATATTCAATGTGCATCACCTCCTTTTTGTGGCAGTGGTACGAACCAGTGACTCGACAATGCCGGTCACGAACTCGTGATAATGACTGCCATAGCCACACGTACGGTCTGGGACAACGACACTCAACCTGCGACCCACCGAGCCTTTTCAAGTGGCGAGAAATTTACTTACTTAAGAACATTGTATTAAAAATTGGGTGGGAAATTCTTTGTCAAGAAATCAAATTTATTAATTTTACCTTTTGCTGTCGGTGTCGTCCGGGTACGAATTGATATTCTTTTTCTATTTGGAACGGTTACGGTTAGTGGTAACAGACAACAGTGGAGTAGTGACAATTCTATGGGTGGAACTAATTTTTAACTATCTTTCATATCTTACACGTGAAAAATTTTCGAAGAAAATATATAATTTCAAGATGAATGTAAGGCTGACTATTTTGTAGTGAAAAACAAATATGGGTCAGCAATTGTTTGATTTCCCAAAAGTATTGTTTTTAAAAACTACCAATAAAAAGGAATCATTCAATGACACCTTTCCTGGAAGATCTCTTTCAAGAGGTGATGAGAATAGGCTTTCTTGAATAATCTTTGCAACAGCAACGAAGTGTTTTGTCGGTGGTAATATTACAGCGGTAACAAAGACATCTTATTAAGTATGTTATATTACTGGTAATCGTATGAAACACTTTACTGATGCAAAAATTGTGAAGGAGTATTTCTTAAACGTTTCTAATTTAGTGTTAGTGACAAAAAAATATAAAATAATAATTTTAAAAAAGCAAAACAGGAGTTATTATATTGTGATCAATTTTCCACATTTTAAATTTCCAATGTTACTTTAAGCATTTCTCCACTCCCCCCGTCCCACATCTATCCTAATGTTGCGGCGGCGTGAAATAACTTACATATGTATGCGACCCAGCAGAAAAAAATGTTGACTACCCCTGGTCTAGGAGCCCTGTTCTAGTGGAATATCGGACTTAAAAACAAATATGTTTTGACGAAGAAAACGTTTTCGATTGCCAAACAATTTCGAACCAAGGTTAAATGAGAGATGGTATATTTGAGTTTCTCTCTAAAGCATTACGACTCAGTTAGGCAGTGGCGTACCTAAGAATATTAGAGCCCTCCTTCAAAGTCAGATTTAGAGCCCTTAGCCAGATCTTGCAAAGAACTGCAGTTAGGCTTTGGACCCCCTAGAAGACGTGTTGCGGGTTCTAGTCCTGGAATCAATGAAGACCCACTATGTAGAAGGAGCCAATGCTCAAGTCTCAGTGTCTTCCTGTTAGTGTGGTGTGGTAATTAGGAAAGAGTGTGCGTGCCAGGCTAGGTATCGTATTCGTCACTTGACCGAGGCTCAGAATCACGAGGTCCGTCAGCAAAAGCCCTCGCGTTGCTTTAGAGTGCGAAATTTGTAACTCTCACTTACTAAAGCTACATTAGGACTATTTGGCGACGGTCTTTGAGCCTAGGCCCTTTGCTAACAATTTTTTTTAAAAAACGAACCTAGAAATGATGAAACTAGACTAGAGATACTTTCCTGCTCAACAAATATTTTCTAGTTCTAGGGGTTAAATGAGAAAATTTTCTTGTTCTAGGGGTTCCATGAGTTGAAAACTACTGATTTAGACTTTTATTCGAGTGAGTGAGAGTTTTAAAGTCGCATTTAAAGCAACACGAGGGCGATTTACGATAGACCTCGTCATTTTGAACCTAGGTCAAGTGACGAAGATGACACCTGAGTTGGCACCATCCTCTCCTATCTACTACACTAACGGGTGGACATTATGCCTCGACACATTTAACTTGCGTCAGCCCTACTGGTGTAAGATACACCCCCGCATCGTGCGGGGTTCGTGGGGTCAAAAGCCTGATTGCTGCCAAGTACCAACCCTTTGTAAAATCCAACTTGGGGGACCAAACCCTGACTTCGTAAGGGGGCCCCAAATGTTCTCCCTGACACAACCAGGAGCGCAAGGGAGACGGTGGGTCTTCAGTACCAACATTCAAACCTGCGACACACCGGTCTAGAGTTCGTAACGATAACCGCTAGGCTACCACGGCCACAGACCCTAGCTCGAATAAACAGTTCGAATTTCGCCAGCAATGTAACGAAAACTGCAAATAATTTTTTTATTTCTAATGGCAGATTGTGAACAGTTATTACAGAGTTCATTTATCGACCTAGTACATCACCGAAAGCAAGTATCTCTTCTTAGCGCGGCGCCATATTGGCGGATACCAATCGCCGTGGGTAATTTTGACGCTCAGTTTCCTCCCCAGAGGGAGGCACCTGAGCTCTGACGATGCGGACCTGTACTAGGATTTAATTTTGCCTAGAACACTTCCCCTAGGGTCTTTTACACGCCGTATAATCATATGACATGGCCGCTGTCGATGTTCTGCATCATGAAAATCCACCGACTTGCGCCGGGGATGAACCCGCAACCTTGGGTGCAGAAGGCCAGCGACAAACCAACCACGCCACCCAGCCGACGTAAATAAATTATTGCTTTAAATATTTATTGTTTGTCACATCTAAGCAGATTTTGACTCGTGTAGTCTATAGCGTAGCATACAAATTCTTTGATAATGGTAATAATTACTTGAAAAAATAATTTATGATATTCAGAATTTAATGTTATTAATATACGTCTTGGAATTATATTTCTTAAGCACAACGCATCCAGTTTAAAAAATATACTCGGCGTATTCTTCGAAATCACCCAAACAAGGGTCTTAATTCCTATCACGCGCATTTAATTGCATAATTATTTAGCTTGTATCGGATTTAGTATCTTTTTTCCTCCGATTCTCCCAAACAACACTTCTGAGGAGCTAAAAATAAGCATCCATGGAGTACTAAACGCTTTCTCTCCCTGCGAGACTATCTCGGGGCCCAAAGTCCAGGATGCTCCAAAGTCTCCCGATGACGTTCATAAATCGTCTGCGCCTTTTCCCGTCCACACTTATCTTGAGTGATAAGAAACCCCACCACCTGCCCGCATGGACGCAGGGTCAAGGGCTGGATGTTAGGCAACCGGACCGAGTCCGGTCGTGACTTCCACTGTGAGAAAAACGCACTTTTGCGTTTTGCTTATACACGATGGCAACAACTACCGCACCTTTCACCCTTTTGCTTATAAATTTTTCACGCGTGTTCAGTGGGATGGTGCGCAATATTGTGGATTCGGGTCCGGTTTTGGTTAAATTAACTTAGTGCGCAGTATGTTAACTAGCAGAGGGGTTTTTTTGCTTTATATATTTAACCATGGCTAGAGATGATGGGTACGATATTTAATTAGTTGATTTGAAACAACGCCGTTCTCTGAAGCGTTGTGAGAATTATTGGCGGATTCCCTCAAAATTCTGACCCATGTTCTAATGGTAAGAAGACACCTATTTATACTTGATTCCCTGTCCAAATATTCGAATTACTAACGAGAAAAATCAAAGGCTCACTGCCATTTAATCTGGATGAAATCCATTATTTCAAACCACTAGTGAAAACAGGCAAGGTGAGGCACAAGGGCGAGGCTTAGGAGTTCAAACCTATAGACAGAAGCGCACACAAAAAATTTTCAAAGGGGGGGGGGTCCCATTATGCAGCTTGACAATCTTTAAAATTTGACCTATTTGTTGCTCCTGGAAACAACACGACTGGTTTCAGAATTTTGAGTCTTAATCAGGTGACAAAAATGATAAAAGCTTACAATTCACTCTTCAAATTTCCACACTGCATCAACACGACGACTTTCAGCACCGAAAGATTTAATCTTCGCCAGTACCTCTCCTCTACACGAAGGGCTGCGATAGCTCAGTGCTCAGCGTATAGGATCATGGCAGGCATGACAAGAGTTCGAGCCTAGTAACACTCAAGACCCACCGTGTAGGGGCGCGATGCACGTTAAATCTGTCAAGAGCTCGAACGTCCTCCCGTTGGTGTGGTAGTTAGAAGAGGGGGTGCAAGCTCAGATATCGTCCTCGTCACTTGACCATGGTTCAAAATGACGAGTTCAGTCACCAAAAGCCCTTGTGTAGCTGAACAGTGCGACGTTAATATTCACTCATTCATTCATTCACTCCTACGACACGACGGTCTTAAGTAGACAAGATGTGAATTCATTACTCTTATGGGGATACGATAGCTTACTGGTTATAGTCACGAACTCATGGCCGGCGTGTCAAGAGTTCGAGCCCAAGTAACACTGACGATCCACCGTGTAGTGGGTGAAGCACGTTAAATCTGTCAAGGTTCAAAGTCCTCCGGTTTGCTTCGTGTGGAAGTCCGGGAAGGGTGAGTGAATACTGTTCAGCTACACGAGGGCTTTTGGCGACGGACCACGTCATTTTGAACCATGGTCAAATGATGAGGACGACACCTGAGCTGGCACTCCCCTCTCTTAACTTCCACACCCCACCAACGGGGAGACATTTGAGCTCTCGACAGATTTAACGTGCATCGCTCCCTTACACGGCGGGTCTTTAGAGGTACTGGGCTCGAACTCGTGACAAGCCAGCCACGACCCGATCGATACCTTGACCATTAGGCTACCGCGGCCACAGTCCGGGAAGGGAGTTGCCATCAGGTGTCGTCTCCGTCACTTGACCGAGTTTCGGACTTATGATGTCGGGTGCCAATAGCCCTCGTGTTGCTTTAAAAGGCGACAAAAATAAACACTCACTGGCCCGTTGCCTTTCTAATCCGGCTGCCACGAACTTTTAAAACCCTATGAAGGATTAATGGTGATGGCAAAATTATTTTCAATCATGGTGAGGGCACATAGGATTTAGCCTGCTGTGGCTCCCAATATAGATGCGGTATTTATTGATAGAACTTAAGTACCAAACAGTGACCCTCGGGGTTAAAACACTCGCATATATTTCTACTTAATCCGCTTAAAAAGTTTGGATATAAAAAGAATTCTTTTTCAATCCGAAAGTATTTAAAAGCGCAAAATTAAAGGCAAAAATCTCCAAAAACAGGCTTACGCATCGTCTGAGATTGATTTCTTTCTCGTGATTAAGTTCTCTCTTTGGCCTTGTCTCTGCTTATCATCCATTGATCGTTTCGAGATGGGGTCACCACAGAACGACGCACAGATAATGGACTTTGCTAGATGGTCTGTCAGATAAGATACTTAGATGCGACAGATTTCTATGAAGTTTGTGCTTCAACTCAAAGCTTTCCCTTCGATTTTAAATTTCCCCGCATAAATATTTATCGCAAAATACGGCGTATAACGCACACGTTTAACTCAAAAAAAATAAGATCGAAATTTACGGGTGCGCGTTATACGCCGGGTGTAAAAATAAGAGCTTTAAAAATAAAAAAAATTGGATTTTTCTACTTATATCGAAAAAATACTATTTCTTTATAATAAATTACATTCCTTATAAATTTAAAGGGCTGTAGTTCTAGAAAAAAGTACACTATTTTTTACTTAAACTTGGAATAATAATAAATGACTTCACACACACACAAATTGTAAGAGCATTGCGCACGTACATTTTAGGTTTCGTCATAAAAAAGGGGGTTGGCTTTATACGGCGAAAGTACCTAAAAACTAAAAATTACAGCTTGAAAGTATAGGTGCGCGTTATACGCCGGATTTTGCGAAAAATTTTACGACGGATTTTTAATTGAAAATCGTTCATTTAAACGCTGCAATTATCTAACGTATTACATTAGCTATCCAAGAGTTGATCAGCTCATCAACCTATCACTTTAAATCTTGCCACAATTCACGATTGCTATCATCAATAATGGACTTAGTTTTAAAAGAATATAATACCCAAAAAAATTTTTAAAAATTAAAGGGTTTTGTTCTATTGAAGTATTTATTTAAAATAACATACACTTTTGAAGAGGCCTTCAGGATGGGACTGAAAATCGATCAGAATAAGACCAAGTGCATGCCTTGCGCTAAATCCTGTTTTAACGATTCCCATTTTAAAATTGAAAAGTATAGCTTTGAAGTTTTGTTGAGACAACTTCACTTATTTAGGTTCACAAATTAACAATAGAAACGATTGTACTACTGAAATTTATAAGAGAATTACTATGGCTATTAGATGTCTTAATGGAATACGAAAAAATATGAAATCCAATTTAATCAAAAGGAAAACACACAAAGGTTTGACTGTATCAAAGTCTTAAGATCAGTGTTAACTTATGCGTGGGGCCCATGTCTCGAACAGATGAGAACATAAGTATCTACGAAAGGAACATTTTAAGATTTAATCTTAAAGAAATTCAGGAAAATAGAACATGGTGAAGAAGATCAAATTTAGTTCTCTATCAATCATATAAAGAATCTGACATTATTAATTTCATCTGAATAGAACGAATTAAATGGGCAGGTCACGTTACCAGAATAGACGAAGACCGCAACACTAAAAAAGTATTCAATGCTTAACCAATCGGCACACGAAGAAAGGGCAGGTCAAATCTTAGATGGATTGATGGCCTAGAAAAAGATCTCCTAGCTTTAAGAACTAGGATTTGGAGAACACTAGCAAGAAGAAGGCTGGCCGCCTGGAAGAGGCTTCTTGAGAAGGCCAAGGCTCACACTGGGCTGTCGTGCCACTGAGGAAGGTAGGAACATACAATTTTGAGGCAAAGACTATTGTTTGTAAAACTTTACAGACAAAAATTAAATATGTTGAGTGATACGACAGTATTTATTATAACGTAGCACTGTAAAGTAACATACAGACTCGTTATTTTTAACCACGGTCAAGTGACGAAGACGACACCTGAGCTGGCACCTTCCGTTTCCAAACAACTAAACCGGACTTTGAGCATCAGTCCCTCTACACGTTGGGTCTTCAATGATCCCGAGATGTTCATGCCAAATGACGATAACTATTAGACTTACGTAGCTATTATTCATGCATGAGATAGAGTTTTCTTCCGAATGACTGGATGATGGCTCTGAACCTTCGAGGCGAGCTTGGTTAACTTGGGTAAAAAATAACGTCGTATTGGAACAAAAAAAAAAAAGGTTATTGGTAATGGACCTTGCAATTTTTTTTAAAAAAATACGAAACGAGGGAATTTATTTTCTTAAATTTATTATTACTTATAACGTGGTGTGGAAAGTAGGGTACACTATTTCCTATGTCATTCCATCATTCGATCGTGGTTCAAAATTACGAAGTCCTTGGCCAATAGGGTTCATGTTGCCTCAAAATACAATTCTAATAAACATTGAATGGGGAATGGAACCTACACAGTTCTTCTTTACGTAATGCATCCCTACATAATTTCACTTGTTTGACCTTTCATCATCATCATATTTTCCAAGACAGCCCTTCGTAGGCTAGTGCCTTCCTTTGAAGATTCCTTCATAGTGACCTCTTGTTCACTTTCGTTCTCCAAGTTTTAGACCTTTGGTATAATCATAATTTAAAGACAGGGATAGATTTGAACATCCCTCGTGATCATTTTTCAATTCCCTACCATGGTAGCTTTTTATGAGTGAGTGAGTGAACATTAATGTTATACTGTAAAGCTGCACAAGAGTTTTGGGCAACGAACCTCGTCAATTTGAACCATGATCAAGCGACGAGAACGACACCTGAGGTGGAACCCCCCCCACCTCCTAACTTCGACACCTCACCAACGTTAGGACGTTTGAGCTTCGAAATATTTAATGTGAATCTCCCCCTCTATACGGCGGGTCTTCAGCAGTACAAGGCTCGAGCTCATGACTCGGCGAGCTCGAGTCCGTTACCTTGACCACTAGGCTGCTGCGGCCGGTAGTTTTTTTATAGCGAATAACTAAAAAGGCTAGTTAGTAAATGATGCATTTCACGCAAAATATTTTCAAATTATTGTTTCCAAAACATTTCAAAAGGATTAAAAAATAATGAAAAATATTTTTTTCAAACTCCTTGAAATGATTCGTATTATGCTAAGAGATAATTAACTCAATAAACAACAAATCTAACTGAAAAAAAGAAAAGAATTGTAAACATCTCTCTCATCCATGATTTATCATATTTTTACAATTAAACTTTTCTTCTTCCTCTTGTTTATCGTTTGGCGAAAGGCAAACGACCCTCCACATCCGACTCCGAGAGTTATCCGCGAGCATTATCCCGAGCCTCCCAATAAAAGCGCGCTTATCTCTCCGGCCTTGAAGTCACGTTCTTCACAACAGGACATTCGAAATCCGTCTTCAGACACCTTGCCCATTCAAAAATTCCGGGGACTTCGATCGCTTGGCACGCTTCCAACTCTCGTTAAAATTTCTCAATTGAAATCTTTCCTAAAAACCGCACTTACGCACGAAAATGAAGAGACTGGATAGCAAGTAGCTTACGCGCTGCCATTGACAAAAAATGATGGCTCTGTGGGAAGATATGCCAAGAATAAAAATTTAGTGAATTGGATCATGTTTCAACAGGTTTCAATAAATATATGCACAATAGACATTAAACAAACACACTCTCTTTTTGAAAATGCCTATATAGACGATCATTTATCATGCTACTTAATAGAGATCTGATTAAGCGTTATAATACCTAGGTTGACCTGCGCTCCTTATCTAGGAATTGGAACGTTTTATCAAGCCTATGGGAAAGAGAACCCAGCGGAATTTTTTTTTAATTATTTGAATAAAATTCTGATGGTCTAAAACAGGAGTGGCCAACCCACGATTTGAATAATTTTGCGGCGCCCCCCCATGAGATTCTTCACAACTTTACAAAGTACGATTACAGTAAAACTTATTTTTATGCGGTAGATAGGGACAGTATAAAAAAACCGCGCAAAAAAAATACTCGAAAATTTCATAAATTCTTACATATAACAAACAACTTCGTCGAAATATTACAGGAAAAAAAAATTTCGAATTCGTTTTTTCAATGACAACCACAGGGAGGAGAGTACCGATTTTGTCCAATCGATCCTAGGATATCAAGGATACGATGAAAATGTAGAAACTTGGATGGCATGCGATGCAGAAGACTGTACATTTCAAATGCTAAATAAAGACGAGATTGTGACTTCCGTGCAAAAAGAATCCGACCCTGTCAACGATGAAACGGATGAAGACGAGGACATCAACAATGAAAGTAGCAAGGGTTCACCAAATGCTAACGCGTTTTCAGCGTTAGAGACAGCTATGGAGTGGTACGAACAACAACCAGTGTTGTCCTACTCAACTATTGCTGCTCAAGAGAATCAGAACGAAAACGAACGAAAATATACAATGGTACAGCAAAAAATAAGTTATTATTTTCCATAATAAAGGTAAAATTGCGACATTTTGCACCTATTTTACTTTTTCTTCAAGCACGTTTCCCTAATGTGATTATTTTCAATATTCGTATAGTGTCCGGTTTCATATACTGCATGGATCGCATTCGGTTTCCGGTTATCCGAACAATCGCGTATCCGAACGGTGTCCGGTCCCAATTGATTCGAATAAACGACGTTCTACTGTACTTCCATAACAAAATAAATAATTAAATTACACATGGAAACATTTTTAAAACATTTAGTTTCTCATTGTGTGTATACATGGAGAAGTTTTCAAAAGGCACATAATTATTCACTGCTACTCGTCGTAATCCAAAGCGCTCATCTCTCCCTGAGATGTGAATAAGTTCAGAAACTCGCTTTCGTCACTTGAAGGTACAATTTTAATTGATTTATTTTTGGCACTATAAAGCAAGAGATAAGTTTTTGCGACGAAGGGGGATTGGTCAGCTGCTTTTAAATGTAGCAATAACCAGATATGTATGGTGGAAGCTCTTTTTGAAAAAAATTTCCTACTCCTTTCGGAATTGGTATCTGTTTTAAGAAAATGCTTTTCCAATTTGTTGGAAAGCTATACCTCTGCATATATTTTATCCGCTCTCAAAGAATCTGTTTCTTCTTGTCCATCTTCATAATCTATCAAATTATTGATAATGTCACTTTTATTGAAAGTTTCGTCTTCAATCAAACGCGAGCTGTTGGCGCTTTGAGAGAAAGCTCTTCATAATAAATGAGCAGAGCGTCTTGAAGTGTATGTATGTGCATTGCAGTGGCGTAAAGTATACCCCCGCAACCCCTGACTCGTGGGCGGGCAGGACTCTGGAGGCCCAATGCCTGACAAACGCCAAATATGCATTTACCCAATTTATACAATATTAAAGGCCAAATTTTACTTTGCAGAGAGGGGGCACTAACATTCTCCCAACGCCACTGGTACATTGATAGAAAACATTACACTGGCACCAAAGCCGTTAAAACTCATATACCGCATGAAAAAAGATCACACAAAACAAACTGCACAAAAATAAAATCGCATAAAAAAGGACCGCACAAAAAAATGTTCTACTGTATTTTGTTCAATATTTTTGTTTTTAGAGCGTCGTGTTATGTAACAAATAAATCCCATCAATTTTTCTTTTTTATCATATTGTTTCTTTTTTTAAAGATGCTTAGAAGTCGGCAGTACTGCATTATAAGCGATATCCCGCAGCATCATTCCTGTAACTGTTTTCAACTTGCACCTGCGATTCATATTTCCGAAAACGAAAATTACCAAGTATTACCATTCAAACTTGGATAAAAACCTGTGCTTTGTGTACATTTTGACACTAACTTTGCATTTAGGAATAGAACCTGTAAGAAATTATAATAATTGATATCGAGCACCCCACGCTTTTACCACAATGACATATATATATATATATATATATATATATATATATATATATATATATATATATATATATATAATATATTTTCACGTTAATCATTTTATTATTATATTAAGAATTTTTTTTTGCTTTTTAGTTTAACTATAAAAGCGTGCTTTTAAGTTTTTTCAAACTATGATTTATTTTTAAGAAGGAATCTGAAATGTTCATGTGCAATGCTCTTATCGTTTTAAGTCCAAAAATAGTGTGTGAGTGTATAATTAAAGCACATAGAAAATATTGAACCAGACATAATTCAAGTCATTTAAAAAATCTCATATACCTAAAGATCTAGATGGAATGCAAGATATTTATTTATTTATGGATCAGAGCAACGGTGACGGGGGGTGAAGATGAAACAGTATTCGATGATATGCCAAAAAATTCAACAGAAAACGAGTATGACGATATTTTTTGTGCAACATTGCTTCATTAACAGTACTTAGGTGGCCGCGGTAGCCGAGTGGTATGGGTATCGGATCGTGGCTTGCCTGGTCACGAGTTCTATCCCAGTACCACTAAAGACCCGCCGTGTAGGGCAGCGATGCACGTTAAATCTGTCGAGAGCTGAAACGTCCTCCCGTTGGTGTGGTGTGGTAGTTAGGAGAGGGGGTGCCAGCTCAGGTGTCGTCCACGTCACTTGACCATGGTTCAAAATTACGTGGTCCGTCGCCAAAAGCCCTCGTGTAGCTGAACAGTGCGACGTTAATATTAAATCAAAATCAATCAATCAAACAGTACTTGGATACACGTAGAATTAGGGGGTTTTTATATATGCTCTCTCTCTCTCTCTCATCTTTCTCCTTTATTTTTATAGCTAACATTTTTATAACCGGCGTAAAACGCGCACGCGCAAATTTTTATCATTATTTCTGTTAAAAGTGCGCGTTGTACGCCGAATATTATACGGTAAATTCTTTGACACGCAACATTAGTTAAAATTACTGCGAAAAAGTATCCCCATTTTTAAATGTCATCGCATTCAAAAACACTTAGTCATTTGGAGAAGAAATAAAATTGGAACATTTCTGAACACAAAAGATACGCAGGTAGCATAACTTTTGAGCAACAATATTTGTGGAATTTAAAAAATAATTCCAAAACAACTAATGCAATAACATAACTATAATTCCATGAAGATCAGAGGCCTAGTGACCTATATATTATAACGGAATGCGTTTTGGCTCCACAGAAGGGGAAAAAATAATGTACTAAATACAAAACGCGCGTTTTAAACATTTGTATTTTTAAATCATCTCCAAAAATATTCATAGACCTTACGCTTGATTTTTTTCAATTCCTACTATTAGGTCACACACTCTCTGTATATTTATTTATTTATCTTGGTGGAATTTTCAATCATTAATAAAATACAATTTAAAGCGCTCAATTGAGCTGAAAATTTATATACACGATTATTTTGGATGACAATACAGTAATTTAATTATAATTAATAAAAATTAATTGATTAAAACTAACTATTCAAAGAATTACAAATACATTGGCGACTTGTGTCAAAACTTGCAAAGGTTTTTTCTCACGTTTTAAAACATTCAGTTGAACTGAAATTTTATAGACACGAGATTGTTTTGGATGACATTAGAATACTTTAATGATAATTAATAAAAATTAATTACCATTTAATGTTGTTATTCTATCATATGTATATACATATTTATATTAATTTTAACTATTTAATAAAAGGTAGCTAAAATAAAAAAAAATGTTGATCTAAGTAGAAATTGGCTTAAAAATATTTTTTTTATATTACTTGTTTTTATGTAATTTTAAAAGTGAAAATATCATTTTAAATTTAAAATGAGAGTTTTCGTGACACTCCTTATCGATAAAACTATGCAAGAGCAGAATATTCCTCATACGTAAAGAAAACTAGTAACATCAGCATTTTTAGGAGCATCCGCTTTGTGCTATCTCAAATCCTGTCGAATTTTCTTGTCAGTTAGCAAGCATTACATTTAACTTTTCTACTTCAACTAACTATTAAACGCGTTTCAAAATGACAGGCTTCATTTTAAAATTACAGAAACCCTCTGCAACGAAACTTTAGGAGCGGAATGCAATTTCCCCTTGCGCAACATGTCGAATTGATGCGCAATATTTATTTAGATTTGGCAAACCGTTTCGCTTTCTCTGTTGGGAAACGAAAATTCGATAATAAAAATGAAAATGTTCTCAAGGAGTGATAAGGACTCCTCGAGAATAGGATAGTGCAACGATTAAGCTCTTGGAAAACTTTTGTTCCTTTTTTTTTTTTTTCATAAACTCGGAAAAACAGAGTCGTAAAAAGAGAGCACTGTTTTGTAATTTCGCACAATCCAGGATATAAGACTCCGTAACACACGCGCGGGAGCCCTGCGACTTACGTTTTAAAACGTGTTCGCATTGTTTATTTTTTTTTCTTTCTGAAAGTGGGGCAAAATAATTGTCGTCGGTTTATGGGTATGAACTCGAAAGATTCAGAATCATCGGTTCTCCGATTAACAGTTTGTCAAAACATGTTGAGGTGGCATTCTTGTTTAAAAATATTACATTGAAAAATAGGTTTTAAACAAACATTCATTTTATCGTATTCATAACAATTTTTTGTTATTAATGCCGCACTAGGATTAGTACGATGTGGGTTACTAAATACTTAAAAAATTAATCCACACCTACAAATATCTGGTTGGTTTATTTCATTGGGTCAAGTTCAATTTTGTCTAAATGTTTTTTCAGACCAAAGAATACTTCGACGTAAACATCACATTCTAACTTCTCTATTTTATAGAAGATAACATATTTTATTACAATACAATATTTTTGTTTCACTGAATCTACATTCGTTCTCAACATGTTGTGTTGTTTCTGATGCCACCTATCAGAACGGTATCAGAACGAGGACTACGAAACTCATCGCGGCAAGGGACTAGTTTTACCACTGCTGTGACGTTTGAGATAAATAACGGTAGCGTGATATTGATTAATTTAAACAAAAAAGTTTATTTACGTCACAGCTATTATTTACAGATTATGCATTGAAGTTATTAAATTTATTAAAAGGTTATTAGAGCTCAAATGATGTGGTTTGTGAGAGAGGAGTTCTTTTTCGGGATCCGCTCTCTTCGAAGGTTTCAAATCATCTTCCCTCTCTCTGCTTCGGGGATCAATGACCGGTGTCTCTCTTTAGTTTCCAGTTGCATCCTGCTAGTCGGGAAAAAGGGTCCCCGTGATGTCAAAGGTTGCCGGGAGTATATAAAACGAGAGCCCGCAACAATTTTAAAGTTGCAGTTACAAAATCCACGTGTGGTGATTATTTCCACAAAGAAGCCGATTCACAGCTATGTGGTGGGAATCGATACACTGCGTTAGCCACATCTTTGACCACTATGCAGGTGACAGTACGATTTGGCTGAGTCCCACCCCAATTTTGAGGAAGCACACTCTGGCGTGGGGTAATCGGGGGGTTTCACCTATCTTCCCTTTACACCAACCACTCGAGTGGACTTTCGGCTCGACGAATATTTAAGGTACCGCACACAGGCACGATACATTTAGAAGCACTTATACCTTCGCCGAGATTCGAAACTCTGACCCTGCGTACAGCAGTCAACGTCAGTAACCACTATACCGGATGGGCGGTAAAGTGGTTAGTTCTATATTGTTATGGTAACATGACTCTTAAGTTAGCTTTAAATATTTACAAAGAAAAAACTTGAGTATTTATAAACAGGTACAAAAATTTAGGGGTGCAATACGACAGATAAATATACATATTAGGGTACAAAACCATGATATATCAAGTGAAGATACATCACTTTAAAAAATATAAGCAACTACACAAAAAGAATCAAAATAAATTCTTAATTATAGAAGCTTGCGATAGATATCGTAATTTTGAGCCGCAGACTAGTGACGAGAACGAGACTTGAGCCAACACCTTGCTCTCCACACCGCGCCAACTAGAGGACTTTGGAGTGACAACTGTTTACAAGTACATCATAACCTCTATCTCAGTGGCATCAGGACCGGAATTCAAGATTTGACCATGCTGACACTAAAGTTTGATTCTGATCAATAGGCACGGAAACAAATTAAGAACCTGGCATCTAAATTTTAAAAATTAAGGTTTATTAAAAAAAAACATTTAAGGAAAATAATTATTGTACAGTTAGCAACGTTCGGACATGACTTCACTCCGTCGTACCCAAAGACCGAATGAATGCAACTTCCCATTCCACATTCCAAGGGGGAGGGGAACTACCCATTCCCTTTAGCAGGTGTTAATGGACCTTTCCACTCCTACAACTCCCCCCTTAAAAAGCTCATCCGTCATTCCAGGACGATGAAGCTGAAAAGAAACTATAAAAACAAAAAAAACACATGCATACATACATGGTAAGAAACGAGATAACGAGAGAAATTTTTTTTTCAGGTATCACGTAAAAAGAGCTTTTGCTAATACAACTCCCACATAGTTTTGCAAATCACATTAATATGATAGAAAAATTTATATCCATACAAGTTTCAACACAAATAATACTCAAAAAAAAAATATTAAAATATAAAAAGACAAGTTACTAAAAATATAGCACAAAATCTAAAATAATTATACAACATGTACTAGCAAAGCATATTTAGAAGCCAAAGTTTTAATCTTTAGAAGTTTTCAGAAATCATGGTACTGAAAAACGTTAAGTACATATATAATCATTGGCATTAATCTTATCTATTTAACAGGAGCAGGCAACCTGAATAATTCATTACTTTTACATGCTTAAACCTTCAGCCAAACGTTAATTTCGTTTATTGTACCAGGTTTAAACATTTAAAAAAAATTCTCTTTCTCTTCCAATTTCTATGTAGAATAAAAGCAAGAAAAATCCTTTTCAGTCCCAAGAGTGACAAAAAACAACCAACGCATGTTATTGTCCATAAAATATCCTCGCGAACCTTAAGTATTTTCAATCCTGCTTTCAACTCCAAATTAACAATTCCTGTTATTGGATCACGACAACATTGCACCCGGGTTGAGTCAATAAAATTAGGAATACATTCCTTACGGGGGCAACCACGCCTAGTACTATACAAGATTCCTTTTTTAAATCCACAAGTTAAGGCAACCTCACCCTTGCTTTCTTTTATACCTTGTCCATTTGTTTGGACATTCGATCCATTAATTTTTACTGCAACCAAATCTCCGTTTGGAACAGTCAATAAAGACTGTGTCTCAGGAAGTAGATCGGTGACCACTTCTTGGTTGCAAACTGATTTCGAATTTACCAAATTAATAATTCCTTCTTCCCCTGAAGGTTTTCGAAGTATCGCAGGATTGCGAACCATTTGCCAGTTTTCTATTAATCCTTCAAAATCAGAGGAACAGATTAACATGTCGTTAACCAAATTTTTAGAGACAGGCACAACACCGTGCCTCAGGTCATTCAATTCCATGTTGGAATCTTTTACTTCACCCATTTCATGCTCCCCAAATGCAGACGTTACTTGAACTGACCCTCTATTATCAATGCTTTGTCCTTCGACAACATCTGGTCTTACCACGGGCATCTGGGCACCTGTGTCCATGACAGCATTCGCCATTTCTTGCTCACCCTTGACCTTGACGTAAACAACCCTTAAATCGTCCATTCCATTTTCTTCCTTGATAGGAGTAGTTGCTGGTATCGTAGCTTCAGCCATCAACACAGCAGGAGATGTTTTCCTCATATGTTCCCCGGCCCTCCCGATACTAATTCGGTAATTTGAAGATGTATTCTTACGATCTTCTGCACAACTCGTCCGCTTAACATTCGATCGAATACTTTCGATCTGTAACCGAAGTTCATTTAATTCTGATTCCCAGCGCAGCTGCCTGGCGATTTTTTCCTCTGTTTCCCTTTCAACGCGTTCCTCTGAAATAACGGATAACTGAGCTCTAACGAACTCCTCTTCGTAATCTTTGCTACCGATTATGATATTCTTTAAATCTATAATCGTCATTTTATTTGATACCTTTTGACCTAACTCCTCAGCCAACAAAACTAAATCTTGCTTTTTAGCTTTCCCCAAGAATGCCATTTGAAAAATTTTTTCTCTTAAAATATACTCAAACTAACCAATAATAGGACGAAAATAACACTAAAAGGAATTGCAAAAATTATAAGTACCACACATATATCTTTCATTAAAACACCCACAAACAACGTCCGCTATGCTAACTCAATACTCGATGAACTGGGAAGAAATCAAAATAATAGTCATATATTTCACAATATCCCAAGTGTACTTAATACTCTATAAATAAAACTTAATATATTACTGATTATATCACCTAAAAAATTCTCACTTCATATATTACTCTGATACACAATAATCACTTAAAATATTACTGATACACAAGAATCACTTGAAATATCACTGATACACAAGAATCACTTGAAATATCACTGATACACAAGAATCACTTGAAATATCACTGATACACAAGAATCACTTAATATTACCGATATACAATAATCACCTAAAATATTACTGACACACAATAATCACTTAAAATATTTCTGATACACAATAATCACTTAAAATATTACCGACATGCACCACTTAAACTATTCCTGGCTGGAATAATAGAACACTACAAAATATATTCGGTAGTTTTTCTCCAATTTAAACTGATATATTTTTTTTCTTCACATTAATCGAAAAATACCATGCGTACATAGGCACAAAATAATTTCATTGACATGAAATAAGTATTATTCTTTAGCGTTAATTTTTCAATAAACTCAATTGCTATTCACTGACGTGAAACTTATTATTGTGCATTACAAAAATAAATAAATACAACAAAGAAAAAAAAACATACAATCTTTCCTTAATTTATAGAACTGATGTTCTAAAAACACTTTCCATTTATATGGAACAATAATAATAAAATATATACTGATGTATATAATAACTCACAATTGAACTGGCGTTCAAAAATTTTTTATAACTGCATGGATATGCAATAAAATAATATACTGAGAGAATTAATGATTTTGAAGTTTTCCTTAATTTATAGAACTGATGTTCTAAAACTTACTTTCCATTGATATGGAACAAGAAATAATAAAAAAAATACTGATATATAATTACTGAAATTTGAACTGGCGTTCAAAATTTTATAGCTGCATGGATATGCAGAGTAAAAAAAAAACGTACACTGACGTATACAAAAATAAAATCAAAATTCTCTCTTAATAAATGGATATTAAACAGTATAATTTTATAAATTTCTCTCGTCTTACATTACAGGGAGTTGCGAGCAAAAACTCTTACCTGATTCATTTCCACGCGGGAATCCAAAAAACTCGAAATTTCTGGAACGTTCTTCCTGTGGGGTTTGCCACTAAGACTTAATCACTATCGGCTGCGCCACTAAAGTTTGATTCTGATCAATGGGCACGGAAACAAATTAAGAACCTGGCATCTAAATTTTAAAAATTAAGGTTTATTAAAAAAAAACATTTAAGGAAAACAATTATTGTACAGTTAGCAACGTTCGGACATGACTTCACTCCGTCGTACCCAAAGACCGAATGAATGCAACTTCACATTCCACATTCCAAGGGGGAGGGGAACTACCCATTCCCTTTAGCAAGTGTTAATGGACCTTTCCACTCCTACACTGACCTTGATTTAGAGACCACTAACACTAGACTATTGCAGCCACACTTAATTATTGGAAGTCACACATCTATATCTCCCCTGTCGAAGATCTGAACTGTTTTAAAAAGAATTGTAATTTCAGAATCTTCAGAGAATTAATAGCCAACAAATAAATTGTTTTCCAACCGATCTCCGGTTTTCTTCATAACCAGAAGTCGACAAAATGATGGTCCACGAAGCATTAGTGGTCCGCGAGAAAATTTCGCTGGTCCCCAGAAAAATATGTGGAATGTGCTTGCTTATTACGTTAAGTTATGTTTTAAGATGCATTGTAAGAAATTATTCAATTCATAACAATACGTGAAAAGTTATAAGAACGCTGCTTCATAGAATAACGCCTCAGTAAACAAGTCGTACTGCTGTAACTTCATTCTCCTATGTGGTTAATAGATCCGTGAGCAGCGAAAATTCAGGATAATAATTTAAGCATGCATCTCTAAAAGAAAGCCTCATCGATTTATCGTCCGACAAGAAAGTCTCCAATTTAAATTTCATTCATCCTTATCGAGATCTCAGTTTTGGCTTTCCATGAAAAGTAAATACCCTTTTAGTGAACAGGCGATGAAAATTCTGTTTCAATTCTTCACAACTTATTTATGTGAAAAGACCTTTTCATCTGTCACATCCATCAAAACAAGGCACCGATCTCAGCTTGAAATAAATACAGTCCTCAGTCTTTCAGTAACAATATTGGATCCAAATATCCGTAATCTTATTTCAATTAAGCAGGAACATCCCTCGCATTAGGAATGCATAATGCTAAAAGTTTGATATTCTTTAACATTTTTTTTATTCTTTTGTTTTTACAGTTTTTGTTTATTTTATTATGGTTTATTAATACATCTCTTTCATAATTTCGTTACAATTAATAGCTTCATTTTATTGACTAGGTACATTGTATGTGTTCTTAGATCATAATTTTTTTAACACTTAAAAAATCCTATTCGTGGTCCTCGGGATTTAAATTATGAATTTAATGGTCCGTGAGGACAAAAAGTTTGGCGACAGCTGTTTATAATAGTGTGAGCGAACTACAATCTGCGGGCTAGAAGAAGCACACCAAGCAATTACATTTGACCCCAGGCAGACAGAAAAGTTGTACAAAAAATTTTAACGCTTAAGGTATCCGAACACTTTCGGAGTACTTTTTAACAAAATAATGTATTTAAACATTATAAGTGCTTTTTTAGGACTCAAAACCAACAAAAACTACTATTTAACTAACAATATTTGAAATAAAATCCCTGAATTTTACAAAAATCACAATTATAAGTGAAGTTTTGAAAACTTCAAAACAGAAAAAAAAGCAATAAACATATATTAGTAAAAGCGCATTACTAAAAAAAATTATATATAGATGCATTTATCTAGAAAAATGTACTAAAATTTTCATGCTTTATTAAAATTTGAAAATTTTAGAGCTGATTGAGTAAACATTATAAGAAATGTTACATTCTTTATGTGACCATTATTTAAATAACGAGCCATAACTCAAAAAATACTAGTACAATAAGAAATGTTTTAGTACATTCTCTAGAAAATAACAAATATCAGGTTCAAAAAGTTTTATATAAATACATATATAGCATTCTGAGTTATCAGATTCGCCATGATAGATTTCAAACAATTTAAATGTCTACTTCTGGTAGGTCAAAGACCCACTTTCGGTATTCCTAACTTTATAAAATTGATTGTATATATAGCTTGGACTCTAGGTAGCGTAGAAGCAAAACAAGGTATGTTTCGTAAAGCCAAAAGATAGCTCTATTCAATAAAATAAAAAACAAAAATCTCTGTCTTGACCAAATTTGGCCATCTTCAATGTGGTGTGTGTTCGGATACCTTAAAATATTCTTGCAAATCCTTGTTTTGAACAATTAGCTCAAGAGTATTTCCAGTTTTTGGATATGCGAAAGTTTCCATAGAAAATTTTTTAATATATTCTACTTATAAAAACATAGTTGAGAAGATTTACATCTGTAGAAATTAATTTTAAAACATTTGCATGCGCAAAAAAGGGAATTTGCTCTAATCAATATGCATACAAGGTTTAAATATGCTTGTTGTAGTTATTTTTTTTTCATTTGTTAAAAAAAATTAAATATCAAGTACAGTCACACTTTCATTCATTACAAAAAATTTTCAAAATATATTTTTAGACTAGATGTGTTTTATATGAAATTATATCGATTTTACCCCATTTATTATTATCTAGCTTAGATCTAAAAGATTTTGTCCTTGAATTTTCTAGAATACTTCGTTACGAGCTTTAATGTTACTTACTCTCCCATTATAAAACTATCAGAGCTTGGCGTCTTTCCAGTAGCATCACGCAACGAGATTCTTCTCTAATAAAAAAAATGCTATGTCGGCAAGATAGGCAAACACAATTGGCTACTTATTTTACATATTTAAAATTTACGCAACACAAATATAATTTACACATTATATAACTTAATGAAAATGGCATTTTTTTAAAAATGCCGCGCATCCTTTTGCGTTAAACCTTCCCCTTCCCTGAAGGACGCGCCTTCCAGTTTGAAATGAGTGATTGTTTATTAACATTGAACTCTACAACAACTTGATGGTTGTAGGCGACGAACTTAATTTTGAATCGCAGTCGTGAGCCGAGGATACCTCCTCTCCACACCACACTAACGGGAGGACTTTGAGCCACAACATATTTAACCCTTCATACGACGGGTCTTCAATGATATCAAGCCCACGACTCGGTTATACCAGCGATTAGTCTAACGTGGCCACCCTTGAAATTTTAAATGAATGCTCTGAATCGAATTATGGCTCATACTTTGAGCTGCTTATCCAATTATTTTCTCTTGTGAGACGAAAGTAAATTCTGGAGTTTCGATGGAAAAGATGGTGTGAGTAGGATACTTGCACCAATTTCAGACATGTTAACAAGATATATAAGTGATCCCACTTGATAACACCAAAGAAACCTTTTTGCTGAATTATGCCCGACTGTGTGCGCATGCGCAGATTTTTCCTTCATAAAAATTAACTACTGGTACGAGATCTCTGTTCTGTACCGTGTATGCTGCTTTTGTCTCGCGTTATTAAAAAATTCTTTAAAAACGAAGCAGTGCGTGCCGCTTAATGGATTATACTCGCTAGATTAGATTAGAATAAATAATATTAATAAATTAGATTCATACAAGATGAACCACCAATACAAAGAAAATTTAGAGTTTAGAAAAACTGGAGATACTAGATCAAACCCTTTGATGACCATCCCCAATAGGTATATTGCCATTTTTAGGGGCAGGTATACAGGTTTTTTATGAGGGTCAGGTGAGTGTGTGAGAGTTTATTAACGTCACCCTGTAAAGGAACACGAGAGCTATTGGAGATGAACTTCGTAAGTTTGAAACATGGTGAAATGTCGAGGACGACACCTCAGCTAGCACCCCCTCCTAACTTTCACACCACACCAACGAGAGGACATTAAATTCGACATATTTAAACGTGCCTTAGTTTCTTCCGCACGGCAGGTCTTCAGTGGTCAAGGCTCGACCTTATGGCACAACAGCCAAGAGTCCTTGACCTTGACCATTAGGCTACTACGACCACGGGTCTTCAGTGGCTCTAGGGCTTGAACTCATGACACGTCAGCCGTGAATATGTAACCATGACCTCCCGCTTCCAATCTATTAGTTTGGTGAGTTAGTGAGTGAATATTAATGTCGCACTGTTCAGTCTATTAATCTGGAAACACTGTTATAATATGAATTACGGCAAATACTTTAACCTGCTTATTACCTATCTTCACTTGTAGGGCTGCAATAGCCTGTCTAAGTTTCGAGTCCAGGTGTCACTCAAGACTCACCGTGTATAGGAGTCGATGCATGTTAACTCTGTCGAGGCTCAAAGGCCTCCCAATGGTGTGGTGTAGTAGTTGGCAGAATGGGTTCCCAGATCGAATATCGTCCTCGTCATTTGACCGAGATTCAAAATGACGAAGTCCGTCACCAATAGCCTCATTTTGCTTTTCAGTGAGGAATTAATAAAACCTTCACTCATTCATCTTTACTTGGAATGGAGGTAAATTCGGGAATTTTTATGGAAAAGTTGATGTTAGTAGGACATTTGCATCAAAATTGAGGCATATATATTGACATTGCCTATTTTCGTGGCATATAAGAGTTTTCATTTGTGGTTTTGGCAAGGTTTCCTCCTAATGCATGAATTTTTTTAAGAAATACATTATTTATCGTAATATGTGAATGATTGAAATGGCGATAAATTTATGAAATCTACATAAATGAAACATAAAAATTGAGTCATGCTATAAAATTACGCTTGGACGCATTGAATTTTCGCAGGAAAAATCTCGAAGATTCCAATCTGCTGGATCGATCGATCTATTAAAATTAAGAAAAATGCTTCTTTCACGGAACACAAACTGGGTGTTTAGGCATCCCTTTTGCATATATTGGTGCGTGACATAAGCGAGTGAGATATGGGAAGTGATTGTGCGTCGCGCTAATTTATGATTGCACAACGAACGTGAACTCATAAAAGTGATGCAGTAGGTGTACATTCTCCCGAGGATTAGAAGAGAGGAATCGTTTGTCTTTTTCTTCTCGTCTGCGTCGGCGAGACAATGGAGTCGGCCTTGACACACTGCGAGGCGCGCATTCCTTCCTGGCCCCAGGGACGCTCCTCCGGTGCATCTCGTTTGCATCTGTCACAAAAAATGGCCCTTTTTCTCCGACACTGAATGGGAATCACTTCAGCCACGAATAAGTGCTTCTGAGGTTGAATCGAGCTGCATTTTTTCTTCTCGTCACTGCTCTTGAGATGCTTGCTTATCAATAAAGCTTAATAAACTAAAGAAAAGAAGCCCAGGGATAACTAAAGCACCTCCCCCTCCTCCCAGAAAAAAAATTTGCATGTTCCTAGATGATTTAGCAATAAAAATTTACATCAAAAATATCTAAAGGAGGGGGGTCTGTATTTTCCCTCATCTGAAAAAAATTAATTGTTTGGGGGCTAACAGTAAGTCATCGTTTATAGTGAGTGAGTGAATGTTAACGTCGCAATGTGTTCAGCTACACGAAGGCTTTTGGCAACGGACCTCGTCATTTTGAACCATGGTCAAGTGACGAGGATGACACCTGAGCTGGCACCCCTCTCCTAACTACTACACCACACCAACGGGAGGACGTTTGAGTTCTCGACAAATTTAACGATCATCACTCCCCTACACGGTGGGTCTTTAGTGGTACTGGGCTCGAACTCGTGACATGCCTGCCATGATCCGATTCCTTGACCACTGGGCTACCGCAGCCCCCGCCATCGCTTATAAGTCTCACAAAAGAGAAATACGAGGTCTGTTGGCAACGGACCTCGCAATTTTGAACCTTGATCAAGGATGAGGACGACACCCGAGCTTTCATCCCCTTCTCCTAAAGACCACACAGCATCAACCGGAGGACAATATACCTCGATATCCTTAGCATGCATCATACCTTCTTCACGGCGGATCTTCAGTGGTACTAGGGCTGCAATTCATGACACATATGGCCACGAACAGGATCGTCTTAAGGCATGGGCAAACTGGTCAGAGACCCAGGGCCTTGGTCATAATGGAGGCCTCGTATCCTTTTCGCATCAGCCTTAGTAAGATCATAATTCGAATAGTTTCAACGGTCAAGTGTGTATTACTTTCGGTTTGTATTCTCCAAAAAAAAACTGGGAATTTTTGACAATATCATGTGATAAATATATACATGTGATGATCGTCGTCCACGTATAAGCCTAGGTCTAACACCCTACACCAACATTACTCATTCAGTCAAAAGGCGGCTATCGGTCGAGGCGGTTTGTACGCTTGTAAGTCACTCCCATTCATTTTGTTTAAGTTATTGCTTGTTCGAGTATTTGACAACGTGTGCTATGGACTGTCTTCTTTTAAGAATCATAGGTGGGCCTACATTTGTGTAAGGGTCCAGGGCCTCAAGAATCCTTAAGACGTCCCTGGCACGAGTCCACTACTTCAAAAAATCTCCAAAGTTGTAATTTAACGTTATATAAAAAGGAAATAATTATAAATGATCTGTATATATGGAGAAAAATTTATAGACAGTAATAAAAATAATAATAATAAAGATCACATAAACAATTTTTAGACATTGTTTCAAAAACAATTTAAACTCAGTTAAATATGTTTTCGAAAAAGAGAAATAATATCTGCAAAGCAGCTAGCAACTGTTTCATCTAAGAATAAAAGCCTTTCAGAAATTCGACGGGGGGGGAGGGTTCAACCTGTTGATCGACACCAACACAGTGGTTACGAACTGTCAAACCGCACAAGAATGTCAGCTGTTTGTTTACTTCAGGTCGGGGGATATGTTCCAAGGTTCCTGGAACGAAAAGGAAAGTTGTTGTGGGGTCGACAACCCACTACCGCGGTTACCGTAGAGCTAACAATATTGAAATCTTTATTCCACTAAAAATGAATCATGCTGGACATTTACTTCAATCATCCTTATTGTTTTTATATGGAATTTATGAAAGTAGTCCAAGTGTTGTTTTCGTTATTTTGTCATGATTCATAATTGGGAGATCATTCACAGTGAGTGAATATTAACGTCACACTGTTCAGCTATACTAAGGCTTTTGGCAATAGACCTCATCATTTTGAACCATAGCCAAGTGACGAGGACGACACCTGAGCTGGCACCCCTTTCCTAACTACTACACCACACCAACAGGAGGACGTTTGAGCTCTGGACAGATTTAACGGCGGGTCTTTAGTGGTACTGGGCTCGAACTCATGACATGCCTGCCATGATCCGATATCTTGACCACTGGGCTACTGCAGCCCACGAGATCATCCTCAGATAGAATTCACTAGGGTTATGTAAAACCTGCATCGACAATTATTCATACAAAGACGGTTTGTGTTTGTTGCGCTTTAAAGGTCTTTCCTCTCACTTTCTCATGGTAAAATTTTTCCAATGGGCTACTCCATTTTTAAGGCAAATATGGCCCAATTGGTCAAAGCCTCGAACTGGTGTATTTGAGACTGTTTTTATGCAGTACAGTTATGGGCTACCGTCAGTGGCACACACAAGAAGGGGGAGGGTCCCCGCGTCCGGACCCCCCCCATAAAACCCTCGATTTTTTTCATTAATTGTAATTCTATGTACATAGCGCGTAAAGTTTCCTTAAGTATTTGTTTTTAATAGTTAATTATAATTATATTAAAGCTAATTATTTATTCAATAAATAATTTTTTACTGTTTTTTTTCCGAAAATCGAAACAATCAAAAGAATATATTGGGCAGCGTATTGTAGCATGATACGAGAATGGTGGACTTTCGACCCTTGACCCACCCACCCCGCCCCACCCTTGAAAACTCTCTGCGTGCACCACTGACTCCTGTGCAGTCCTTTGTGCTATAGTTTCTTCTCTCTGACGTGGGCTATTGGCGGCGGACCTCGTAATTTTCAGCCTCGGTCGGGTGACGAGAACTACTCTTGAGCTTGCACCCCATTCTCCTAACCTCCACTTCACGCCAATAGGAGGACTTTCAACAATGACAGATTCAATGTACATCAAACCATCTACTCGGAGGTCTTCAGTGGCATCAGGATTCGAACCCAAGACCCAACAACGCCGGGCCCGAGTTCGTGACCATAAACATTAGGCTATTATGTCCACATCAACACGTTAAAACCGTCGCCCAACCGGCCTAGTGGTTAGCGACGCTGACTGCGTTGCCGTAAGGACTGAGTACGAATCCCGGAGAAGATATAGATGTTTGAAAATGTATAGTGCCTTTGCGGCATGGGGGGTACTCTGAACAGCCGTCGAGCCGCAAGTCCTCTCGTGTGTTTAGTGGAAGGGGAAGAGAGGTGGGAGGCCCCTGGCCATCCCCAGGGTTTTCGCTCTAAAAATTGGGGTGGAACCGAGCAAAATCTTTCTGCCACCTGCATGGTGCTCAAAGCTAAGGCTAACGACAGGCGTAAAAATTCTAGCCCTTAGCCGCGATTTATTTCGTGGGCCTCGATCTGACTTCGTCAGGCAGGTGGCATTAGTCACAACAACACAACTTAAAACCAATACTCAAATAGTGAAATCAAAATAAACAGAACGCAATTCAGTTTCGCCTAACAGTTTCATTTTTTTTTAATTTATTTTTCGAAGAGTAATACTTTTTTTCCCTCCTATCCCACACACGTTTGCCTCAAAGATTCTCTGACAGGTCCCGCGTCCTCTAACCACGCAGTGTAGGGGTGTGCAAAAAACTCTTCCGCGTGACGTTCGAAAAAAAAACTTTCTGCTCATTTCCACATAAGAAAAAAATAAACAATCATTAACAAACATCCTCGTGATATAACGCATATTGTGAGTATGCAGTTGTTGTTAAATAATTTTTTATGTGTATGTTTTTTTTCCTTCGGTTTAGTGGTTATGTGTTGGCGTCCGCGTGAGCCCACGAACAATGCGTCGAGTTTTTGTTGGCGAATGCCTCACGATTCTTACCTTGCAAGGCCGCGGCGGCTCCTGCCGTTCACTGGATGAACGAATCGCTCCGGCTGAACGGTTCCACTTCAGAGGTGTGTTACTCTCGTTCTGACCTTTTACGTCAGTACCACGCGATGTGAAACTCGAGGTGGATACAGTTACCTAATTCGTCACTGAGAGTGAGAGAGATTTTTGCAACACGATTTAATTTATCAATTCATTTTTGGATCGATTAATTCAATCCCACTGCAATATTTTCGGAAAAGGAAGGACATGTTACCTGCTCACGATGCTCCTCTGAAGGTCAACCCAATAAAATATGTGATAATGTGTTGTAACCTTACACTTTACTTAGTTGCTTGAGCTTTTAAGAAAAAATTTATCAATTTTTCAAATTATTGAAGGTGGCCGTGGTAGCCTAGTGTTATGGTCCCGAACTCGTGGCCGGAGTCTCGCGGATTCGAGTTCTGGTGCCACTAAAGACTCCCCCTGGTAGAGGAAGCCGACACATTAAATCTCTTGACGCTTTATGTCCTCCGTTTGTGTGGAAAAGTGGGGGTCAGAGTACCTACTCAGGTGTCGTTCTTATCACTTGACCGATGTTCAAAATAACAAGGTCCGTCTGAATGAGTGAGGGAGTATGAACGTCGCACTGCTCAGCTACAAGAGGGCTTTTGGCGACGGATCTCGTCATTTTGAATCATGGTCAAGTGACGAGGGTGACACCTGAGCTGTCACCCCTCTCCTAACTATCACACCACATCAACGGAAGGACGTTTGAGCTCTCGACAGATTCAACGTGCATCTCTCCCCTACACGGAGTGTTTTTAATGGTACTGGGCTCGAACTCGTGACAAGGCCAGTCACGATCCGATACGTTGAACACTAGGCTATCGCGGCTACAACGAGGTCCATCATCAATAGGCCTCGTGTTTTTTTTTTTTTGTGGGATTAAAACATATAACTCTCACTCACTTCGAATTAAAATCGTATTGATTCGTTTGTAAGTGGACCTGGAGTAACAACGGTTATTATCCCCAAACATGTTCCTGAACGAAAGATTTTCATCTTGTCATTCATGTACTAACTGTTTGAACGCTTCTGCCCTTCAAAGTCCTATAACTACAACCAATATATCTTGTAATAACGAAATACTGTCAGGTGACGAGATCGACATGTGAACTGGCACCCATTCCTCCTACATTCTTGCCATGCTAATATGAAGACTTTGAGTCATGACAAGTTTAATGTGTATCAGTCCCTTTAAAAGTGGGCAAGGCATGAACATTCAGCTGGATTATCAACTTTTATAAGAATGAGATTAATATGCCCTTCCCTTAAAAGTAGCCAAATACAGGTTTAGATTGTGGACATTTTAAAAAAACGCAACACATTTTCGTTTTTGTCTCTTTATCATTAAACTCTCAGGTGTATTTTCCCCCCTTTATTTCTTCTGAGATACGAAAGTTTGGATTTGTGTCTAACTTTAAAATATAGTCAGACCTCTATATAACGAAGTCGCTAAATCCCGGATAAAAGATCGTTACATGGAAAATTTGTTATATAGAGGTTTATTTTTTTAAATTTTTTATAAACCACATAAAACCAATTACAAATTCACAAACACTATAAATTTAAAAAAATAATTATTCACGCCTTTTTTTAAATTAATATTTGTTTATTTTATATATCTTACCCGTCAAAAAAGAAAGGAAGAAAGAAAAACTGCAAGGAAAACAAGAAAAAAGAATGTCGAAGAATTCACTGTACTTTCAATATTAAGAAAATAATTTTATACTAAAATTAATCAATTTTAAGGACATTTTATAATTTAAGGCAAACAAGTAATATTAAACATACATTACTTTATAATTAGAACACGGGGACACGGGGCAACTACACTGAGGGTGAAGAGGATATCGAAGATGTTTCTAGTGAACTGGGCAATGGGGGTTAAAGGTTGCGCTTCTTGGATGAAACGTCCAGAACTCTATTGCTCTAGGCGATTTAGGATCTAATAAAACCAGTTCAAGATTTATGATTTTATGACATAAAATATATTGAAGAGAGAAAAACGAAATTTTTTCAGAAATACTTTTAAAAAATGGAAAACAAAAATTGAATCACAAAAAAGAAAAAGTTCGTTATATAGAAAATGCACATCGCTATAGAGAGGTTATTTTA
The DNA here is from genome assembly GCA_019973935.1 of Trichonephila clavipes. NCBI lineage: Eukaryota > Metazoa > Arthropoda > Arachnida > Araneae > Nephilidae > Trichonephila > Trichonephila clavipes. The sequence goes on from BMAU01018915.1 coordinate 1,834,621, forward strand.
CGAAGAAAATCGCTATATAGAAAAATTCGCAATGTAGAGGTTTGTTACATAGAGAGAGGTCCGACTGTATATTTATGATTTTGAAGGAATTTAAAATTAAATAATTTTTTTTAAAATTCTATTTAAGGTAATTTATTACTAACGCAAAGGGGTTTTTTTAAACCTCTTTTCTGTGATAAAGATAATGAGCAAAGTTTTCTTTCTTCTCCTTGAATGAACGAAAGAAATTTAGACAAATTTCCAGTACTTTGAATTTGTATTCTGAAAAGGCTGTATGAAAGCATATTAATATTTAAAAGAGTCGGTATTTATAAAGGTAAGAACATCTCCAAAATTCTACTCATTTTCATGTTTATGATTCCTAGAAATGTTTTCAAAAATGAATCAACTGAAACAGACGTAGTCCTTATTTAATTAATAGGTGGTATATCTTATTTTCTCATTTTGCGTTCCGGTGCTCGTTTAAATTGTGTCAATCGGTGCTTCGCCCTATTTAATTCCCTACTTTCCGTTATCCAGGTGTGTTGTCTTCGCAGGTTGTTTTCTCTGTCGCACACTTATGTAAGGTTTACGTCTGTGTAAAAAGTATGCAATATAATTTTCGCATTACATAAAAAACTGTACCCTGAAAGGGACTCTTATTTGATAATTGATCGTTTTTGGTTGTTTTTTATTACTGCATATTTCTTCCTAGGTCCGCTCTAACCACAGTTAATATGCTTCGTAATTTGAAGTCACGGATAGGTGGAAGACGCGGTCGGCGCTTGAATAAGCACCCCACTTTTCACATCCACATTAATGAGAGAATTTTGAGCCAGAGTTAACATGAACACAACTCTTGTGTACGACGACTCGTTGGTAAAAATATGATTCGGACCCTCTATTCTACTAGGGTATACTCAATTACATGCCGCCTTGATGCAGAATCACATGTCACTCTAATTTATTATATTTATTTGTCTTCCTATGAATTTTTAGGATACTATTGAAACAAGTCTATGGCAACTCTGAAATTGCTTTACCGCAATCCCAGTCTGTAGACAAATAGCATAACTAAATTGATTTGCCTCACTCAGGCACGTCTTAATCAGTTAACTGTGATTGACGAGTATACTCGTCATGGAGAACTTACAGGATTTGGTGTAATGACGAGTATACTCGTCATGCGTAAAAAGTTGTGACCATTGGCTACTTAAATTGCAATTTTTGAGAAGAACAACATATTCTTAAATTTCAAGATGTTTAGAATATTTTGAGGCCAGTCCGGAGTAAAACAAATAAATAGAAAGTACGAAATATTTAAGATGAACTCATGTATTCCCGTATACACCGGCTGAAACAGAGTATAAATTTTCATTCCGGATTTATTTACGTGCAAAGGTAATGTTTTTTAGAAGTTAGCCTAAAAGAAGCTAGGGCAAAAGTCGGAAAGCTGATTGAAATAGGGTTCCTTCAGGTATGGTCAGCCGTGAGGCAAATACGTGATGTCTCGACCACCTAATAGCTGTAGGCAAAATATTACCTGTCTATCGAAAGGTGTAAATGCCAATTATTTGATGTTAGAACCCTGTGCTGACATTAGAGTAATAGCCAATGAGACATCCTGCCTAAAAAATAGTTTACTGGGATGGGAACGGCAAGGATGCTTTCTGGTAAGAGGACTGGGATCAACACTACAGCACCTATTCCACGACTTCCGTTGTGTCAAGACAGGTAGAAAATCTTTTGCCAGTAAAGAAGGAGAAAAATCAGTATATATAAGGTCTCAGTCCAGGAATTTTGACGGTCACTAAAATTCAGAAGGAATTTAAATTCTTACCTTTTTTTTTTTTTTGTGATTTTTCTTGAGTTTTTTTAGTAATATATGCAATATATGTATATGATAACGAAATTAATAAGTATTAATGAGATAAAATTGGCAATTTCATCAAGTATAAACCCATCTTTTTTATCCAATATTTTAACAGTGACATTTACTCTGTGATTGACGAGTATACTCGTCATCTCGCTTGATTTCCGTGGCACACATAGCTGTCCGCTCTCAAACGATGGTTAACTGGTTAAGACTTCTTGAGGCCCTGGGCTCCTATGCAAAAGTAGACCCACCCGTGACCCTTAAAAGAAGACAGTTTATCGCACAAGTTATCAAATACTAACACAATTGGTAACCCGAAAAATATATATAAATAAATGTGCATCACTCCCAATCTCACAAACTTAGGCACAACCCGGCTCGACCGCCTTTCATCAAAATGAATAATGATGGTGGTAGACCTAGACAAAGACATGGATGACAGTCTTACCATAATAATACAGTTTTACCATTGTCGTCCTCTAGTTCGAGTGAGTGAGTGTCCGTCCCACTCTAAAGCTGCACATGGGCTATTAGTGATGAACCTCGTAATTTTGAATCATGGTCAAGGGACGAGAACCTGATATGGCACCCACCTCTCCTAGCATCAACTCCACACCAAAGGGAGGATGTTAAATCCTCGACATATTTAACGTGCATTGGCCTCCTCTGCACGTCAGGTCTTCAGCGGTAGTAGACTCAAACTCATGATATGCCAGCCACGAGTTCATAATCTTGACCACTAGGCTATAGTGATCTCGTCATGTTGTTCGAAATATCTATGTCCAGGAGAGACTATGAGACTATGTCCAGGAATGTAACACATTTGACTATTAAAAGTATTTGAATCCTGATTTTATTCAGGGCAAGTCGAGATGAGACCCCCCATGAGATCGAGGTTCTACGCCCAGTTTACCAATGCTTTAAGAAGTCCTTGATCATACCTAATACTTATAAAAGTCTCATCTCATTCAATCCATAAGATCAGGGTTGCCCACAAACTACTTTTATAGGGTGAAAAGGGGTTATGTTTTAAAACAAAGTTAATGAATGTGTTAAGACATAATCTTTGTGCTAAAAATTAAAAATTTGTTAGGCTATGGAATGTGAATCTCCAAATGTCGCCCTGGTGAACCCCACTGCATAAAATCGTTAATAAAATTCCATATATGGATATTTAGTGTCAACAAAAATGGTACGTTCAATACTTATTTTGCGAAGGAGTCTGAAGTGCCACCATAGAGTACAGGAAGTGGTGTAATGGAGAACATTTTCCCCACCCCTGAAAAGTCAAGTTTTGGGCCCCCAAGTTGAATTTTTCAAAGGGTAGGTACTTGGCGACAGTCAAGCTTTGGACCCACTAGACCTCTGGGCCTCCCTGCGAGGCGGGGGTGTACGTTACACCACTGAATACAGGCTTATGGCATTTATACAGTACGTGGGCTATATTGGAGACTGACTACATAATTTTGGACCACTGACAAGTCACGAGACATCAGTTGGCACCTCCTTCCCCAAACTTCCGCGACCATGAACACTCGAGTACCGCGGCCTCTTTATGATGCGGAAGTATGCATTTTGACCGACATAATCTTCTAGTAAGTAGGTTTTTTCTTTTAATTATAGATCAGTTCTAAGCACGCACTTAGTCAATTTAGTAAAACCAACAACTTTCTGTGAATGGCAGAATTCTTCTCGCTGTATTATACGACTTCCTACTAGAGTCCAGACATTGGATACAGCCTTCAAGGAAGAGAGCTACTTTCTCTAACCATGATGGTTGTGTGTGCTCGTTTCGCTTTTGTTCTTGGGGCCAGCCATTGTATGCAGCCTTCCCAGAGGAAAGTTGGTGAAGGATGCTCGCTTGACCCGCATTCCTCCCGGCCTGGGCGTGTGTGGTCACTCCCCACCCCATGGGTGGGAAACTGCCCCACTTCGGATGGTAGCGCGGTCAAGCGAACCGGTTCACACACCGAGATCCGTTCATCGTCTGAAGATCGGAACCTTCGATTATAGAAATCAGACGTCAATGGTCTTAAAACAATGGGGAAGACTTGGAATGTACACATAACGTTGAGAAATTTTTTAATAGCGAATCGATTGTGTTCTCATCTTATTATAAACGAGAGATGAACAACCCGGATTCAAAAGAAAAGGTCTCTCTCTGCTAGGGGTTCATTGTATCTTGCAATCTATGTCCCTCTTTAATCAGTTTACATGCTTGCTTTGTATAGTGGCTAGTATTTTAAGAAGGGATTTTTATAATTCAAACACGTTAGAAGATTCGTGTGTTTATGTCACCAGCAATATTTTAAACTAAACCTAAAGGATCGATTTTGAAGTGGTCCGTAGAATTCGAAAAACTTCTGATGAATCTATAAGAGTACACATTAAGCACACTACATATGTCACTAAGGGAAGAGGTGTAGAACACATGGTGTGTCTTTCAACTTACTTTGACACTTGAATGCTTTTCTATGATTCAGTGTCATAAAAAAATTATGAAAAGGATGAATGAAAATTCGTTTCCAATTGTAATTTTGTGATGTTGGGTGGAAATTAGGTGAGTATCGTCCTCATCACTTGGCCGTGGATCAAAATTGAGTGGTGCTTAAAATTAAGAGAGATGCAATCCTCATTTTCTTTTCTAAGTGCGACATCAATAAACAATAAATCAGCCGTTCAGATACTTACATAACCGTTTTCTTAATTAAAATTTTCATGCATCAATATGCTAAACCCAATAGTGAAATTTAACTCTCTCTCTCTCTTTCTTGTTTTAAAATCTCTGTGCTTTAAATCTGCGAAAAAAACATAAAATGTCCAAAGTAATTACATCATTGTAATTATACGAATGATGGATCTATGCTCTTCTGGAAAAAATTGGGGATTTCATTCTATTTTAGAGTGGAGGACGGTAAGAATAAAAATTACCTACGATTATTTGATTCAATTATTTAATTTTGAAATTAATTTTAAATTTCGTTACATTTAATTTATTATTTTAAAAAATGTAATATTTAAAAACATGAGGTTTAATTATGACGAGCTTCGTAGTTTTAAACCCCTGTCGAGTAACACGAAATGACTCTAAAAACTGACCATACATACCAACGTGAGGCCTTTCAGCCTCGACATATTTAAGACTCTCCAAACCCTCTACACCACTAGTCTTCAACCCCTGGGTCGGGGACTGGTACCAGTCCGTGGATCAAATGGTGCAGGGCCGCCCAAGGAACATTAAATTATTTCTATTTTATATACTGAGGTGTATTTCTCTCGGGTTTGTGCAGCTTTTCATAGAAATTACTTTGTATTCAATGTTAAATCACTTCATATATTCCATTTTTCAGTTCCTATTATTAGTTTTTTTACACTTTCCCTATATTTATATATATGTATATCTTGTTCACGCAAATTTTCAGTCGTTAATAAAATACTTTTTATTCATCCACTCAAGTTCAAATACATTTTTTTAAACTTCTAGTGGATGACACTTGATGTTAATATAATTTTTTTTCAAATACACATTAGTTTAATAAAATGGTAAAAAACAAAAATAATAATCCAACACATATATAAAAAGGAAAATCTCTCGTTGTGTCCCAGTAGCGAATGGATAGCGCGCGCGCGCGCGTTGGACTTCTAATCCAAAGGTCGTGGATTCGAATCCCACCTGGGATGGCCTAATTCCTAGGAATGTGATTTATTTTTACTTTACTATTTTATTAGAATAATTAAATTTAATTAATGAATAAATAGAAACAAACCAAAATAATAGTCCAACTCAACATGTAGAAAGGAAAATGGGAAGGAAAATAGCTTTCTATTTTGACACTTAATAGTGTGATTCTGTCATAGGTATGCACATATTTATATGAATTTTAATTATTTAATAAATAGTATAATCGAAATAAATTTTTTCTTTTTTGACCTAAGTAGCAATTGACATAGTTATATATATATATACACTCAGGAACATTGAAAATAGCGACCCAAGAAGAAAGCATCGGATTGAAATGAAATTTAATATACATAATGACATAGATGAGAAATTCACTTGATCTCAAAAACAAGACAATTAAACGAATACAGGGTGGGCAACTTCAATAGCGCGTTGGACCATTTCCAGCTGCAATACATGCCACCTCACGGTCCGGCATTGAGTTGATTAGAAACCTTATGTTGTCCTGAGGCAGATGGGCCCATAAATCTTGAACAGCCAACTCTAAATCATGTACAGAGTGACACGATGGCATCTGCCGTTTCAGCTGATCCCACACGTGCTCTACAGGGGATAAATCGGGAGAGTGGGCCGGCCATGGAAGAGTCTGAAAATGACGTAGGAAGTCTTGAGCAACTCTTGCTGTATGCGGACGAGCATTATCTTGCTGGAAAATTGCCCCTGGGAGATAATTTAGGAAAGGTCCTACATGGGGTCGAAGAATATCATCAACGTAACATTGGTCCGTTAAGGTTCCACGCATCACAATTAAAGTGGACCGGCTATCATAGGCTATGACCCCCCAGACCATTACACCAGCTGTGCGGGCAGTGAGACGTAGAACAGTGTGGGGGAATTGTACTGCTCACCAGGGCGCCTCCACACCCGTACACGGGTATCATCTGTCCCAAAAACAAACCGGGATTCATCACTAAACACAACCTTTTGCCAATCTGTGACATTCCACATTGATCTGGCTTGGCACCACTGTAGCCGCAGTTGCTGATGTTCCGGTGTTAAAGGAAGTGCACGGAAAGGGCGCTTGGATTTAAGATTTGCTTCTGCAAGGTGTTTGGAAATTGTTTGTGGAACAACTGCTACGCCTACGTCTGCTCGTATCGTTGAACGCGTCACTGTGGGGTCCACAAGTGCTTGCCGCACGATCCTTTGATCCTATCTCATCGTGGTCTTCCTGGTCGCTCCAGGCCCGGTTTTTCAAGCGTGGGTACCTTCTCGTGTCCACTGCTCCCAACAATTTCTAAAGACACACTCCAAACGATCCACCTGGCCAGCAACACTGTGCGTCGACCAGCCTGCAGTTTTCATCCCGATGATCAGGCCTCTCTCAAACTCGCTTAACTGTGAGAAATGTCTTCTAGCACGTGTACTTGGCATGTTTCGCTTACCAAAGTCTTCTTAAAATCGGCGGGTGATCGTCACGTTTATGAATCTTCGAATTTGCGCTGGCTTATATAGCACCCTCTTACTAATTGTAGTGCCATCTCGGCGTGTATGAGCATGCGTATTGGCACAAAACTTGGATGATTTGCATATCACATTACACTGTACTTATTTGCAAAGTTTCGCGATTGTACTTAGCTTCCTTCTTGGGTCGCTATTTTCAATGTTCCTGAGTGTATATATATATATATATATATTGTATTCAATGTTAAATCACTTCATATTTATTTTTTGGTGTAACTGCATTTTATTTTGAAGGCATGTTTAAATACAATTAAATTAAAATTAATAAATAAAAATAGTTTAAAATAGTTTAAAATATAAACAACATTTCACGCCTTAGATGGCCGCGGAAAAATTATCAAACGTTGACCGGTCTTTGTCGATAAAAAGGTTTGGGAGCACAGCTCTACACGAAGAGTCTGCAGTGACACCCTATCTAGAACCCACAATGCAACATGCACCAACGTTGGTCATGAGTTCACGACCATGACCACTTAGCTACCGTGGTTACAAATATGTGAATGAATACTTTTCATATATAGTCTTTTCAAAGGCGTAATCACCTCCTAATCAAAGATGGGAATGAATTCCGAAGGTCTTCGCCAACCAAAGGGACGCAAGTCTGCTGATTTCTTTGTAAAGACTTGGCCTCATCTTACAAGGCTAGTGGAAGGCTTTACCTTGACTGCAGCAAAGTTTCGTTTCCACCTTTATTTGTTTTTATTTCTTATTTAGGGTTTCTTCTATGATATTCCAGAGTTAATTTGTAGTTTCTAACTCTAGGTTAATTCATATGGAAAGCCAAAAGTGAAATATTTGTCAATACAACGAATAAATTGAGTTAACGATCAAAATTAAAAAAGGAACTTAAAAATTCCCACTCCACTCTTTTAAACCTATGCGAATTCTCAACTGTTGGAATATATTTTGAAACAACTCTGTAAAATTAAGTCATATTGGACAGCAGTTATTTTTTGAGCTTCTCCAGATCTCTCATCACTGCAGATGATTCATTCGTCTCAGTAGAGGGTTGTAAGGATCAATTATTATTGAAGTTATTATTTCAGCTGCAGCTAATCAGCAGTAGCACACACAAGGGGAGGGGGTGCGGGGCCGGACATCCCCCATCTCCCTTGATTTTTTTCCAATTGTATATAATCCCATGTATATAGTACGCAAAATTTAATTAAATATTTGTTATTGATAATTAGTTTTATTAATTTATGCTAATTATTTATTCAATAATTTATCTTTTACTGTTTTTTTGTTTCGTCAATCGATAAAATCAAAATAATTTGGTTGGTGGCTTATGGGGGATACAATACGAGAATGGTGGACTCTCAACCCTGGAACCCCCCTGAAAAATTTCTGTGTGAAACACTGCTGGTCAGTAGCAATTATTATGTCTTATGGTATTGAAGAGGTGTGGCCAAATTAAATCCCCGCTGTGATGATGATACTATCTAAAACTAACTGCCACTCTAATAACAAATAATAATTTTATTTTACAACTACTAACTACCTCACAAACTCTACTCTCAGATTCTACCTCATATGCTACTCTCTCTCCTGCCATACACATAATTCCCCCACACTATCGGGGATACAATTGCCCAACACTGCTATTAAAACACAGCGCCATCTTATTACCTTAACACCCGCAGACATTTCAAAGTAGGAAGACGACGAAAGTTCTGACAAAAAAATCATAAGAAGCGGATTGAGTGAGCTTCATAAACATCGCACTACAAAGAAGCAACATAAGGACTATTGTAGTCTGATTTCGTAATTTTCAACATCGGTCAAACGACGAGAACGACACCTGAACAGGTAAAACTCTTCTCTAAACTATTACACCACATCCAGAGAGGAAATTTAGCCTAGATAACTTCAACGTGCATCAGCATTCCTACACGCCGGATCTAGCCACGAAATCGTGATCATAACCAGAGGTCGCCAAAGTGGTGGTCCGCGAAGAAATTTCGCTGGTCCCCAGAAAAATATGGAATTTTGTCTCTAATCATGTTAAGTTATGTCTTAACTCTCTGGCCGGAACATCAATTTTTTTGCCACACTGAGAAACATCCGTCTGACAGACGGGTACGTAAATTTTTTTGAATTTTATTACCTTAAGGACTGTTTTAAATGTCCTTATAGCTCATGAAATTGAGTACGACTCAAATAAGATGTGTGGGGTTAAATCAAGCACAACAATGTATTTTAATCACTAGAATTGTGACTAGTATTTTTATAAAAACAGAAATTATTTATATTCATGTAAAAATAATTAAAAATAATATCAAAAAAACGAAAAAAAACCCATAGAAATATCGGTATGATAGACAAGAAAAATCACACATATCGTGTGTTGAAAAAAATCGCCAAGTACCACCACGGGATCCTCTCACTGGGTAGAGTCCAACTGAAGATGTCAAGGCAGCCCACCCCCAAAATCACACCACAGCATTATCAACAGGCATTAATGCAAATCATCCCCGTCTGAGGGACGGATATTACGGACAGAGAGTTAAGATGCATTGATTGCGTTCTTAGATCACAATTATTTTTAATTAACATATTTAACATTCACAAAATCCTATTAGTGATCCGTGAGGTCAAAAAGTTTGGCGACCGCTGATTATAACCATTTGGCTACCACGGCCCCCTCGTTAGGAGCAGACTTAAGTGCAAGTAACATTTCATAAATCGCTCTAATTTTGCATTACAAATATCAGCAACAATATTTTTATTTTGTAACTATGGCTTTTTAACAAAAAGCAATTATTTAATATAGTATTATGTTGTCTTGTTATATTATGGAAACTATCGACTCAAAACGAAATGTCATTTGATGATCAAAAGCTGAATTTTTCCCTTTGTGATAAATAGTAAAAACATTGCTTAATTTGTATTTCTATGTTACTTATTTTTCGTTCCGTATCAGTGACTAAATCCATCCCTTACTATCTCTTCCACGTTACTTAATCAAACTGTAAACTGGATCTTAGACTTTTTAAGTGTTTACATCTTATAGAAAATATTTCTACATATTTATACGCGGCAATATCTAACATATTCTCCGCGCGTTCTATGGAGATTTGCACAACATGCGTTATCAAGTAGCATCGATTTGAATACACTTGAATTACTATTTGTACATGTAATACATCTAAAGGTTTTGTTAGATAAATATGAAATCAGAATTTCAGAATTGAGCAAAGGGCCTCGTTTGACTTTGAGGAAACACTTGAGGTGATGCATTACTATCTAAAACACCACCCGCCCACACCACAAGAAAATAGAAGCCTACAATGGGCCACAAGCCTTACGTTAAAACAACACAGTTTTCCAAATTAAATAAAAATAAGACTCCACGAATTTTATTTTGGTTTGTTGATTGGTTTCGTTGGCGTAGGAAGGTTGCTTAAACAAGTCCACCGAACTTGTATCAGGGATCTATTACAGCTCCTTAAATGGAAGAAAGGGAAGGATATGGAATGAATAGGCAAACACTTGAAAGAGTGAGAGTTATATTAACGTAGTACTATAAAGCAACACGATAGTTATTGGCGACGAACCTCGTAAATTTGAATCCCGGTCATGGCCGTGGTAGCCAAGTGGTCAAGGTAACGGACTCGTGGCAAACATGTCACGAGTTCGAGCCTAGTACCGTTGAAGACCCGCCATGCAGGCTGATTCACGTTAAATATGTCGAGGCTCAAACGTTCTCCAATTAGTGAGGTGTGGTAGTTAGGAGACGGGTGTGCCAGCAAGGTGTCGTCCACGTCACTTGTCCATGGTTCAAAATGACGAGGTCCATCTTGGCTGAATAGTGCGACGTTAATATTCACTTACTTAAGTTTCTGCCAAGTGACGAGGATACCTGAGAGGGCACCTCCTGTCCTAACTACCACGCCACCTCAAAGGGAAGATTTTGCGCGCCGGAAGGTTTAACGTATACCAGCCACCTCTACACAGCACTCTCTAGTCTTCAGTGGCAACACGACACACATCCCACGAGTTTGAGACCACTACCGTAATCCTAAGCCCCATGGGGGGGGAGATCACTAAAAGTCGAAATAATGCATTTACTATAAATTAATTTTGATTTTATTAATAGACTTTAAAGCAGAGATTATAATCATATTGAAGATGAATTTTACAAGTTTAAACCAAATGTGATCTTCTAAATTTCAAAACTACCCCTTAAAACTAGGTTCGAGTCCTGTTGCCATTGAAGACTTGCCGTGTAGAGGGGAACGATGCACGTTAAATCTCTCGAGACTCACTGTCCTTCCGTTAATAAAGTGTGATAGTTAGGAGAGGGGGTTGCCAGCTCAGGTGCCGTTTTCATTACTTGACCAGGGTTCAAAATTATGTTACCAATAGCCCTAGTGATGCTTTGATGGGCGACGTTCACTCCCTCTCATCACTTAACATTTGCAAGAAGTTTGAGGATCAATTATTTCCACTGTTCTTTTCTTAGTTTAATTTTTCAATGTCATATAAAAACAGTGCAATTGGCAACAGGCAAAAAATCTCGCTTTTTCAATTCCTACTATTAGTTCACACTCTCTATATATATTTATTTATTTATTTATCTTGGTGGAATTTTCAATCGTTAATAAAATACATTTTAAAGCGCTCAATTAAGCTCAAATTTTATATACATCATTATATTGGATGACAATACACACACAGTAGTTTAATTACAATAAAGAAAAATTAATTCATTAAAACAAATTATTTAAAGAATTACAAATAATGCCACGTTGGCGACTTGTGTTAAAACTTGAAAAGGTTTTTTTTCCTCACGTTTTGAAGCATTCAGTTGAACTGAAATTTTATATACACGATTGTTTTGGATGACAATACGATACTTTAATAATAATTAATAAAAATTAATTACCACTTAATGTTGTGATTATGTCATATGTATATACATATTTATATTGATTGTAACTATTTAATAAAAAGTAGCTAAAATAAAATATTTCTTTGTTGATCTAAGTACGAATTGACTTAAACAAATTTTTTTATAACATTATTACTTGTTTTTTTTATAACATTATTTTATACATTATTACTTGTTTATTGACCTTTCACTTAGAAATAACATTACCTGTTGGATATGGACCCCTTAATTGTGAACCATGGCCAAAAATGACAATAGGATTTCAAAATATTTGTATTGGAGTACATTTAAATTTTTCATAAGCATTACATCTTTGAAAACTGCTAGTATTTACTTCCAAACGACCAACTACATGTGACTAGAAAAGGATTTTTGACATCTATAACTCTCAGTTTCCTTTTCTGAACCGTTTTCACATAGCGAATTGAACGAGTGACCATGAACCGGTTCACAAGAACCATTCATTTCAGCTGACCCGCTGGCCGTGTTTCGCTCCGTCCCATGACGCTCGTCGTTTCATTATCGCCTGAATCACTTGTCACTAGGCGACTTGTTTACACCGCAGTGACACACCTCCACTCATGACCGTGCCGATAAGGGTCAGACTCATGGGATACGCCTGTGGTATAGTTTGCATTTTGGAACAGTAATGCTCAACTTTGTGCTTTTCACACCCTCCCCCCAAAGAAATGTGTACGTAAGACACAGGAAATGGGACTTACGTAATGAAATAACAACGACGAAAAATTCCTTATTCTCATTTTAAATATGAATATTCCATTATAATCGTCAAAAAATCAAATAAATTAACACCAGGGTAAACGCATTTTTTTAAAAATTTGTGCTAATTTTTGTATTTGCCGATTGATGCCGTTGCTTGAGTTCGAATAGCAGCCAGAGATGGAGATAATACAAATGTTTATATTACAGAAAATATGTACAACTAATTTACACTTAAATTTAAGTAGTAGTGCGGGTATAAATGTAAATCACACCTTTGAAGGTGCTGCGTATTTGAACTATCAGTTAAAATATTACGTTTTTAGACAAAGACTTTGCGTTTGTCCGATCCGTTTTCTGTTTACAATCAGAATGCCCGGTGCGGGGATGTAAAGTTTCAGTTGGGTTAGGAAACGTGGGAAAATCTGGCATGCTCAATTACAGTTAAATGAGGAGTGCAGGTAAAACCGATGATATTTATATTATTGAAAGAACGAACCCCTTCTGATTTGAAACGTGCATTCCTGGCCCTGGCAAAGGAGTATAATGTTCTAGAACTTTCAATTGATGACTGTTTTTAATGGTTGATTGGGTCACGATCACACTTACATAATACATATTTTAAGTAAGAATCATAAATCTCCCGAGTTTGTTGACAGTTTTAGAGAAACGAAGCAACTTGTTGGCCAGGGTGGTGTCCAACACATCTTCCTCCGGCAGATACAAAAACCTTCACGTGGAACTCGCTGGTGAAGCTCTTCGAGAGACAGTCACTGAATTATCTCCTCACAAAACTCGCTGGTGGAGCTTACCGTCTTCTCTCGTCGGGAGGTAATCCCTGAATGCCCTAGCGTGGCACTCGAGCAGGCCTCGGATCAGTCCACGTTGCCACCTAGAGTTTCAGTACGGGTCTAGAGTTCGTTACATGAGGCGGTAAAATGCACTGTACTTTTAACCAGGAAAAAACTAAACACATGATTGGTTCTTATAAATTTACAAAAGGTGATATCTTTGTGTATCTGGGCTCTGGGGTTAACATTAACAACAATATCACATCTGGAATAGAAAGGAGAATGTTCCCAGTAGACGCTTTGACGTTCTGGGAGGTATTTAAGAGCAAATTTAATTACAAGAAAAACTAAACTACTAATTTACAAATGTCTGATTAGAAACTATACACATCAGAAACTTGGATAATGGCACAAATTAGTGGAAATACAATTAATGTCTTTCAGAGTCGTATCTTTAAGGCTATTTTTGTACGAACTCAAGTTGATGGCATTTGGCACAGAAGCTCAGATTTAGAAATCTACCGGGCCTTCAGGAAAACACATACATTGTTAAATATATAGAAATACAAAGAGTTAAATAGGCTGGCCACGTTATTAGAATGAACAGAGAAAGTTCAACACATAAAATCCTTTTGATCAGGCCCACTGGAACAGGAATGAGGGGTCGACCCAACCTCAAGTAAGTTGCCTGCCTAAAAAGGGATTTTGATACCCTAAAAGGGACAAATTAGACAGTGACGTAACGGAGAATATTAGGGCCCCCTGCAAAGTCAGGTTTGGGGCCCCGAGCTAGATCTCCCAAAGGATTACAAAACCTTAGCATCAGACTTTGTGTCCCCTAGAATCCTAGTCCCTCACCCCGGGTGTACGTTACGCCACTGAAATAGGAAAACCATGGCTAAAAAGAGAGGGGCCAAGAGGAAAACTGTTGAGAAGGCCGAAAGCCACTCAGAGCTGTAGCGTCACTGAAGAAGATATATTTATTTATATTTGTATTTGTTTAGTGCATTCACAATTCAAAACACTATTAAAAACCAAAAAAATATTTTTAAAAAAAAAATTTTTTTTAATAATTATAATATTTGGATTTATTTAAAGGACTTCATTTCATGTCCCAGAAGTTGGAGAAGTAGCCTTAAGAGAACCCTGGTTCCCCACCCTTGACGTACGGCATTCCACAAGCCAAACAATCCCACCCTAAAGAGAGAACGGCAACGGAAAAACCCGCGTCTGGGAAGTGAACGGGTTCATCCGTTCGCAGGGCGGAGAGGGAAACAAATGGAAAGAATTCGGCCCAGACGTGTTTCGGCTTCTTTTTTCTGCTTCGGCAAGGATGACTTCCCGAAGGCCGCACGGGGAAATTCCCGCCCGCTCCACTTGCCCCGAAGAATGCGGTCGGCACCTTCCCCCTTCGCTCCACACCTCAAGAATGCTTTATTTCTCCACGAGACGAATCTTTTAATTCAAACGAAAGGAAATTAGGTGACGTTAAGTAGAAGAAAAAAAAACGCTCCTTATTTCGAACTGGTTTGAAGATTCTATTTTTAATATCCACTTAAAAGCACATTCCTTTGTATCACCTGTCTCTATCTAGAAAGGGGTGTCTGCGGTTTCTACTCTGAGGTCGATCTAGATCGGGATTTGGAAGCCTTTTCATTGATAGAATATATATATGCAGGTGTAAACTATTCAGAATACCGAATTTCAAGGCATCATTAGGTTGAAATATAAAAGGCCACAAACAGAAAAAACGTTACAAAAATTATTATTCGGTCCAAATCAGCCATTACTTTACACATAATCAAATGTAGAAATAAATTTCCATTACAGTTTCAAATTAATGTATAACATATGTTATGGTGATCCTCCGGCTGGACAACAAATTAGAAAGGTGTTGACTGGGCAAGGTTGACTCGCCCTTTCATCCCTACAGTGGGTCGATAAATGAGCAAGAAGCTTGCTTGAGGACTAAACATTGGGGGTTCCACTTCAGACTAACCACCTGATCAAGACGTTTGCTCATGCACCTCAGCGCCCTATGGTCACGTATATAGCGATGGGCACAGTAGGCCTTGGCCCTCATGGGCTGTTGCGTCACTGAGTTTAGTGTAGTATGTTGTGGCGAGTAGAATATACAGTTATATATTTCAATGAACTTGAAATAAGGTAGATATTTAAACAATGTACATATTTAAATGCAACTGTCAATCAGTTATTTCAGTAGTTATTATTATCAGTTATTATTTAATCAGTAGTCATGGTCATCCACTCGTGACCGGAGTGCCACTAGTTCGAGTTCCGGAGCCACTGAAGACCCTCCGTGTAGAAATGGACGATGCACGTTAAATCTCAACGTCTTCCCTTTGGTGTGGTGTGGTAGTTGGGAGAAAGATGTAGTCCTCGTCACCTGACTAAGGCTCAACATTATGAGGTTCGTCAAGTATAACACTCGTGTTGGCTTAGAATGGACCATTTATCAAAATCAAATCAAATTAAGTAAAGGGGGGCTCTAAGTCCTTTCATGGAGTGGCGAGGAGGTTAGAACAGTGTATCATTCTCGTCACTTGATAATGTTACAAAACGGCAAGATCCAATAATCTTTATGCAACCAAACATTTTGGTGAAAACTGGACATAAATGATGCGCATACATAATTAGTTCATTGACTTTTCCGTTTCGAAGTTATATTTTAGTGAACCAGCTCTCCGTATTTTTCAATCAAAGTTCGAAACAAGGGTGGGAGCTCTTCCCTTCTCTGTATTCATCTCCGCCGTTGTATATTGGCGTGGTCCCCGGGACGTCAAAATTCTCTGCGAATGACAGCTGAAAGAGTTCAACCCTCGATTTAAATAAGTATGTCCCCTTTTTTAATGGAATCAGATCCTATCGAAAATTGGGTGTCGTAAGAGATATATCGATTTCATGTCCCGTACTGCTAACGGTTTCCTTATATTCAACAACAGCTATGAATAAAATAAGTTCAGTCTCTGAGCAACTGATAATATTAAGTTTTAGTTTAAAATGTCAATTGCAATTCATTTCTCTAGGAAATGTAGAGTGTTTCAATTTGCAGTTACAAAAAACGATAATTGCTTAATAGTACGTTAGAGCAGCGGTCGCCCAACTTTTTGACCTCACGGACCGGTAAATTTATAATTTAAATCCCACGGACCACTAATAGGATTTTGTGAATGTTTAAGATATTTATAAAAAATAATTGTGATCTAAAAGAACGCAATCAATGCATCTTAACCCACTGACCGGACCATCTACCTCTCAGACGGGGAAAATTTGCTTTAATGCTTGTAGATAACGCTGTGGTGTGATTTTTTGGGGGTGGGCTGCCTTGACATCTTCAGTTGGACTCTACCCAGTGAGAGGATTACCTGGTGGGGTACATGGCGAATTTTTTCAACCCACGATTTGTGCGATTTTTCTTATCTATCACCGTCTGTCACACGGATATTCCTATAGTTTTTTCGTGTTTGGTATTTTTATTTTTGAATTACTTTTACATGAATATAAATAATTTTTAATCAGTTTTTATACAAAATGCTTGTCACAATTCTAGTAATAAAAATGCATTTGTGTGCTTTATTTAACCTAACACATCTTATTTGGGCCGTATTCAATTTCATGAACTATAAAGACATTTAAAACGGTCCTTAAGGTAATAACATTCAAAAAAAAATTACGTACCCGTCTATCAGACGGATGTTTTCAGTGGGGTAAAAAAGTTAATGTTCTGGCCAGAAGGTTAAAGCATAACTTTACGTAATAAGTGAGTATATTAAACATTTTTCTGGGGATTAGCGAAATTTTCTCGCGGACCACCACTTTGGCAACCTCTGTGTTAGAGTATAAATTCATTTGGTATTTGGTAATTTGGTATTGCAGAATATCGAAATTATTCTTCAATTAATATAAACATCGTCTGTGATATTTTATCTCTAAAACTAGTATTTCAGAAACATTAGGGTATATGCGCGATTTACATCTAGATGTAGTTTTAGTTTAAAAATATGTAGACAAAAGAGAATATTATATATTTTTAGAATGTGATTCTTGTCTTTTGTTTGTATTTAAAAAACGATTATAACTTTCATGGGGTTTGCCATCTTCGCTTAAGTCTAGCGACGCGCCCCTGAGATTTCCTAGCGATTTATCTCTATTTTCGCTATCCCGCATATGTTCTCATGCTTGCCGCTCTTCCTCTTCAAATTTAGTCCTCCCGTTGGTGTGGTGTGGTAGTTAGGAGAGGGGGTGCCAGCTCAGGTGTCGTCCACGTCCCTTGACCATGGTTCAAAATTACGTGGTCCGTCGCCAAAAGCCCTCGTGTAGCTGAACAGTGCGACGTTAATATTCAATCAATCAATCTTCAAATTTAGACTTTTGTCTTAATAGTAAGAGCACGTCTTAATGAGCTGCACGAGGGCTTTTGACGAGGACATTTTAAACCATGGTCAAGTGACGAGGAGGACACCTCAGCCGGCAACCCTCGCCAAACTTCCACACCAACGGGAGGACGTTTGAGCCCCGACAGATGTAACATGCATCGGCCCCTCTGTATGGCGGGTCTTCAGCGGCACTAGGCTCTAACTCATGAAACCGCGGCTTCAAGTCCGTGACCTTGACCACTAGACTTCGGCGGTCCTCACTCACGGAGGATGAAGCCGCATTCACACTAAGGCAGTCGGCGTCAAGCATTGAGCGTCTAGCCAATCAGAGACTTACTTCATCTCGGGCAAAATGAACTCTCTGATTGGCTAGACGCTGACTGCCTCGGTGTGAACGCAGCTTTAATGATATATTATCAGGTATTAAAACATGTGCAGTAGCGAAACGGTAGAATATTAGAATTACGAAAACCGAAACCGTTAAAAATTAGAATTACGGAGAGTTTTAGCCCCCTCCTGCAAAATTAGGTTTTGCCTTTAATATTGTATAAATCGATTAAATACATACTTGGCATTATTCAGGCTTTAGGCTCCCTAGAATCCTAACCCTTCCCCAGCGATGCGGGGGTGTACATTACGCCACTAAACGTGTGTCAAACGACAAAAATTCGATTATTTTTCCAAAAAGTATCGTGATCTCTCATTCAGAACATCGACAAAAATCCCTCATTCCCTTAAACAGGTAAGAAAAGGATTTTTTTATTTACATTTTTCAACTTAAATCGATTTTTTTTTTAAATTAGAACTTTTTGCTCGCGATGCACGCGCTGCAGTGTTTACGTCGGCGGCGCCCCACTTTCCCGCATCGAGGTCGCACCGAAAAAAGCCGTTTGGCCTTGCCAAGGACACGCGCCCACCGGAATGGCAACTCCAATCATTAAAACGCTCTGACCGACGGCCCAAAACAAACTGCGCGCTTTTGTTTGTTTTCTTCCTGGCTCAGCCTTCGGGGAAACATACCTCACGTCCCACTGGAGCATTAGCATAAGCACTCGTGTCTTAACGAAGGCTTTAATTAAATCGATTCGAGTTGAGTCAATTAGCGTCAGGTGAAAAGTAAGGTGTTCTGAAATAAAACATACTGCTACTGTCAACATTTCGGAGATCACATTTATGATGCTGTTAAAACTTAAATAAAAAAAAGTGTTTTTAACTTTTTTCTAAAAAAAAATTCGGCAGGTTATAATTTCTGAAAATTTTTTAATAGAATTTTTTTCCTTTACATAACCTCTGTGAAATAAATACCAGTTTAAATCTATTTTCATCTAATCATTTCAATGTGTGTGTGTTTCAATCATTTTATAAAAAATATCTTTAAAAGTTTGAGGAAGTATTTTTTGTTTGTCCTTGTTTTAAAAAATTATAATCCTATTTTAGTTTAGATCCTTCTCAATTTCTTTGTAGAAGTTTCAAAAACAAATCCATTTAAACGTTTTCTTAAAGGGGGCTGAAATAGAGCAAGTTATATTTCATAAATTTCCTAAAAACATACGATGTTTAGTCGCTGAAAGTCACCAAATTTCTCTTCTATGTGAGTTTTCCTATAGAATTTATTTTAAATATTTTTATTTATAGCTAATATTGTGTTTAAACGCTTTCATTCTAAATATTATCATATGAAAACGACATTTCAATAAATTTATCACAATTCATAATACAACGTGCTGACTAAAGAATTCGTAGCCACGGTAGCCTAGTGACTATGATCATAAGCTCGTGACCGGTGTGTCATGCGTTCGAGCTCTAGTGCCCCTGAAGACCCATGGCCGTGGTAGCTGGGTGGTAAAGGTATCGGATCGTGGCTGGCGTTGTCACGAGTTCGAGCGCACTACCACTAAAAACCCACCGTGTAGGGCAGCGATGCACGCTAAATCTGTCGAGAGCTGAAACGTTCCCCCGTTGGTGTAGTGTGGTAGTTAGGAGAGGTGGTGCCAGCTCAGGTGTCGTCCACATCACTTGACCATGGTTCAAAATGACGTGGTCCGTCGCCAAAAGCCCTCGTGTAGTTGAACAGTGCGACGTTAATATTCACTCACTCACTGCCATTGAAGACCCTCCGTCTAGAGGAGCTGATGCATGTTAACTGTGTCGAGACTCAAAGCCCTCCCATTGGCATGGTGCGGTCGTTAGGAGAGGGAGGATACCAGCTCATGTGTCGTGTTTGCACTTGACTTTTGCTCAGATTACGTGGTCCCTCGTCAACAGCCTTCGTGTTGCTTAATAGTGCTACGTTAATAAACACTTCCACCTTCTTGCTCATCAATCAGGACTTAGATCATTCTTTAAGACCCTCGGTCTATTAATTTTGAACTAAAGTCCGATGACAAGGTCGAAACCCGAGTTGGCACTCCATACCCACGTCATTGACCCCAGGGGCGTAACGGAGAATATAAGGGCCCCCTCTGCGCTTCAAGCTGGATCTTGCAAAACCATAACATAACATAGGCTTTGGGTCCCCAAGAATCTTGCCCATCCCCGTGATGGGGGTGTGCACATTACGCCACTGCATGGCAATGTCAGGACGTGCCTTTTTTTTACCATAAATGTCTAGGGAAACCAGGCCTCGAACACGCGACTCGATTAAAACATCATCAATCAGGAATTCAATGCCGCAACCGTCGAAATCATTCACGTTGAAGAGATGGAGACCCGAACTTGTTGTTCATCAATTACGAGTCCGTTATTCTACAAAGCAAGCTACCGTTACCAATACATAATTACGCAGCTGTTGTGGCAGCATAACAAAACTGAACCAATCCATTGAGAAAACGTGTCATCAAATAACCGCTAATTGAGTCTGCGGTTGCACATTGAGAATGCGTTGTTTGTTTGTTTTGATTGCGGGCGAGCCACCTAATCCGTCGTGCAACCGCGAGGTGACGTGTCTCTCTCTAGTCGAGTGGGCAAAGAACGTGAATGGATTTCGCATCCGGTCGCCATCCCATTCATTCATGAGAACGAGAGAAGTGGGCCTCTCGCCCTCGAGGCTCTCAACCCTTTGTTTACGCTGGCGGAAGGTTACGCGAACGCAAACAGATTTTGCCTTCGAAGGAATGTCGTCGCGCGACGCTTCAGCGGTTTCCTAGCATTCCTTCTGGGTAACGTTCCCAGTCCTCGAAAACGTCGATACCTCCGAGAACTGGGTTAATAATGAGAGGTTTAAATGCCTTGGTAAAAAAAAAAAAGCAAGTAAAATGTCTTGCATTAGTTTTAGAATCATTTGTTTTGATTTTCGATTTACAAGTATTGCACGAGAAGTAAGGGGTACTAAAAAAGACATTTCCCATTTTAAGCCAATGTTGATTTTACCAAATAGTTTGAGGCAAATACATTTAAGGTAAAGATATTATACACGATAAGTTGTAAAATGTCAAACTTTAACTATCAGATTACAGTAAGGTTTAAAAAATTCATCGTCATCTTTTCGTTGAATACTTTAGGTGCGTAATTACTGTTTTCTTTTTGTTGTTAAATGAGCTTGTACCAATCAATAGATGTACTGATAGTAAATATAAGGATGATATTTGTTCCAATCATCCATTCTCTACACCAGAGCTTCTAAATTTTTCCCCTAATGACTTCGGATATTCCAGCCAAACAATTTAGCAACCCTATATGTATAGAGATGTATAAACAAGTTTTTCAAAAATGTATTTGAAAAAGATTCATTGATGTTGCAAATACACTGCTGGACAATTGCTAAGGACTGATAACACTATCATCCATAGCAACCACAAAATGAAAGGAAGCAAAATGTGGAAAATTAGAATAAGTGTGGGATATTAGTAAGAAGAAGTATGAGTATGCAAATTTTTTTCCACGTCTGTTCATCACGTGATAGCGTTCATAAGAGCTTTAAAGGTTTTGACGCGTGTGGACAGTTGTTGTTTCAAGTCAAAGTTTTACAGGAAAGATTTAATAGACGAACTTCAAATTTTTGGCATGTCTTCCCGACATCACATAGATGATTTTATGCGTGGCCGAATTATTGGAAAGATCGAAGAAGGGCGAAAAATAACAGATGTTGCCAGGGAGTTCGACATCACTCACAGCGTTGTTTCACGACTGTGGAAGTAATTTAAAACTACTGGAATGTGTAGTAGACGGCACGGGGAGGTCGTGTTAGAAGTACGACGCCTGCAGAAGACAGATATATCGTCCTATCAGCAAAAAGGAACAGGCGTACCACAGCTCAGCAGGTGGCAAATCAGTTTCTTGCTGCCTCAGGAAAGCAGATCTCCCGAAAAACTGTTGCCAAACGTTTGAGGGGAGGAGGACTATACGCACGCAGACCTGTTGTGTGTGTCCCATTGACCAGACAGCACCGTACTGCCCGTTTGCAATGGTGTCGTGAGCATCACAATTGGACTGAACAGGACTGGGCATGCGTACTATTCTCAGATGAGAGTAGGTTCAGTCTGTCATCGGATTGTAGACGCCAATTGATCTGGCGCGAGAGTGGTACTGCTTATCGTCCAGAAAATATCCAGGAAAAGGACCGATATCCGACATGCAGTATCATGGTGTGGGCCGGCATCATGATCAATGGCCGCACGCGCCTACATGTGGTTGCGAATGGGACTATGACGGGCCAACGATACATTGATGAAGTTCTACTTCCTCATTTTCGTCTTTTCCGTGGTGCTGTCGGTGATAAATTTGTTTGTATGGACGACAACGCAACATGTCATCGAACACTCGCTGTTCAGGATAGTCTAGACAGCGAGGGTATTCAACGTCTCGTATGGCCAGCGCGTTCTCCAGATCTAAACCCCATTGAAAATGTGTGGGATGCTTTGGGGAGGCAAGTTGCTGGTCGAAACTATCCTCCGACAAACAAGAGCACCCTCATCCGTGCACTCACAGAGGAATGGGATAAATTGCCTCAACAGCTGCTGGATAATGTTGTGCAAAGTATGGTACGACGTGTGGAATGTTGCATCACACTCCACGGTGGACATATCCCGTACTGATACCTTTCTTTAAAGTGCCTGCTGACTTTTAGATGCATTGTTCCATTTCTCCGTACGTAGATCAAGTGAAAATTTTTTTTTCTTTCAGATGTTTCACAGCTTTTGTACTTTCCAGAACAATAAATATTCTTTATTCTAATGTCTGAACAGTGTGGGAACTATATTTTATCCTACTAGGCCGCATGTCTCGCTTAATGTTATGCTACATAGCAATTTGTGATCCGTCCTTAGCAATTGTCCAGCAGTGTATGATTCAATTCCTCACCCAAGTTAAGACCTAATATTGATGTCAGTGAGGTAGCTGATTGGGATGTTTGCTTTTACATGAAGAATCAAATTTTGATGAATATTTGATGCAGCAGTGCTCAAGATCAAATAGGCTTTCATGAATAGGTTAGAACTTTCATGAATCTTTGCAAAGACTACATCTCTTTTGTTCCTTATCTTGTTTAAATTTTTAACTTTTCCATTTGTTCTCATATTAATTTGTCCTGGTTCTTACTTTAAATGTTTGTTCTGTTTTTCATTATTTATCATTGTTTCTGTGTGATACGTGCGCTGTTTTATATCTTTGGATTGATCCTTCCAATAATACCATGTGGCCGCGTTAGCCGAGTGGTATAGGTATCGGATCGTAACTTGCCTTGCCACGAGTTCGAGCCCAGTACCACTAAAGACCAGCCGTGTAGGACAGCGATGCATGTTAAATCTGTCGAGAGCTCAAACGTCCTCCTGTTGTTGTGGTGTGGTAGTTAGGAGAGGGGGTGACAGCTCAGGTGTCGTCCATGTCACTTGACCATGGTTCAAAATGACGTGGTCCGTCGCCAAAAGCCCTCGTGTAGCTGAACAGTGCAACGTTAACATTCAATCAATCAATCCAATAATACCATATGTAACAACAACTACACATTGTATTGAGCTGCAATATCACGAGCTAATGATAGTAGACGATATCAGAGGATGAGAAATACCAATTGAATTATTTGAATCTATTCTTAATAGGAAGATTTTTAAGATGTCCCAATAAAATTACTAATATGTATCAAGTGTCCTATACTGAGAGTGAGTAAGAATTGTATTAACCTCGCGCGAAAGAAAGTTTTACTAAAGTTGCCCTCTTAAGCAACACAAGGGCTATTGGCGACGGACCTTCTATGACTTAAAATGATATTCAACTTTTCAGTAATTCAACTTAAAATTAAAATCCCATTAGCGAAAAACTGAGAACAAACTTCGTAATTTAGAATCCGCGATCAAGTGACAATGACAAAATCTGATTTTTGTCTATGCGTTCTGACGTCCACACCCTGCCACGTCAGGACTGAGGCTTAGTTCGCAAGAGTCCCATTTATTCCAGGCTGTAGGTCTTGAGGATTCAGGAATCAAACATGCAGTTCAGTGGCGTAACGGAGAATATTAGCGCGGGGGTTGCTGTGGTGTACGTTACGCTACTGATGTAGATCGATCTTTGGCATCTGTGTCTACAAAACTCGCATCCATGGCCTCTTTGTTGAGTGAGTGAGTGAGTGAGTATTAACGTCGCACTGTTCAGCTACACGAGGGCTTTTGGCGACGGACCACGTCATTTGGAACCATGTGAGTCAAATGACGTGAGCTGGCAACCCCCTCTCCCAACTACCAACCACACCAACGGGAGGACGTTTCAGCTCTCGACAGATTTAACATGCATCGCTGCCCTACACGGTGGGTCTTTAGTGGTATGATATTAGGTATGGTATTAGTGGCTCGAACTCATGACATACCTGCCATGATCCGATACCTTGGCCACTGGGCTACCGCAGCCCCATGACCTCTTTGTTACCGCGACGACTAATCAGTCTTTGAAAGAGTTCTTGAGTAGTGTTACTCATAATCTCATATATTTGAATGAAATGACAAAAAAATGAATGAATAAATGAAAAGAAACACATGATTGAGAAACAAATGATATCATGAAAAAGGCTGGAACGAAGCGTTTTAATTGGAAGAAAGTTGAAGCGAGAATGATTGAGTTTCATCCTCTAGAATAGCAGTGACATTAGAGTAAATCCTTTCACGATAAAGTAGGACAATGACAAGTGCACTTCGATTACAACTTGGAATGCATGTAGGTCAAAAGCAACACGTTCCCGTCACTTGAACTTCTGGAATGATTTGCATTCGCGCTGAAAGCGAAAAGCACGGAGACGCAAACAAACAAGGATCCATAAGTCACGGTCTTCACAGAACGAAATACAGAAATGATTTTATTAAAGAATCGTGTTCATTACACACTGAAGAGCTTATTTAGTAAACATGTTTTGGCAACAGAGACCTACAAATTTGTTTACGGGAGGATATTCAAAAGACGATTGCCGTGTGAATTATGTCTAGTTTGTTTTATAGCAGTTCTAATAAATTCTGTCATGTAAAATAACTAGAAATATCTGCAAATATGTCATGCTCTGATTTTGTATGTGCTATGATTTTAAAAATAACACCATGAATATTTTTTTTATTGAAGACAGATCAAATAATCTCCACGCACAAATATTGCACAGGCCTTACGACAGAAGTAAAAAAATAAAATAAGATAAAGAAAACAAAAATAACAAAACAAAAATTACGAAACAAATTGAATAACAAAAATATATAAGTTACAAAGACAAACAAGTGCATTACAAAGTTAAACAATTACTCATCAAAATCAAAACAGAGAAGTTATAAAAAAAATTTTAAAAATTACAAAATCAAATCATTAAAGTTACAAAATCATGTAAAAGAAGCTTTACTTATAACAAGCTGAAAAAAATTAGGAGGCCAGTTGATTTTAAGAGCATGCAGTTTAACCTTTTTTTACATGCATTTTCTTCCTTTCTGGATCAGATGTTCAACGCTTTGCTCACCACCAACATTGCAGTTACTAAGTTTGGAAGGGCACAAGCTAAATCTGTTGAGGTACACATTAAAATTAGTACGGAAATGTGTGATTTTGAAATTTGTAAAAAAGTTATTACACAAAGACAATCTTAGTGGACTAGTCAAAAAAAAATTTCTTTGTCAGAAAAGAGTAAGCAGATTACGTGTACTGAGTGTTCCAAGAGAGACAATATTATCTTCACAGTGTTTTTCTTGTAAACCCATTTGTAAGTATTAACTGATATTTCAATCCCCTCGCTTCGTTGGCCAAGAAATGGTCCCTTTCATTTCTAAAAATTTAAAGCGATGAATACTGAGCTTCATAAAAAGTAGAATGCCTTATTTTTCTTAAATTTTCAAAACAGTGTTTATAATACAAGAGAGTTAAATTAAAGTACGACAACTGAATGAATGATGAATGAATTGATGCGAATTTTTACTTTCAAAATCACAGGCCGTAAAAATTCTAGAAATGCGCCGCGCCCCTTTCGAGGAAAAGCAAAATATTCCTATTTTGAGAAATACAATTTGAATTTCTCTTTTATCCCTACATTTTTACTTTATCCTTTTCAATACACAAGCATTCATACAATTCTTGGTTTATAAATGAGAACGCACATTTTTGAGTTGTTGCAAGAACAAGTATGCTTTTACTCTCAGTTATGAAGTACTGATAAGAGTTAGATATTTTTTCTCTCTAGAAAGAATATTTTGTGGCAACTTCAGAGAAATGAAAAGAAATGTGATTACAATTCATTTCTAAAATGAATTGAACTGAACGGTATTTGACGACCGTTCACACAAGCTTTTC
Source organism: Trichonephila clavipes (assembly GCA_019973935.1). Classification (NCBI taxonomy): domain Eukaryota; kingdom Metazoa; phylum Arthropoda; class Arachnida; order Araneae; family Nephilidae; genus Trichonephila; species Trichonephila clavipes. The sequence goes on from BMAU01018915.1 coordinate 1,861,226, forward strand.
ACTTGTGATTATAAGATCCCATGCAGGTACAATTTTAACATTGGAAATCATACTAAAAAGCATCTATCTGTAGCTAACATTAAACTAAAAGCCAATTCCAGCCATGAACTTTTTTTATCATACTTAAACCGATTTGTTATAGTGTTGGGATTATACACATTTCATTTGTTCATGTGTACCACCAACCTTACAAAAACTGAACATAAACGGTAAAAAGCAATTAAGATGACAGAACACCTCTAAAACTCAATTTTTGGTCAAAATATCGATTTTTCGTTCTTGGTCTTATATTAAAGTTCAATCCTTTATCTTTGTAAATCTATTTAAATTTTGTTTCTATCTTAATTAGAAGCCGAGTTACAGTTTTTTCAATATTACTTAATCATAAATTTCTCGGACCCGAAATAGTTTCTACTAACCGGAAGTGTCCGAGTTGTTTGTTTACGTTTCTCTTTCATAGTATATGACATGAAATATTATATAATTAATATACAAATATTTAGTCAGAAATTAAAATATAACATTTAAGAATAAATATAAATGTATTTGGAAATACATTTTTCCTTTTTTATGTAAAACCTGGCAGCAAGTTTGTTGTTTTGACTTTGTTTACATATGCGTTTGATTTTCATGAAAGAATGACAGCGTGTTTATTTGATTGTTTTATTTTAACTTAAAAATAGTTAAAAGTATTGCTGAAAAGCGCAAGCGGCAATTTTATGGTAATAAATTCGCAAACACTTTCGAAAAATAATAGCACTTCAGCAGTTCCTGAATGTACTGTCAGCTGTTGGGAAATGAGAGTTTGTCAACTGCAGAAGAAATAATTGCCTGTCCTGTGTTTGGTAACAGAATCGTTGACCTTGAACTTATTGTGGAAGCTTTTGCTCAACTTTGCTGCCCAAAATATTTTGCTGAAAAAGTAGAACTATTCGAGGATTCCAGATATGGATTGTGCTCCCATTTTACACTAAAATGTAAGTGTTGTGACTTTTTTTTTTTTGCATTTGCTTCATCAAAAAAGTTGTAGTGCACCTGTCATAAATACCAGGCTAGTATATGATATGCGGCAGATAGGCAAAGGTTTTGCTGGGGCATTTAAATTATGCTCAACATTAAATTTGCCTCGACTAACCAAAACTGCTTACAAAAGTCAGGATGCAAAGCTTTTAAAAGTGGTTCAGGAAGTAGCTGAGGAATCCATGATAAAAGCTGCTACTGAAATTGTGGAGAAAAAACAAACTCTCTCATCCGATATTGTAAAATGTGGCATATCGGTGGATGGCACATGACACCGAAGAGGCTATACATCTATGAATGGCTGTGTTGCTGCAATATCAGTTGATACTGGTAAGGTGAGACATAGAAGTTATATGTCGTCCTACTGTCCAACATGTAAGAGACTTCAGACTATGCCAAGAAACTTTGAACATGAGTCGTCAAAAGCCGACCACATATGTCAGTGTAATTTCACAGGCTCTTCATCAAAAATGGAAATTGTGGGGGCTTCCCGAATATTTCTTCGATCTGAAAAAAACCGCAGACTGCATTACACTCAATATTATGGGGATGGCGACTCAAAAGCTTTCATGAGTATAAAGACACTTATGGATTAAACAGTGTGACCAAGTTTGAGTGCATTGGCCATGTACAAAAGAAAAGTGAAAACTAAAACTAAAGGACTGTCTGGTAAAGGCAAATTAACTGTAATTTTATTGACATACTTCAAAACTATTACGGAATTTCTGTTCACAGCAATGAAATGCCATGCAGCAAAATGCAATTGCTGCGTTATATCACTGTGCATCAAGTAATAAGAAACCGATGCATGGTCAATGCCCAATAGGAAAGAAAGCTGGTGTTATTTTCAGCGGGATGGCAAATGGAACACAATGTTCCACAAAAATATGCTGGTATATCAAATGATGTTTTAAATAAAATTAAACCAGTATATTTAGAACTATGCGACAAACAGATATTAAGTAAGTGCTTGCATGGACGCACGCAAAATGCCAACGAGTGTTTTAATGGAATAGTTCGACAAAAAGTACCGAAGGAAGTTTTTGTTTCGCTCAAAACAATTAAATTTGGGTCGTATAATGCTATTATACACTTCAATAAAGGATTAAATGGGTGTCTAAAAGTTTTTAATAAAATGAATATAGAAAACCCTGGGGTGTTTACTTACGGGGATATAAACATTTAGATAAATGCAGAATCCGTGAATCAATTCATAATGCAGACCCCAAAACAAAGAAAAACAGGAAAATTATAACAGCACTTAAAAAGAAAAAAATTATTAGTGTTTTAGAAGTCAAAGATGGGGAGAATTATAAATCTGGTGCATTTTAATAAGAAAAGTGTTTTTCTTGTAATCAGAATAGTATAATGTTATTTTTGTCGTTTTCTCAAAATGAGTTTTTTACATTTTCTTACCGCAAAACACAATATCTCAAAAAGTTATGCTTGAATGAAATAAAAATTTTATATGTATGTTTTTTAAATACTTATATAGGGAATAGACCATTCTTAAGATTTTGTGTTGAGTAGAAATTTTTTTATATAGCAATAAAGTAAAAATTACAATAGCTTTTAAGAAAATTTCAACGTATAGAAGTTCGAAATGTAATGGTCATATTACCAAAATAAGAGTCTATTCCCTAGATAAGGTTGTATGCTATATTATTCAATTTACAAAATGTCAATATATTTATTTTATTTTCAGTTATCATGTTTTGCGTAAAGTCTTATTTTTGCTTATTTTTTTTATAAAATACCCCTTTGACTCTAAAAATGTACACTAACAAAACTTTTCTTGGGTATTTTTCTAATTTTAGAGACCCATAAGGTCATACAATATGCATTTACAGGCAAAATTCAGGTTAATTCAAAAAATTTTCTTCGAAGGTGTTCTGTTCAGGAAGGGGAAGAATAATAGAAACTTATTCAAAATTGTACGGATGTTGATTGATTGCTTATTAATGTCTCATTTTGAAGTAAGATGAAGGCTACTAACAACAGACAGTAGCGTAACGTACCTCCCCGAAACCCCCGCATTGCGGAGGGAGAAACAGGATTCTAGGGGACCCAAAGCCTGACTGAAGCCAAGTAGGTATTAAACCAATTTATACAATATTAAAGACAAAATCTGACTTTGCAGGGAGGGCCCTAATGTTCTCCGTTACGCCACTGTCGACAGACCTCGTATAATTTTGAGCCACACTTAAGTGACATGTACGATACTTGAGTCGTCACTCCTCCATGTGAGGGCTTTGAGCATCGACAGATTTACACTTGCATTGGCCCTTCTATTTGCCGAATCTTTAGTGAACCAGAACTTGAACTCACAAGATTCGACATAAACAACGCCAACTACAAAACTCGACTACCGCGACTTCATGGAAGATGTTGGATTGGATCTTAAGAACATATTTGATCGAAGTTAAATCAATAAGGGTTTCAAAATTTTGTTTTATTAAATTAATTAAAAGAACTCTAGAAATGCATTTTTCTCTGGAATCTTCTAAGTCCCAGATGGCAAACAAGGATTCTGTAAAAGCATGGTTGGAGGCTTGGCTTGTAGCGCACTGTTGGTTAGAAAAGAGGGCACTTGTGTGGAGAGAGAACTGGTTTCTCTCCATTGATGGGGAAGGACGGTGTAGAATGGAAAACGCGGTCTCGCAGGCAGGATATCGAAGGAGATGTCTGTAATTTTTCCTAAGATTCTATGATGTGTATAATTGTATATAGAGTAGTGTGTTTCATCATCAGCATTGGCATGACAGCCGTTTGTGGGCCTGAGCCTTCCTTAGAAATTTTTTCCATTCTGCCCTTCTCCCAGCAATTGATCTCCAATTCTTCCCCTTTAGAATGGCAAGGTCCTCCTTCACACAATCTTTCCCTCTCCTTTTTTTGTGTCTTTTATTAGAGGGAGTTGCATTAAAAATTTTCATTGCTGTTCGTTCTGAGCTCATTCTTACAATATGCCATGCCCATCTCATTCTACATAGTTTTATGGATTTAATAATATGATCACTATTAAAAATCTAATATATTCCAAAATTATATATTTTTCTCCAACGGTTAATATCGAGAACAGCACCAAATATAGTTCGAAGAACCTTCCATTAAAAGTCGTCAAGGTCCATGTCTCTGAGGCATAAGTCAAAACCAATAGCGCACACAGGAATTTTTCAAGGGGGAGGGTCCGGGTTCGAAAGTTCACCATTTTTGTATCATACTTTTTTTGATTTTGTCGATTTTCGGGAACAAAACACAGTAAAAAACTAATTAATTTTTGAATAAATAATTAGCATTAATTAATAAAACTAATCATTAATAACAAGTAATTAATTAAATTTTACGTACTATATACTTAGAATTATAATCAATCGGAAAAAATCAAGGGCTTTGGGGGGGGTCCAGAACCCCAGGACCCCCCTTGTGTGCGCCACTGGTCAAAGCTTATTTAATTAGTACCTTATATAAAAGGATTTTTGTCTTTCTTTTTATTAAGTGAGACTTTAGTAATGATCTTAAACCAAAGAAACAGCGATTATCTGCTGTAATTCTCTTTCTGATTTCTGGATTCATGTCATTTTGGTAATTTACTTCTGATCCAAGATAGACAAAAATTTTTACAGATTCAAATTTAAAGGATTCTATTTCAAATCAATTAGGGATGGTTTCCAACCTACCACACACACAATACATATATTTTGTCTCCTCCATATTCATTCTTGTTTCATTTTTTTTCTAGCCAGATCTCTCCACAGTTCCAGAAAACTCTCGCCCAATGCAGCTCTAGATCTTGCGATATAATGTCCACATCATCGTCCAGAATATATATTGATTTACTAAATATATAGATCTGTAGTATTTATTCCAGCATCCCTGATCCCCCTCTCTAGAGCTATGTTAAACAAAAAACATGCCAATGCATCTCACTGTCTAACTCCATTACAAATTTCAAATGATATTGACAACTCCTCTTGAATTCGAACCATTGAGAAGGTCTGAGTGTGAGAGAGTTGTATGTTTAAGAATTAATAATAAACAGTAAATCCGGCAAATGACAGCCATATTTTAAACCAACTACATGACGACTTCACAATTCCTCGAGAAGAAACAAAGTAGATAAAGGAATAAATTTATATTACAAATGCCACACACAAATTAGCACTTATACCATCAGTACACGAGCTTCACCAATTTTTCTCAACAATACAATCTAAACCCCTTAGTGTAATGCACACGTCTAAACGTTTAGCTGTCGTAGGTTGACGAGCCTCACAAAGACTACAATCTGGGAATTCGGCAATGCCGATAAGTAAAGAGATGAGATCCCAGACAGTCTAAAGAGTGCATCACTAACTTTTTTTACAGCATCAGGAACAAAAGTGGCACTCACGTAAGGGATCACCCCCCCCCACACACACACACAATTCTTGTCTTCAGATTTAAAGTTGTGTTTGAAAGTTATTTTAGTCAAAAGCTTTAAAGAATGAAATGATAATAGAATATTACGTACAAAGAGGTTCATATAGTAAGAAGTTTTTGACAACCAGATTTTCATTATGCTATGCAATTAACAATTAGCCATAACTCAGAATGATGAAGTACTTGCCTAAGTGACAGGAACAATACTTGAGCCAATATCTCAATGAAAGAAACGCATGCTCTATATATAACAGTAGTCCTCGACCTTTTCTATCGTTGTTTAGATTGTTTTGATTTAATAATTTTAATTTAATTATATTTAAATAGGCTTTCAGAACAAAATACAGTTACACCAAAATATGAATATAAAGTGATTTTTAACTTGAAATATAGAATGATTTTCATAAAAAGTCGCACAAACCTGAAAGAAATACACCACAGTTTATAAATCGGAAATAATTTAATGTTCCTAGTGTGGCCCAGTACTTTTTAATCAACGGAAGTGTACCGGTCTACGGTCCGGGAATTGGGGACCACTGCTCTATGGGACAAATGCACCAACTTGTATATATTTAATAGGTCCAGTCCTGATCATTTTCATATGATAATCTCATTTCATATGATTATATTGAATCTTGTGACCAAAAAGCTATCTAGCTACAATAAAAGTGACTTTATCAAATGCAGTATGACTTCGCATTCTCTTCATAGTCTTTTTTTCCCTTATGCATTCTTCTCTACTTATTTTTTTGTCTACGATATTTGCTCAATATTAACTTGTAACCGTTTTCAATAGTCCACTCGAGTTGCTCTGAAGTGATGTATAATTCAAAAATCTCAGTGTTACCTAACTTCTTCATTACAACTTCGAGGAATTTTAGCCCTATTATTCCGTAGGACTATCTTGGGAGACTTACTTGAAGGACGGAGAACACAAAACCCCTTCCCCAGGATTTGATTTAAAATTCATTCGATTTCTACAGTCATTATAATTTCACATTCCATATTTTTGACTAGTGACATATTTCTGACTTTCCATTATGTTTTGATTTCAGGATCAATTAGCAAGATTAATAATGACGAATTTTATATGTATGCAAGCCTTCTTTGTTTCAAAAAGCCTTCATTCACTTAAATTGTCTCTCTCAATTGTGTAACGTACATCCCTGCATCCCTCGCACCGCGGGGAGGGCAAGATTCTAGGGGCCCAAAGCCTGACTGCCGCCCCTTTGTAAAATTCAACTTGGTGGCCCAAAATCTGACTTTGCAAGAGGGCCCAAGTGTTCTCCGTTACGCCACTAGCCTCTGTCGTACCTATCAACTAATACACCGTTGTTTCACCAACCGGACAGTGGCAGTCTCAAGACAGAATCTCTGTATGTTCACCTGTGTGTGTCAATAATACCTTTGATACGATATTTTTCATCAACAGACCAAGTTTGTTCTCTGTATAGCATGAGTTACAAAATCAGGTAAAAATACTACCCAAGTATTTTTACCTGATAATGTTTACACCCCCATTCACGTATTTTATCTCGACATCGCAAGTGATTCAGCAAATAAAAGTGGGGTACATCGTCTTGAGCCCATTCACTGATAAGGAATATTTGCGGAGAGAGCTTGTCGAGGAATGTTGAATAAAGATAAGGACAAGCATTTTTTCCTCTGATATCTCGCCTTTACTGAATGAAGTCTCTGGAAGTGTCTAATCTTGGAAAGACCTTCTCGAAGAAGTCACTCTTCCAAGTACCAAGCCGTAAAGAGTACACAAGTAGGTTTAAAAGGACTCCTCGTGACCAACAGAGATTATGGCGTGTTTCGAATACAAGAGAATGTCGTCATTTAACGACTTCTGGGAGTAATGTAGGGTTTTTTTCTTGATGTTGTTGTTTTTGGAAGTCTATGAAAATATTTCGCATTTTTTTTATTCATGATAGCAAGACAGTTTAATATTTGCACATTATTATCTGAAAAATAGCGTCATGTAAATATTATGTATGTATACAATGTAGATATACTGTAAATGTAATCGGAAGATTTGTTTCTGATTAACAGCGAAGTGTTTGTTTAGTTTTTTAATCTTTTTTGGGAATATTTTTCATTATAAACATATTACATTTTACTTTTGCATTATGCAAAACTTAAAGAAAGTAATTGAAACATCAATTAAAGTCATTGGATCCATTGGATTATGCTTAGAAAGAAAAAACTAATAAAATCTTTCTCTTTCTCTTGTTTTTTTTTTTCTTGGCCTACAATTTTTTTTTGGCCTACAATGATGCGGTTTTTTTCCGTCCATTTTCAACAAATATGTTTTTATGACGTTTTTTTTCTGCACAAAGGCTAAATTCATAGCATATCCCATCTAAAACGTGTGGGAATTTGTTTTTAAAACAATGAGGATTTGTTACCGCTTTGAAGAGAACAAAATACACATTTTGTACGATATTATCAAAAAGTGATTTTTTTTCTGAATGATGATGCATTTTGTAGCAGTATAGAAATATTAAAACTATTCGATTTAAATGATAGATTTAAAAAGTAACGCTCAAATAAACCATCACACTGCTTGAGATTTGGTGTGGGTGTCATAACACAGAACATGAAACACATTTTAAAATCGAGAAATCGACTGATATCTCATAACTTTACATAAAACTATAGAAGATATTCCCATGTGTTTTAAAAATGTATTTTTTCTCATTAGATAGGAAAAGAAATATTTCTTAACTTTTTTACTATCGAAATTCAAGAGCAGGAGAAATTTAGAGTTCTTACCAAGACCAATGTTATCGCAACTGCTATTTTAATTCTTGGGCGAAGTTGTATTAAAAACATGCCCATAAAGCTAAGAATTTGACAGTTGACTGTTTCGAAAGAATAACTATATTAGTGAAATTCATTTGGCAACAACACGTGCGAAAGAGGGAGCCATTCATTTTCAATACAATTTAATTTACAATCTCTTTCGCAACTTTTTTCCGTTTAGTGACGCCTCCATCCAAATTTTTAAATAAAAACATTCAGACAGAGGTGATTTCTAAAAGGATATTTAAATATAAAAGCTTAAGTTATCCTATTCATCCTTTTTGTTTTTGAAATGTTTTAAACATTATTTGAATTTTAAGGACAAGAAATTTTTTTTATGTTTTTGCTTTTTATATTTGAAATCGCTTTTTTCCCTTTTTCTTGTTATATTTTATTCAAATTTATCCTAAATATTCTTTTAAATTTATTTTTTCCAAATTTATTTTTTTCTTTCTGGCTTTTTTATCATACAATCTGTATAAATGTAATTAATTTTTTTAAATCTTTTTTTTAAATACAGTCGAACCTCTATATAACGAAGTCGCTAAATCCCGAAAAGAAGTTTGTTTTATGGAAAATTCGTTATATAGAGGTTCATTTTTCAATTTTCTTTATAAACAAAACAAAACATATTTTAAACTCATAAACACTATGTATTAAAATAAAGTAATTATTCACACCTTTTTGTAAATAAATATATTCATTTTATGCATCTTACTTATCAAAAAAAAAAGAAAGAAAGAAAAACTGCAAGGCTAAGTCTCTTAACGCCTTTATCCACTTCCTGAAGACTAGAATTTTTTTTCTTTGATACTCAAGCACTTATGTTTTGACGTTTTCGAGCCACAAGAAACGAAGCTGCCGGTACGACTGATCAATGAACACTACTTAAGGACATGGGGACATGAGACAAGTCCACTGAGGGATATCGAAGATGTTTCTAGTGAACTGGACAATGAGGGTTACAGGTTGCACTTCTTGAATGAAATGGCCAGAATTCTACTGCTTTCGGCGAGTTAGGCACCTAATAAAACCAGTTCAAGATTTATGACCACCATAAAATGCGTTAAAAGAGAGAATAACTTGAAATGTCCAGAAATACTTCAAAAATAGAGAGAGAAAAAATTGAATTGTAAGAGAAAAATTTCTCTTGTTATATAGAAAATGCACTTCGCTATAGAGGTTATTTTACGAAGAAAATCGTGAAATGTTCTTGGTTTCAGGAAAAAGTTCGTTACATAGAAAAATTTGCAATTTAAAATTCGCGTTCGTAATGTGGAGGTTCGACTGTATATATATATATAATGTATTTATTCTTCAAAAAAAATTTTACTTTCATTTTATTAATAACTAGCTGGTATACCCGGTCTTCGCACGGGTGAATTGAAAATTTAAGCAATACAGACTGAAGGATAAAGAAGTTTTTAATGAGTTAATTTTACGTGAATTGTAAATTAAACAAAAAGAAAAAAAAAGCTTTTTGCATATCTCAGCTGAACAAAAAACCGTGTTTGCTAAATTTTAAGTCTGTAGATATAATATCTGATAAAAAAAGATTTTTTTTTAACTTATAACGCTCCGTAACTCTCTTATGGATCGATTTTTGAAAACATCTTCCTTCTGCTCAGCAAAATTAACACATTGTTTCAAATTTTGTGTAATAAACGCATTAAAATAATGTAAATAATTTGTATCTGGATGTGTATTACGTTAATATTACTTTCTGATGCATTTATTTTATGTTAAATAGCTGTTACCCCCGCGACTTCATCCACGTGGAATTTAACAAAAAAGTGTTTATTCAATTCGCAGAGTTTACGAAAACTTAATAATTATATATTCCTCGTAAAGAAATACCTATGCTATAAGTATAATGTCATTCTTCTACTTTGTGAATCAATGTTTCATTTTTTTGTTTTACTTTTTTTCTTTTTTTTTTTTGTTGAGCAAAGTGTGAGAGGGACGCATGACCTTTGATACTGTCGATGGGGTGAGGACTGTAAAATCATTGCAGTGTTTGGCAATGAAATAAACAATAGAGGTATGAAATTGCCTTACCTCTATTTAAATGTGGAACTTTGTGAGAAGTCAAATGACGTAAAACCCAAAAACTTCCTAATTTAAGTTTAAATGATGTCTATGTTATGGAAAAATTGATGTTGCTCAGTGTTCTTGAGAGAGAATGAAATCATTGGAATGATTACAAGCGAATGCAAAAGTTCAAAACAGGTCTAAGTAGCTGTAGGGTGAAGCGAATCTGCAAGCAGGGGGAGAGGGTCGCGTGACCTTTGACACTGTCGATGGGGTGAGGACTGGGTAGGGTGAAACGAACACAAACGAAGCCGCAAGCAAGGGATAAGAAAGATGCATGACCTTTGACAGTGTCAATGGTGTGAAGACTGTTTAAATCATTAGTATCAGACATGAAAGGGAAAAATCGCTAATGTCAGTAATCTTATTAAACAAAAAAGTTTGATATAACTGCTAGAAACGTTGAGACAGAAGGCTCGCGAAATAAAACAATCCCTATTGACTAAAAATAATCCTTAATGAATTAAAATAATCCCTATTGAAATAAATAATCCCTATTTGAAACGGATATTGTTCCCCATTTCATTCGTTTTAATTTTATTTTCGCGGAACCCTAATTTTTTTTCTATAATTAAAGTAGCCTAAGTTATTCCTTATAACAATAGTTATCTGCCAGTTAAATTTTCGTCAAAATTGGTCCAGCTGTTTCAGAGATTAACCGGAACAAACAGACTGACAGATAGACAGACAGACAGACAAAAATTTTAAAAATTGATATTTTCATATAAGTACCGTGTATACTTTTAAATGCATTTAGTAAAAAGCTGTGAATTTCATTTTACAAACAGACACTTCATTTTTATTTATATGTATTGATCATACTATTGTTTCTATTTTTAATTAAATTTAATATAATCTATTCTCTCATTTTTTGCTCTTTCTATTTTGATTTATTAATATAGCTGTTTATATCTTTAATATTATTGTTTCGCTACTTTTCTTTTTTATTTCGTTTTTAATTCCCATTCATTATTATTTTTAAATTCTTCTTATTATTTTTAGTGGCATCATTGTAAACTGCTTAATTTCCGTACGCGTAGGATTGATGGAGTTCTTTTGAAATTTCTCTTTCGTCAATGCAATAGCAATCGGATGGAGAATTAAAACCTGTCAGAAATGCGATTTCCTTTTCTACATTTTGTTCATAGACGCATCAAAAGTTTTCACCGTCGTAGTTCCATGAACCTTTCACTCAAATTTCCTTCCTTTGCTTAAAATCTCCTTCCAGAAAGAAAGCTTTGCCATATCCGCCCCGTAATCCTCTAAAGACCAACAACCTTGGTGTTAGGCCATTGCAACAGTAGTTTTCGCGAAGGCCTTTCGGAGCGAGTAGAAACAATTTATTAGTCGCGCTTGCGTAAGCGCAAATACTTCAATTCCATCACCCCGAAGCGAACGTTATATAACAGTCGTAAATCACGCTTTCGACAACCCTGCAATGGAAAAATGGTAAGAAAGATTCCAATGGCAAGGACTCTATAGTTACTAGTACTTACTTGGAGTTGAGTAAACACACAAGCAAATTCAGCATTAAAAATTTGTTTGAAGATAAAATCTCAGTTGAGTTAATGTTGTAAATAAACTCGTGTTGTAAATAATTGTTCATTTTGATGAATAGAATGAATTACATTTACTAGATGTCCCGAAACTCTACACAGCCAGATTCTTCTTTGGGTGTATATAAAAATATCCAAAGAACTGTATCTGTACGAATCATAGTTCACGAGGTTTATTAGCAGCGACTCGGGAAGGTCTAAGCCCGTTTCCCTTTCGCAACCAACCAAACTATCAGGGGCGTAATGTGCACCCTTACGACTCCCTAGGATTCTATGGGGAGGGGGGCACAGCTTGACTGACGCCTTTCTAAGATTCGGCTTGGGGCCCAAAACCAGACTTTGCACCGTAATATTCTTCGTTTCGCCACTGCAAACTATCTTAACCCTCCACGTACTGTACAACTAATTAACATCATGACACATTGTGTTGAAAGTTTTTTGTTTAATTAACACACTAATCTTATTAATGTTAATTTTATTGTTATTAAACTTCGTGGTTTTAACCCATTTTATTAAGAAATTGTGAGGAATTTGTTTTGTTTTGTTTCTTGCAATGTATTTTATCCGGCACAAGGATTGGCTATAACCGCTACAAATACGTGTCTCGTACTTTTAAAAACCAACATTGATGACAGTAATAGCATAGTGGTAATGGTCACAAACTCGTGGCTGAAGAGTCGCGGGTTCGAGTCCTGGTGCCACTGAAAACCAGCCGTGTAGAGGAGACCGATGTACGTCAAATCTGTCAAGACTCAATGTCCTCCAATTGGTGCGGTGAAGTTGTTAAGTGACGGGGTGTCTGCTCAGGTGTCGACACCGTCTCTTGACCTAAATTCAAAATAATTGGTCCGTTGCCAATAGCACTCGTGTTGCTTTCAAATGCGACTTTAATATAGTTAGCAAGATTAGACAACCAGGTCGACATTTGAGATGGCACCCCACATTTTTCATCCTCACTGCGAAAGCTTTCATGAGCATCAAGGCTTCGAGACGTGCACAACAGTGATACCAGCTCAAGTGTCGTCCTATTCAGTGGCGTAACATGTGCTCCCGCAATCCCTGTATTGCGGGGGCCCAAGGTTCAAAGGTGCCCAAAGCCTAGGTTATGTTATGGTCTTGCAATCCTTGGGACACAAAACCTTACTTTCTGGGGGGAGGCCTTATTATTCTCCCTCACGCCACTGCTCGTATCATCTAAGAATTTTCTGAAATTACGAAGTCTGTAAGAATGCGCTTTTCGAATGCTGAGTATAAACTCTTGAATGGGAATTTCAAAATCCCAACACAGAAATATGTCAAAATTCGAAGGGAGAAAGTTCTAGTTTTCGTGTGCTATCTCAGCTGTCATCCGCATCGCCACGCTGCGTCGTTCAATCGAATCGAAGTAAACGTTCTTGCGACGTAAACAGAATCATTTGAGGAATGAATCTATTTTAAATCTCGCCGTGATAAAAGATAAACAAATTAAAAGAATTCTTCTGAACCGGAGAGGTTTTCCGAGGCAGAAAAAAGGATCGCGTGCCGTGGGGCAGTGGAGCGTGTTGGGTCTTTTGGAAGATAAAGACTGCGTAGCGGTACCGAACCCAAAGGTTAAAATCCGATGTAGGGCACTGTGGGTGATTTGCATGGGGAAAAGTGTCCGTGAATGTGGGTTCACTCACCTCGCCTTGTTTGTAAACGAGAGAAGCAGGAAAACAACCACCTGCAGGAAAAAAAGCGAAACGGGGTCAGGATACACATTCCTTCGCGCTTCGCTTCCCCGTGCCTAGAAGAGAGGTTTATTTCGGTTGCTCAAAACACATCCAGGTTTGTTTTGATTCGATTCGCTCCACGATGTTTGGAAACAAACGCTTCCAGACGGTTCAGAGGGATGTAATGCGAGACGAAAATCCAGGAAAACTCCTACCGCAACTCAGCTGATGACGGTGTTGTTGAGATTGCTCACAGTGTTTCTTGTTCCAGACATTTCAACCAAAAACATATGATTATTTTGAGTTTTTTTCCCCTTATTTTCAGCAATAGCATGTTGAAAATAATTTTAGGCCATATAACACACTGTGACGTTTGAGAAAATTAATGGTAGTGTGAGTGGGTGAATATTAACGTTGCACTGTTCAGCAACACGACGACTTTTGGCGACGGACCTCGTCGTTTTGAACCATGGTCAAGTGACGACAACGACACATGAGCTGGCACCCCCTCTCCTAAGTACCACACCACACTCACGAGAGGACGTTTGAGCTCTCGACAGATTTAACGTGCATCGCTGCCCTACACGGTGGATCTTTAGTGGTACTGGGCTCAAACTCGTGACACGCCAGCCATAATCCTATACCTTGACTACTAAAAAAGAAATCATATCCTTAGAAATTAGACCATTCTAGGTGGGAATTGAGCCCACGACCTTTGAATTGGAAGTTCAACTCGCTATTCATTACACTACAGGGATACAATGGTAGCGCGAGAGTTAGGACATTAAATATTTGGTTTATTTTGCCACAGTTATTTATTGCAGTCAGTGGCGCACACAAGGGGGGGGTCCTGGGGGTCCGGATTCTCCCCAAAGGCCTTGATATGTTTTCCAATTAATTATAATTTTAAGTATATAGTACATAAAATTTAATTATGTATTTGTTATTAATTAATGCTAATTATTTATTCAATAATTTTTTTTGCTGTGTTTTGTTCCCGAAAATTGACAAAATCAAAAGAAGCATGATACAAGAATGGTGAACTTTCGACCCCGGACCCCCCACCTCGGGAAAAATTCCTGTGTGCACTACTGATTGCAGTATATACAATTACATTGAAGTTATTCATGATATTGAGTATTTGATTCGTGTTCAGAATATACTATTTGTGAGGGAGGAGGCACTTCGATGTTTTCTACGGAATCCCTCTCCACTCCATGGCTGTTTCTTTCTGACACCTTCAATTACATTCGAAGTTTCTGACTCACAGTTAGGGGCGTAACGTACACTCCCACAACCCCCGTATTTGGGGGAAGGGCAGGATTCTAAGGAGTCCAAAGTCTGACTGATGTTAAGTACGTGCCCTTTGTAAGATGCGGCTTGGAGCACAAAACCTGACTTTGCGGGGGGCTAATATTTTCCGTTACGCCACTGCTCGCAGGTGTCCAGTTGTCGGGTTTTTTCACGGTCATAGGTTGTCGGGGTGATTTCAAATGACAAGACCCCGCAATATTCGAGGTGCATGTGTGCATAAGAGCGGTGTTATCCATCCACAAAGAGAAGCCGCTTTTTCGGCAGTACGACACAAAAACGTCGCAGCACTTATGGAACAAGACAGTGTCACATGATCTTACTTTCTATTACTGGCATAGTTTGTCCTGAGTGGGCCTTGTATCTAAATTCTTTACAAGCCCTTCTTTGGCACCCCTTTAAAATTTACGATTTTTTGCGTACGCGTTTAGGGGCCCTCTGTTCAGTGGCGTAATGTACACTTCCGCATCCAGGAGAAGGCTTCTAGGAAGTTCAAAGTGCTCCCTGAAGAAAAATATGCAATCATTGTAAGGTCCAGATTGGGGCCCAAAACCTGACTTTGCAGGAGGATCCTAATATTCTCCGTTGTCCGTCCAATGTCATTGATACGATTCATACGGCGGTAGTTACACTCCTGCTTTTCATTAGCGTAGATACCACCGTATCAATAATACGGGGCCCCCAAGCTGCAGGAGCCCCATTATGTGTAACATTCTGAAACTTTCAAAAATAAGTCTCTTTTATTTCTTTTTCCAAAAAAGGGCCCCCAAGGAATTTTCATACAGGGGCAACACAGGATTAGCTACGCCAGTGTGATTATTATAATCTATTATTAAAATACAATGTGCCTTCTTTCATCATAGGGATTGTTTAATGGACTCAATTCATAACGGTCACATGATAAATACAATCACTCGTTCTCCAACGAACTCAAAAAGGACTTTAGATTTGTACTTGTTACAAATTAGATTTAGACTTGTACTTGTTGTAAAATTTAGATTAAATTCAAATTTGATATTGTAGAAAGAAATTCCAAGTTTTTTTAAGATTCTCCAAAAAGTTTTTCAATGTCAAAGAAAAATTCTTACGTGTACTTTTAAATAAAGTGTATTTCGTTAACCTATATACGTTATTATTGTCGACAATATTAATGTAATTTATTAACAATAGTAATGTCCTTTTTAAAAGAAAGTTTCTGTAAACAATAAAAATTGGCAACAGTATGGCATATGAATTTATTATCTTGAAACATGTAATTGTAGTTATCATGTGACTATGACGTCACATAAATTTAACCCATTATCATCGCACCAATAAGTGGGCTACTGCCGATGGACCTCGTAATTTTGAGTCACGGTCAAGTGACAAAACTCCATTTGAATTGATATTCCTTTCTCCATTACCCATAAGGTGCTCCATTGCCATACTTGGATATACTCAGAAATCGTTTCTTTTTGGTAAGGAACATTTTAAGTACGCTAATGCTCCGGTTCTAATAAATTTTCCATTAAGTCTCCCGTCACCCAACCATTTTGAAGTCATGAACGTATTGTTAATTCCATGGAAATTGTATTTTCTTCCTCACATCTGCATCGATTTTAATGCAATAAAGTGTATCGAGAAGAGAAAAAAAATAATGAATGTGTTTTCATAAAATTATATTTGCACAGTTGTTCCAGAAAATATTTTTGTGCCTCTTTTGAGGACTCATGTGAATTTTCAGAATTCTGAAAAAATTTTTAAGTTCTACGGAACAAAAGACTCACTCAAGGAAGATTAAAATGATTGTATATTTTGAATTACCTCAAGTACAGAGAAGAATATTCGAGGGAGCATTCCCCACACAACACGTGGCCGCGGTAGCCTAGTGGTCAAGGTATCGGATCGTGGCTGGCTTGTCACGAGTCGAGCCCAGTACTACTAAAGACCCGCCGTGTAAGGGAGCGATGTACGTTAAATCTCTCGAGACCTCAAACGTACTCCCGTTGATGTGGTGTGGTAGTTAGGAGAGTGGGTCTAGCTCAGGTGTCGTCCTCGTCAAATGACCATGGTTCAAAATTATGAGGCTCGTCACCAAAAGCCCTCGTGTAGCTTAACAGTGCGACGTTAATATTCACTCACTCACTCAGCCAGTCCCCACACTACACCACTTACTAATAAGAAATCAGCTATAATAAACAAAAAAAATACATTAAATAACCACTATCTGAGTTGAAAGTTATTAATTTCAAATATAAAAGATTCATATACGGTACATTTGTGCATGCCTTAACTATCATAATTATTTTTTAAAGAAGCATTGGTTTTCATGTTTACGTTCATAACATAAGGGCAACAATCTGTAACTATGATAGGAACCACCTTATTTAACACAAGAGTGGCGGAGAAGTTTGCATGGGCTTCCTAATAAGATATTCATGGAAAATTTGCATATAATTTGAACCCACCATGTAGAGGGCTGAAGCACAATGAATCTATCGAAGCCCATTCTCACCTTGGAACTGCATGGAAGTTTGGAAAATGGGATGCTCAGGTGTGGTCTCCTCGTCACTTCATCATGGTCCAAAATTGCTGAGTCTATCGCCAATAGCCTTCGAGTTGCTTCAGTTGATTTATTGTTTAATAACGTCGCACTTCGAAGCAAGACGAGGGCTATTGGCAAATGACCTCTAATTTTAAACCACGGTCAAGTCACGAGGGCGACACTTGAGCTGGTACCGCACTCTCCAAACTTGTACACTACGCCAATGTGAAGATTCTGAGCTTGGGCACATTTAACGTGTATGAGCCTCTCTGAAGAGCAGGTTAGTGGCACCAGAACTCGAACCCACCTCTCATCAAAAACATCACCGGGCACGAGTTTGCGGCTCTTACCAGTCAGCTATCGAGGTCATGAGTGAGTTGATATTAACGTCGCACTGCTCAGCTAACTCGAGGGTTTTGGGCGACGGACCTCGTAATTTGGAGCCAAGCTATCGAGGCCAAGTCATTGCTTCAAAGTTAGTAAACAGTTAATAAACCAATCCATATGAGTTGCCCATGGTATTGAGTTTTTCACCGTAATAGTAGGATTGTAACATCATATTGATTCAGTTAGAGGTCTATTATGTAAAAAGTCTATGATTTTAGTTTATCGGGTTCAAAAGCCCTTGCAAATTCACACAGGGTAAATTGAAACATGGAAGATAGATATATAATCAGATAACTAAATCAGATAACTAAATTATAATTAAGTAATAAATGCATTCATTTTGAGGGATTGTGTGTAATTTTGTATAAATTCCAATGTTGCATGATGAAACTAACTGCAACTAACCCTTTATACGTTATCTCTTCTGTATATTGATCCAAATGGTCAACTTAAGACAGCGTTCCTCAAACTGTGGGGCATGCCCCCTTTGGGGGATCGTGAAAACTCTACGAAGGGGGCGCGAGCATATTGAAAAGTAGAATACAAAAAAAAATTTTAAAACAAATTACTAATTTACTGAAAGTAAAAAAACAAAAAATACATTTGATGTAATAAAAAATAAAATACACATTTACACTGATATACACTTCTAAATGCATCAGTACTGCACAATGTATTTGATTATTAATTTAACAATGCTAAGTTAAGAACAAGTTTAATAATTACTTGTGACCCCATGGTCTTATCGTATATAAAATTATATACAAAAATTAATACTTAGTTTGATAATATGTATGGTTTATAATTAATCCCTGCTCTGCCGATTAAAAGTTACGCGATTCGCTCCTCAATGCCACCGTTTTCCATGTAGGCGTGCGTATGTGAGGTATTGGGAGGAATAAATAAGTAAAAGGAATAAATAAGTAAATCCTCTGAAGTAAGTACATTCTTTTCAAACACTCTGTCAAGGTCCTTTTATTGCATTCCAAAGCCTTCCGAATAATTATATGGATAGCAGTTCTCAGAAAAAAACGCACTTCAGACAGACGTATATGTACGTCCAGGGAAAATAACGCTTTAGCTGAGCGAGACGTTTATATACGCCAGTGGCACTTAAGAGGTTTAAGTCGTATCGTAGCTTTAGCATCAAAGTATGGTATTATTGAATTCAATACATTATTATTGTATGGAAGGGGACGCAATGAAAATTATGATTGAATTCTGGGTCGCAAAGATTGAAAATTTGACTTAAAAGAGTTTTAATCTCCTTCAATATTTAATTTTTATTGACTTAAGATTCCAATTATTGTACAAATAAAGTATTCCAGATAAATTAAGGCAGGGTTATTTTTTGCTTTCTTTTCCGTAATATTGAAAAGTGATGCAATTCCATTGGGCAGGGGTTGTTTTGGGCTAAAGAGATTTTCGATAAATAAGATCAAGTCTGCTCCAGTAGCCTCATTTGTCTGAAGAATGCATTAGAGGCCTCTTTCCAAAGTTTCCCTGGGAAATCCCTAAAGAGGTTACCGCAGTTGGGTGGGGTTCGCGTGGAACCTGTTAGAAAGTTGTGAAAATTTTTAATTTTATACTTACATGCTCAAGGTTGGGCCACAGCCGAAGGACAGAGAGAAGAAACTCCTATATTGTATAAAATGCTTATCTCGGAAAGTTTGGCTCAGTTAAGTTTTATAAACGTTGAACTAGATCTACGTTATTAGTGATGTTAAGACTTCCCTCTTTTGAGACATAGTGAGGCAGTAAAGACTAGGGGAAATCATAAGATGTCTATACTTTTTCTAATCCCGGGAATTACACTTCGTTCCCGGAAATCGCACGGGGCTTAGAAACGTAGAATTATTCAAAAAATCACCTTTCAAGAGTCAAAATATCCAACTCTTTTCACTCAGAAGAAAAGAGCATGGAGATTTTCAAAGAAAAGCCTCTGACGTTGGACGAAAAATTAGAGAAAGCAATTTAGTCTAAAACAAAAGTTTTATATTGTCCAACCAAAAAAGTACTAGTTTCAACAAAATCATGAAACAAGAGATACAGTTGTTCGACTCCCCTGAAAATCCATCCCCAAACATTATAAAACTATGTGCAGAGCTTTAAAAACAATTCCTCCGACTTCACTTGAAGCAGAGAGAGCATTTTCTGCAGCCGAATTGTTCGTTACGAAGCTTAGAACTAGGCTGAGTGATAAAAACATGAATTGCTTATGCTTTCTGAAATCCTATTGTAAAAATGAATAATCTATTTACTATGCATTTTTTGTATTTTTTAGCTCATTATATAAATAAGTATTAATTTGGAATTTGTATGTATCCTTATTTTATATAATTATTATTGATTTTATTTAAAAATAACTTGTTTTTTAAATTTTTTGAAATTTTGATGTATTTCCGGCAATTCCGGGAACGATAATTACATTCCGGGAATGGAAAAACCCGGGAAATCAGAAACCGGAGTAAGGACACATAAGCTGTCCACCTCACTGCCCAAATTTTTGAAGATAGTTAAATTTACTGTGAATTATTAGTACACATTTCCTGTTATACTTCAATGATGTCTTTGATTAAATAGATTCCAGCTTGCGTCCTTGTGTTTTTACTACAGTTCTTTCATGATCCATTTGGTATAAAATTAAAAAAATAAGAAGGATTTTGATGTTTTCTGTTAAAAAATATCGTCTTCTTTTATCTGGGGTAATACTTCACTAAAATAATCATTTTGCTAAAATTTTGTGCAATTAATAATTCTTTTAACGAAATGAAACTTTTAAACAACGCAAAAAATATTGGAACAGAACAAAATCAAAACAAAAAAATCTCATAAAGTTCGATCTTTTTGTTAGACTTTATAAAAAGTAGAAGAAAATGACTTGCATGTTGTAACTCCAGAACAAATGAATTAACTCTAATAGCACGGATAAACAGAGACAGCAATTAATTACCTTGATATAAGATGCTAAAATATAAGAATTAAAATGATAATAATTTGTTTTATTGCGCTATATTTGCGATTTATCTGAAAGAAACACTAGCATCACAGAATAAATAAATATTTCAATCACAAACGCAAACATAAATAAGATAAAGAGTTTTATATTTTGTATGAAGTATAAAATTTTTTGATTTAATTGTCGAAATTAAAAAAAAAGAGTTCAAATATTCTTAACAAACCAGATTTAAAAAGCAGAGAGTTACAAACACATGTTTCGTGGTATTACTTATTCTTGCTTTGGTGATTGACGAAATTTTAGGGCTTAAAAATGAGCTGAACTATATGAATATTTAAATTGATTTACATCTTACTTTTAACTGCATACCTAAACGTTGAAATGGGATGATAATTGGAAGATAACACACTAATTTTTTAATATTTTTAGATCCTCTATGAATCGTAATCCGGTATTGGATAGAAAACCGTATAAGTGTTTACTTTCATAACAACCTGCTTCAAAAACAACCGATATATGCAACACAACAGGTGCTCGGTTTCGAATTCAAATTCCTCCAAACTTCAGAGAAGTGCGCTAATCCCACCGAGACAAAGGGCCCTTTCTCAACGAAGGGCGTAGCTCAAGAGGCGCATTTTTTCTCGCAACAAAGCACCCCTTTCAGAAGAGATGACTGGTGTTCCTCCATCGGTTGCTAGGCATTCGGGGTTAGCAGTACCCCCGAAAGAATTCTTTTCCTCTTTCGGAATTCCTCAGAGACAATAGCTCATTTTTACTATCTCTAAAAAAAAAGAAGGAAGATTTTTCTTTCCTCTGAGAAATAATGCTTATGAAAACATAAAAAGCACTTCGCAGGCGGGGGGCAACGGAAAACAAGAGGACTGGTCAAAATTGAAATAAGACTGTGATACCCCGCTGCCCTGCGATATCATCTCCTCATCCATGCGACCTAGATTTGTAGGAATAAATGATTTACCACTCAAATTCTCCATAATAAATCTAATTTACTATTGTCTAAATATATATTGAGCAGCGCAACACAAGTCTTACTCAGAGGAAGGAATATGATCATTAGTGATACTACGCAATTATCAATTCTTCGTAAAATAGCGCCTGAAATCCTACTCACTATCTTTATGAGAAATTAACCACAGAATCTTTATCTGCTGTAGATTCCTTAATATAAGCTAAAGTCCGTTCTATAATTAATCTTTTACCAATATCTCACGTCAAGCAGCTCTTGGCTTTCTCTGTCTTTTCTTGTATTCTATATATTCTTCCACTACTATTCTATTACAATCCGACTTCTATTCCACTAACTCGCAAATGCTTAAGCTCCTCTATATATCTGTTCACTAATCTGTATATCGCGGTTTCCTCTTGAGAAGGTTGGATTGAAAATAATGCCATTCTGGCCCCAAAGATTCCCTAAGAGGATTAGTGAGAAGGCGCGATAAAGCCCCGTCACAAGACGGAGGAAATTCAAGTTGGAATTGGTTAGGTTGGGTTAATGTTAACACGTAGTTGTATAATTATGCCTATCACTAGACCATAAATCAAAAGACATTCTACTTCTAGAGCAGGGGTGGGCAATTGTTTTGGCTAGAGGCCTATTTTGTGGAAACTGAGAATACCCTGTGCCCGATTATCCATTGGGCGCTTGGGGCGGGTGCCTAGGGGTCCGGGATAAGCTGGGCTTAACCAGGTTTTCTTGTTATAAGTTTCGATCCACCAATGCTAAAGAAGGCCGGTGGGTCTTCTGCGCCCCGGGCCCAAAATGAGCTTATCGACACTGAGGATATCGAAGGGTCATGCCTTTTTTTAAATGATTGCATTCGTCAGTTAACTTCCCATCGCTGAAAAAATATAAATTGCACTCTAGATAAACATAATTTAAAAGAGAAACACAGTAACACTTTTATTCCATTTATTTATTGTGCAAATTTCATGTATCATCTATAGATACAATCAAATTTAATTTTAGAATCAGCATAATGAGACAAATGCACCCTATCACACCTTTCTACATTTTTTTTAAAAATCAAAAGTGAAGTTGCTTGTAAAAATTATCATCACAGCCAGCAAGTCATCTGTATTTACTCTTATTGATCTCCGTACAAGGAAAAACTTTGCTGAAAAATATATGTCGAGCCAAATACATAGAACATTTTCTCTATATTTTGTTTTCTGCTTGCTGTATGTGGCACACGGGCAGCTACTTGTCCACCCCTGTTCTAGAGTAAGATGTTCCTATTAGAATAGAAATACCAAAACACCGGAAAATCTTTTAAGGTTTCACTCAATGTAGCACCAACTATATTACGGTTAGTAATTTGAGTCATATAAATTACCAATGGTATACCGATTGATTCACTGTTATGTGGTGTTTAGAAAGATTGTGCGATAAAATATTCCCATTAAAATGTTTCCACAAAATAATTTTGTTAAAATGAACAGTGCTGATGGGTCATGGTCAAGCTCGAGGATTAGTACATGCATATGGATTGATTCGATCACCCAAAGAAGAGACTCTTGGCAGATAAAATTTATCTTCAGTCTTTATGATAGCTTCATGCTTGCGCATCGGTTATTCCTGCCATTTGATTCACGTCAAATGATTCACTTTTTCAATAACTATTATACCTAATAATATTCTTTAACCAGTGGCGTAACGTACACCCCCGCAACTCCCGCACTGCGGGGGGCCCAAAGCTAGACTGGCGCCATTAACGTAGAATTTCACAAAATTAGCTTTACATTTTTTTTAATCCAATTTTTAAGCGATTTTCAAATTGGCGATCTGACATAATTCAAAATCAAAACTTTGATCGCTTATTAGATATCTTAGATCCAATAACCAAATCAAAAAAACATTTTAATTTGCTGTAATCCCCGCGATGAAAGAGATACTTTTTTTTTTAGTATACTTCATGTTAGCGGTAGGGAGAAAAAAGATGTTACTTTTTACTGAAGTAGCAAAGTAACTTATTGGCGTCTTTAGCTCCCCCCACATGTATTTCATTTTCATTTAGAGAACTCGTAAATAACGTACATTTGTGGTATGCTTTTCTCATCAAAAATAGTATTGCGATACTTGAAAACGCAGAGAGCATTTTAAATGATTATATGGTCTAGATTTATGATTTAGAAACCCATATGCTCACAGAAATTTCCGTAGATTTATGAGTATTCAATCAAATAAAGCATAATGAGAAATGTTTCACAAAATTGTTTTTAGAACATTTATATTTTTATATTCAATGCGCTTCAATATAGTGAGTGTTCCTTCGCTGCTAAAACATTTTGATCTCACTTCTCTCTTGTAATATTAGAACTGTTTTTTGTAAACGGAATTAATTATTCTGGTTCTTATACTGTTATTTTGTTAATAAGACAAGAAACGCGGCCCTAAGTGAGATAAAAAAAACTTTGAGTGGTTCTCAAAAACGAAAATTTCGAAAGGAAAAGAAGTATAATATTAATAGCAAATATGCAAAATTGGATAACTTTTTCCCCCAAGTTCATCTTGTGCAAGTGCTAGTAGTAGTAATGCCAAAGAACTTGATGAAAAAATCCTGGAAGTGAAAATTAATCCACAAGAAAAAAACACAGTTTCGGACACTTCAACTAATAAGGATATACTCTATCTAAAGAAAAGGAGTCGGAAAATGAAAACGAAGAAACAAAATTGATTGGAAATGATTTTGCGCATTATGTAGGTACGCCCATAGAAGCAGATTTAAGGAAATAAATTTTAAAATTGGGCCCATACCAACCAGAAGGTAATTTCCAAAAAGATGCCAAAGGAAGGAGCTTTTCTGTAATCTTCAAAAAGTATTATAGCCTCGACCTATCTAGTGAATTTCCAAATCAAATTATGTCTCTAAAAGCAGTTTTTAGTGAAGATTTAATTAAGCTGAATTCGATAAAAGATTTAGGTAATTTTTTGATGATTCAAAATAAGTTTGTTGCGCCAAGTTTACCAGATGTATGTATTTCAGTTTTATTGTTTATGACTCTTCCAGTTATTTTTGCAATGGCGGAAAGGTCATTTTCTAAATTAAAATTAATAAAAAATTATCTACGTTGTACGATGTCAGAAGAGAGGCTCTCCTATTTGTCTTTGATAAGTATTGAACAACAAGAAGCAAGAAAAATTGAATTGTATGAATTAATAACCGACTTTGCTAAGAAAAATGTGAGACGTCAATCGCTTTTTTGTGATTTACTTCTTGAGTGTAGTGTTGTATATTAGCCAGTAGTGTGTGTTGCGAACAACCCAACGAACTAGTTACTTTTGTAGTTCAATCTGAGTGGTACTGCGAGCGCATTCTTTTTTTTGTGTCCATGCTTTCTTATTAGTAACAATAGTTGTGTCTTTGACTTTTTGACAATTTATGCTAGAATTTTATCGAACTTAAGGTCAAGCTCATCCCGGGATTTATAAACGTAGGATTTGGTAAGTGATACTTTTTTTCTATTATGAGGATCTGAAATCGAAAATATTATTTCAGTGTTTGTGTTTTTCTTAGTGCATCGTTTTTATTTTAAATTACCAGGTTATCAGTCGACTGTTGTTAGATTTTCCATTTTTTAAATACTATAAATACTCTCTAATGTTAAACGTTATTTACTTTGTTTACTCAGACACAAGTTGATTTTATATTCAGTTGGAAGAATATTTTTACGTGATGTATAAAGGTACATTATGTTATGGTTTTGCAATTCTTTGTATATATATATATATATTTCCGTTACGCCACTGTTAACCAAAACATTTATACCTATTAATATTCTTTAACCAACACATTTATGATGAATGAGAAATGAAAATCAGCAGACGTTATGAAATTTAAAAGTAATTTAGGCATTTAGGCTCCTTTTTACAAGATGTTGCTATATCATGGAGTGTATTCAAATGAACTCCTTATCTTCTAGATGACGAATCTCTCTCTCATCAGCTCAAACGAAGGAGCGTATGAAGAAAGGAAATAAAATGTGCAAGTAGAAGAAACTTCGCATTAAATAATCTTGAAGAATTATTCAATGTCATTGGGAAAACATGTAAATTGCTTCAAGAAAATGAGCCAAATGATTAAAAGGAATTTCTGAAACAAGGCGAAAATTTGAAATATAATGTTCTGTGTTATTCCATGATGAACGAATTAAAAGAAAATGAGTGTTAAAACTTCTCGGCTGGTTTTCTGGTATAAAAATGTTTTCCTTTTTGTTTTCTTTACGTGTGGATATTATTTTTATTTTCCCCCTACTTTTCATTTTTTATTAATTTTTTTTAAAATTTAACAATTACTTTTGTTTTTACAAAATTTTATAGGAAGTAATTACTTATTGAAATATTTCTCAAGAGAATATTGTTTCACTTAGTGCGTAACCAATTAACCGTACTAATTGAGGTATTTTTGTATTTCCCGAGATTCTGATAATATTGACGAATAATTTTCAATAAACTTGGCTTCAATTTTCAATATCCTCAAAAAAAGATGTCTTGTCAGTTTAAATATTGTAGTAAACTCTTGTCAAAATGAATGATATGAAACAACTATATCTTGCAACCTGTGGCGTAACTGATAATGTTAGGCTTCCTTGCAAAGGGGAGCCCCCTAGAATCCTAGCCTACTCTGCGACGCAGAGGTTGCGGAGATTTGCGCCACTGCTTGCAACAGGTTTTCCAAGAGCTATCTTTCATTTTGAGATACCTCAAAAATGTAAGTAATGTGACTCTTAAGATAAACATCAAATAAGACGGTTCTTAGTTTTCTGGAAAAAAGGATGAGATTAATTTAAAATGCAGACATTTTCATCAGAATAAAACTCGTTGGGACATTTTATTTTGTTACAATACTTACAGGCTAATTGAGTCCCCCTGAGCTCAAATTTCTAATTAAAATTATTGGAACTAATTCTATAGAGAAGATTCAATTGTCTTGTGTTAGAATTTTTAACTACTCTCTAGATTTGCCAAATAATTTTTTTACTAATGGCTTGTGGAACAATTTCTGGAAAATAAGCTTACTATTTATTTTCCAACGCCATTTCTCTGAACCTACTGTAATAAAATCCATCATTGGTATAAATGTGAAAGCGCAATAAAATCTCACTTATTAAATTCAACGTTCGACATTACACCAAATTCTAAGAAAAGAATGCTCTTTAAGATAATAAAATTAAATGTTATGGAACATTTCAGTTTTCAGCACAATAAAACATGTAAATTATAAACATTCTTTTTTTTGTATAATTGGCAATATAAATTTGTTTTCTTATTTACTCTAAGCACCTTAAGTTAACAAAACTAATTCATTAAACCTTTCATTTTCTCTTTAATTTCAAGTCTTACATAAAAAGAATCAAAGTATCACAGTCATGAAATCTTAAAACACAATAATAGTCAGTATCATATTTGAATACAAAAATGACAAATTTATTCTCGACTATAGACAATTACTTGAAACAATTTCAAGAAGTATTCATTTTTAAAAATAAAAACATATTTAAATAAGAAAATGTTTTGAAATTTTTTTTAAAAAACAGCGTATTGATTTACTTGTAAAATAAAACAAACGATTTTAAATTTTTAAAAAAATGCTGGTAAAAATTATTTGTTACTAAGTAATAACAAATATATTTCTTTTAAAAAAGTTTAATTTATTTCCACATAATGAAAAAAACAAATGCTCCTTCATCAAAAAGTGATTTTAAAAAAATTTCGTTCACCTAAATTCATAATTGTATTGTTCCTTTTTAAAAATAAATGTTTTTTTTTTAAAGAAAAATACTAAATCATAATTTTTTCCCCAAAAACCAGAACAACAAAATACTTTTAGAGAATGAAAAAGTATTATGTTGAGCAGTGAAATTGAAAAGTACTAGTCATATTTGTTGCATTGCTGCATAAAAAGAAAAACATAGTATTTCATATGAGAAATCAAACTCATTTTGATAAGATAAAGGGAGGAAATTTAAACTGTGATCTTTTTCGCATTGTTTAGGAATGGATCTTTTTGAAAATAGAACGGAAGGTGACGAATCGAAAACACAATTATCCAGATTTCTTTAATCATATGTTTAAGAGCAATATAGGCATATATAATAGACAGAAATCAGATGGATTCTTCAATAAATTTGTCTAACAGTCAAAAAACATCATGTGAAATAGTTCTGAATCATGATTTTACGTAAACAGTAAACGCTGCAATTTTATATTTGTTCTGCATTTCATTCAGAACGTATTGATCCTCTGTACACTGGCAATTTTGTCTAATCTTTATATATATACATTCCTAAGTGACTTTCAATTAAAAAATTTTTCTTGTTTTATTATGTTTAAATTTTTGCTGAAGGGGAAGGTTAGAATTATATAAAATTTGCTTAACCCTACTTACTCTACTGTCCTAAGTCAGTGACAGCTTTAGAAAACATACTAGTTTTCCATTTTGGTCTATTGACTTTTTAAAAAATAGGTTTCGTGTTCTTGGTTTTCACTTTCAGAATTTAAGCTTACTGTGGTTTGTAAGATATTTGATCTGTCCATCATTCTTTGATTTATTGTATATATATACATATCGTTTGAGTATTTGATAAGAAAATGTCATCTTCTCAAAAGTAACTCCGCTGGAAGCATAGAAGTTGATCGAAGATTTTTAGAATGATAATCTATGATTTTATGTTTCAGTATATCATAATAAAAAGTAAAAAGGATGCTTGTAAGCTACTCGTGAAACAGAATATAATCACGAAGGAGCTTTTTGAAGATGCTGATGATTTGTTTTTAGTATTCGTTACAAAATTAGTCACTCATTCATGTGCATTTATTTCTTGAGAAATTACTTTTTTTAACAATTTTAATTTCCGGTAAATATGCTATCCAAAAAGTAATAAATAAGCACATAATTGATGATTAAAAGAATAAACTGTAAATATTTATGAATATGATCAATGTTAAAAGCTATGGAATTACATACAAAATACTTTATATTAAATTACAAAACAGTAGCCATTGTAGTAAAAAATGCACCGGTGATGGCGTATAATTTACGGTGTTATAACTCCATACCATCTGTATACTTACCTCCACATCCCACTCCATACCATTTAACCGATTTTTTTTTTAAAAAAAGTACAATAATAAAACTACTTAAAAGAAAATTATTTACATTAAATATTTAAATATTAGATGTACAACATTACAGGGCTTCAAACTGAGCCCTGAAATGTAAAAAGGCAAATCCAACTTTTTTGAAAATAAAATATGAAAATGTAATAATTAAAATAGAGTGAATAAACAATCCTTAAGAGAAACAAAACTCTTCCTGAAGGAGTTGTGTGTTTGGAACCTTAAAAATTCTCTCTTTACTCAGCAGTTTAGATCTTACGTCTTGGTTAAACCAAGCACAGGAATTTAAAATCAAAGTTTGCTTGAATATATGAAAATTCGTTTAGTAGACCATCGCTCATACGACTTAATTTTTTTAAAAAAAAAATTTAAGCGGAAATATGCATATATATATATATATATATATATATATAAAGAGTGTTTTTTTCCAGGTATAGAAGTTTAAGTTGGCATTACTTTCCAAGATGGCGACCGATTTTAAAGCTGTCAAGTGATTTATTCTCAGTTTGGTTTGGCAATTCATCAAAACGATCATCAAGCAAGGCGTAGATTCGTCAAATGGGCCCAAAACGAGATTGCCGTTGTTCCCGATTTTCATAAGCGAATTTTGTTTAGCGATGAAGCGCAATTCTGGTTGAATGGCTACGTCAACAAACAAAAGTGCCGCATTTGGAGTGAAGCTAATCCACAAGTGTATGTCGAAACACCGTTACATCCAGAAAAACTGACTGTTTGGTGCGCTTTATGGGCTGGTGGAATCCTTCTTCAAAAACGATGAAGGCCACAACGTTACAGTCAATGGTGATCGGTATAGAGCCATGATTACTAACTTTTTTCATTCCTGAATTGAACAATCATGATGTCCAGGAGCTGTGGTTCCAACAAGACGGCGCAACATGTCACACAGCTCGTGCCACAATCGATTTATTGAAAGACACGTTTGGTGACCGCCTAATTTCACGTTTTGGACCTGTGAATTGGCCTCCAAGATCTTGTGATTTAACACCGCTGGACTATTTTCTGTGGGGCTATGTAAAGTCATTGGTCTATGCGGATAAGCCACAAACGCTTGACCATTTGGAAGACAACATTCGCCGTGTTATTGCCGATATACGGCCACAAATGTTGGAAAAAGTCATCGAAAATTGGACGTCCAGATTGGACTACATCCGAGCCAGCCGTGGCAGTCCTATGCCAGAAATCATATTTAAAATGTAATGCCACAAGATTATCTTTCGAATAAAAAAAATTCATGTCAATCGAATAATACATCGTTGTTTTATTGCAATTTAAAGTTCTATACCTCTAAAAAACACCCTTTATATATATCTTTATATATAAAAATCTTCTGTGTGCGTGTGTATGTAACTGAACTCCTCCTAAACGGCTGGACCGATTTTGATAAAAGTTTTTGTCTGTTCCAGTGCACCCGAGAATGGTTTAGATTTATAATTCGGTTTAGAAATGTTTATTTAATTAATTTTTTATTTATAAATTGTTGATCTTCGAATGTTTTACATTGGATCCGGCAGACTACGCTAAGATCGCAGTATCGAATATTCAAAAATCTTTTATTAGAATTCAAGTTTCTCCCGACAGTTGGTGCTGTGATTACTTCAGGAAAATATTTTGTCACTTCGTGTTATTATTTTGTTGAAATAAATCGTGTGTTGATTAAATTATTACATTCAGATGTAATTAGTGTTTGAAGAGTTTTGAAGTGTGCATTAAAAACTATGCATTCTCCAAATTTAGTATGCAATTGACGTGAGTATTTTACATGATTTTCTATTAAATATACACGTGCGTTGACAACAATTATCCTAACCTGCACAAATCTATTTGTGAAGCTAATTGATTACACACATAAAATTAAACTTTTTTTTATTTAAAATTATTTCTTATCGGAAATAGTTTGTGTGTGTGTTTCACTTCTAAGCAACCCAGAAGTATAAAACTTGGCATATAATTACATTGTAATAACTTTTTAATACAAATTTTTACTCAAAACGGTCCAGATTGTTAAAGCTTATTTTTTGAATTTAAGATGTGTGTACAGAACAACGTCTGTCGGGCCCTCTAGTATATATATATATATATATATATATATATATATATATATATATATATATATATATATATATATATGCACAAAAGCATAAGATTATTTCAGAGATTCTCAGCCACTGTGCCGCCATTTTTTTTTAATTATTAATTATACTCTGAAAAAAAAATCCGGTATCGAGTCATTCGTCTGTTTTATAGAAATAAACACTGAGGGCATTCGTGGTATATTTGTGATACCCCCGGTCCGGGGTATCATCTCTTCATCCATGCAACCTAGATTTGTAGGAATAAATGATTGATCACCCAAACTGTCCAGAATAAATCTAATTTATTATTGTCTAAATATATATTGATCAACGCAACACAAGTCTTACTAGAGGGATACAATCAGGAGTGATACTACGTAATTATAAATTCTAAGTAAATAGAGCCTGGAATCCTAATCACTATCTTTATGAAAAGTTATCCTAAGAATCCTTATCCGCCTTAGATTCCTTAACACACTAAAGTCCGTTCTATAATTACACTTCTATAATTAATATCTTACCAATATCTCACAACGATGAGCATCTCAGCTCTCTTTCTGTCATTCTTTTATTCTATAATACACTGCTCAAAATAATTAAAGGATATTACGGTTTTTGGTGGATCTTGAGGCTGTGAAACTTTTTAGTTGATTGATACATGGTCGACAGACGTAGTAGGTTATATGAGAATAAATTACACATGTTTGGCAGAAAAAATGCATTTTATTGCGCATTTGTGCACAAAAGGGAAAAAAACACAATTTTTGCATATGAGAAAAAAAGAATAAGAAAAGGTATTTTCTTCAAAGCAAATCATTTTCAGTAGGGTGTATGGTTTCCACGGACGGCCAGCAACGTTGAGCACCTTTGAGGCATGGAGTTAATGAGGCTATTAATCACGAGTTGGGGTATTCTGTACCACTCTTCCAGAAAAGCTCTTTCCAGTTCTTGGATAGTTTGTGGGGTGGTTGGCGGCCTGCAACTCGTCTTCCTAGAGCGTGCCAAACGTGCTCTGTTGGAGCCGTACGATTCCTTCCTCGAAAAGGAAATCCTCCACCAGGTTAGCATGATGTGGCCTGCAGTTATCGTCCATTAAAATGAAGTCATCTCTGATTGCTGCAGCGTAAGGGACTACAATAGGTCTGAGGATCTCATCCCTATATCAGCGAGCAGTTAGAGGTCCATCTCGAATGATGTAGAGGTCTGTGCGCCCGTCAATGGAGATGCCACCATACACCAACACTCCCCCACCGCCAAATCTGACACTTTCGTGCACGAACGCAGGATTATTCCTACTGACACGGTCCCTCCAGATGAAAATACGCCTATTACCCGGATGAACAGAAAAACGGGACTCGTCAGAAAAAGAACATTGCTCCATTCATTTCTCCTCCAGTTCACGTGCTCTGTTGCCCACTCCCTGCGGTTGCGACGATGCCTTGATGTTAGTCTAACACATACCATCGGTCGGTGAGCATACAGACCTACACCATGGAGCCGGTATCGGACAGTCTGAGTTGAAACCGTGGTGCCAGTAGCCGAGCGAAGGTGTTGTTGGAGAAGAGTAGCGTTCATATTTCGGTGTCTTCGAGCCGCTAAGACTAAATAACGATCTTCATTGGGCGTTGTTGCCCTGGTCTTCGGCCTGCACTTCCAGTCTCCAAAAAACGGTTCTAGATCCTGGGAATCACACTTTGTGACACTCCAATGGCTTGCGCTACTTCGGCTTCAGTTTGGCCCCCTTCTAACCTACCAACAACTCTCCAAGCTTCTGAATCGGTTAAATGACTTCGCTGAGACATCGTACTCATCGAAACAAAGCAGTCACTGAATGCCGATCATCCTTGTCCTCTTTTCAGTTGAATAGACGTCGAACTCAAAATTAGCATACTCCACAGTTTGAAAATCAGAAAAATTTGCATTTGCGATTCTCTTCTTCCATTTTCGGCAAAAAAATTTCTCTTATATCTTTATTTTATATAAAACTTACAATATCCTTGAATTGTTTTGAGCAGTGTATATTATTCTACTATTCATCCTACTATTTTTCTTACACACACACACATTCTACTACTGCAGACTTCTATTCTACTATTCTTCTAACACGTGAATGCTAAAGCTCCAATATATATATCTATTAACTAATCTGAATATCGTGGTTTCTTTTTGAAAGGATTGGATTGAAATAATGCCAACTTGGCTCCAAAGATTCCCCCAAGAGGATTAGTAAGAAAATTCGATAAAGCCCCTTCACATATTTAACTTATTCTCTCGTGGATGGATAAATATAAAAAATTTGATCGGTTTCGTAATCTACTTGTAATAACGGGTACATCTGTATATGAATGAACTTCGAATGAAGAGAATAAACAAATTTCGTTCTGTAATAACCGAGATTTTATTTCAAAACATTCTGAAGAGTCAATTAATTCATTTTGCAATAAAATTAGAGACGATTATCTCATAATAGCAAAAAAAAAAGCTTTTAAATATTGTTTCAGTTTTCAACATCTTAATTACGTGAATTTTGATTTTCAGCATTAATAAATATAAAAATGAAAAAAAAAAAAGATCGAAACTTTTTTAAATGTAGATGACGAAATGAGAATGGCATTTTCATTTTTCCGACCAAACATAAACGAAATTATCAAAACTCATCTAGCTCAAAAGTCCCACTAAATGTATTGTTATAATTAATTATTCCAGAAACATTTTGTTGTCCTTATCGTACAAATTATTTTATTTAACATTGAAAATTATTATCGTAAGCTATTTTACATAGTGTATATCACAGATAAGTAAAATTCTTTTAAACTTATTTTTGGTTAATGTGCCACCAAGTTTTGAAATTGTTAAATAAAAGAGAATATATTAATTCAAGAGAGAGAAATCAAAGGGAGACCTGGATCTAGTATACCCAAATTTGGTCGAGCTCCTATTCCATTATCGGTTCAGATACTTTGAGAACGAATCTTATGAACGACGAGGGATGGGGTCCCTGTAAAACAAGTTCGATGGCGAAGGTTGATTTTCGAAGGAAAAAGTTCTCCTACCTCCCAGGTGAGGGTCAAGAGCTCTGCAGGAAAGATGTCACCTGCATCACCGCTTCCAATTAGAACTATGTAAGGTATGTTCCACTATATAGGTCATCTTCTTGAGGGAAAGAGGACCACGTAACAAAAGGATTAAAAATTGTTCGGGTTCAATTTGTATACCTTTTTCTCCTTTTCACTCTTTCATCATCAATCAAACGTCCTAAAATTGGTTATTCAACAAAATATCTTGATGGATCATAAAGCAAATTTTTTAAAAAACTTGTGTACACAAAACAAAAAAGTACTTATTGTTAGTTTTATTTTTTTAAGGCTTTTTCTGCCATATGTACGAGAGTGTGAACTTGACACAGAGCACATTTTCAGAAAAAATGCCTTCATCTTTATAAAAATGTGTGACATTGTAACTAATGTATTTGTTTATAATATGCTTTTAAAATATTTCAAAAATAATTAGCCTTTCCTTTTAACATGTAAAGGGAGAGATCATTTAGCATTACGACATAGGCGAAAAAATGCGAAACACATTTTATAAAAGAAAAAATGCGTCAGCACGGATAAAAATGAGTAGTATGATAAAATAAGCGGTTCTCTACAGGATAGTGAGGCCAGAATATAATATTAATGTTTGAGTACTTTTATATCTGAAAAAATATTCCGAATTCTTCCTCTATTCTTTAACATTAGCCGAAGATAGCCTTAATTTCAATAAGTATTAATTCATTTCTCCCAATGCATGATTTTTTCCCAAGGTTTCAATATCGGAAAATTTTTATATTTTAATATGTCTCTTTGTACTTGAGCTTATTGCTTTTATTAAATTCAGTATTTTTTTTAAAAAAAAATATTAAATATCTTATTTAAAATGGATTTTGTGATCTGTTCCTCGTTTTGTACCATAAATATGATGCTTTATAATGTCATTAAATTCAAGTTAGTTGAGCGAGTCATAAAAGTTAAAAGTGACATTGAAGCCACGTCCACGGCTGTACAAAATAGAATATAATATTAATGTTCGAGTACTTTTATATCTGAAAAAATATTCCAACTTTGGATTCTAATTTTTAACATTAGCCGAAGACAGCCTTAAATTTATTTTTTGATGGTGAAATGTAACATGTGCAATAATTTTTCTTTAGAAAATAGAAAACTTTATTGTTGATATACATGTAACCCAGGGGTCGGCAACCCTAGAATCCTGCTCTCCTGCCCCCACGATGCGGGGGTGTACGTTACGCCACTGGTTTAAGGGCTACATTGCGAAAGCGGAGGATACCGTAGACACATGCTTTTTTAAAATGATTGCCTTCATTTATATAAATTTTGCATCCCTAAAAAGGTTTAAATTGTACATAAAAATAAATTAATTAAAATCAACTTATTCACTGTGTTAATTTCATATCTATAGCTGCTAGCACTTATAATTTTGATAAATGAGCGAGAGTTACGTCGTTCTATAAAGCTACACAAGGGCTATTGACAATGAACCTCGTAATTTTCAGCCTTGGTCATGTGACGAGGATGACACCTGAGCTGGCACCCACCCCCTTCTAGCTTCCACACTACACCAATGAGAGTACATTTGAACCTCGACAGATTTAATGTGCAGCGGCCTGTTCAACACGGCGGGACTTATAATTTTAAAAAAGTTTTATCAGATAAATTCAATGTGTCACACTTTTCTCTTTCTCTCTTTTTTTTTGTAAAATCATGATTGAGATTGCTTATTATAGTCTGAAAGTTTATGTTAGCCAAGTTGCATCTATGTTTACTGTTGTTGATCATACAAGAAAAAATTTGCTCACAAATATATGTCGACCCAAATACAGTGAACATTTTCTCTATATTTGATTTTTTTGAGTACTTTGGCGGATCGCTATTTGTCCTTCCCCCAAATGCAACCAATCAAAATTATTAAAGTAAAAATCTGTGACTTTTTTTTTTCAAGAGTTAAAATTGAAGTATACAAAGAAAGAAAAATACAAAAAAAATTGAAGTATACAAAGTAAAATGAAGTAAGTTTTGTGATTTTCAATAAGCAGTAAAAAAAATCGAAAAATAGTGTCAAAAGGGGTTTTTTTGTATAATTAGTCAATAAAACCTTTAAAAAAATTCACGTAACTGTTCCGAATCTGTTGTTGTTGTTTCCAATCCCCTTGGAGCAGGAAAGCCTACACCAAGTCCATTTGACCTTTCCGCGTAATAGTCTCACACGCCAGGCCTTGCTCTTCATACAACTGTCGCAGGGAAATGCCCAGCAGTCCAGAAGATGAGCAGGAGAAGCAAGGAGAGAGCAGGGACAGGTAAAGAAAGATTTGAACCCTTGCACAAAAGTCATACTACGCAGGTGACCGCTTCTAAAGCGCGCCAAGGCCGTCTGATGAGCCCTGGAATTCCTGCACTGTAGAGATAGGCCAGGACTGTAGCTGCGTACCAGTGGTGAGCAGGAGGGTTTCGCCAAGTCAAATTCAATTTATTTTTTTGGAGGGAAGGAATTTCCGAATGGGTTAATCCCCTACCAGCCAGCTCTCATCCGCAGCTTCTGATTTAAACTGAAAAAAACTGATGAGATGTATGGAGCTCTACTATACTAGATTGAATAAGAATTCTTCTTTGAAGTTTCAGTGAAATTAAGCTCGTAATTATGAACTTTCATTTTAATAAATGTTTTTTCTGTCTTCTCTTCTTAATATATAAAAGACACCTTCACCTCACTAAAAAGTAGAACTTGCAACGATCGTAACAAATTTGTATAAACAGCAGAGAGAAGGAATGCTCTGCATTTGACATTTCGGATCACCCATATATTTTCTTTTACTTCTTATTTTATGAACTCGTAAAACTTTGGAACAAATAAACTCATAAATTTCCAATACTGAATAATTTGTTTGAATATTGATGAAATTTCGGTTTTAAATGTTAGAGTTCCATTTGTAGGCTGTACTTTATTTATTCATAATCGACAAGTTATATCTCTACTCGTAATAAAGATATAGAAAGGAAAAAATAGAAAATATGGAATAATAAAATAGTAAAAAAATGTACTGACATGTTTTGATTATTTTTATCTTTCCATTTGATTCTTCGAACGATTCTTTACTACAAATCAACAATTTTTGCAACTTCATAGAACTGAAAGAATATTAATACACAGAAAAATAAATAATTAGGCTCGATTAATTAAGTTGTTTCGCATACAAATTTTTCGGTGCTTTTCCGTTTCGCCGGCGCAGACGATAAAGTCGCCAAAAATGATACACCCAACGCCAAACGGAATATTCTTGCTGGTAACCTTTTATCATCACATTTTTCAAAGCAAGGCATGGTCATTTCTTATCAGTATTGTCTTTTTCATATAAGAAATTGAGGAAAAACCTATGAGAACTAATATTTATCAATGTTTTTTATGTGTATATTGTGTGTTGTCTCCAATAACGCCAAATTGGTGAAATTGGCACTGCTTTCAACAACTCGAGAGTTATTTTAAAAAATATTCGAAAGTTACTGAATACTTAAGGTAATAAGAATTTTAAATGTTGCATATCACTATTTATTTATATATATATATATATATATACTTCGCATAAGAATAGTCATTTCTAAGTTGTACATTTATTTTTGTTACATTGTTTTGTACATTATCTTTACTTTTTTTTCTACCACGTCTAGTCATATTTCGCTAAGCTAATAATATAGTTCCGACAACTCTGTTATTAGTTACTGGATAAAAATATATATGTGGTGCGATTCAAAAAGAATGTGTTGAAAATTGAGAAAAGCTGCTTTCTGTAAAGTTAGCGAAATCAGCGTGTAATTTAATATTTGTGCATTTTTCTAACAAAAAAAATACCAGAATTTTAGTTCTTTTATTAATGTAAGATGATACATTCTTAATGCGAAATTTTACACTTTTTAATATTAAAATAAATGTTCTGTATGTATTGTAAAAAAACAAAAGCGCGCCTTCTCTCCCCTTCCCCAAATGATAAACTTTTGAATACCACTCCGCTACAAAGTCAGCCAATAATCGCCCACTCGAACACATGGATCACACTTCAAACCAAAGAAAACAATACGACGACCCCCACTCCCGCTTATTCAAAAAGATGGAACGAAGTCACACAGTTGGGAAAGAGAGAAAGGGGAAGGGGCATCCACCCCCGCCGATTCTTGGCGCGGCGCCAAGTTTCGAAAAATCCAATGCCCTTTTCGAAAAGAGCGACAAGAGGAAATTCGCGAAAGGCGGGGGTATTTCCGATTTTGTGAGAAATGTGTTTCTCCACTTCTTATTTGGAGTAGTTCAGTCATCTCTCAAACTGAGTAATGGGGGGATTTTTCAAAAAAAAAGATTCCTCTTCCCCCTTCCTTTCTTTTAAGTTATTTGTTGATAGAGGAAACATACTGTGACTGCACGAAAACCGAAGGTCAAAACCACTTCACTAACGCGTTTGAATTCGAGACCATTAAAAAATAGTGATTTTTAATACATTTTTTTTCCGAGAAAGAAAAATAACTAATAAATTTCGCCACTTTGACCCATTAAAAAAAAGCCACTAATGTTACTTTTATTGTAATCGGTAAGTATATAACAACTATTGGTTGCCATTTTTCCTACTATTTTTTTGTTCTGTTAATAAAGAGTAAAATCTCAAAAAATAGATGCTTCAAAAAACATTTAAAACGTCATTTATTGCAAGAAATTATCATAATGAAGAATTACCGCATTCAAATCCTTCCAAACAAATCATGGCTATTTCTAGAAAGAGTTCGTAAATTTTTATTAATGTGTTAGTACTGAATCAATTGAAACATGCCAATACGTCTTATCGGGCAACACTTCGAAAAACATTTTTATTCAACCACTTTCATAATTTCCAAAAGGTCATATGGATATAATATTTTAAGATGTCTAAATTATGAAAGTGTTTTTGTGTTTCTCCCCGTACCCTTTTACGTAAGTACTTTTAAAAAGAATTCCGTAGAAAATTCTACTGTGGAAAAAAAATATTTCCGTGTCAACTGTAAGCCACATGGTTGCCAAAAGAGAGTACATAAATGTTTCTTAAAAAAATATTTTATTGATATTTATAAATTACTAGCATATGGTTGGGTATTGTTATGCATAAAAATTAATATTCTTGAAATCCAATGAAATAGTGCATAATTGTTCAACTTGTGCGTATGAGGAATTTCATTTGTTTATTTTTATTTTTTCATTTCAACAATGAAAAGGGGGGAACGGTAACCCAACAATTAGTTTCATAGCGAAACATTACAAATATATTTATTCTTTTTGGGCCTGCTCGTGATCTTACGCAAGCAAAGTATGCGGAACTTTCTATATCTGTCACAGACTCGTTACATAACTACTTTCAAAAATGAAATGGGGAATATTTGTAATACTTTTGATCCTGAATGTGGTCACCAAAAAAGCGGATTGTGTGGCTGTAAACAGAAAATCCGATCAACGAAGGATTTCAAAACCCTTTCCATATAAACAAAACATTCGCATCCGCATTCTGCGCAACAGAGGATCACGACTGTTGCCAAGCGGACATGCTAAACTCGTCCAGCGTCGCAACAAAAACAATTACTCGAGCCTTCATTTTGGTCGGAAGCGATACATAATTTGACTGTTGTAAATGTTTTAAAACGAAAATTTCTTAAGTAATTGAAACACAGTAATATGGATGGTAAGGAAATTAAATATGTAGAAATTTAAAAAATATTTCATTTATTTTTAAAAAATGGGAAGAAAAAAAAATCAAGACTACCCCCCCCCCCTCCCCTTTTCATCCGTTAGCATAGATATCAACAGCGCGAATTCTATCTTTGAAGAATTCATATATAACATCAAAATAAACTGTTGATATATATATGCCATTTCTTTCTCTTTTCCTACAGCATTACTCTAAAGATGTATATCATCTCTTAACAGAAAATACTTTCTTTTGTGGAGTCCTTTTGCGTTATTCCACAACGTAATATTCTAAAAGTGACCCTAAGCCTTCATCGCACATTTTTTAAAGAATTCTTAATAGAATATATTTTGTTCTTAGAAAAAAAATGAAGAAATTTTAAATCTATATTTAAGAAATAAAGCACACGATAACTACTATCTGCTTCTGAAAGAATATATCCATGCGCATAACGTAACAGCTGTTCGTTTTCCCATTTCCTCTACCCGAACGGCTTCACATCTAAAACTAACGTCTCCAGCGATTGCTGGTCTCAAACTACGGTGTTTTCCCCAGCGTCAGAGCGCGAATTGCGTCTGGGAAATTCGACTTACGCCAACGCTCCTAACTCTCTCCTCATTGGTTGGAATGTGGGGAAAAGCACATAACATCTGCGTTCCTATTGGTCCGCTATGGCGTTTGTAGCCTTCTGAAAACAAGCCGCGCTTTTTCGACCGACTCTCATCTTTTCTGACTACACCGTTCTTGGGCATATAGTTCCAATACGAAATTTAAAATAATTTTATAAACAATTCTTAAAATTTTAAAATAACATTTTTAAAAAATATTTTGTAGCCTTCCTAAAGTTTTCTAAAAACTTTCAGGTGAGAAATTGGGCTTTTCGAGTAGAAAAAGGTCCCCCCCTGCATCGCTGAAATCCCGCCTCCGTGACGCGGAGGGATACGAATTGCGGGAAACTTTACTGTTTGGGCAACGTTCACGCTAGCAAAACGTAAGTAGGATACCGTGGAGTGAAGTTGTGTGTCGTCTTTATTTATATTTTGTGTTTTGAAGTGGATGAGACAAGGTTTCCCGCACTCACACTACGGACCGTGTTTACGTTGCATCGGATCTAATACAACTTTGGAATAATGTTATCGAGAAAGATTCCTGGTTTCAATATGTTTTCATCGCCCAGTGTTATGGCTCCCATATCAGGTAAATAAACGGATAAAATCGTGTTGTGATCAACGCTCTTCTATTGTGGATTACTATAGCTGTAGTGAAATTTGGGAATATTTTCATTAATGGATGTTTTTCGCCTTTTTGCAGTTAGGGAGAAAGATCCTTTCGAGAAATCCTATAGAGTTGGACCTATCCTTGGAAAGGGTGGTTTTGGAACAGTTTTCGCTGGAACCAGAATTCGAGACAATACACCCGTAAGTATTTCGTCCTCTCGTTCAAATTTAAGTACTTAAAGTAATGAACTTCGTTATCGAACAATAAATTTAATAGTATCTCTTTAAAGTATTATAAATATTGGAAGTTTCTTAATTGAAAACAATTATCTTTTATTACTTAATGTTTACAGCTTAAGTAATGACTTTTTCTTTTAAATTTGTTAAAAATGTAATATAACTTAGACGTAATAATCGATTTAAAAGTCGTATTTGTTAAAGGAAAAAATAAAGTGAATATTTGTTTTATTCTCGTGTTGTTACAATGTAGTAATTTCCTCATACTGTTTTTATTAAAGAGTGTTCTATTTCTTTCTAGGTTGCCATCAAGCACGTTGAGAGAAAAAAAGTGACAGATTGGGGACAGGTAAGTCAGATTGCATTTCTATCAAAACTGCTTTCACATGCTGGATATCCTTGAATTAATATAAGTGATAATTACAATTGTGTAAGAAGTAACAAGTAAAAATTATTATATTCATTAAATTTAATTAACTCTTGTAATTTCTCAATTCTTATGACAGAATTTTTTGCTAAAAACGAACACAAGTATCTGTTTTAAATAACTTAAAACATATATTGTGTTATAATAATTTTGATGTGATATATTGTATGCGTATACTTATATTTTGTCATTTCTTATAGCTAAATGGCTGTCAAGTTCCATTGGAAATCTGCCTTTTGAAGAAGGTTAGCCACATCAAGGGTGTCATTAAACTTCTTGATTATTATGAACGTGCTGACCATTTCATCATTATTATGGAACGTCCTGAAAACGCCAAAGATCTTTACGATTACATCACAGAAAAAGTGTTTTTGGATGAAAAATTATCGCGTGTGTTTTTCCATCA
Source organism: Trichonephila clavipes (assembly GCA_019973935.1). NCBI lineage: Eukaryota > Metazoa > Arthropoda > Arachnida > Araneae > Nephilidae > Trichonephila > Trichonephila clavipes. Next base: position 1,903,258 of record BMAU01018915.1, read on the forward strand.
AGTTGTGGAATCAGTGATTGAATGCCATAAGGCTGGCATCATACATCGAGATATTAAAGATGAGAACATTCTTGTGGACATGAAAAATTTAACTCTCAGGTTAATAGACTTTGGTTCTGGTGCTTTCCTAAAGGATACTATGTACACAGACTTTGATGGTGAGTGTTCTTTTATTATTTTCATCCTTTAAATTATGTTTTACTGGACGTTTTTAAAATAGAACTTTTATAGTATAACAAATAATTTACTTTGATTCTAAGAGTTCGAAAATTGGTGTTTATATATGCAATAATTGTACAAAGAGTTTTTGTAAGATAAAAATAAAAACCATAGATATGTGTTAGTAGTACAGAACTCTCGTATTTAAACAATGCAGCCATTAATACTTTTTGGCACGAGCTCTGTGCTTAAAGGGGATGGTGATTAAAGATGCCTGGCGCCATTCTACTGCTAAAGTTAGAATACGTTTTTTTCCCGCCTATCTTAAAATAAGTATTTCGCTTCGTCTTGATCAAAGTATGTTGAAATTATTCGTTGTTCATTCTAAATTTGGATGTATAAACTAATTCTAAATTTGAAATTCCTGTTCCCGTATCGCAACGAAAACCGAAACAAAGCGAAAGAAAATACTTGACTTTTTCAGTTAGAGAATTATTCGATATTTCAACTTTTAAAAGTGTTGAGACAATGTACTTTTTCATCTGAATGCTTTTTTTAAATTTTTATATTTAATCTTTTACGTTCTTTTTTTTTCCCTTGAAATTTTGCACAGACTGTCGCTTCTGCTCATGCGCAGAACATTTGAACAGTCTGCTAGCTCACGGCAGACGCGAAAAGTTTTGGCATTATGCCAAGTTTAAGCGTCTGGCGCGAAAAGTCATCGATCGATGGGTGGCGGGAGATTTTCTGTACGCTGAGAGGCCCCCCACCTCCTGCAGGGGTGCATCGACCCCCAAACTGCCTTTCAGGGGTGGCGCGCAAAGCGACAACGTACAAGAATAGTTTCGTTTTTCGGCAAATGGAATTATTTCAACGGTCATTGATAGTTTCATTTAATTCGCGCTTGCGCATTTAAGTTCCAAAGTTGTAAATTTTGAATAGGGCTACAGAGAGAATAATTCGAACACTTTAATATTTATGAAAGGTGCAAAATATAAAATTTTTGTGATATTCTACTTTTAACTTAATCGTTAAATTTCTTTTTCATTGTTAAGAAATTTTTTTTATACAATATCTCACAATTAAGAGTTACAGTTATGGTAGCAATTGAAGTAGAATAAATATTACTTTGCTTTTGTTGAACTCGATATCAGCGTTGTAAATGTTCAGAACTAAATTTTTCATTAACTGAACGTTGTCCGAACAGCTTTTGTTGAAATCCCTATGACCAGTTCATTTTCCCTAACGAAAATCCCCCGACCTGGCGTACATCCCACGAGCTCATTGTCTCATTAGCCTGGCCATTCAACCCTTTTTTCATTGTTTTTTTTTATTTTATTTATTTCCGCGGATGGCAACAGAGAACCGCATTCCTTACAAGGTAAAGCAGTTCTTTCGAGTGCCACATTCTTAAGAACAGGATTTTTCAGTTTCGCGTCGCGAACAACTGGGTCAAATACAAGAGTGCCCGAGACTGGAAGGAATGCAATAACCTCGACCAGTGGAATCCCGCTTGTTGTGACGACATTCGGGGAAAAGTTCGTGTTTTGAAATTCCGCAGAGGAAAAGAATCAACTATATGGCGTCCGAAGCCTGCTTTCACCAGTATTACCGAAACAATTTTTTTAAGGATGCGTTTAAACATAATTAAACGGGACGAACTATTTAATGTGTCTTGGCGCGTTTTAGTTACGAATCTTTAGAATTAGCGAAATATTTTTAAAAAGCCTTATTGTCTGTGGGAATAAACAAAGAATCTTTCCGTATTTTACGTTTTATTGCATGTTTATTTATTTATTATTTTTTTTTTCGTATTTCTTCCGAGTCTCTTATGCACGTTGGGGTCTGTTTACATTTTGAAAGTGGGCGCGAGTTTAGGGCCCCGCCCTTCCCACTCCCGAGGTCTTGACACGTGTGTCATAGTTGTTTACATTTCATGCCCCGATTGCGGCCTTGTACCAGGTTGTGTCGAATGTTGATTAACTTCACTCAGCTGTTCTTTTTAATTGGTTTTGAATAAATTCTTTTTAGTATTAAGTTATAAATTGAGATGGGATTAAAACTTGAATTTCCTTTTCTATGTTGTACAGAATCATATATGCAAAGACTAGAGATAATTTTTTTTATTCTATTCTACATTTTGCTTGTTTTTAAAATTTACATAATCTATAAACTATTTACTAAGTATTTGTTTCTTCTTTAATAGGTACAAGAGTCTACAGCCCACCAGAGTGGATCAGATGCCAGTGTTATAATGGACATGCAGCTACAGTCTGGTCACTTGGTATTTTATTATATGACATGGTCTGTGGAGACATACCTTTTGAAGAAGATGAAAAAATCTTAAGGGCAGATGTCAGATTTAAGAAATTCCTTACACTTGGTAAGCATCTCTTTGCATATTTTCCAAGTAATTTTCTTATATTTTTAAATATTTAGATTTATTTTAATGAGAAAAGATGTACTTATTGCTCTGGGACTTATAAGTTTTCTTTCTATTTTGCAGAATGCAGAGATCTTATCCGTAAATGCCTCAGTATCCGCCCATCCGATAGGCCGACACTGGAAGAAATCCTGCGACATCCATGGATGACAATGTCCCTTGAAAACCTCCCATCTCCCAGCATTCCCATGCGACATAGTGCGCGTATTGAAGACTGTTTAGACCTGAACTCTTCCTCAGGAAGCAGCCAGGGAAGCATATGACTTCAGAAGCTGCATAACTTATTAAATCTACCATAGGCAAAAAATTTCATGGTTCCTAAATGGTGAGGAGGCTTGGCATCGCTTCGAGCCCCGAGAAAGAGAGAACGATCTATTTATTCGGGTTCCCACTTTTACCCCATCTATTTGTTTTATTTATTTATTTATTATACTCATTGTCATTGCATATGCACAGTTATTGTGTGAAGCGTACTTAAATCTGAATGCCAAATGCAATTATGCCATATTCAGCTGGGCAATAGATGTAAGCCCCTTAAAACCTAAAATATTTGCTACAAAATTTTAAGGATTATTTTAAAATATATTGAATAATTTATAAAGCCTTTTTTGATTTATTATTCTTTTTAATTTTAATTGCTATTTTATACATAAGATAAAAATTTTAACTGTCTTACAGTAGATGCTGACTGGTAATTTTAAGTATTTTAAATGTATCTATAGTAAGTTTATTTTTGTATGATTTAGGCTTTTAACAAAAAAGTAAAAAAACAAAGTAGCATCTAGTAGCACCAGCTGTTTGACTGCGAGTAAATTCTACTCGCAGCTAAAAGGCAACTAAAAACTCCAAATCTCACTAAATTAAAATTTTAAAAAACAATCGCTGTATGAAGCAGCATTAGTATTAAGTACTTGGACAGTTTTTATTTCCAATTTTTTAAAATTTGCATTAATAAATTGCATTTGGTAAAAATAAGTTACAGAACCTTCAATATTCACCAACTGTTAACTCGAATATTGCAATGTGTTAATGTATTTGTAAAAGGACGCTAGTCCTACAAATCGTCTGCCAAAAGTTGTATTCCATGACTAATTTATAACTTTGACTAACCCATGGAAGGCTGTGACCTCCTTGGTGTCGAAAGGGTTCCAAGTTCCTTTTTTCTGTATGTTCTGCTGTCTGTTGCCATCCACAAATGCCAGCATGTATGGATACATTCCAAAGAGTGATTCACTCGAGCAAAAAAGTATTTATGAAACTCATTGGAGAGAAGATGAATTCCATCTCTATGTTAATTTAAACCCCAATTGTTATTTGCTTGTCACAGTGGTATACAGCAGGAGGATGGTTCCACTGAGAGAACTATATAAAATCAATTTTTTTTAAATCATTGAGTCAAAAAAATTTAATATTTTTTATTTGAGACTTTATGCTCAAATGACCATTTATAATATAAAAAATTTAATCTTTTTAATATATATATATATATAAATTAAATTAATATCAACTACAAAATTACTCTTTTAAAAAGAGTATTTGTTTTTAACTGAAAATATATATATGAAAGAATATTTATTAAAAGTTGGGACTGTTCTCCAGAGAATATTTATTAGTATGCCACTAATTTTATATATATATTTATATACCAGTTTGTTAAGTGGGAACCCTGCCTTGAAAGAAGCGACCACCACTGCCCAGCGAATTGTGTCCCATGACCTAATAGAGGTCTGTGGACCCTCAAGGACTACTTATTGAGACGAGTCATTGTGTCCTGTGTTGTTGTCTATTTATTATTGTAAATATGTACATAGGGCGAGTGAGCTGCAAAGTTCCTTCAACAAAAAGTCTGTATATTTGCATACTTTAATTTATTGCTGCGTGCGACAGCAGCTCGTTGGCCAAACACCCAAGATCGAAAGAAATGCTGACATGTGTTTCTGTGCCTTTCATTGGGCCAGTTGTGCTGCAAAAGCATTGCTTTTTTGTATATAGAATAATTATTAATAACCAGAGGTATTTTTCTATGCAGGGAAATTCCAAAATAAACTAGATGTATAAAACTTACTTTTTTGTCATCATTTTGGAAGTTTTTTTCTTCTTTTTTTTCTATTTCACTTAGCACATCTTACATACTTTTATTTAACTGAGTTTCATTTTAACTGTAATGAAGAATATCTAGCATTGAAATAATTCTGAACATAATACCATCATCTAACAGAATAATTTAAGTTTTTAAATGAAAATGGAATATATGACAAAAAAAACTTAAGACATTGTTAGAAATTTTGTTAAAAAAAAAGAATGTTAGCTTTTACTGAATTTTTTTTTGGTATTAATACTCAAAAGTGAAGGCTAATTTAAGAAAGTAAATATTGAATGACAGATTTTCCACATTTTAAAAATGAAGGCCAATTTATTGAAATAATGAGCAACATTATTAAATGAAACGAACACATATTTCAATAATTTATTCTGCTGCTTTTAGATTATTAACAATTTCTATATTATTTTTAAAATAAAGAACAAAACTCATTTAATTTATTAAGAAGATAAATAATATAAATAAGGGGAAAAAAATAGTAGCAATCTTATTTAAGAAAAAAAAATTCTTACTCCATTCCACACCCAAAAAGTTCTTAAATGTTAGATTTGCAAATTAAAAAAAAATGTTAGATTTGCAAATTAAAAAAAAAACATTGTATATATCATGTCTTTACTTTTAAATCGCAAAGACAAATTCTATAAAAATAGGCAAGAATATAAATTAAAAATAAAGCCACATATATATTATCAGGGAGAGAAAATTAGTTTTAATTCAATAGATTATAAAGATAAATATAACAATAATGCCATTATCTAATGAAATTTATATTGAGCTCTTAACTGCTTGGAATGTGTCACTAAAAATTGTAGATTATTGCAATATATCATTTAGAGCAGTGTATAATACAAAATGACTGAAACAAATGGTACAATAAATTGTTGGGTGAAACATCCAAACTTCACAAATTAAATGAAATATGCTTGAAAGTCATTCTTCAAACAAGTTACATTAAACGTTGTGTGAGAAACTTTGGATGCATAGTTAAAATATTTTTTTTTCTTGATGAATCAATTTTCATTTATTGCACCAATACTAAAAGTATATCTAAATAGTTGATATTTGTAAATTCATCAGCAGGTCCATGCTATTATATCAAGTACAATAAACTTCAACATTAGGCCCTGGGCCCCTACACCCTAATGAAGACTAGTACAGTATACGTTGTCAAATACTCGTAACAAACAATAACCGGAAATAAATGTGCATGATTTACAATCGCACATACCAGCTCGACCGACTGCCGCTTTTTAACTGAATGAATAATGATGCTGTATAGTGGTAGGCCTTGCCTGTACGTGGATGGTGGTCATCACATATAGCAATCACAGTAGACATATCGTCCGAAATTTTCAGTTTTTCGAGAAATAACATTTCACTTTTGAAATTATTCGATTTATGATCTTAAGGCTGAATCAAGAACGAGACGCGCCCAGTTGGCCCATGCCTGAAGATGACCCTGACATCAGACCAGTGGCCGGCATCGTAGGGAGGCCCAGGACTCTTAAAGGGCCCAAGTTTTGTTATGGTTTTGCAATCCTTTGTTAGATTTGGCTTGGGGTGCAAAGCCTAACTTAGCAGGGGGGGAGCTCATAATCTCCTTTACGAAAACTAAAATATGAAAACTAAATTTTCATATTTACTGCAATAAAAAGTAAAAATTTCCGTTGATATAACACTAGGGGTGGCTCTAGGGCCAGGGCTGCGTTTGAATCGAATTTGAAAAATATATATATCTATATATTTTTTGTTACAAAATAATTACATCTCCAGAAATATTGGGTTTGAATTTGGTATTTCATTTATGTTGAAACTTGAAGGATTCGAGGGGGAGAATACTTTAAATCATCACATTTTAATAAGTTTACACTTCTTTCTCCCCGTCCCGGAGTGAGGTCACAACGGGCATTCCTTTCACCCTTACGATGTCCAGTCTCAGCTATCCTAAAAGGGGACAGGGGCAATAAGAGGTTTCGGTAGATAGAGAACCACAAGAAATGTTTTGTTTTAGTCTTGTGATCCCAACCATCAATAGACTATTTTTCGAAGAAATTGGCCTGCTGAAATGTGTGTGTGGACTATTCCTTCTCTTATATTTTACTCGTTTGAAATAATAAGGAATTATGTCCGTAATTTCGAATTAGTTTGAATTTTTTAAAACTTAAAATAATATATACATATTTTATGCTGCTTTTTGGTTCTCTGGAATTGTTCAAGTTTTATATATAGTTGCGTATTTATGTGAACAATTTATCTTTTTTAATTATAATTTGCGGCTTTGGTGAGAGAGAGGGGAGGCATTTTCCATTTTGGTCCGGGGCGGCAAAACTGCTAGAGCCAGGCCTGATAACACTATGATATCAGAGAGAGAAGTGTATCAAACAAAAAATTCTCAGTTTCAGTAAATTAATATGTTTCTTCGTATTTGATTTTAAAATTATCTTATCATTTCTACGCTTTAATCGGGTGAAATCTCACCCAAGAGTTCCTTGACTTTGTATTACTGGACTTTATTTATCCTTAACTGAATACTAATATGTATTTTGCATATGAAATATTTACCAACTTCTTTTCTCTGAATAAATTCTAGTAAATACCTGAATAAAAGTATTTTTATTGCCTAATAATTTATCTACATTTTTAAAAAAGGTTATAAATGCCAATTATGCTTAGGATTCAAATAGAGTGTCTTGAATTTCCCAATTTATTTATTTAATTTTATATTTCTAGAATTCATATTACATTACAAAAACAATATAAAATGCAGGTTTACTTGCAGATTTATATTCTTGTTTTATATATAAATAATATACACGAGTCAAACAAGAATGAAATGAAATGTTCAGATTAGCTTCAAAGTAAAAAGAAAATTAGGTAGAAAGAATTGACTATTAAATCGGATTTTGGAAAAGCTTTAAATAAAAGTATCTACTTTTACTAAAATAAGAAATGTTATTGAAGATAGATAAAGGTTTGACAATGTTAGGACAAAAATTTATTTTTTTTACACACAGACTATTATTCATAATTTAAAAATAACTTTTACATTTTTAAGTAAACATCTGTTTTTATTTTAATTCAAATATTTGTTATGTGATAGGGAGTGACTTTTTAATTTATTTTTTTCATTGCATATTTTCATCAATTTTAAAAACATTTAATAATGAAATTTTTTGTGCAATTGTAGAGAGGGGGTGGAAATTTCAAGACTTAAATTTTTATGAAAAAGAAAGTAACCACGTTTCATTCCGCCAAATATTTTTCAACACTCGAAATGGCAACAGTCTTTAAAAGTTAGAAGTTTCAAAGAGGTATACGACGACGGTATGCAGTGAATAGTATACAGCCAGAGTTCAAGCATATTTTTTGTTCAAGAAATAAAAAGGAAAATATTAATTTTGTAGTTAAATTAATAAAGTAACAAACAAATAAAAAGTTGTAAAAAATGAAAGACGGAATGTATTTATTCTGTTTTGCTACACTTTTTACACCGAGAGTTATAATTTGAGTTAATCGTCATTTTCTGATAATTGTACATAAAATCTGTTTTCTTAAATCCAAAGCAATTTTTACACATTGTTGTGTCACAAATATAAACATTGTTTCAGATTTTGTGAGGCTCCGGTTGAGGAGAATTTGAGATGGGTGAGAAAATAAAGGTAATATTTCCATTCCTCGGCGATCGTGAGAACATTTTATCGACCGTCTCATGTTTACAAACAGGCCGCGCGTTATCGGATCGGCCATCTTCACAACTGAACACAAGACCCTTTCGTGTTTTGGCAGTGACGCATCCATTTCAGGATGCAATCAGAGGATGAAGAAAAATAAATGTCGAAATTGCGATAATTTTAATCGTTACTCTCATGCCTTATATGTCAAGCTCAAAAAATTCAGAATGATTCATTTTCTCTCCCCCCCCCCTTGTTCAAAGCGATAATTAGTTTACATCGGTGATCCCCAAAGTGGTCTATATAGACCCCCAGGGGTCAACGTCAGCAAAAAAATAATTTGGGGGTCCATAAGGTGTAAATGGGGGTCTACGATAGTGGCTCTCATAAAACCAGATCTCATAACTTTTTAATTTTAAAAGGAAATTTAATTAAGTAGATACCAGATTTACCTATTTCACAAAACACACAGATATTTATGTACTAAATTGAATGAGGTTATTTTAAAGTTACAAGGTGACAGCATAAATTTTATTAAAATAAGGACCACATTTCAGCCTTTCTTGACAGAATTAAGCTAAAAGAGTATAATAATGGACGTCGCAAATTTTCCCAGTTTCTCATTTGTCACAGACAATCCACCAGGGAAAAGACGTTTTAACCTACGTTCAACATTTAAATGCCCTTTTTTAAGATTTTAAAGCTAGGTGTGAGAATGTTTTGTGACTATCGTAATACCTCAGTAGGCATGGAATTCATATGGTCACTTTGAAAAAAAATGTCAGTTTACAAGAATTAGGCACTAATGAAGATCTTAAAGTAAAGTTTAGAAACGAGTGTCAATAATTTTGGCTTTAAAAGATATACCTGTTATTTATTCTATATTATGGAATATCTTGATAAAGCCTTTGTTTTTCCAATTGAGAAGCAGTTACAGTGTGCTTGCCGATCTCTAAAACCAAAAAAGAAAGAAGAAAAGACTGGATACTATTAACCGAGGAGATATTTGGGGTTAAAACCTGACAAGATTGATGTTAAATGTTGAAAAAATTTTATTGCTTCCCCAAATTCTTCCCTCCCACTAAAAGCATTTGTTTGTCGGTCAGTTATTTTATGTATTAATTAAATTTTAATTTAATTAAGTAACAAGTGATTTCTTAACTATTAAACACTATACTTCACTACAGTTAAAAATTTAAATCTTTTAAAGGAATTAGCTCTATACCTGCCGTCAAAAACACATTTAAGTTGATGAATTTGCAAAAATTTAATATTAGGTAAGTAGGGGTCTAACCCAAACCGAAAAAGCTTGTCAAAGGGTCTATGAGGCAAAAGAGTTTGGGAACCTCTGGTTTACATTAAAGTCGTTATAAAATGGAAGAACTAGTATTTTGTATGCATTTCATAATTCTGAGTCACAATGAGTGAAAGTAAGAGATATTAACCCTCTGGCCAGAACATCAATTTTTTGCCGCTCTTAGAAACGTCCATTTAACAGACGGGTACGCAATTTTTTTTTTAATTTTATTACCTTAAGGCAGTGTTTCTCAAAGTGTGGGGCGCGCCCCTGGGGGGCGCGAGACCCTACAAGGGGGGCGCGAGCGTATCGAAAATTTAAAGATTTTTTAAAAAAAATAACCGGAAAGAAAAGTAAAACAAAAATGCTTTCTTCCATAATAAAAAAAAATACACACAACAACACTGACATAATTTATGTTTATTATCTGGCTTTTTCCGTCATCAAATAGCTATCTTTGATCCCAAAACCAAATTAAAAAAAAAAAACATTTTGTTTTATTTGCTGTATTTCCTCAATGAGAGATTTTTTTATTACGTTTTAACATAAAATATTACTCGTTAAAAGAAAAACGAAACCCAGACCCTGAGAAAAATTCTAAGAAGATAAACAATTCACCACTGTAATTATTATTGAAATACTGTACATTAGTTGTAGAAAAGAAAAGGAAGTCATGATTCACTTTTCAGCCAGGCTGCATAGTACGTTTGCTAATCATTAGATTGACCTTCATTCTTATGGTATGGTTATTATCAATATTAGTTCCACCCATCTTTTATGCGTTTGCTTTTCGCTTAGGGAAATTGTAAATAATTGAGTTTTGCGATATTTGGAAAAGAATTGATTGGTCTAACATTTCTGTAGGATAATTGAAAAGTGTCTGATTTGCGTCCTTTATTATGGTCTTGTACTTTTGAATCATTTTAGTTCAGTTTTATTGATTTTTCTCAAATCATCAAAAAGAATTGAATAGTCCTTGAAAGAAGGTAAGTATACTTTCTATAAATTAAAATATTCACTAGAATTCCGATTTGTATCGTGTACAGTAAAAATAATTCTAAACAAATGATTGGGGTGACTGAGTCCCCCGCACTACCATTAATGTTAGTATCGAGTACGCGCCTGCTCCCGGGTTAAAACATTTTGAAGTCTTCTCGCTTTAAATGTTAAAAAGTAACGCAATTATTCTTCATCGGAATTTTATATTCTTTTTCATAATTTTAACATTAATTCTAAATGCTAATTGTGTGAGGTTTAAAATTACAGTTCTTTTAAACAGTTATTTACAATTATAGCATTTATCTAAAAAAATCATTTTACATTTTTGTATACAATGTCGTGCCCACAGTTTTACTCTCCTTACAGTTCAGCTATTATATCAAGAATAATGTTTTATTTTTTAAAAAATGAACTCGTGCGAAGAGTCGGTGTTTCAGCCAGTATACGTTTGATGTATCAGTACTGAAGAAGGTATTTTATAAATAATTTCTTATTACTGAATTTGGCCGCGGTAGCCGAGTGGTATCGGTATCGGATCGTGGCTTGCCTTGTCACGAGTTCGAGCCCAGTACCACTAAAGACCCGCCGTGTAGGGCAGCGATGCACGTTAAACCTGTTGAGAGTTGAAACGTTTTCCCGTTGGTGTGGTGTGGTAGTTAGGAGAGAGAGGGGTGCCAGCTCAGGTGTCATCCACGTCACTTGACCATGGTTCAAAATTACGTGGTCCGTCGTCAAAAGCCCTAGTGCAGCTGAACAGTGCGACGTTAATATTCAATCAATCAATCTTATTACTAAATTAAGAACAAGTTTAATAATTATTAGGGACTTCCACGGTCTTGTCTTGTAGAGGAAAGTTTTTCAAAGGAAGGTTTAATATCAGAAATTGACACTTAAAGAGTTATTTTTCTATATTTAGCTGAGATCTATATTTTGTCTTCAAGGCATCCACTGCAGAAAATCCGGTTTGAAAAAAGGTAGGATGTTGAAAATGGTAATAGTATACGAAGTGCTTTTGTTTTCAGTACAGATAATTCCTCATCCACCTCTACCCCAAATTCAAAAGAGCGATTTATTACAAAATTGCCTTTTAATTTTTCACTGGATGTGAAATCTATGAAGATTTCTTCTTCGGAAGTTGAGAGCCCTTCTGGAGTATCTTGAAATAGATCCCTAATCCACTCGTAACTTGCTACCAAGCTGTCCTCATCCAGAAAATACTTTTAAAATTCTTTTGCCAACATAGCTAAATGATTTTACATGTTTTAAAAACAACTTTCACATGTTGTTCTACAGATTTGTAAGTTTTAACACACATCGAGCTGGGGCTTTTTTCCATCATTTACTTCAGTAGTGGTAAATCCAAAATTTAAGTATTTTTGAGAAGATCGCCTTGATTTAATTTTCGGAACCATGCTCGTTCTTCTGTGTACTTGTTGATTCTTTATTATGGTCGAATGTTTGCTTACGACTTAAAAATGTATGTATGATATTGTTTTAATCTACTGCCGTAAATACTTAATTACCGTGAATTACAATTAACGTGGAAATTAAAAAAATGTACATTCAAGCTAGATTCGGTAGCTATAGGAGTATCGAGTCGACCAAAACTGACTGGAATTGTACGAGGAAAAGCATTTTTACATGTTTTGCGCAGACGTCCGATAGGTTGCCCAGACTCACGCAAACGTACCCTATAATGCCAGATGTGATGGATATGATAGAGAGCGACATTGACTAGACTATTTTTCTAGTGACATTTGTACTTAGAGAAATGAATGCTGAAGGAAATAAATCTTTAATTAAATACATCATTTTGCGATCTGTTCCAATTTAAAAATTAGAGAAAGAAAAATAACATTATTCTAAGTAATATATATATATATATATTTTAAGTAATTTTCTTAAAATATATATATTACTTAAAAGTTACATATACACAAAATTTAATATACTTATCGTATTAATTTGTACGGTTTATAATTAAGATCGTATTGTAACTTTAGCGTCTCTCTCTCAAAGTGCATTTTTATTGCAGTAAATACATTATTGTTGTACGGGGGCGAGACAAAAATTATGATTGAAAATTGGGTCGCCAGTATTGAAAGTTTGAGAAACACTGCTTTTAATGTATGAGTGGTGCACAGAGTATTTTATGACTAATTAATTAATACTAAATTAAGTACAAGTTTAATAATTATTAGCTACTTCCATGGGGTTGTCCTACAGAGCAAAGTTTTGAAAGGAGTTTTAAGATAAGAAATTGACCCTCTGAGTTCATTTTCTATATTTAGCTGATATCTATATTTTGTCTTCTAAGCAACCACCGCATTTTGTAATATGTTCCAATTTAAAAATCAGAGAAAGGAAAAATAACTTAGTAATTATCCTATTACTTAACTTTTTTTGCTTAAAAGTAACATATACAAAATTTAATACTTATGTCATGAATTTGTACGGTTTATAATAAATATTGTTGCTTTATCGTAAAAGTGCATTATTATTGCATTCAGTAAATTATTATGTATAAGGGGGCGCGATAAAAATTGTGATTGAAAAGGGGGGCGCCAGTATTGAAAGTTTGAGAAGCACTGCCTTAAGGACTGTTTTAAATGTCCTTATCGCTTATGAAATTGAGTAGAATTTATAATATTTAGGTCTTTATAAGGCACACTATATTAATATATTTTTATCATACGAATTGTGACTAGTATTTTTATAAAAACTAATTAGAAATTATTTATATTTATGTAAAAATAATTAAAAATAATAATACCAAAAACGAAAAAACTATAGGAATATCGGTATGATAGACAGTGATACATAAGAAAAATCGCACATATCGCGTGTTGAAAAAAATCACCGAGTACCACCACGTGTCCCTCTATGAGTGAGTGCGTGAGTGAATGTTGGGGTTATTGGCGCAAGAGCCATTTTTGGCTAAACTGCGCCAGACATTCGTAAAAGCATCAAAATTATAAAATTACCAAAAGGTTTGATAAAATTTCAATTTAAAAATGGTAAAATCTCACATTTTATGTATAAAAATCATTTTCAAATTAAAAATGCAGAGATAAGCGGGGGAAGTCCCCACGAAATGTGATAAATATTGTAAAAAAGTTATCTTCTGCTTCTAGTTGGTGTTAAAAGCAATGATCCCCTGAAATATGTCTTCCCATCTTTTCTTACATAATCAGGGTTTGATTCGAATTTATTTTCCTCCACGTCGTATACAATGATATCCTCTTCATCAGTACTATATTCAACTGGAGCTGGCTTTCTAGGTCTGTGTTGAGCCATTTTTATATCAATTACTGATTTAAGCACTTCTTTTTTTCTTTTTCTATCCTGAGGTTTTGACTTTTTTTTCAAATTCTGACTTTTTTTTCAATTTCAAATTTCTTATTTCAAAGGATAAATTGAATGACAAGAAGGAGGGTCGAAAATAGAGAAGGATCACTAGGGCACCCCGGGTTCGTGAAGCCCGTGTTTACCAAAGATATTAAACCCCTTGGGAAAAGGAAAAGATCACTAGGGTACCTCCGGATTGTGACACCCGCACTCACCTAAAGAAGGTGAGCCCCCTGAGGGGCATGTGTCCCTCTGACTGGATAGAGTCCAACTGAAGATGTCAAGGGAGCTCACCCGAAAAATCACACCACAACGTTATCTACAGGCATCAAAGCAAATCATTCCCGTCTGAGAGACGGATGCTCCGGTCAGAGGATTAACGTCGCATATGAAGCAACACAATGGTTATTGGCAACGGACCTCATAATTTTGAGCCATGATCAAGTGATGGGGACGATACCAGAGTTGCCCCCCCCCCTCTATCTCCACATTACAATACCAACGCTAATGGAAGGACTGAGCTTCGACAGAATTTACGTACATCAATACCTCCACACGGCAGATTTTCTGTGGTACTATTACGCGAACTCATGACATGTCGGGTACGAGTTCATGACCATAACCACTGGGCTACAGTAAACACTTAAGCGTAGAAAGAGCGTAGTACTCAAGAGCAGGGGTGGGGAGACTGTTCCAGGGTACGGGCTACTTCTAACGTTTTCAAGGTGTTGCGGTCCACCCAGTGGCATAGGGGTGGCGTACTAAAAAAAGATATACAATACAGTCGGACCTTCATTTTTACGAACCCCTAGTTTACGAATTACTCTATATTAAGCGAACTTTTACCTAGAACCAAGAAAATTTTACGATTTTCTTCGAAAAATAACCTCCGAAATTTTTTTTATTATTTCTAATGGCAGATTAGGAACAGTTATTAACAGAGTTCCTCCTTAATCTACTTAGTACATCACCGAAAGCAGGCATCTCTTTTTAGTGCGGCGCCATATAGGCCGATACCAATCACCGCAGATAATTTTGACGCCCAATTTCCTGCCCAGAGGGAGGCACCTTCGCTCTGATGATGCGAACTTGTACTAGTATTTGATTTTTGTCTAGATTACCCCCCTCCTAGGGATCTTTTACAAGCCGTATAATCATACGAAATGGCCGCTGTCGATTTTCTGCATCATGAAAATCCATCGACTTGGCCCAGGGTCGAACCCGCAACCTTGGGTACAGAGGGCCAGCAAAGGCAAAATAGCAAAGGGCATTTTCTATTTGACGAAATTTTCTCTTATGATTCGATTTGCCTCCTCCGTATTTTTTAAAATATTTCTGAACCTTCGGAAGATGAAAAGATTATTAGGTCTTAGTGAAGGCGGTCACCTCAAAATGTCTTGGTGATCCACCGGTCGATCGCGATCGACAATGCCCACTTTGACTTGAGAGCGTAGAAATTATGTGGCTTTAAATCTTTCGGAGGATATCGACTCCAACTGTTTTGTTTAAAATCGAATCCTCATATTTATCTTGAGTCGTGAGCAGGTTATATTTTATTCCCTTTATATCGAAGGGGGAAAATAATTGAGAATATCGAGTCATATACCTTTTTGTTCCAATAATTATTGCGTGTTTTCTTTCGTATTCCTCGGGAGATCTCTCTGACCTCTGAAGGCAGCCTTATCGAAGGATATTAATGTCAAGGATGCGCCTCAAACCTGTTGGCGAAATTCTTTTCGTTCATGGCTCTCCATAGAGACACGTGTCTCATCTTTTTCTAGAACCATGCTTACGGTTGCCCAACGTGTTGCTATTTGTAACATCATTCATTTTCCTAGGGGTGTCAATATTCCATCAAGTCAAAGATAGTGTGAGTTTTATTTCGATAATATGTATTTAATGTCGAACTGGAGCTACTGGCTATGTACCTACACATTCTAGCCAATAAGGATGATATCTTGAGGTAGTATAGAACAATCTCTCAGTACTTTTTAAACACCATTTCGAGTTTAATTTTACGTCAAAGAGCCTTAACACATTTTGAGATAGAAAAATTTCTTATAATTTCTTATGGATGTAGCATATTTTATATTTGATTGTATAATACCTAAAATTTAAACAAAAAAAACCCCTTTAAATATGAATTTTATTTCCATTGGTATACAAAATGAAAAATGAAAAAACCAGCAACACAATACAGAAAAAAAAAGACTAAACATAATACACATATTATGTATCTAATATGAATGAATTCAAAGAAATAAAGACGCATAGTAAAATACCGATTTCTTTATAGCAGTGATCTCCAAATCTCTGATCACGTATTCCAAGGCGAAAACATTATCGTACCTCATATAATTATGCATGTATGTGTGTGTGTGTGTGAATACCCAGCCCCTTATGTGTCAGTAGGGGTAAACTTCCCACTAGGATAACTCAACGCACCTCCCGCATAAATACTTTGACTTTTACTTCGGCGGATTTACTGAAAACACGTGGACGAACAACGAATTCGCTCCTGATCGACACTGAAACAGGTCTCGTCTTGTCATGGCTTGGAGTACAGACTGTTTTGCTAAACATTGGAATAAAATATCATATGATAAACGGCTGCACTTTACATTTGTCCTGTCAATCTTTAAGAATTACTCAATACATGATACATATATACAGTCGAACCTCTATAAACGAAGCTCTATATTGCGAATTTTTCTAAATAGCGAACTTTTCCCTGAAGCCTTGAACATTTATGATTTTCTTCGTAAAATAACCTCTCTATAGAGAAGTACATTTTCTATATAACGAACTTTTTCTTTTGTGATTCAATCCTCCACCCTCCCCTTTTTTTTAAAGTATTTCTCAACATTTCAAGTAATTCTCTCCTTAATACATTTTATGGTGGTCGTAAATCTTGAACTAGTTTTATTAGATCCTAACTCGCCGAGAGCAATAGACGTTTCATCCAAGAAGTGTAACCTTTAACCCCCCATTGTCCAGTTCACTAAAAACATCTTCGATATCCTCTTTCGCCCTCAGTGGAGTTGTCTCGCTTCCCCGTGTTCTAATTATAAAATAATGCATATTTAATATTACTTGTATGCTATAAATTATAAAATGTCCTTAAAATTCATTAATTTTAGTATAAAATTATTTTCTCCATATTGAAAATACAGTGAATTTTTCGACATTCTTTTTTCCAGTTTTCCTTTCTTTTTTTTTTGATGGGTAAGATATATAAAATAAATATATATTAATTTTCAAAAAGGTGCGAATAATTATTTTTTAATGTATCGTGTTTATGAATTTATAATTTGTTTTATGTGGTTTATAAAGTATATTAAAAGATGAACCTCTTTATAACGAATTTTCCATATAACGAACTTTTTTCAGGGATTTAGCGACTTCGTTATATGAAGGTCCGACTGTATATATAAAAGCCTAGTTCCTTCGTGCACCCAAAGTATCACATTCTAGGTACTCCTTGGAGTGTGCGTACACCACTTTGGAAATTACTGTGCTATAGGATAGTGAAGTCAGAATATAATATATATGTGTGGTAAGGAGTTTTCTTTTTTTTTTCAAAATCTAAAAGAAAGTTTAGTGTTTCGGTCCTACATTTTAACATTCCATAAAAAAACATTGCACATTGTACACGACATTGCCATTGAGACCCCTTAAATACCTTGCAACATTTTAAATATTTTTGCTAAATTGGGAAAAGATACAAATCGCACAACGATCATGTCGATTTTCATTGTATTTGTGAAAAGCCTGCAGGACTTTTACAAATGCAATGGATATCCAGCGATGTCTTAAGGGATGGGCCAATTGGGCCCGGGCTCAGGGCCTCACCGTTGGTGGGGGCTAGGGTTTCTGATTTCCCGTTTTTTTCATTATATAATAAATAATATATAATTATATATAATAAATTGATTGTTCATTTTTAAAATAGGATTTCAGAAAGCATAAACAATTTATACTTTTATCACTCAGCCTAGTTCTAAGCTTTGTGACGAACAATCTGGCAGCAGAAAATGCTTTCTCTGCTTCAACTGACTTTGGAGGAATTGTTTTTAAAGCCTTACATAGTTTTATAATGTTTGGTGATGGATTTTCAGTCGAGTCGAACAAATGCATCTCTTGTTTCATGATTTTGTTGAAACTAGTACTTTTTTTTTGGTTGAACAATATAAAACTTTTGTTTTAGAGTAAATTGCTTTCTCTAACTTTTTCGTTCAATGTCAGAGGTTTATCTTTCAAAATCTCCATGCTCTTTTCTTCTGAGTGCGAAGAGTTGGATATTGATTCGTTTTCTTCGCAGAAAAGCCTTGTATCTATCTCTCTCTCGTTTGGACTTGTCTGACCAAACAATTTTTTCCAGGTAATCACGAAATATTGACAGTAACTGCAGCTGCTTCGTATTTTCTTCCAAAATTCTGGTATTGCATTAATCCTATGCGTCCCTCATTAATTCTTTGAATTAGAGAATATTTCACATTTTTCACAAATTCTGAATTTTGTTTGTTCAATTCTCCAATAACGAAAGAAAATACAGCTTCTGCATTTGGCAAAGTTGTATTTCGACTGCATAATTTTTCTAAGCCAATTTTTACTTGCTTTAAGCCTGCTACAATCGTAGCCACCGTTTGAAACTCTACATTGGTCATCATTTGTTCTTCTTTAATGTCAATTAATGTGCCATTTATAGAGTATATTAATATTTTAGCCATATGTAATGAGATAATTAATAAGGAGAAAGATTTTAAAATAGTTACGTCATGGATAATTGAAGTCCCTTGAGATGCCCGGGAAATCCCATGAACGAAGTATAATTCCCGGGAATAGAAAAAGCACAGGAATCTTCCCGCGAAAGCAACCCTAGTGGGGACCTCTTTTTGTTCCCGACTCTGTCTTAATAAGATCATGATTCGGATAATTGTAATGTGGTCAAATATTATTCCCGAGCATATTCTCTGAAAAACAGGGAATTTCAAACTGCATGTCGACTGGCAAAAGTGGTAAGACAGTATTATTATTTGATGACTGTTGTCCATGTCTAGGTCTAATACCATATACAATCATTCAACTCATTTAGTCGAAATGCGGCCATTGGTCAAGCCGGTTTGTGCCTAGGTTTTTGAGATAGTGAGTCGTGCACATTTATTTGTTTCAAATTACCGTTTGAACGAGTATTTGACAATGCATGCTGTATCCTGTCTACTTTTACAGATCTCAGGTAGGGCCTACTTTTGCATAGGAACCTAGAGCCTTAAATATTTTAAGATTCCTCTGGACTCAGGGCCTCAAACAGTCTTAAGACGTTCTTGTCTATGAGAATAAAGAGTTGTATGAGCAAGACTCGGCCTCGGGGATACAAAAACATCACAGATAGAAGAACAAACGTTCCTTAAAATAAAAACTTCGGATGATTTTGAATGCTTGATTAGAAAAGGCAAAAGGAAAATCAGTGGTGTATGCAGACTACTTCGATGAGAGAGGTTATACATCTTTTTTAAAAACGTAGGCGAGAAAGCATTTAGGCTTAATCTTTATGCTAAAAATTAAAAATCTAATGGTCTACCGGAAGGGTTTGAGCCCCCAAATTCCGCCCTTGGGTACACCATTGAAGGAAATGAAAATGAGAAATATTTCTGATGAAACCTTTTTTGTTTACAGAAGTATTCATATTATTACAAAGAAGGTTTTTTTAAAAAAAATTAATTAACTAAACGAAATAATATACTCTGAAAATAGGTTGATGACAGGTAACTTGGTTAAACACATTGCTTATTTCTCTAATTATTTAGAATTAGGAGGATAATTCAGAAGGAACTGAAACGATTCAGAATTAGGAGAAATTAACAACTGAAAATTTGCTTGATGTATGGCAGAATAAATATTCTATTTATTATTTGTGCGGGGAAAAAAGTTCTTTCAGATTCGACTTGCTGCTAAATCATTTCTGAGTATATTTCTATCCAATGCTGGAAAATAAAAACCAAACTAGAATTTTCTTTTTAAATAAAAAGAGATGAATTATCAATATATTAAAGTTTATGATAAAGCTATAAGTTCTTCAATATGGAAAAGCATTTAATTAATACATAATTTTTCACTTGAGTCAAATTGAGTGAATTTATTAACGTTATATTATATAGCAACACCAGGGCTATTGGCGAAATGCCTAACCAAAAGGGAGCTGCTGTGGCGTAACGGAGAATATAAGGGCTCCTCTGCAAAGTATGGTTTTGGGCCCCAAGCCCACATACGTACTTGGTGTCAGTCAGGCTTTAGGCCCCCTACAGTCCCTGCCCCCACAGTGCGGGGATAGAGGGGGTGTACGTTACGCCACTTGGAAGCTGGTCCTCCAAGAAACAACCCCTTTTAGTCAGACCTCTTAATTTTGAACCACGGTCAAGGGATGAGGAAGATACCTGAGCTGGCACTCTATTCACCTGATTTCCATACCACACCAACGTAAGGACTTTAAACCAGGACAGGTTCAACGTGCATCAGCCCCTCTACATGGTGGGTATTCAGTAGCACGAGAGCTCGAATTTCTGACTAGTCCGGCGACGATTGGTGACCTTGACCCACTAGCGTAGTTAGTCCTGAGTGGGCCCTGTACAGGGACGTAGCTACCACCGTATCAGCCGCATCATTGATACGGGGCCCCCAAGCTACAGGGGCTCCAACATAAATAACTACAGTGCACTAACAGGGTTCCCATACCTAAAAAAGGACCCGAAGGAATTTTGATACTTGGCCCCCCATAGTGCTAGCTACGCCAGTGGCCCTGTATCAAAATTCCTTGGGGTCCCCTATTTAGGGCCTTTTGACATCTTATGATTATATTCTTACGCATAAGGGGCCCGTAGCTTGGGGGGTCCCGTATCATTGATATGGCGGTATCTACGCCCCTGTCCTGACCACTAAGTCTATCACTCCCACCTTGGGCCCCATTGAACTCTTAACTTGAAGAGAGGGAATATGACTATACAGGAAAAAATATTAATTCTGTCATTAATGTGTTGCTTATATTAAATTATATTGCTCTCTATATATATTAGGGAAATTAATATAAGATATCTGAAAAAGTGTTTTCAAATTGGCTTCAATTTTTGAACATATGGTGAAAGAAGTCTTGAGATATATTCAAAAGACAAATAAGGACATTTGCTCTCGTTAACCTCTGCACAGTAAAAAAAATCGAAACACGTGTCTGTCGCCGTAAATTTCGAACACAAAGGCGCAGTAAGTCAATTTGAATGTTGTAGGTGTACTTCGATAACGTTGTTAATGATCCAACTGACGCCAATGATTCCAAATCGAGGATTTTTGATGGATTTGCAATTATCCTGCTTCCTCCTCTGGTCTATTTTTAATTTGTCCGCCTCTTTTCCTGAAAGACACCCAATTAAAGATCACAGGAGGAAGTCTCATCAATAGGATTGTTACCGCTTCCATATGGTTTCCATTCAGAACTGAGCGAGATCAAACGAATTATGTAACGCTCTGAAATGTCGTAGGTGAAGATTTAACCTTCACGGTGCTCAATGTGTGCCAGATATTATTGTTACTATTAATATTCAATTACAATATGTTGTCGTATGAAATCCTTAGCGTGATCAGAAATTAACACGTGCACTATTTCCTTTTAATTGCGTTTATAGTCGTAAGGAATTTAACAATCATGTAACAGTTGGATGGGATTTTTTAAAATCACTCTGGGTTTTATAGATGATGAACAGTGGTGTAACGGAGAATATTAGCTCCCCTTTCCCCTGCAATGTCAGGTTTTGGTTCCCAAGCATTGGGTTCTTAAGGCATGGGTCAACTGGGCCTCACCCTCGGTGGGGGTCTTGTCTCGTTCTGGATTCTTTTTAATAAAATTATTTGATCCGG
Source organism: Trichonephila clavipes (assembly GCA_019973935.1). NCBI lineage: Eukaryota > Metazoa > Arthropoda > Arachnida > Araneae > Nephilidae > Trichonephila > Trichonephila clavipes. The sequence continues at coordinate 1,925,181 of BMAU01018915.1, forward strand.
ATAATTTTAATGTTCAAATATTATTTCCGTACATATTCTCTGAAAAACAGGGAATTTCAAACTGCATGGCAACTGGCAAAAATTGTAAGACTATATTATTGTGTGATGATCGTTGTCCAAGCCTATGCCCAATACCAAAAACAATAATTCAACTCATTGAGTCGAAATGCGGCCATCGGTCGAGCCGGTTTGGGCCTAGGCTTTTGAGATTATGCGGAATCGTGCACATTTATCTGTTTCAAATTACCGTTTAAACTAATATTTGACAGTGCATGCCTTATACTGTTTACTTTCCAAGATCTCAGGTAAGGTCTACTTTTGCATAGGAGCCCAGGGCCTAAAAAATCTTAAGATTTCTCTGGGCCCAGGGCCTCAAACAGTCTTAAAACTTCGCTGCTCCCAAGTCGAATTTTACAAAGCATTAAAGAACCATAACAGTACACTTTGGGCTCGATAGAACCTTGCTTCCCCCACGATGCGAGGGTGTACGGTACGCTAATGGAGACAGACCTCATATTAAGAACCAAAATCAAATGATAACTAGCTGCATGGCCCTGCGTTGCACGGGATTTCCCTACTTTTATAAATTTTCCCTTTCCTTCACAAAATCAGCACTTGTAATATTTTTTTTCAAAATGACTTCCACCCCTTTTCCGCTTAGCCCGGCGTTGCTCGGGCTTTTTCCGAGTATATAACTTAAAATTCCTTGTTTCGAAATTTTTTCGCTTCTTTTCTTTATCAGACAGGTTTATTTCCCCCCCCCCTCTCCCCCGGCGTTGCACGAACATTTTTAAATGCATAACATATGTCATGGAAAAAAATTCTCCTTCCTCTCTCGCTATCAGAGCTCTCAAGTAAGTGAACATTCACCGATTCTTAAACAGCTTGACAGGTAGAACCCTCTAGTGGCAGAAAAAGTAATAAATTATTGCACAAAAAAAATTCTGAAAAAAAGTTTTTGACATTTTATTTTTTAAATCACTAGCTGTAAAAGATCAAAATATGAGTTTTTTAAAAATCATTTTTATAAACGCATCGATATGGATTCATTTTAGAAAAAAATCATAAAATATGTAAAGTATCGTTGTTTTGTAAAAAAAAAAAGGTATACTGTATCACGACGAAATAAATTATCTTTCCAATTACAAAATTGCTGGCGAAGTTATTAAATGCAAGAATAAAATTTTGAGTATTTTTTTTAAAAAAATCATAAAAACTAAGCGATGTTATTTCGAACCCGGAATACGAAAGTAACTAATCCTGCGCTCTAAGCGACCGATCAACAAAATCTTGCGCAAAAAAAAAGACCCTTAAAATAAAAAGGAAGAGTTTAAAAAATAACGCAATGCGAAATTGATTAAGTTAAAAAAAATTTTCGCGCTTCATTTTTAAGTTAATGCCTTCAAATTTCATATATCGATTGCAAACAACAGTAATTTTTAACAAAAAAAATGTAACAAAAATAATGCTTAAATATTTCTCGCAAAAAGGGAAAAAAAACGGAAAACATAATTTTTTTTAAACCGTAATTTTAAAGCAATTTTTTCAATCTTTATACAGATTACGGATAATTTCGTTTTACACACGAAAAAAAAACGTTTCGTCAGATTATTTTTATAAATAAAGAAATTATTATGTATTTAGATAAAATTTTGAGTATTTTTTGAAAAAAATCGTAAAAAAAAAGTTTTTGGCATTTTATTTCTTAATTGATTCTAAAAGAGAAAAGCATTAATTTTTTTAGTGTAGAATATCATTTCACTAACTTGAAAGAAAATGCAATCGGAACGATTTAGAAATCATTTTCATAAAACGCATCGATTTTGACTCATTTTAGAAAAAAATCTTAAAAAATAGAAAATAGCATTGTTTTGTAAAATAAATTATACCGTATCGTGGCGAAGTAAATGATCTTTTCGATTCGGTAATTTTTTTTTTGTCTGAGTCTCATAAAAAAAATTAGATCGTGTTTTAAAAACGTCTGGGATAAAAAAAAAAGTCGGAAAATTGGAACTTCGCCGCCTGGCGATAAAAAATGGCAAAAACTATGCGTTTTAAGGTTTTTAATTAATATCTTTTTAACTAATTGCACTATTGGAATATAAATGGTCAAAACGGATTCCTCCTGAATTCCCGAACTTTTGGTACCTTTGGCGAGCTTCTGCGTCGTGCGTTTCGTGAGAAGATTCATCTAGTCGTACGTATAGTTATGTTTGTTTACTTCCGAATTTTAATAGTGAAGAGCAGCGATACTCGACCTGCGGCCCACCGAGCCTTTTTAAGTGGCCCGTCCATGGCCCATTGCTCTCAGAAATTCGCTTATTTTAAAACATTGCATTAAAAATTGGGTGGGAAATTCTTTGTCAAGAAATCAAATATATCAATTTTGCTTTTTGCTGTTGGTGTCTTACGGGTACGAATTGATACTCTTTTTCTATTTGAAACGGTTGTGGTCAGTGATGACAAAAATGGAGTAGCGACCATTTTATGGATGGAATTAATTTTTAACTGTCTTACAAGTGAAAAGTATTGGAAGAGAGAAAATATATCGTTTCAAGATGGTTGGGAATTTAACTGTTTTGTAGTGAAAAACAAACATGGATCAGTAATTGTTGATTTGTCACGAAAGTGCTGTGTTTAAAAAATACCAATAAACACAGGAATCATTCAATGACACTTTTCCTCGAAGATCTCTTTCAAGAAGTGATAAATAGGCTTTCTTGAATTTTCTTTGCAACAGAAACAAAGTGTTTTGTCAATGGTAATATCACAGCGGTAACAAAGACATGCTATGAAGTTTGTTACATTATTGGTAATCATATGAAACCGTTGACTAATGCAGAAATTGTGAAGGAGAGTTTCTTAAATGCTTCTAATTTAGTGTTAGTAGCAAAAGTATAAAAAATAATAATGAAAAAAAGTAAAACAGGAGTTATAATATTTTGATCAATTTTCTACATTTTAAATTTCCAGTGTTATCTTGGTCTTCAAGTATTCCCCCCAAAAAAAAATCCCCTATTTATCCTCATGCTGTGGCTCGCATGAAATAACTAATATATGTATGCGGCCCGCGTAAAATAGCTAACATATGTATGTGGCCCAGCAGAAAAAAGGGATAAGTACACCTGGTGTAGATGAAATTTGGTAATATACGAGAGCTGTTTTTTAAGTAAGATCCGTTCGTTTTAAAAAAAAAATAACGACAATATTTTGTTTCATAAAACCTTTATTTTAGGATTGTAAATATGTTTGCTTAATTTCCTACATAGTTGCTGAGTTTATTAATGCACTTGTCATACCTTAGAACTAAGTTCTGAAAACCCTCGTCAAAGAAGTCTGCTGCCTGATCGGACACCCAAGCGTTTAAGGCCGCTTTCACTTCTTTGTTGCCACTGAAACGTTTCCTTCCAGGACTACCGGAAAAGCGGGAAATTGCTCGGAGCAAGGTTGGGGCTGTATGTTCTATGGTCCAAAACCTCCCAGCCAAAAGATTTGATTAACTCCCGAGTTGTTCTAGAAGTGGGAGGCCTTGCGTTATCGTGGAGAACCAAAACACCTTTTGATAGCAAGCCGCGCTGTTTGCTTTGCAATGCTCTTCGGAGCTTCCGTAGAGTTGCGCAGTTCGCACCTGAGTTCATCGTTATTCCTTGTGGCGTAAACTCCACCAGTATAACACAGTGCCGGTCCCACAACACTGTTGCCATAATCTTGCGCTTTGACAGCGTTTGTTTGGCTTTGACCTTGGCGGGAGAGGATTCGATCGACTGTTGCTTTGATTCCAGGGTGAAAACAAATACCCATGTTTCATCTCCTGTAACGATTCGACTCAACATGTCATCTCTTTCTTCCTCGTAACGAATCAAAAAGTCCAGTGAAATGACAAACCTCTTCTATTTGTGTTCCGCTGTGAGTAGTCTGGGTACCTACCGAGAACACAATTTCTTAAATTTGAGGTCTTCAGTCACCATTTTGTACACCACCGACCGAGAAACGTCGGGAAATTCCAATGAAAGAGTAATTATCATGAATCTCCTGTTCTCCCGAATTTTTGTTTCAACTGTTTGCATCAAATTATCAGTGATTACAGAGTTCCGGCCTGAACGTTCTTCATCATCGACGTTTGTTTGCCGATATTTAAACTTCCTGATCCATTTTCGAACTTTGCTGTCACTCATTGCTTCTGTGCCATAAACTTCTGTTATCTGGTAATGAATGTCTTCAGCCGGCATGTTTCTCGCAGTCAAAAAATGGGTAACTGACTGCATCTCACACTTGGCGGGCGATTCAATCACCTTAAGCATTTTGAAGACGCACAGCGAATCTTACACGACTGCTACAGAGCTCGAAATGTCGTGAGTGTGTTCGCAAATCATGCTGGTCAGTGACGTAGAGACTCGTTGCGGCGCACGCACGAACTAGGGAACTATACGCGCCAACGAACCTTACTTTAAAAGTAGCCCTCGTACGTGTAACTAAATAATACTTCACACTAAACGAAAATATTGAGTCTGCTCAATTTAATGTATAGGAGATTTCCTCTTGAGTACCAATTTGGCTCTGGTACTCGCGGCAATATTTAGCATCCGACAACAGCTTGAATTCGAATTAATTCAAGCGTCAACATTTGGTAGTGAGAACCACTACCAGATGGTGCTACTACGAAATGGCTCTCACATTCGGAGACTGACCGTATTTGCAAAGGCTTGGTTGCCAATATTCAATACATCTGAGAGTGTTTTTATAAATAGAGATTTGCAATCTAAATATTAAGTATAATTTTGATAATTGGGGAACCTTGTTAGAAAACAATTTTTTCTTTCTTTTTTTATGTAAAATATTATATAAATAAATACTTTAACATTTATGACATTTGACATTAACGTTATTAACATAACATTATGACGAATAATTCGAAAAACTAACAAGAGTATCTACAAAATAGTTACACCTGTAGAAAGATCTCATCGAGTATATTACACTGCTCTTTGGAAAAAATGCAACACCATGGAGGAATCATCAGAATTAAATGAACTTTGCAGCAAATATCAATGATAGGATGATGCGTAAAATAGTAAAGTTTCAGACCCACCGCGCATGCATGGCGTGAGCAGCACCCTCTGAAATGATGCTGAAAGCATATAAATAGAGAGTTGTAGCGAGACGTTGAAAATAGTTAATGACTATTTGCTAGTGGTGAAAGTTTAGTGAGATATAAGTATGCCTCCACAACGAAATAAAGAGAAATTCCAACAACTTACGGAGTTTGAAAAGGGGAGGATTATCGGCCTTCGAGAAGGAGGATTTTCTTTTCACACAATAGGAGCTCGTGTGCAGCGGAACAGTTCCACAGTGATGCGAGTTTGGAAGCAGGGAACTGATGAGCACTGGACAACTCGAAAAACTGGCAGTGGACGACGGAAGGTGACGTCAGCGCGCGACGATAGACACCTGGCGATGAATGACTTCACAGCTTCCTCCAGGCAGTTGGCAGCACGTTGGTCTACTGCTACAGGTGTACTAATGTCTGCCTCATCAATTCGTCAACGACGGCTGCACCGTGGATTGCGTGCAAGTGTGCCTTTATACAGGATCCCCCTCACGGCAAACCATCGACGGCGTCGTCTGCAGTGGGCTCATGAGCACAAGGCCTGGCAAGCTGATGGACACCAAGATGTCTTTTTAGTTGAATCACGCTTCAATTTGTAGGACCATGATGGCCGCATTCGTGTTAGATGCTATGCTGGCGAATGCTGCCTTCCAGAATGCGTTATCGAACGACATAGTAGCCTAACATCTGGAGTTATGGTTTGGGGGTGCGATTTCGTATCATGGACGATCCAATTTGCTACGAATTGAGGGTAATCCCATTAGCAACCGGTACGTCCGTGAAGTGCTACAGCCCTAAGTCGTTCCCTTCCTTTAAGGCATCCCTGGAGCTATCTTTCAGCATGATAATGCCCGCCCACATGTTGCAAAGACTGTTCGAGACTTCTGTTCAGCCCAACACACGCAACTTTTTCCTTGGCATGCTTATTCGCCGGACATGTCGCCTATTGAGCACGTGTGGGATTTGGTTGGTTGGCGTTTTGCTCGTGATCCGCGTCTAGCAGCTTCAAAAGACGAACTTTTGCTGCGCATACAAGCAATATGGAATTTTCTTCCACAAGCAGACATTCAAAATCTGTTGAATCCATGCCACGTCGTATAGCAGCACTTACTGCAGCGCGTGATGGCTACACCAAATACTGATTTCGAACACTTAATGTTTTTTTGCTTTGAAAATTTCGTCATTCATTTGTACTAATACAAGTCGTTTGTGCATTAAATTTCATTTAATTCTGATAATTCCTTCATGGTGTTGCATTTTTTTACAAACATCAGTTCATAAACATATAATTGTCTAAATTCTAGTATCGATGGAAGGCCCTCCAGGTGGTGGGTCCCAATTTCGAAAGGGGCACTGCAACTCCAGAACTTACATGAATTTACACAAACAAAGACCACCTGTAGATATAGCTAGCCGAATTACGTCTAAATGTGTAATTTTGTGGCTCAGGGGCCAAAGGGCGACAATTGCAGGCAAAAATTTATTTAAATTATTTTTCATATTAAAAAGCATTTTGTCGTTCAAAAGATTTAACTTACAAATAGATGAATCAGTACGAAATTATTATTTTATAAATTTGAAATAATCTTGCATATTTGATTGATTGATTGCCTGGTAGAAGGAACTGATACACGTTAAATCTGTCGTAGCTCAAAGCCCTCATGTTGATGGGGAAGTTAGGAGAGGGGGTGTCTACTCAGGTGCCATCCTCATCATTTGACAGTGGTTTAAAATTTCGAGGTTCGTCGCCAATAGCTCTCGTGTTGCTTTAAATGCGACATTAATAAACACTCACTCGCTCTCTAGATGGATTGCTTTTTGACAACTCTTGGAAGCAACGCAAAAGGTTATTGCTGAATCATTCTCGTAATTTTGACCAATGATCAAGTGACGAGTTGGACATCAGAGCTGTTGTTCCACTCTCCGAACTAGCGTACCACGCCAACGTGAGCATTTGGAACATCGACAAATTCAATATATATTAGGCTATCTTACACTGTGAGTCTTCCCTGGTACCAGGGCTCTAATCCGCACACTAATTTATTAAAAGATGCTGAATAGATTTATATTATATCTGTTTTATTTACAATAAAATTTTAAATACTTTCAAAAGAAGTTTTCTATTTTGTCGGGTTAATCCAACCAATACGAAATTCCAAAGCGTTACTGTTCAATCTAAAGATTTCAGAATGAATGCAGTTGTAGGATTTTAAAAAGAAAAAAAAGTGAATGAAAAAAACGGAGCGGAAAAAAATACAGTCGGACCTCTAAATAACGAAGTCGTTAAATCCCGAAAAAAATTTCGTTATAGGGAAAATTCGTTATATAGAGGTTTATCTTTTAATATACTTTATAAACCACATAAAACAAATTTCAAATTCATAAACACAATGTTTTCAAAAAAATAATTATATATTAATTTTAAAAAAAAGGTGTGAATACTTATTTCATATAGCTTAACTATCAAAAAGAAAAGGAAGAAAATCTGTAAAAGAAGTTTCGTGACGCCTTTATCCACTTCCTGAAGAATTAATTTTGTTACTTTGATGCTCAAGCACTAATGTTTTGACGTTTTCAAACCACAAGAAACGAAGTTGCCAGTACGACTGATCAATACTACAAATGAACACTGTTCAAGGACACGGGGACACGAGACAACTCCACAAAGGATGAAAAAGGATATCGAAGATGTTTCCATTGAACTGGACGATGAGTTTCAAAGGTATCACATATTGGATGAAACGACCAGAATTCTATTGCTCTCAGCAAGTTAGGCACCTAATAAAACCAGTTCAAGATTTATGACTACCATAAAATGAGTTAAAAGAGAGAATAACTTGAAATGTCCAGAAATACTTTCAAAATAGGGAGAACAAAATTGACTCACGAGAGAAAAAGTTCGTTATATAGAAAATGGATTTCGCTATTGGTAGGTTATTTTACGAAGAAAATCGTAAAATGTTCTTGGTTCCAGGAAAAAATTCGCTATATAGAAAAATTCTCAATATAGAGGTTTGTAATATGGAGGTTCGACTGTATATTCATTTTGAGCGTTCAATCATTAACTTTTTTTAATTCAACAGTTCTGTGTGATATGTTTCCATCTAAAATTTCATTTAGTTTTAGAACATTTTTCTTTTGACTCTTAATCAAGAGTTCAACTTCTACTAAAACATTTCTTACATTGAATTAAATGTTCCGTAACTTCTCATGCACATATATGTTTTTATACAACAATAATAATTTTAATAATATATAATTTTTACAATTTTAATTTTTCATAAAAAAAAAAAATCAAAAATCCATTGTACTGATTTTAATATGTGCCATGAATCAGTAACGCACACAAATATTTTTCAAGGGGGGTCCAGGGTCGAATGTCCGCCATTTTGGTATCATGCTACAATACGCCACCCAACATATTCTTTTGATTTTGCCGATTTTCGGGAACAAAAACAATACAAAATTAATTATTGAATAAATAATTAGCATTAATTAATAAATTTAATTATTAATAACAAATACATAACATTTTACCTAATATACCTAATACTGGATTATAACCAATTGAAAAAAAATCTAGGGCTATGGGGGTGTCCGGACCCCTAGGACACCCCCCTTGTGTGCGCCACTGTCATACACCATTTCTGTCGCTGCTATGGACTGAATCCAAACTACACAGCGCAGGATTCAAACCCACGTCCTTCAGCCCCAAGACAATTATAACTTCTTTTTATCTTTTTCTACACTTTGTTATCGATTGTTTCTCCTCGGATGCTCCTGGGGGTAAGCAACAAGGAGAGGGCAGCACGCGGGAAAACATTCCGTGTTTACGTTCGAGGATTGACGAGTGACGTCACTCGGCCGGGGCGGAGCCCATCGATCCAGAGGAAGTCGAGGACGACCTACTATCGGCGATCGGAAAATGGGTCAGCCCGCTTTCTCGCAAATCGTTTGCATTTTTTTTTCTTCCTCTCTCTCAGACGATATTGTTGTTATTCTTTTCTTTTTTCCCCTATTTAAATAGGTTTTTTTCTCTTTAATTTCCTTTTTTTTTTTGTGCCGTTAAACAAAAAATGTTTTAAGTATTATCATAATTTCGATAGTTAACTTATAATATTACGTTAGCATACAATGAGTCAAAAGTTACAGATTAAAATATATATAAATTTTGTGGAAAATTTATTATATTATTTATTATAACTGTTCTTACCTTGATTTCAAAATCAAAGTTTGGAGACTTAGTTGTAAAAAAAATACACAATTGGACGACATGCAAAAATTCACAAATGCTACAATAAGAATAAGGAATATTTTTTTCCCACACTATCCGTCAACTTAAGTTTTTTTTCACCTTTTTTTTTTCACATGCTTCATTTCCATTCACAGATTCCCCCGCGCGTCTTTGGAGGTTCTGTGGAGATCATGTTTACACAGATAAGCCGAGATTCATTGTCCTAGTTCAAAAATCAATATTTACAAAGAAATCCAAAAGATATTATAAGAGATAATACAAGCAGTTATAGAAAAAAATATGGACTTTAAGCCCCTATTTTTTTTAATGGACTGAAGTGCTTATCTAAAATATATAGAGAGTTTTCCATTCTTTATTCAAAAAAATATTTTACGAGAGGCACAACTTCACATATGTGAATACATAAATTATATATAAAGTAATAAAAATTATACGCATTTAAAATTGTGAAATGACCCTATGTAAACAGGACCAAGGAAAAAAATAGTTTCTTTAAAAAAAATTAATTTTACAAACATATACTTTGACGGGGTTTTTTTTATTATTATTTTTACCCGTTCGTAAATAAATTTTGCTCAAACTTTAAAAATTCTGAATCTGTTACATTAATTCAACGTATTAGGAAAAGTTCCTATCAAAAATATAACTCAACATTCTTTTATTAAAATTCTCACAAATTATACAATTTTTTTAAAAAATTGAGCTCAGCTATTTTAAATTGGGAAGGGGCTAGTATTCTTAACAATGAATTACAAATACATTTTTAACAAGCATTAAACAGAGATTTAACTCTTTTACAAATAAATTTTAATATAATTATGTATATTTAAAAAACATTAGACTTCTCCAAACATTATGTAATGAAAATAATTTTATTTTTAAAGCTTGTAAGAAAGAGCTTCATGCAATTCAATTCTAATTCTCGCGGTAATGAGATGATATCCTTATTCTGCAAGATCATATGATTCCTGAACTAAACTTAGTGGCGCGACAGCCCATGAGAGCTAAGGCTTCTATTGTGTCCATCTCAGTATACGTGACCTTGGTCGCTGAGGTGCATGAGCAGATGTTCCGGTCAAGTGACCAGTCTGAAGTGAAGCCCCCAGTGTTTAGTTCCCAAGAAAGCCTGGTAATCATTTATCGACTCACTGATGGGATGAAAGGCTGAGTCGACCTTGCCTAGCCCAGGATTGGAACCTGTGTCGGGGAAGCGCGATACGCTACCACTCGGCCACTGGACTTCAAACATGATTGCTTATTCATCAAATTAATTACATTTATATAACACGAACGTTTTCTTACTGTAGGAAAATATTTACATATTATATGGCAGGAAATGGATTTAATCTACAACTGGTGCACTTCAGAAAAATTTAATCAAGAAACTACAAAAGTTGTCGCGAGCGTTCACCCGCAGAAGCGAGTAAGTTCACCAAAGGATTAGACATTTTCTTAAAATATGCACTTTATTATGAATATCAAATCACTATCTAAATTCAACCTAAGCTATAGGGTACGTCAGGCTCAATACTAATTTAAATATCTAGAATATAAAACTAGTACTTTTTTTTTTATCGTGAATAGCAGATCCTCAACAATAATATGAGTACTACAATAGCCCGTCGAATCCTTTCAACTTGAACCACAGAAATTTCAACTAGCTTGGTATTTCACCGTATGAAAACTATCACCATCTTCCCTAACTTCTCTCTTCACTTGACTTGAAAAAACAACCTTTATAAACAATAATCGCGGTTTTATAATCTTTGAAAGTATTTATCCTGGAGAATTAGAAAAATTGCGAATAGATAGATTGATTGATTGAATATTAACGTCGCACTGTTCAGCTACACGTGGGCTTTCGGCGACGGACCACATAATTTTGAACCATGATCAAGGGACGTGGACGACACCTGAGCTGGCACCCACCTCTCCTAACTATCACACCACAGCAACGGGAGGACATTTCAGCTCTCGACAGATTTAACGTTCATCGCTGCCCTACACGGAGGGTCTTTAGTGGTACTGGGCTCGAACTCGTGACAAGGCAAGCCACGGTCCGATACCTATACCACTCGGCTGCCACGGGCATGACGCCAAGCGCTGCTTGGTGCGACAAAAGAATCACGCCAAGTAGCGCTTGCTGCTGGAATAGAATCCAAGATGACGAACGAAAACGAACGATTCGATGGCGTGAGTGAGTGAATATTAACGTCGCATTGTTCAGCTACTCGAGGGCTTTTGGCGACGGACCACATAATTTTGAACCATGGTCAAATGACGAGGACAACACCTGAGCTGGCACTCCTCCTCTCCTAACTACCAAACCACACCAACGGGAAGACGTTTGAGCTCTCGACAGATTTAACGTGCATCGCTCGTACACGGCGGGTCTTTAGTGGTACTGGGCTCGAATTCGTGACATGCCTGCCATGATCACGAACCTCGACCAATGGGCGGCCGCAGCCTCAAGACCAGCGGTGCAACGTACAACCCATGCATCTTGGGTGGGTGGGGGAGGGATTCTAGCGTAGGGGTCTTGCCAAGTCAAGAACATATTTAACCAATTTGTGTAAAGGTAAATATGTTACGCAATTCTTTGTAAGATGCAGCTTGGGCCCAAAACCTGACTTCGCAGGGAGAGAGAGAGAGAGAGAGAGAGAGAGAGAGAGGGTCCTAATATTCCCCGTTACGCCATTGATCAAGACCATTTGGTTACTACGGCCACTAAAAGTGTCCATTTGGTTTTATAAATTTTTAGTTGATATAACTTATTTATAATTTCATGAATTAATGTAGCTACTTATAATTTTAAAAGACTTTATTAAAACTAGTACACTATAGTGTAGAATATTAACATTATTACACAATGCTTAGTTCGATGTATTTATTTGTAAAATTATGCAATTATAACATTTATTTGAAATGTATAGAACGTACAGTTAATTTTTCATACCATTATGCAGCTGTTATTATTTTGGGTTGACAAGAAAGTAATTTCGATTTTTAGTGTAAAATTTTTCTGTAATAAAAATGATCTTCAATCAGTCAAATATCTTCGATTCTATTTTATTACCAGTTGTCATCTTTCAGGCAAATTCATGATTCCGAGCTCGTAGAGTATCTGGACCTTATCAGCAAAAAACTAAACCGAGTGCGTTTGAGGTCATTCTTGTTACTGAAATTTTTACCCTTTAAAAAGTTTCGTAAACATCGATATAAATGATAGTTTGATGGTGCAAAATCGTCTACAATTACATTACTGCCGGTATAATGGTTAGAGTGTTGACCGCTGTGCTGTAAGGTCCGGGTTCAAATCCCGGAGAAGGCATGAATCTTTGTAAATGTTTAGCACCTTTGCGGCATGGGGGTACACTAAATAGCCGTCAAGCCGCAAATACTCTTTTGAGGTTGGCGGAAGGGGAAGAGAGGTAGGAGGCCCTTGACAACCTCTAAGATATTTTCCCTCTAAATTGGGTGCAGGTGACCGTATGACTGGGCTCGGAACTACAACGAGCCCAGTCGTACTGTCACCTGTATGGTGCTCAAAGCTACGTCTAACGACAATCGTCCATCTAGCCCTTTGCCGCGATGAATTTCGTAAGCCTCGATCCAACACCGTCAGACAGGTGACATTAACAGAATCAACAACACTATATTAATCGTAAAAAGATCGTGGTCCAAACCTGATGAGTCTTTAACATAATCATTAGCAAGACGTACGAAATTATTGGAGAACTTTCTTGTGGGAAATGAAATCGCATTCTCCATATAGTCCCGATCTTGCACCATCTAATTATCCTTTATATTTTGAAATTTTACAAAACATTTAAATGGAAAAATTTTTAAAAATAGCGATGACAAACCCCACTGATGATTTGATGCTAAGGTTCAAAAACTTCGATGATATTAGATTCGTGAAGTTATCAGAAAAAGGGCAACAGGCAATTGAACAGAATGGAAATTATTTGGCTGATTAAAGTTAATTTTTTGTGCAGAAAAATTTCTTACTAATAAGCCGAAATTACTTTCTTGTCAACCCCCCAAGAAATAAAACTTCATACAAATTTATAATTTGTACACATTTTGCCATGTTTTTTTTTGGTGGGAGCAGAAAGAGTTTAAGTATTTGACGTAACTTTTGTTCTAAATGGTACTTGACTTACGAGTAATGTTTTATTTTTTCGCAAAAAAGGAGATCCCAAAGTAATATAGGTTTTCTTCAAGAGCAAGTTTTCTGATAATACTGACCGTTGGCCTTGACCATATTAACACATTGCTTAATTCCAAATTATGTTTTTTTTTTCATTTACATGAAGGCTATCTTTAGCATATTACATCCTTGCTTTAAATTCTCAAGACCTTTGTAGAAACGAATTGATAAAATATTCAGAAATTCCCTCATTGATATTGCAGTCACGTGTAACATTTGAATGGTTTATTACATTTAAGGCTGTTTTCGCCATATGTACGAGAGCGTGAACTTGACGCGGAGCACATTTTCAGACAGAAAAAATGCTTCATTTTTTATAAAAATGTGTGACATTGTAACTCCTGCATTTGTTTATAATATAGTGTTTTTAAATTTTCAAAATATTTTATAAATAATTAGTTTTTCTTGTTAAAATGTGAAAGGATAGCTCATTTAGCATTACGGTATAGGAGAAAAAATGCGAAACACATTTTGTAAAAGAAAAAATGGATCAACTCGAGTAAAAATGAGTAGTATGATAAAATAAGTGATTCTCTACAGTATAGTGAAGCCAGAATATAGTATTAATGTTTGAGTACTTTTATATCACAAAAAATATTCCCGAATTCGGCTTCTATTCTTTAACATTAGCCGAAGATAGACTTAATTTTAATATGTATTAATTCATTTCTCCCAATGCATGATTTTTTCCCAAGGTTTCAACAATAAAAATTCAATATCGAACATTTTTTTATACCTTAATATGTCTCTTTGTACTTGAGCTTATTGCTATTATTAAATTCAGTACTTTTTTTAAAAAAAAATATTAAATATCTTATTAGAAATGGATTTTGTGATCTGTTCCTCGTTTTATACCATAAATATGATGCTTTATAATGTCATTAAATTCAAGTTAGTTGAGCGAGTCATAAAAGTTAAAAGTGACATTGAAGCCACGTCCACGGCTGTTGTAAAGGCATTTCCTCCTATTGTTCTCTATTCTGCGATATAATTTATTAAATTATTTCAGTGGCCATTTATACCTTAAAATTCTTTACAAATTAGTTTTATATTGCTTTTTACATCTCGGAAATCAAATAAATATACCTTCGAAGATTTTAGGCGCCGTTCTAAAAGTACTTTCCTTTGTCTGCAGTTATTTTTTCCCCATTGTAAATATATTAGCTCTCCGAGATTATCTTCGAATTTCTATATTTAAACTTCCCATTACCATTAACAATAAAAATTTCAGTAATTATATTATGATTTTTTTTTTTATTGATTGAATGGAATTTCTTCCATAATTTGATTTCAATAAATTCATATCATAGTTGAGTTCTTTATCGAGTGATTGCTGATTAAGGCGATTGTTTTATACACAGACAGATAGGCAATACTTTGTAAAGGTAACATAACTGTTGTTTGTGACCGTAACTCTGAGAGTAAGAAAGAGTGATATTAACGTAGCGTTATAAAGCAACAAGAGGGCTATTCACGACGCGGTCCTCGTAATTTTGAACCTCTCAATCAAGTGATGAGGATCACACCTACGTTGGCACTCCATTCTCCTAACTACCACACCACACTAACGGGAGGACATTGAGCATCGACAGATTTAGCGTGCATCAGACCTATGTGTCATGGAGAGTCTTCAGGGGCACTAGGGTGCCACTAGGCTACTGTGATGTAGAGCAGCAAATACTATAATCTACCTTCTTTATTTTAGTTTATTTTTGACCGTTCTATGGCAGTCTTCTAAGATACGCTCACCACAGCTAATATGGTTCGAATATGAGAACCAATATCAGGTAAAGTGGCACTAGGGCTGAAACTCATGACATGTCAGCGATGAGTTCATGACCATAACCATTATGCTACTGCTTCCAATGGGAAGATTTTTAACCCTATTTGGATTTACAAAGACTTCTTCGTAAAACAAAATAATTCTAAACTCAGGACTTCAGCCAATGACTAACTAGTCATATTGCTTATTATCTTATCATCAGGTCGACTGAAACAAAGGGAGAAAGTACAGCGCGTGCAATTATCTAAAAATAAACTATCTTGCAACTCAATGTTAAACATTATAAGATGCTGCTGGAATACGGGGAATTTTCCATGCAAGTCTGTGTGGAAACTAGATAAAGATTCAATATGTCAGAACTTTCCATGCAATTCGCTAAACTGCAAAGCATATTTTTGTTGACATACTGCACATTTTTGTTGACATACTGCACATTTTTGTATCCACGATAATGTTGTTTGGAAGCTATAATAGTTTCTTAAAATCTTACTTGGATTAAGGTTTGAACTTTTTTATCTTATCAATAATCGCTATGACCCCCCACAAATATCCCCTGTATTCATAATATTTTCTTTTGGTTGCCAAAAAACAAACCTCCCACAGTTGACTTAGGAATGCCGTATTCGTCAACAATATTTGTTGTTTTTCTGTATCTTATCAGCTTTTTTTTTTCAAAAATTGTGCTGTTTCTAAGTGGGGACTAGACTTCTTAATCCATCTAGAACATTCTATTCTACATATTTCTTCTTAAGCTTTTTACATTTATTATTGAATTTTGGTAAACATTTTTGCAATCAGGGAAATTTGCAAATCTGAAAACTGAAACGCGCAAACACCGTGCACCCTAATCCAGAATAGCAATCCCTGTAGCGTATGCATCAGTCAGCGTATTAAACTTATCAAATTACACGGCCTCAATGGATTACAAATAATTCAAAATATTTATAGAAACACACTTGTTGTTTTTAAGACACCACTTCAGAAAACATTACTGGGTTAGTTATTACAAAGTGACCGTTATAACCAGTGGCGTAATGGATAATATTTGGGCCCCCTACAAAGTCAGGTTTTGGGCCCCAAGCCGAATCTCACAAAAGATTGCTTCAGTCAAGCTTTTGGGCTCACTAGAATCCTGGGTCCCCAGCAATGTTTTTTTTTTTTTTTGGGGGTTACGCCACTGGTTATAACAGTTAAGGATTTCGCCAGCGGATGTTTGAAAGTAGTTCAATACCTGATTCATATCTTAATACTTCACATTGGGCCTCGTTCCTGTAAAAACGAGCAATGAGCTGCTCTATGTTTAATTCAGACGTGCCTCAAAATTATCTACTGGCGTGGTGGTGAAAGATTACTATAATGTATCATAGGTAATGTATCATAATGTATCATATTCGAGGTACCGTAATGTTCATGGTCACAAGCACGTGGCCCGTGTGTCACGAGATCAAATCATAGTGCCTCTAAAACCCGATGTGAAGAGGAGTTGATGCATTTTAAATCTGTCTGAATCTATAGTCTTCGCATTGGACTGTTGTAGAAGTTTGGAGAGGCAGATGTCGTCCTCGTCACTTGACCGAGGCTCAAAATTGTTAAGTTCGCTGCCAATAGCCCTTCGGTTGCCTCATAGTGTGACATCAATGTTCATTCAGTTTGATAAAAAGTCAATGTATCCACAGATACATGGAGATGAAGTTAGTTAACATAACAAGGCTATTAAAAAAAACTGTGTGCTTTCTATGAAACTTCTATTATGAAATTTTCCTACCCACTTTGTTACGAAAGGCGAAACTGAAATGCGTTCGAGAAAAATCTGGTTTCTTGAGCCTCTTCTTCGAATAATTTAAATAAATAGTCTGAGGACATCCGGAGAAATTCAAAAGAACTCTTTTGCAACATTAGTAAATTTTATCACCATGAATAACAAAAAGACGACTCGCAAGAAAAGATTGCACCGCGTGTCCGAGAAGGATTTACACCGAAAAGTCTCCCACTGGCAAGAGTGACTTCTGCGGTTTCCACAAGCCCGTTTAACTACTCGTTGTCTAATCGAATGTGTTCTTCATTGTTGCAAGAAAGTTTGCGAAATCGGTAGCCCCAGGATTCCATGTAGGAGTAAGACCTACCTGTTTCAAAGAAGTGTTTTAACTATTGACCCTTTTTAACCATTTTTCGGTGGTGGAATTTCAACCTTGGCCAGAAACTTATTTCTGCCTCGAGATCGCCGTGGGTGGTCGGGGTACTTTTTCCTCGTTCCTGATCGCGGCTTCCTGTTCCATTCTTCCTCGTGTTCTTTCCCTCTTCCTTCTAGTTTTGCACACGCGCGTTCCGAGTGTCAACAATCGTGCTGACGTCACTAAGATTTAATATTTTAGAAAGTAAATTTCAAAATAATGGATGCATAAGCTAGTTTTGGCCATTACAATAAACAGGGAATCTGATGTGGTAAGAGTTGAGACAACTTAAGGCCAAGGAACTTAAAATACATTTTCGATGCTCGCGTTGTGAAATAATTAACATAAGAAATCGAAATAACGGATATAAAAGTCATTTTTAGTAATTATAAAAAATAAAAGCCCCTGTAATGCCATAGCTTGAATTACAAATTAGGTGCCGCCCGCCCGGCATAGTGGTTTGTGACGCTGACTGCTGTGTCGTAGGGCCTGGATTTGAATCCCGAAGAAGGCATGGATGTTTGTAAATAATTTGTGCTTTGTGGCAGGGGGGTACTCTAAATAGGCGTCGAGTCGCAAGTCCTATCGTGTAGAGGTGGGAGGCCTCTGACCACCCACAGGGTGTTCTCCTTCAAAATGGGGTGGCACAGAATCAAATCGTAATGTCACCTTATGGTGTTCAAAGCTACGGTTAATGGCAGTCGTACTACTAGCCTCTTGCCATGATGAATTTCGTGGGTCTTGATCTGATGTTACTGTCGATCAGGCGGCATAAGCAACAACAACAACGCCTCTGCACGGAGAGTCTTAGTCGAACCCGTGACTCGACAACGATTTCGCGACCATAAACACTCGACTACCATACCTGAGTGAGTGAGTGAATGAATATAAACGTCGCACTGTTCAGCTACACGAGAGCGCTTTTGGTGACGGACCACGTAATTTTGAACCAAGGTCAAGTGACGTGGATGACACCTGCGCTGGCACCCCCTCTCCTAACTACCACACTACACCAACGGGAGGACGTTTCAGTTCTCAACAGATTTAACGTGCATCGCGGCCCTACACGGTGGGTCTTTAGTGGTACTGGGTTCGAACTCATGACATGCCTGCCATGATCCGATATCTTGACCACTGGCTACCGCAGCCCCCGATTACCATGCCTACCAGACTCCCAAGGAAATAGGAAAAAATTACTCGATCATCTTGGAACGGGGCCGGCCATCTGGGGGATGCGGGGGGCTCCAACATGATCAAGAATTAAATAATGTACCCTTGCACATGAAATCTTGACAATATTCCTATCGTAGTCAATATTACGAGAAGTTAGAATTTACCATTTATATATAAACATTATTATATTTTAAATCTCTAAATTTCATTTTAGAAGCATTTTCCATAAAAGGAAAATGTTTTTAAAATGTTTTTTTGCCAAAAGATTGCAGCATTTAAATAGTTTTTTTATTGTGGTAATAATCTTGAAACCATTTTATACGTCTATTCTAATTCAAGCGACACTAAATATTAAAATGGTGCATAATGCTTAAATTTAAATGCACTTGCTATATTAAGCATCGAAAAGGAAATTGCAAAAAATTGATATTTTTCTGAAGTATATAATTAATGTATTAATCTCGCATTAGATAAACATGCATTAGCAAAATATATGTTCCTGTTTATAATTTTTTACTTAAAATAATTAACGCCCCAAGCAGTTTCTTGCACCGGGGTCCCTTTCTAGAGAAGGCCGGCTTTGCCTCAGAATCGTGAATCTGGTAAACGCCTCAAAAGAACTTCCTTTGCCAGTAGGTAGCCCTTTGCGTAGAGGCGAAGTGGCAAGGAATCAAAACCTAAACTAAAATTCTTTGTTGGCCAACACCCGGATCTAATTTGCGATGAAATTTTTTTAATTGGCAGATTACAGACCGTTACTACGTCACCATAACAACACACAGTGGACAAGCACGTGGAAAATGAAGGCCCCGAAAAGTCTGCGTTATCGGCACCTTTCTGTTTCCTTTCTGGAGAGAAAGAAAAAAAATCCATAAATAAAAACAAACAAGCGGTCCCGATTGGACCGATATCGGCCTAAGTATAAACCACTTCCGGGCGACCGTTTCCGCCGTTAATTTATGCGCCTTCTCTTTAAATGCCAAGGACGACAGAGAAAGCGTTTGAACCACTAAGCCAAATCGGATGAAACGGAAACGAAGGAAAGTAAAACAAAAAGAAAGAAAAGAAAAATTCCGGGACTCGTGCTCTTCAGACATGAAGGCATTCAGAATTTCACATCCCTCCCAAGGTCCAATATGTCAAGGAATCTTCAGATATTAATGTGCAGCAGAGGACATTGTGCCCTTTATTTCAAATTACACGCAGTGAAATAATTGGTACAGGGATTTTGTTCGAATTAATATCGTTCTAGAACTATCAGTACAAAAACTGTTGGGTGACGGGCATCATAATTTTCAGCTACTTTAAAGTGACACTGACACTGAGCTAGTACTTCCATAACATGTAGTATGGGGTTGAAATTCCACGTCCATCACAGTTCCAATTATTCCAGAACATTTCTTTATTGGAATCATTGGACAGGAAGAACGTGGTTCTTAGCCCCGGATTACAATTACTCTCAAAGGGTGCATTGAAATGTTTACATTCATACATAACACATGCGGAACATTTCTTTAAAATGTATATAGGTGTAAAGAATTAGAATACATTTTTTAAAAAGTGCAAATGATTTTGTTTGATTTTGATGTATGTCGCACTCTTCAACGACATGAGAACTATTGGCGACAAACCTCGTAATTTTGAGCCACGGTCAAGAGGATAATATCTGAGCTCCCTCCCCCTCTCCACCGAACTGAAACCCCATGACAATGGTAGGATTTTGAACTTCGACAAGTTTAACGAGTGACAGCTCTTCTACATAGCGGGTCTTCAGTGGCAACAGTTTCGAACTCGCGACCCTCCCTATGCCTTAGAACAGGGGTGGCCAGTCCGAGGGGCTGCAGGTGGCCCGCCTTGAGTAATTTTGTGGCCCACGAGAGATTCATTACAACTTTACAAAATATAATTATTTTGTGCAATATTTGTGATTTTAGTATAGTGTTTTGAAACAAATATATCCCATAACTGTTCTATTTTATTACATTGTTTCTGTTTTATACATTTTTTACTAAAGAGATTTTCCAGAAAATTTCTGACAAATTATTTTAAGAAAGTGTTTACATTTTATAGGGTAAAAAGAAATTATACAGTTTACTTTAAACACTCCTCCTTGAGCATTGAAGAGTGATCGAAGTTTTTAATATAGTTTATAACAAATTTGAGCAAAAACATTCAAAATATTAAAAAATGTTCTTCTTAAATTGCTTTTTATAAAACTGTCTTCCAAAATTGATTTAATTTTTATTTGACCAGTAACATTTTATATAGAGATGTCCATTCGCCATGGATGTACAAATAACTTTTTAATACGATTCCTGAAGATTTAAAATGCAAATTAAGCATTAGAATTAAATAGCCTGGAAATAATTTTTAAATAATGCGATTAATTCATGAAGGTCACATGATAAATGCAGTTACGTGTTTCTCATTTAATTTAAAACTGGCATTAAAATAACTTATTCTATTTGTAAAATTTAGATAAAATGTGAAATAAATTGTTAACAAATAAAAATGTACTTTCTAAAAGAAAACTTCAGCAAAAAGCAAAAGTTGGCAACAATGAAGCGCATGAATTGATTAGCTGGAAACACATGATTGCATTTATCATGTGACTATGACATCATATGAGTTTAGCCTATTGAACTCGTACAATAATGTTAATATTGCTTTTGAAATTTATTCATTAAAAAATAAAATGCATTAATTTTACTTTAATAAATTGAACAGCTTTGTTAATTAAAATTATTTCCCATTTCTAAAAATAAAATAAAATTAATCCAAACTAATGGTATTTGAAGTCGTGTTGTTAGTTAGACTTAAAACGTGTTGAAAGTTTCATTAGTGACGGAGCATGCGCATTGGTCCCACTTCCCGAAGGGATTTAGATCGTCGTCGCTTTCCCGGAAATCGGGAAAAGTGACGGAAAGAGTGATCGCTGAAAATAAACAAGTGCATGACACGCTTTGTTGTCACCTCGATGACCCACAAATGACATTCGAATGCAAAGTGGGTGCGCGCCGAAAATGGCACAATGGCATTCAAAGTGTGAATTAAATCGTTCCTGTTATTACCCTCCACTTACCCAAGCTTCCCAAACACACACACACACAAAATCTCTTACCGATACATTTTTATGGAAAGTCGTTTCTTTCCTCTTTTTTCACTCATATCAGCCCTGTCCATTCTCTGTGAGCGGATCAAGTCAGGCAGTACGATTCATACGTAGAACATGTAACAATTATTTTATTTTAAAAATAAATAAATAAAATCAATAATCCCTCCCTCCCCCTCATATAGAGCAATTTTGACCAAATAATTACATTGCAGTTTTTCTTATAGATTTTTCGTAAATATTAGGGAGACCGGAAAGTAATGTCGTTATTCTACGTTAACTTCAAATAAATGTATTTTTACTAAGTTTTTAGCTTTAATCAATTATGTATTCATCCTCTCTCTCGTTATAAGCAACCTTTTGCTGTCTACTGTGGAAATTTTCAATGCCGGATCGATAAAAATCAAATGATTTTTGAGGAATGTATCTGGAGATGGTATTGTAACGACTTCACTTAGCGTGAACCCCACCCTTCTATTCACGTTAAGTTTTATTTCTCCGACCAGATGTTAAGTGACAAGTGTACGTGGCGTCATTGGTTATTATTTAACCTCGGGGAAGTGCCGACACCCAGACTGGCAGTCATAATGGTCAAAAGAGAGTCGGCACCCATTGACAATAGGCGAAGCCTGTACAAGAAGCACACTGTCGCGTTGGCCGATGTCAAGAGAATGGCTTTAAGAAACAAAGGGGTGATTGACAAGTGTGTCCAGATGTTGGACAAGAACATGGCGCCCTTAGTTTCCAGACGGCCCGGGAGTGTATTTGTGTGTTACGCACGAATAGGACTAGGGAGGCCGAGGGCAGACTTTTGTGACCTGCCAATGAGAAGGGACGAGGGGCGTGTAGTGGACCAGCCCCTGGTATTTAAAAGGGATTTTTAGGAGACGGGAGGAGAGCCCTGGATGGAGAGAACTTGAGAAGAGAGCTCTGAAAAAAAGAGACTTGGACGGTGGAGGATAGAGATTGGAGCCGAAAGAGAGGCGAGACGTTGAACGCCGATGGCGTTAGAGGACTAGAATCCTCTTGTATAAATATTTGTCCATTCGGACAAAGGATTGATCTTCCGTGATATAGACAGAATACACCGGTTTGGCGTATAACTTGGACTTTATTGCTTCATTTACAGTAATCTGAGAATCAATTAAATAATACTTATTTTTAAATTAGGCGGTGACAATTTTTTGTTTGTTATCTACTCACGACGTTACAGTATTTGGAACATCCTCCGAATTTTCAAATTTTTTACCACTCAAAAAATATTTAGGAGATCGGAATAAATGGAAATCCATCGGAGCAGTATCGGGCGAGTATGTGTGTGAATGGTGAGACAATAACTCCCATCTCAATTCGTTAACTTATTCCAGGGTTCGTCTTGCACATGATCAAGTTTTAGAATAACACCTTTTCTGATGACAATATCTAGGCTCTTTTCACTTAAAGATTGATTTACTCGATCCACTTGTACACAGTAAGGAAATGAATGCATTTACAGTTTGTCGAGGGTTCAGCACTTCAAAATGAACGACCCCGCGAGTTCTCCACTAAACACACAAAAGTGTATTTTGGGAGAAAACCACTGCATTTTGCGTTTAGGATTATCATTAAGAGGATTCATTTTTCATCTTCAGTGATCAAGCAATCAAAAAACATTTCTCTAGTATACCGCTGAAGCAATTAGTTGCATGTGTTGGATCGGTTAGCTTTGTTTTCTTGGGACAGATTATGCAGGACCCAAACACCTGCACACAGCTCACTTTACCAATCTGCTGCAATTGTTCTTGTATGGTCGACCAAGTTGGTTAAAAGTGTTTGACAGTTCCTAGATTGTCTGACATGGATTTGCCTCCACTTCAACCCTTAACGTGCCAATGTCTAAAGCTGTACATTTTGCTAAAGAGTGCTAGTTGGATTGATTTGATTTAATATTAACGTCGCACTGTTCAGCTACACGAGGGCTTTTGGCGACGGACCACGTAATTTTGAACCATGGTCAAGTGACGTGGACGACACCTGAGCTGGCACCCCCCTCTCCTAACTACCACACCACACCAACGGGAGGACGTTTCAGCTCTCGACAGATTTAACGTGCATCGCTGCCCTACACGGCGGGTCTTTAGTGGTACTGGGATCGAACTCGTGACCAGGCAAGCCACGATCCGATACCTATACCACTCGGCTACCGCGGCCCGAGTGCTAGTTGGAAAGATCGAAATTACCCAATTTGAACTTAATAACCCTCCTTATGCACTTCCGAACGTCTAATATGCGTTTAGATAAACATCACAAAAGGGTTTGGTATCAACCATTGCGTTACTACGCTTGTGAAGCTCAAAAAGCATACAATGCAGGATATGCACGTGTTGTGGTATTTGGCTAGCCATTCTTCCATAAAGAGCAAAAAGAAATTAAGATTTAAATATTTACGAGTAAACAAATCACTCAAACCATAAAATGTCTTTGGTATGACTTTGAAGTATACAATGAACTGATGAATTACTAACTAATATCGACATATACAGGAAAGACATTACTTTTTCCGGTCCCCCCCTTAAAGCATTTTTTAAAAAAGTTTATTTTTTCAATAGCCTGGTATGCCTTGGATTTATCAAGAATTTTCCTCTAGACCTCTTTTTCTGACCATTGTCTTCCAATAAGTCACTCTTAGGCAAATGAATTCTCTTTCTAGGCAGTCAACCCACCTGTGATTAATTTAATCCCTAGTTCTTGTTTCAGCAAACTTGGCCAAAAAGATTTTCTGTGTTGAACATTCTTTGTTCATTCTAATAACATGGCCAGCCCATTTAATTCTTCGGATTTTAATATATTTAAAAATGTCTGGTTCCCTGAAGGCCTGGAAAAGTTCTAAATCTGAGTGTCTGTGCCAAATGCCATCAACTTGTGTTCCTCTAAAATGGCTATTTGCATCCAACACACAAAAACAGCAAGAGTATTTCTACCATATTGTGTTATTGTCCAAGTTTCTGATGAATATGTGAGAATAGGTTTAATCTGACATTTATAAATGAGTAATTTAGCTTTCCTTTTAATTATAAATTTGATCTTAAATACCTCCTCAGACCGTAAAAGCTTCAATTGGCAGCGCCAATTCTCCTCTGTATTCCAGATGTGGTATTGTTATTAATGTTAATCTCAGATCCCAGATATACAAAGCTATTAAAAAGGTTTATTTAGTTACATAATTCAACCTTCACTATATAGAAGAGCACTGACTTCATCTCCACTAATTATAAACTTACTTCATCGCGGAAACAGTGTGAAGACCAATTAATGAATAGGAAATTAAAATAATAATTAGACCAATATTTATTTATATGATACCTAAGAGAATTTTTAATTTTTATGGCCCTATAGTAAGGAAGGAAAATGCCCTATGTGACAACTTCTTTAACCGATACGTGTTTATCAAAATTGAGATCGAAAAATCGGATGCATGACATAGGCGAAACTAAAGCTTTTTCCATGGTTGCCAATGTACACATTTAAGGTGAATAGACTGAAGTCGGGTCAAGCATTGAAATGAGATACTATACGAAAATAAATTGCATTATTATATACATGCAAGTAAATTAAAAATTAATTATGTAATTAGTAGCCAGAAAAATACAGGTAAAATATCTGCACATGTATTACGTGTTGTAAGAACATTTTATAATTATTTAAACATTTAAACTTTTATTACAATCCATTATACCGTACGAGTATGTAATTAATTATATATTAGACATTAATTTTAATTCACTGAAAATTTTAGGTTTTTTTTTTTTATATCAAAAAGGCTACATAACATAATTCAACCCGCTATAGACCAATAAATTTTTACCCTTTGGAGCTTTCGTCTACTTGTTTCTTTGAATGTAACCCCCTTTTTGCATAAGAGAGCTTTGTGTACGCCACTGGTCTGGGAGCCCTTTTCCAAGTTGAATACATGCCTCTTAAATGAATATGCGGTAAAGCAGAAAATGTGACCAATATTTTTAGGTTTTCTTCACTTAAAATTCAAGACAGAGTTTCATTTGCGTCGGACTATACAAAGCAACACACTTGCTTTTCCCCCCGTCGGACCTCCTAATTTTGAACCTAGATCAAGTGATGAGGACACCTGAGCTGGTATATCCTCTCCTTATCTCCCAACCAAATCACGGCGCAATATTTAGCAACTGGCGAGAGCATGACCTAAATTAATTCAAGCGTCCAAATTCGACAGTGGGAGCCGCCACTAGATGGTGCCACCTACGAAATGGCTCTCACATTTAGGGACTTGCCGTGTCTGCAAAGGCTTAGTTGCTAATGTGTGGCCCATTAGGAGGGGGAAAACCATCAATTGGAGGACATTGAGCCTCGACAGATTTAACGCTACACGGCGGGCCTTCAGTTCAGGGCCGGCTCTAGCAGTTTTGCCGCCCCGGACAAAAATGGAAAATGCCACCCCTCTCTTTCTCTAAATCGCAAAAAAATATATAATTAATAAAGATAAATTGTTCACATAAATACGCAAGTATAAAACTTGAATAATTCCAGAGAACAAAAAGACAGCATAATTATATATATATATATATATATATATATATATATATATATATATATATATATATATATATATATAATTATTATTATTTTAAGTCTTAAAAAATTCAAAATAATTCGAAATTAAGGATATAATTACTTGCTATTACTTCAAACGAGTAAAATGCAAGAGATAAGAATCGTTCATTTCAACAGGCCAATTTCTTCGAAAAATAGTCTACTGAGGATTGGGATTACAAGCGTTTGTTTTAACTTATTGTAACTACACTTAAGACTAAAATAAAACATTTCATGGTGGCTCTCTATCAACTAAAATCTCTAGCTACCCCTTTCCCCATTTGGATAGCTGACACTGGACATCGTATGGGGGAAAGGAATATTCGTAGTGACCCCATTCCGGGATGGGGAGAAAGTTACTGGTGAAAGATGTGTAAACATATCGAATTTCATGGTTTAACATATACTCCCACCTCTAACCCTTCAAGTTTTAACATAAAAGAAAACTTACATTAAACATACAAAATAAGGAAATAAGATACGTTAAATGAAATACCAAATTGACACCCAATATTTCGGAAAATATATAAAATTTTTTGTAACAAAAAAAATATTCTTTAAATTCGATCCAAATGCTGCCTTTAAAATTTGCCACCCCGGACAGGAGTCCGGTTTGTTCGGCCCTAGAGCCGCCCCTGCTTCATTTACTCTAGAACGACTCAAACCCTTGACACTCCGGCCCCCCGCGGTTTCGTGATCATAACCACAAGGTTACCACAAGCTTTTAAAATTCAGGAGCAATGGTTCAATTGATAAATTATTACCATCGTGCTCCGGAGTAATACGGCGGCTATTAACGACACACCTGTTACTTTTGAGTAACAGATAAGTGAGAGGGCATCAGATTGAGTATCCCACTCTCTAAGTGTTCACACCATGTCAACGACTTTTAATTTCGACAGAAATTTAATGAGCATCAGCTCTCTAAACGGCAGAATCGAACTTTGAACTTATAACCTACCAATCCGCTGATCTACCAACCCCCTGACAGAAAAAAAAATATTACGAAATTCCTAACCCACGAATTCTTTTTCTTCACATTCTTTTCCCGTGTCAAGACCCTATCGCAAAGTGTTGCCGACGGTCATTTCTTAGTGTCGTTGCCATACCACGGGAGATAAGAGATGACCATAAAATACAAAAGTCTTGGTGTGCGAGTATCTTAGCATAAATAACCAAAACCAGAACTGGCATTCAAGAGATAGCAGAGTACGCAAATAAAGTTACAGTGAATGTGACAGAGGAAGGTCAAATACTTGACCTTCCGTTTGACAAGGTGCGAAATGAGCCATCTTTTTTTTTCTTTCTAATCGGAAACTTAGTTCTTGAGTACTTATTCACAATTAATTTATGTATTTGTTTGATTAATGTCACATTAGAGCTATAAGGTCGAGTGACAGCTTGAAGCCTCCTCGTCTATCTCCCCGTATGGAATGTTCCACGTTCCTTTAGTGACATTAATGCGATCTTAGATATTGCTAAATTACAAGAAAATTATAGGGATTAATCTAAATTGATATTGATTTTGTCATAAGATGATATATATACGAGAGGATAAATTTATAAATGGTGAAATATAACGATACGTGTTAAATTTATATCTTAATAGATTTTAAAGTGTGAACAAAGAAATTTTTTTTTTCGTAAATAACCCAAAAATATGATGTACCGATTGAGTAACTTTTTTTTGTATTTTATATTTATCATTATTAAAAAATTTTATCAGGCGAGTAACGAATATTACATTTTTTTAAAAAATGAAACAAAGGGAAAATTATAGAAATTCGATTTGTTTTAACCTTTAATGAGTCATAAAAAGAACATGGAAGTTAAAAAAAAGGAAAGAAAGAAAAGGGGAGAAAATTTCTCTCACGAAACATTTTAAGGAAAATACTCCTCACATTTTGATTTTACAAAAATTGTTTAACTGTACACACATAACTAGTTATATATAATATATAATATGTTCTATAATAATAAAAACATAAAATAAAATATGTTTAACTAGCTGGTATACCCGTTCTTCGCACGGGTGAACTGAAAAATTAAACAACACAGATTGTAAGATAAAGAAGTTTTTAATGAGTTAATTTTACATGAATTTCAAATTAAACAAAAAAGGTTTTGCATATCTCAGCCCAACAAAAGAAAGAAAGAAAAAAAACACCTTTGTTAATTTTTAAGGATGTAGATCGAATAGCTGATGAAAAGGATTTTTTTTATTTATAACTCCCCGTAACACTCTTGAGGGTCGATTTTTGAAAATACCTCCCTAAGCTGATCTCTACTCAGCAAAAGTAACACATTGTTAAAAGTTTTGCGTAATGAACGCTTAAAATAGTGTAAATAATTTATATCTGAAAGTGTAATGCATTAATATTACTTTCTGTTGTATTTATTTTATGTTAAAATTGTAATATTCGCAAGCAACGCCGTTTCTTAAATTATAATGGCGATTCAATGAAAAACATAGTAAAATGTTAACAATAGAGTCAAGTTGGTAAATGTCAAGCTACTTTCATAGCTCGAGCTTTATTAGAGCTTTGTAAGACCCGCCGTGTAGGGAGACGATGCACGTTATTACTCTATCCAACGCATTATGATTTACTGCAGTTTTTTTCATGCAATATTTTTTTTGGATCACTACATTGAAAATTAAGGGATGTACATAAACAAAATACTCAACTTTGGGAAATTTATTCCATTAGAGCTAATAAATTAATTAAAGATATTCCACTGTAAAATTAATTATATACACCGTTCACTTAAAATAAGTAGTCAAATCGTTTTCTAAGGTCTTCATTAACATACAAAAACATAAGACACTTAAATTTGACATAAATTATTTTTTCGGGACAAAAATAATAATCTTTGCAATCCGCTGAAAACGCAATATCTGTTACAAAACTATTCGCTTTCCCGCTAAAATACTCATCATAGAACCCATGCTACCATATATCTTGGAAAAGTGGATTTCAAAGAATATTCATGCTAAGTATTGGTAGAATATTCCTTCTAAGTTGGTGTGGTAGTTAGAAGGGGTGCCAGCTCAGGTGTCGTCCACGTCACTTGACCATGGTTCAAAATTACGTGATCCGTTGCCAAAAGTCCTTGTGTAGCTGAACAATGCGACGTTAATATTCACTCACTCACTCCAAAAAATACAGTACAGTAGTTATAATTTTTAAACTTAAAAATGCAATATCTGCCTATTGAATTAAAATTATAACGTTATAATTAACTAACTACTAACCACAAACAAATTTTGAAAATTTGTCCAAATGATGCAGTGTGAAAGAGAAAAAGCTTATTTACTTTAAGTACCAGAACCGATAAAAGCATTTATTTTGAAAAAAGCTCAACTTCTTACTACCAAATATGCATAATAAAATCATAAAGAAAACATTAAATAAAGAGATTTATAACAACCTATCCCTTCAAAGCTTAGTTTTATTCTGAAATAAAAAAAATAGGGATTATGCTGATCACAGGAATTAATTAGAAGCGAGCGCCTTGCGTAGCCAAAACAAAAAGGGTTTCTTCACAAACAAAAGATAGATATATGCTGTCGTGGGCTTTTTTGCAGTACATGCCAGAATTTCTTGCAGATGGCAGAATTTTTTCCTATTTCCTTGACAAATATCGTTACATTTTGGACACTTCACACAATATCTTTATAAATTATAGCTTATGTGTTATTCTGACGTATAAGCGATATTACTATAAAGTTTCATTAAAATCCATTCAGCTGTTTTTGCGTGAAAAACGGACAAACATCCTCACAAACTTTCGCATCTATAACATACATCTAGATATAACACACATGATTAAGTATTAAAATAAAATGGAGTAATAAAAGCAATACAATTGACTGCTTTTAATGATCGTATATGTAAGTGAACTAAAAGAAAAAACGAAAAAATTCCAAGATTATTCCAAAATGACTTATGTTCAGAACTGGATTCAACTCATTGATAAAATATTCATGATGAAGCAGAATTATCCCTAGATAATACACATTTTTTGCCAAAGATACTCGAAATTCTTTGAGATGATTGTAATACCTTTTTTTCAAAAGACAAATTTTGGAACAAAAAGAAGGCACCAGGAAAACTCCCTTTCACTTAGCAATTAAGTATATATAAGTGGAATTTACCTCTCATAATTCGAATTTCTAAGCTCTTCATCATGTTGCTATAAAAAAAACACCCTTGACCAATGAACGTACAACGGCTCACAACCAAATCTTTTTTCGGTGAGATATTCATTTTTTCACCGTTCCAATCAGCCAGAAAATTAATGAATTCTTTTCAGGAGTTAAAGTGTAGAATAGGGGGCCCCTTGGTGCAGTCAGTTTTTTGGCGAATCGTTCGCCAAGCAACTTAATTTAGCGGTAAGTGTTCCGAGAATATGCAAAGTGTAATTTTACAATAAAAATGAAGAAATATTAATGAGAATTTATTTTTATTTCGCCAAAATTTATTATTTTTCACTTGGCGACTGATTCCGGTTGCCAAAAAATTGTCTTCTCCAAGGAGCCCCCTGTTCTACACTGTAACCTATTTCTGGTATCAAATTTCACAATATCAAGTTCACCTTTGTAATTTGAAAGACATTTCAATTATTGCCTCAGGAGTTGTGGATTAATAGATTTTTTCTTAGCGCTCCATTCAGAAGCAACAGGAAGGGTATTGACGACACACCTCTTAATTTTGAACGTCAAACAAGTGACGAGGGCGTCACCCGAGCTGGCATCCCAATCTCCAAGCTTTCACGCCAATGTGAGAACTCGCAGCCTCTACAGACATGCATCAATCCCTGTACACCGGCGATACTCAACCCGCGGCCCGCGGGCCGCATGCAGACCACCGAGCCTTTTTAAATGGCCCGGCTGCCGGTGCTCTTACAAAATTTACTCAAGAACACTGTATTAAAAATTTGGTGGGAAATTCTTTGTCCAGAAATCAAAGATATCAACTTTGCCTTTTATTGTC
The DNA here is from genome assembly GCA_019973935.1 of Trichonephila clavipes. Lineage (NCBI taxonomy): Eukaryota > Metazoa > Arthropoda > Arachnida > Araneae > Nephilidae > Trichonephila > Trichonephila clavipes. The sequence goes on from BMAU01018915.1 coordinate 1,956,594, forward strand.
GGTGTCGTATGCGTACGAATTGTTATTCTTTTTCTATTTGGAACGATTACTGTTAGTGATAACAGACAACAGAAGAGTAGCGACAATTTTATGGGTGGAACTAACTTTTAACTATCTTTCATAACTTACAAGCGAAAAATATTCGAAAAAAATAAATCGTTTCAAGACAATTGGGAGGTTGGCAGTATTGTAGTGAAAAACAAACATGCATCAGTAATTGTTTGATTTGTCACGAAAGTCTTGTATTAAAAAAATACCAATAAACAGAAATCACACATTTAATGACACTTTTCTCGAAGGTCTCTTTCAAGGGGTGATAGGCTTTTTCTTGAATAATCTTTAAACAGCAACAAAGTGTTTTGTTAGTGGTAATATCACAGTGGTAAGAAAGACATCCTATAAAGTTTGTTACATTATTAATAATCATATGAAACCATTTACTGATGCAGAAATTGTGAAGGAGAGTTTTTTTAAAGCTTCTAATTTAATGTTAGTAAAAAAAAATAAAAAATAATAATTAAAAAAAGCAAAACAAAAATTATAATATTTTGATCAGTTTTCCACATTTTAAATTTCTAATATTGTCTGCGTCTTAAAGCATCTCTCTCCTCCCCTCCCCCCTTTTATCCTTATGTTACAGCTGCGTGAAATATCTAACATATGTATGCGGCCCACGTGATATGGCTGACATATGTATGCGGCCCAGCAGAAAAAAATTTTGAGTACCCCTGCTCTACACGGTGGATTTTCCAGTGAGCCCAACACCGGATTAGAAAGTAATTTGCACATACAGTTGGCAAAATGTTTATTTGTACACTTAAAATTTTGTATGTTCTTCAAAAATAAATTAAGTAATATAATTAAAAGTTATTGAAATACATTTAAATTGTTTTAAAAAATAAGACTCTTCCACAATAAAAAATAAAATAAGCATTTATTTCAAATAAGTGAATTTTTTTTAAAAAAATTATACAAAAGATTATTTGTACACTAGCTTAGTAAACATTAGCAAAACATATGCAACACTGTAATGAAATTTCAATACTTTTTAAACAGTCTATTGGCTTTTATAACTGCTTCAAGACGCCTTGGCATTGACTCAATTAATTTCTTTGTGATTTCTGTGTCAATGGAGTTCCAAACGTCTTTAAGTTTTTCTTTAAGGTCTCTTTACTTGTAATATTTTTTTCCGAACTTCAGTGTCCAAATGCATCTATAAATTTTCTATAGGGTTAAGATCTGGAGACTGTGGAGGTGTTTCAAGTCGCCTTGGATTATGATAAAGCAACCAGGTCTTAGTAACTATAGCGGTGTGCTTCGGGTCATTGTCTTGTTGGAATATAAAAACATTCTCCATGATCAATTTCTTAGCACTATCTAACAAATTACGTCGCAGCACATAGATATAAGCTAAAGCATTTATTTTATTGTCAATAAATGCTAAGTTTCCCGCTCCATTATGAGCTACACATCCCCACACCATAACATTTCCGCCACCGTATTTTAAAGTAGGAAGTACATTTTTGGGTTCAGGAGCTGTTTTATTTTTTCTCCAAATTTTTCGATTACTTGATAGTGTAAAAATCTCAAAATTGCTCTCATCAGAAAAAATAACCTTCTTTCAATTTTTGTACTTCATGGCAAACTCTAGACGTCTTTTCCTGTTTACTTCACCAATATAAGGTTTCTTTCTGGGAGTTCTGGCTTTCAGACCAGCGCCGTGCAGTACCTTTCTGACTGTCTGAGCAGACACTGAAACGTTACATGATGACAGAAGTTCATTGCCAATATTTTGAGCTGATGTCATTGGTTTATTTGTTGCTGACCTTACAGTCATTCGTTTAGCTCTTGAAGTCAATTTACTCGGACCACCAGGTCTGGGCTTATTTTCAACACTGCCGGTTTCTAAATACTTTTTACGATGTAACCAACGGTTGTAAATGACAGTTTCAGTGGCGCACACAAGGGGGGGTCCTAGGGTCCGGACCCCCAAAGCCCTTGATTTCTTTTTCCGATTGATTATAATTCTAAGTACATAGTACGTAAAATTTAATTAATTACTTGTTATTAATGATTAATTTTATTAATTAATGCTAATTATTTATTCAAAAATTAGTTTTTTACTGTGTTTTGCTCCCGAAAATCGACAAAATCAAAAGGAGCATGATACAAGAATGGTGAGCTTTCGACCCCGGACTCCCCCCTCTTGAAAAATTCCTGTGTGAGCTACTGACTACAAATAAAACACATATATAAGTATCCAAGCATGTGTAAATTTTTGCGCAATTCTAATGGAGTCACTCAAAACTTTTGTACATAAAATGAAGTCACCCCCTCAAAAAAGTTAGATCCCCTACATTATATAATACAAATATTAAAAAAATTATACAAAAAAGATGAGAAGGGGGAGGGAACACAGAAAGAACACAAAGCAATTAAAGATTACTTTTAGCATTTTTGAATCAAATATTTCAAACTCAGTACTACTTTGTAACAGCGTTTCTCAAACTGTGGGGCACGCCTCCCTAGGGTGGTGTGAGAATAATGAAAAGTCGAAAATAAGACATTTAAAAATATTATTAATCTGCGGAAAGGAAGCAAAGCAAAATACATTCTGACATAATAAAAAATAAAATACGGATTTACACTGACTTAATTCATTTATAAATGTATCAATACCGCATAATACTTTTGATATTTAATTTAACAATACCAAGTTAAGAACAAGTTTAACAATTACCAGTGACACACCATGGGCTTGTCATATTTAAAATTATATACAAAATTCAATACTTATCTTGATAATTTGTACGGTTTATAATTAAAGTCGTATTATAGCTTCAGCACGTCAAAGTACATTATTATTGAATTCCAGTGGCGCACACAGGGGGGGGGTCCGGAACCTCCCCCACCCCCACCAAAGCCCTTGATTTTTTTTCCGATTGATTATAATTCTAAGTACATAGTACGTAAAATCTAATTAAGTATTTGTTATTAATGATTAATTTTATTAATTAATGCTAATTATTTATTCAATAATTAGTTTTTTACTGTGTTTTGTTCCCAAAAATCGACAAAATCAAAAGGAGCATGATACAAGAATGGTGAACTTTCGACTCCGACCCCCTCCCCTTGAAAAATTCCTGTTTGCGCCACTGGACAGTTTTAAAATGTTTCCGATATCCTGGAAAGATTTCCCTCTTTATGGAGCTCTTTAATATGTTTTCTCATATCTAAAGAAAATTCTTTGGTTTTAGAAGCCATTTTCAAGATTATATCTAAATTTAAAAATAATCTGAAACTATTTAAATATTATTGATAAACTAAGACAAACGTATGAAAAACTAAGTTGAATCTAAAAAGTTTAATCAAAACTTTTGCCATACTTACACACCAAAAGAATTCTGTACAAATACTCTTTTTGCAACGATTTTTCACACTTTTCGAGATTACAATTTACTTTTACACTTGAAAAGAAAAATAATTTGCATACAAGAATTAGACGCATTAAAGAAATGCATGATTAATTCGCGTTGAATAGGTGTTTTCCTTTGGGCATCCAGACTGTAAAAACAGTCCTCAATCCCATATCGTGAAAGTCTATGATGCTGGGCATGGCAAAAGTGGTGTTTTCCATTCTGCTGAGTGGCATGATGGCTATTGATCGAACGATGGAATCCGGGAGGAGTGGCTATGGTGCTTCATCTGGGTGGAAAGTTTTTTAAGTTTTTTAGCTTGGCTGACAGCTTAGAGGTTGCTCTCTGATTGGATGCTGGGTACAGTGAACATTGACTCCAATTGGCTGCCCTGGGGGCTGGGTTTTAGAAAATGGGGAGGCGCATGTCCAGTGGGAAGAACAAGAGAAAAATATTGACAAAAATAAAAGAAAGTAAAATTTTAGCTATTAAGGTGTGCAATAAAAATTATTGCACGAATAAAAAGAATTACGGGGGGCTGTAGGAATCAAGAAGAATTCTTCTTGGTCTTTTTGTATTGTCATTAGGGGTGTATTGAGATAAATTTTGCATATTGAAATTATTGGTTGCTTGTAAATCGTTAAAAAAGTTAATTGCTATTTTCTGAATATGAGATTTGAAACTATTAATTTTAAGAGCATTACGTATGTCGTTATTACGCATGTATCTTGTGGCTTTGACGATCATACGTATAAGAGAATTCTGCAGGGTATCTAGGATATTGATATTAGTTTTAGCGGCATAAAAAACCCCATACTGGACTTGCGTAAGCTAAAATGGGACGCATAACGGCTGTATAGATTAATTCGCAACTAAAGTATGGGTATTTATTTCATCAAAAACGAAGAAAAAAGTGGTGTTGTCAATTTGTCAACTATAGTTGTCAATTTGTCAATCAATTTGTCAACTATAAGTCCATGATTCGACAGGTATAAGTAGAAACTGTACAAGTATTCCAAGTAGAAGCTGTGGGGGAAAAAAAGAGACCAAATTATCAAAGTTGTTTTTCGTAAACAGTTCATAAAGTTTAGGATCTAGATTTTTTCTTTTTATGTAAAATCGTACATTTTGCTAAATAAGTAACACATCAAATATTTAAAAAAAAAAAGCTGCGAAAATTCGTGTGTGTATCCTCCCCCTTCTAAATACTTGAAATCATTCGCATGTGTGGTCAATTATTTTGTTTCATTCATCATCGGACCAGTTTTGTGAAAGCGACAGCATTGTAAAATTATAACATTTTGAGCGGGCACGACCGGATAACGAGGTCGACTACTGAACTGGCACCCCACTGCACGATCTTAAAAAAACCCACAATATATTTAATTATTTTACACAGAACTTTGTGAAAAGAAAAAACAGTTTTAGCCAACAAATAAAAAGGTTATATAATTTTTCTTTTAGGGGAATAGAACAGTAAAAATAAAAAAAGAAGAAAATTTCACATTTAGGTATAACATTTCGTGAAATAAATTCTTTAGTGGTGAAAGCAGGCTGGAATTGAAATACAAACAAAATTGAAAAGTACAGTCGAACCTCCATATAACGAACCTTTATATTGCGAATTTTTATATACATCAAGCTTTTTCCTGAAACCAAAAACATTTCACGATTTTCTTCGTAAAGTAACCTTCCAATAGCGAAGTGCATTTTCTATATAACGAACTTTTTTCTGGTGTTATTCAATTTTTTTTCTCACTATGTTTTAAGTATTCCTAAACATTTCAAGTTATTCTCTCTCTCTTAACACATTTTATCGTGACCATAAAGGGAGTTTTGATGCATTACAAAGATGTGAGAAGTATTATGAAACAAAGCATTTTTTCAATAAAAAAACATTTAAACAAAATTAACAGATTTTATGAGTAATTAAATTTAAGGTCATATGTGGAAATGTATGTTTAGAATCTCTAGTTAAAAAATAAACCATGTTTGAAATTACTTGAATGCTTTAAATTAGAAAATATCTTTGAAATTCACTAATTTTAATTTAAAATTATTTTCTTAATGTTGAAAATGCAGTTTATACCTCGATATTCTTTTTCTTGCTTTCCTTGCAGTTTTTCTTTCTTTTTTTATGGGTAAGATATATAAAATACATGAATATTGATTAACAAAAAGGTGTAAATAATTACTTTTTTTAATACATAGTGTTTACGAATTTAAAATTTGTTTTATGTGGTTTATTAAGTATATTAAAAGATAAACCTCTATATAACGAACTTTCCATATAAAGAACTTTTTCCTGGGATTTTGCGACTTCGTTATATAAAGGTCCGACTTTAATTGATGTCTAAAACAATCCCTTGGCGACTATTAGAAAGATTGAGATCGCGAATTGGAGAAATTCTATTTTTCTATTATATATACTATTTATTATTATTTTTTTTAATATTATTCCATGATCAAAAAACAGAATTCAGCTTTGATTGAATTTTTCCTCCATCCTCCTCCCCAAAAGACGCAATTTTCATCTGTGACCTTGCACGGCCCAGACTTCATCTACGATTGAGGAAAGGTAACAAGAAATATAACCTCATTCGAACTTTCGAAGGTTTCTTTTTTTCTTTCTATTTTGGGAATTACGCAAAAAAGGAAAGTGTCTAGGATTGCGAAAATAAAGTATAAAAATACACGAAAGATTGTTGACATTATTTAAACTTTTATTTCCTCATCTGCTTATTAGTGCCCAGACAATTTTATTTTCTTCCCGATAAGGATCTGTGATCGATAAGATTGGCTTCGGTTATCATTAACTGTAATCAAATAACCGTTCGCTTTTTAAGGACGCGAAATTTAAATCTCTTGTTTATATGTATAAAAAAAATTAATAAATGAAAAGCAGATTTTTCATTTCTATTTTTTATCGTCAATACATTTCACTTCTCTTCACCTTCCCCGTAGAATCAAGGACGGAGATTTAATCCTTCGAATTTAATGAAGTTGCATTAATTGCTGCCAAAAATATAAGAACCGAGGATGCTTATCATAAGGATGTAAAAAAGATTATTTTCTGCTCGGAATTATTATCAACTAATCAAAACATAAATTAAAGATTAAATGAAATAAATAAATTGTCGCGTCATTAAAAATGCTGTTACATAACTAAAAAGTATATGCTGCTTCAATTTTTTATGGATCATTCAGCATTTAAGAATTAAACCATGCGATATGACATATTTTTATGCTGAAAAAAATGCAAATACTGTTAAATTCATGTGTATTATTTAAAATTAAAACAAATTTCGAAATTTCGTAATATTTTTTTTCTTTTTTAAGTACTTAAAAAAAATTTTTTTTTCTTCAGCAAACGTCGGATTAGGGACAATTATTTAGAAGGAGATTTCATTGGCAGAGCATTCAACATACTTTCATTTGTGAAATCGTAGCATGCTATTTTTATTGAAAAAAAATCTTTCAATTTCATTACTCAATAGAGAGGATAAAAAAAATAGCACTAGATATTACTAAGAGAAAAAAACCAAATATTATTTTAGAAATCCCCCAGCAGACAAACAAAATATTGTATTTTCAAACATATTGTGATAAGTGTTCTTAATCCTTTAAGCGGGAACAAAAAAGAGGAATTTTAATAATTGTTATACTCAACAGATTAGAAAACATTCCTTGTTCCTGCTTAATTGTTAATTAATACCGCATTTAAAAGCTAAAAGAGAGCTATTGGTAACGGACTTTGATTCAAAATTACGAAGTCCTGCGATACGAGGATGATACCCGAACTGGTATCCCACTCTCCAGGATTCCTCACAGCGCACTTGACCTATCGCATATAAAAACCAATTATTTGATTTGGATTTTAATTTACATCAAATTCTGAAGCAACACGAGGATATTTGCGTTGGACTTTAAAATTGTGAGCTACTGTCAAGTGACGAAGAAACCTAACCCATCTCTATACTTCCACACCATGCCAACGGGAGGAATGTATGAATGAATATTAACGTCGCACACTGTTCAGCTACACAAGGGCTTTTGGCGACGGACCACGTAATTTTGAACCAAGGTCAAGGGACGTGGACGACACCTGAGCTGGCATCCCCTCTCCTAACTACCACACCACACCAACGGGAGGACGTTTCAGCTCTCGACAGATTTAACGTGCATCGCTGCCCCGCACGGTGGGTCTTTAGTGGTACTGGGTTGGAACTCATGACATGCCTGCCATGATCCGATACCTTGACCGCAGCCCTATGCCAACGAGAGGACTTTAAGCCTAGTGAGAGATTTAATGTGCATAATTCCATCTATACACGGTGTGTCTTCAGGGGCATTAGGACTTGAACCATAAAGGCTGATGAATGTTAGATCTGTAGATGTAAAAATCCCTAGCGTTAGCGTGGTGTGGAAATTTGAAGATTGGAGTATCGACCCAAATGTCGTCATTATTAATTGCCATGTGCAGAAAAAAGTGAATTCTTTCGGCAGTATCGTTCGTGCTGATTCTGAGTGTTATGTTAATAATCAAACAATCCACACCAATACAGGGATTTTAAACATCTACAAATTTTACTGTGGGACTGCCGATTTTTAGTGTAACCAATACTCGACAGAAAGGCAATTATGATTATTCGACCTCCGTGGTCACGTGTTTTATTTGGTCAATACTTTCATCCAGCAAGTATATTTTTCAATTTCAGTAATGTTTCAAGTTGAGTTGAGTTAATATTAACGTCGCACTGTTCAGCTACACGAGGGCTTTTGGCGACGGACCACGTAATTTTGAACCATGGTCAAGTGACGTGGACGACACCTGAGCTGGCACCCCCCTCTCCTAACTACCACACCACACCAACGGGAGGACGTTTCAGCTCTCGACAGATTTAACGTGCATCGCTGCCCTACACGGCGGGTCTTTAGTGGTACTGGGATCGAACTCATGACATGCCTGCCATGGTTGGATACCTTAACCACTGGGCTACCGCAGCCCGTCAGTAATGTTTCAATAACTGAAAGTAATAATCTGTTATAAAGTAAGCTGTTTTGGACAAAAAGAAAATAGATACATGCATTTATGAAACCCATCATAATCACATAATCAAGTCCAAACGATTTTCAAACTAAGAATTGAAACTGCAGAAAACGTCCACAAGACAATGCCAATAGGTCTTACACAACTCCTCACACCACCTTTAATTATCGTTTCAACCAGTTAACTGTGGCACTCCCGTTTGAGAGCGCGCAATTATGTGTGTCACGGATATCGAGCGATGACGATGTGACGTTTCCCGCCACACAGCTGTGAATTGGCTTCTTTTGTGGATATGATTACCACGTGCAATAGCATCTGCACCCTTAAAATATTGCGCGGTCTTTTCTTGGTCTCACCCCGGCAACCTTTGACACGACGAGGAATCCCTAGTCTACCCACGGACCGGACGTAACTTGAGGATAAAGACGCTGACCCTATCATCCTGAGAGGCTAGAGAAGGCAGAGAGAGAGAACGGGAGATGGTCTGAAAACGTCACTGAGAACGACACAAACTCCTTCCTCACAAACAACTTCATTTGAACTCTAATAAACTCAACAATAAGTTTAATAACTTCAGTGTATAATCTGTAATTGCTGTGACGTAAATAAATTACATATTTAAATTTATTCATATCACGCTACCTTTATTTATCTCAAACGTTACAACGAGTGTACTCGGCAATCGCAGAGTAATTGTCGCTGCTAAAATATTGGAACAAAAAGATGGATTAATTTTATAAAATTGCCCTAGGTTCCACTCCTAGGATTCCTCCAGCTGTCTGTCACTTGGTCTAAAAATAATAAAGTAATTTAGCTCGATAGCGGGTTCATCAAACCAGTTGTCCTTCCACACACACACACAACCGTAGGTTTATATAGATATCTATCAATTTTAGTGACCGTCAAAATTCCCGGTCTGAGAGACCTAAACATACACTGATTTTACTTTATTCTTTATTGGTGGCTACGGTAGCATAGTGATCAATGCAAGGAAACGTGGAGGGTGTGTCATAAGTTCGAGCCCAGTACAGTTGAAGATCCACCGTGCAGATGAGTCTGATGCATGTTAAATAGGTCGGGGCTAAAACGTCCTCCTGTTGATGTGATGTGGAAGTTAGGACAGATGTGGCAAAATATCAAAGTCACATAGCTTTGATGCCTGAACTGCACCTCGAGATAGGTGGAGGCAGGTAGAGCGTCAGTGGTTAAAATATACCGGTTCTGGGCCAGAGGAGCTGAGGAGCTATGAGGAGCGCGTGAGAACGGGGTGGAAATTTCACCCCCTACTTACCAATAATGGGTAGTGTCAAGAGGTGGATTAAGCGGCTGGCGGCCGACACCAGTAGGGGCCCCAAGCTTGATGGATTCCAGTTATAAATCCAACCAGTAGCGCGCACAAAAAATTTTCAAAGAGGGGGAGGGGTCCAGGGTCGAAAGTCCACTATTTTGGTATCATGCTCCAATACGTCGCCCAGGATATTCTTTTGATTTTGTCGATTTTCGAGAACAAAAACAATACAAAATTAATTATTGAATAAATAATTAGCATTAATTAATAAAATTAGTTATTAATAACAAATACATAATTAAATTTTACGTAATATATACATAGGATTATAACCACTTGAAAAAAATCATAGGCTATGGGGGTCCGGACCCACCCCCTAGGACGTCGCCCTTGTGTGCGCCACTGAATCCAACGCCTGCTGTTGCGAATGATAGGGCGGCACCAGTTAAGGTGGCGATTTCGTCATCCTCCCTGTTGTGAATTAAAATAAACTCAGATTCCAACCAAGCTTTATTACTGTAAAGAATAAAATCAGTTGGCGATAACATTGCACCAATACGTGGAGTTTTTAAAACGTACTCTTTAAAAAGGCTGTGTTAATCTAAAACTGAGCTCTTGAACGTTACCGGGTGCTGCGGTTTGTGACAGGTAATTTAAAATCTTTTGATCTTGGCTTCGTTAATACTAGGTGTGTGCTGTTCTAAAAATTTCTCCCGAATGTTACGATTTTTGTATGGCATATTTTCAGTCTAATAACTTATTTGGTAGATCAGCGCTTCTCAAACTTTCAATATTTGCGACCCAGAATTCAATCATCATTTTCATTGCGTCCCCTTCCATACAATAATAATGTATTGAATTCAATCATGCCATACTTTGACGCTAAAGCTATAATACGACTTAAACCTCTTAAGTGCCACTGGTGTATATAAACGTCTCGCTCAGCTAAAGTGTTATATCCCCTGGACGTACATATACGTCTGTCCGAAGTGCGATCTTTTCTGAGCACTGCTCTCCATATAATTATTCGGTAGGCTTTGGAATGCAATAAAAGAACCTTGACAGAGTGTTTGAAAAGAATGTACTTCAGAGGATTTACTTATTTATTCCTTTTCTGCTCCTCCCAATACATCACATACGCACGCCTACATGGAAAACGGTGACATTGAGGAGTGAATCGCGTAACTTTTAATCGGCAGAGAAGGGATTAATTATGAACCATACATATTATCAAACTAAGTATTAATTTTTGTGTATAATTTTATATATATGATAAGACCACGAGGTCACAAGTAATTATTAAACTTGTTCTTAACTTAGCGTTGTTAAATTAATAATCAAATACATTGTGCAGTGATTGATTGAATATTAACGTCGCACTGTTCAGCTACACGAGGGCTTTTGGCGACGGACCACGTAATTTTGAACCATGGTCAAGTGACGTGAACGACACCTGAGTTGGCACCCCCCTCTCCTACATTGTGCAGTACTGATGCATTATATATGTGTATTATATTAGTGTAAATGTGTATTTTTTTTATAACATCAGAATGTATTTTTTGTTTTTTTACTTTCAGTGAATTTGTAATTTGTTTAAAAAAAATATTTTGTATTCTACTTTTCAATATGCTAGCGGCCCCTTCGTAGAGTTATCTCGACCCCCCAAAGGGGGCACGCCCCACAGTTTGAGAAACGCTGTGGTAGATCAATTTGATTTAGATTATTAAGATTATTGATTTATTGAAGTTTATAACATGTTTCAATAAAACCTGGAAAAAATCAACTAGAATGAATTATTGAATGACACCCACACACAATACCAGTATCTACTACCATTTTACATCACATGCAAGAAAAATATCTTGAATCTATATTGCAATTCCGATTATTTCCACGGATTTGAGTCATATAGCAACCCTAATTATCTTTCTTTCCTATATTTGTAAGGCCGCGGTAGCCTAGTGGTCAAGGTATCGGATCGTGGCTGCCTTGTCACGAATTCGAGCCCAGTACCACTAAAAACCCACCGTGTAGGGGAGCGATGCACGTTAAATCAGTCGAGAGCTCAAACGTCCTCCCGTTGGTGTGGTGTGGTAGTTAGGAGAGCGGGTGCAAGCTCAGCTGTCATCCTCGCCACTTGACCATAGTTCAAAATTATGAAGTCTGCCGCCTAGAGCTCTCGTGTAACTAAATAATAGTGGGTAGACGTTACTATTCGCTCACTCGCGCCACCTTCAATTATCGTTTTAAATGTGAATATAAAACAATTTTAATTGTTTCCAAACATGGATCAGTTAGATTTTTCTATTACAAAGCCACTTCGGTATCTCCTCGCGTATTAAAATCGTTTGGTATATTTCGATATCTTCTGTTAATTTAAACTTGTGTCTTAGATTTATGTTTAGGAGTAACGAATATTAAAATTGTTAATAGCACGAATTTATTGAATTAAGTAAAAGTTAGTAAGTTATACTTTGCTTTTTTTATCACTTTTTAACCTAGGTACGACAAGAGCCAGACTCATTATTAAGAATTTCACGTATTTTAATGAAGTACAGAAATGCACACAAAAAATAAACTTTTACAAAGTTTTCAGATGAATATAACCTCATTTGTAAAGGATTGGTGTAAATAAATGTCGCAATAGAAACTTCACGAGATCGATTAACGACACACTTCATAATTCTGAATCAAGATCGAGTTTCGACGGACTACACTTGAGAGCTCACCTCACTCTCATAATTTTCATCGGAGAATTTTGGAATAATTTTATTTAAAGGCAGTAACTCCTATTATACCAATTTACAATAATAGTGCTTTACAATGACGCATTCAGGGGGTCCCCGGTCCGGACTTACCACTCACATAGCCCTGGATTTGTTTTCGATTGATTATAATCTTATGTATATAGTACGCAAAATTTAATTAAGTGTTTGTTGTTAATAATTAATTTTATTAATTAATGCTAATTATTTATTCAATAATTAATTTTTGGGTGCTTTCCCCCCCAAATCGACAAAATCAAAAGAATATGTTGGGTACTGTATTGGAGCATGATACGAGAATGGTGAACTTTTGTGACCCTAGAGCCCCCCTTTGAAAAATTCCTGTGTGCGCTACTGACTATTATTATAAAACGCCAGTAGCGCACACAGGAATTTTTCAAGGGGGGGGCTGGGGTCGAAAGTTCACCATTCTCGTATCATGCTCCTTTTGAATTTGTCGATTTTCGGGAACAAAACTCAGTAAAAAACTAATTATTGAATAAATAATTAGCATTAATTAATAAAATTAATCATTAATAACAAATACTTAATTATATTTTACGTATTATATACTTAGAATTTAATCAATCGAAAAAAAGTCAAGGGCTTTGGGGGTGTCCGGACCCCCCCTTGTGTGTGCCACTGATAATAGTACTATAGTAAAATTTTCTTCCTTTTATGTACTAGTAAAATATAAAGGCACGACTACATTTCTCTTTCTAAGATATATTTTCAGTTTAAGACTTTACTATTTTTTCCAATTTTTTAAATTTATACAGATAAAAAGAGAGAGAGACATACTGAGAGAGGGATATTATATATATTGTACACACACAATACTCTGTGTTCTTCAATAGCTCGACAGCCATGGCCTTCTCCAGAAGTTTTCTTCAGGCGTTGCGTAATACGGTCAGTATACTTAATCGATGTTATAATACAACAAAATTTAATACGACGTTCGAATTTTCTTTATAATTTAAAAATGGGTGGTAAATTGCAAACTGATTGAACATTCAAAATTTTCAAGTTATTTTTCAAGTTATATTCTATAACAGACCTCTAGTGTAACCCTTTTTTAAATAACTTAACTTGAAATTGTGTTTAACTTTCCCAGGTAGGCATTTAAAATGATTCAGAGTTTTTTTAAGAAAATAGGATACATATATTTATTTATTTATTTCATTATTATGCTTAAATAATCAGTATGAAAGTTAATTTTGTATGTGTGTGTGTAATATGTATACTTATCATATTATGAATCTTTTTAAAAATAATTCAACTATTGATTTTTTATTAAAAATTTCTCACCACTGCTGTTAAAAAACATCCCATCAAAATAAAAAAAAAGCAAATAAAAAGGTCTTTAAAACGAAATAAAGGGTAAGTCTTGTTTGAGTAAAAAAAAAAGTTGAAAGTAATTTCTATAAAATTAACTCTAATTATATACGGAAGTACAGAAAAATAAACGCGTCTTCTTTCCCGTCGGTGTTTATCAAAATAAAACAAAGCGTGCAAACACTTTATTTATAAACTAGTTGTTTACCCATCGATTAGAGAGCAACGTAATCTTTCTAAAAATGCATCTAAAAAAAATCTGAGAGTGCGTTCCTAATCAACTGAGCGGTCATTTTGGGACACGAGAAAGTGTGTCCGTCACGAAGTGTGGTGGCAAGGCATCGATCGGTTGTTCTCAGGTGTTTGTTGACGAGTGGTCATCGTATTGACATACTTGCTGGAGAGCGATGTGGGTCGCGGCGGCAGAGAATCGGGTCACGGAAGGCATTTCATTCGGAAAAAGACTTTCCTGGCACACATCCAACGGTTCGCACCGGATGGCTTTCATTGCCTTTCTTAAAAAAAATTCTGGTCGTTTCCTTTTTCAAAAATGCCGTTCCACATTTTGACCGTTAGAACGTCGCAGTGTTAATTGTTTCATTAATTGAATTGGGTGGACAATTTGTAAATACGTGAGAAAACACACTTTCCTTTTCTTGATCGTTTCGGTCCATTCAATTAGGAGATTTTTTTTTTAATGAGAGAAGGGGGAGGGGAGGGGGTAAGTACCAGGGGCTTAAGTTACTTAAATCTTCTGAGGTCTTTTTTTCTTATGAAATTCAGCACGAATTATATTTAACCAGTGTTAGTAACAATTTTAATTAAGAAATATATCAATTTTTTTTTAATGTTTCGAAGTTTACCTTTATAGATTTTTAACCTTTTAGATTTTTTCCAATATATATATATATATTAATGTTATTTAAATTTAAATTCTAAAAGAAAATTGCAGAGAGTAAATTATCCTATCATGTCCAAACGTAAGAAATGCCCAAATTTTAGAACAAAAAAAAGTTCTGAAACATTTTGCGGATGTAAATTTTTATTGTTTAAGTAAATATACTATAGCCTTTTTGTGCAATGTGTAACTGATTTATCACAGAAACCTTTCTTCGATAGCAAAAGAAAAATGGTTTCGAAACAAAAAGCCGGTTATTTTTTTTTAAAATAAGTTGCAGAATTATTAATTTTTCAGGCACTACATTTTACAAAAAATTAAAACGTTATTTTCAAATGGTGCTATTTTTATTTTCCCTAAAATTCTGAATAAAAATAAGAAAACCTTCCAAATTTTGATCGAATTTCATTTTTTGTTTATGATAGAATTATATTTTTAGTGCAAAAAAGAATTAACATAAAATAAAATTATTTATTCGGAACGGAATCGAAAATCGTTATTTTTAGCGGAATGAAATCCGGAACTGAAACGATTTTTTTTTTTTTTTAGTTTTTTAGTTTAGTTCCGGAACAAAAAGAATCACGGTTCGAAGCCCTGAGAAAAAATAGCTTTTTAAATTATATAACACAATGTTATTTTTTACTAACATTTTCTGTGTACACACAAAATGAAATTAATACACAAGTGACTTCAGTATAGAAATGTTTGAAAATACAATTATAGTTAAATTATACAAAATTATATATTCCGCACCCCAAGATAATAACCTTAGGAAAAGAGGATACAGTTTGACCCTTGTTTTCCCGAGCATGAACCGACCACAACAACGAAACGACGTAAACAAGGTTTCAAAACACCAGACGATCGACAAATATTCAGCACCTCGTGCTTCCTCAACTCCACTTTACCCGCCCTCGGGCACTGAATGAAAACAAGACGGAAGGGAGAAGGGGATGAAATACTATTTCTAGAGTACGGAGGTACCTCGCATCCTTCGAGAGGGCCCCCGCGCGCAGATGGTAATCCCCCCTCCTCAACGGAACAGCTGTGCCCGTTTGCGCGCCAATCCCCCTACCAATCGGAAGAGGACGCGCCAAACGATTCTCATGAAAAGCGCGCGTAGTGTGTATTATCCCCCCCACTCTCTTTCATTCTTTCTCCCGAGATGCTCCTTTTCCATTTTCCAAGGTCATGTTCCAGAAAACGAAAATGCTGGATGGTGGAGGTGTCACTTCCATCGTTATTGGAAATGAAAAAAATTGCTGATTTTTCTCTCTTTTCATTTTTATTTATTTTCGATTTTAAAATAAAATTCATGTGTGGGGTTTAAATTTTTTTTAATGTCAAATTTTGTTTTATTTTCTTCGAAAAATGCTACACAATTTCTTTATAATAACGATTCGATATTTTAGATTTAAAAATATTTTTTTAATTGCAATTAAAATAATATTTTATTTGAAATATAAAACAACTCATTTGTTTAAAATACCGTAAGATCCGGCGAATAACGCTCGCCTATACTTTTGAGCTGTATTTTTTGTTTTTTAGGTACATTCGCCGTATAAGCGCACTCCCTTTTTTACAAGTGTATGTAGACAATGCTGTTATGTTTTTAAGTCATTTATTCGAAGTATTGTCTCAGATTTTTGAAAAAATAGTGTACTTCTATAGACAGTGGCGTAACGGAGAATAATAGGGACAACTCTGCAAACTCAGATTTTTGGCGCCAAGCCCAAATACATAATTAACGTCAGTCAAGCTTTGGGCCCCTTATAGTCCCTGCCCCCCCGCAATGTGAGGGTGTACGTTGCTCCTCTGCTTCTAGAACTATATGTAGAAGCCTAATTTTTTTATACTCATCTCTTTTTTTTAAAAAAACTGTCATTTTTATACCGGGCGTATAATGCGCACCCGTAAATTTCGATCTTATTTTTTGTGTTAAAAGTGCGCGTTGTACGCCGAATTTTACGGTACATGTAATTCAACGAATCACCCAAGCTCGGAATTGATTACAGTGGCCACGGTAGCCTAATGGTTACGGTCATGAACTCATGGCTGCAGTGTCGCGGGTTCGAGTTCTGGTGCCACTAAAAACTCAACATGTGGAAGGGGCCGATGCACGTTATGTGTTGGCGTGGTGTGGTAGTTAGGAGAGGAAGGTACGAGCTCAGATTTCGGCTTCGTCACTTGACCGAGGCTCAAAATTACGAGGTCCGTCGAGTGTTTTTTATTTGAAGGCTTCTTTCAAAAGACGCCCTCAGAGTCCTGCGATTGTAAACGAGTTTGAAACAAAACAAATTCCGTACCCTACACATACCTCTCTTATAGACGGGGGTACATTCTAAAAAACATGTAAGTGAAAAATTTCAAAGGGTGATCTTTATAGTAAACATAAAAATTTGTTCGTCTTTCAGGGGTGTATAGAGCTCCCCAAAACCACCCTTCTGTACGCTACTGAAGGAATGTGTATTGAAGAGCTTAAATTTCACTTTAAATTCACAAAAATAGATAAATGGCGCTGAACCTCGTAATAAAAAAGATGTTTGCGAATGATAAAAATGACAACTGTCTCTTTCTCTCGATACCCATCCTCAAATTTCCATATTTCTTCCATGTTATTGTTAAATATTGACATTTTTATGTTGGCTTAAGTTAATGTCTGACCCATTGGTTGAGTAGTAGCATTTCGCGCTTTCACACCACAGATCCGGATTCTATTCCAGGGCTGGGTAAGGTCGACTCAGCCTTTCATCCCTACTGCTGTGGGTCGATAAATGAGTACCAAGCTTGCTTGGGGACTTAAACACTGGAGCGTTAAGAGAGCTTCAGACTGACCGCATGATCAGGACATCTGCTCATGCACCTCAGCGCTCAATGATCACGTATACTGGGCGCAACAGTCCCTGGCCCTCATGGACTGTTGCGCCACTGAGTTTGAGTTTAAGTTAATGTTTTATTATAAATCAGACAAGGATTATTGGCATAAGGCTTCATTTATAAAAGTGAAGAGGACGAGACATGAGTTGGTATCCCGTTTTCCCAATTTACACATCACACGACTTTACTTATGCGATGAATGGTTTGGATAGATGTTTTTTCTTTTTACCATTCCACTTATGAACAAGAGAGTTACCGTCTCATAGTTTTGAACCATTGATGAGAAAGACACTTTAGTCGCACTCCACATCCTCATCCACTTGGGGACTTTGAGCCCCGGCAGATTTAACTTGGATTCATTTCTACACGTGGAATCTTTAGTAGGATGAGAACTCGCGTTCAGGATGAGGGAATGAGTGAGTGAATATTAATGTCACACTATTCGGCTACACGAGGACTATTGGCAATGGACCTCATAATTTTGAGTCATGGTCAAGTGACGAAGACGACACCTGAGCTGGCACCCCTCTCCTAACTTCCTCACCACACCAACGAGAGAACATTTGAGCCTCGACGTGCACTCGGTCCCCTCTGCACAGAGAGTCTTCAGCGGTACTAAGCTTGAAATGACACACCGACCAGGAGTCCGTTTGTATACTAGGTAACCACAGCGACTGCGTTCTGGATTGAGAAGTGCGTTTCTTACCTATCCGCCGCATGGTCTTGTTACCCAAACTATTTCGATCCTAAAACTAATATCTACCTTTTTGGAAAGAATGTAATATGTTGAGAAATAAATGTCCCATGAAAATAATGCTAATTTTGACTCAGAATTTTTTTCAATAATTTTTACGTACATTTGTTAAAGGAAAATCCCTGTTAAGATAATAGTCTTAATATTAATGAATTTTAAAATAAATTCAAAAGGACTTGATTTTTCAACCTCCACTTTGTGTATTACATCTTCATACAGATTTTATAAGGCCTAATGTTTAAAAAAGATACAAAAGACTATACTAGATTCTCTTCTCCCTTAAATAGTTTAATTTTGAAATTAGAACGTTTTATATATATATAGAAACGTAACATCACCGAAAATTAATGTGTAATTTATCACAGATAGACTTCTGTAGCAGCATGTGCAAATAGTAAAAAATACTGGATAAGAAAATCAATTATCTATTTTTTATCTCTCAACCAATTTATTTTAAAGTACGCGGTCATTATCAGGAAGCTAACTAATAAATAGTGCTGCAAAGAGAATCGGAAGCCCTTCTCTGAAACGCAGTCTATTGTTACTTTTTTATTATCTTCCTCGTGAAATTCCTCAACGTAATTGATAACAAAAATGTCATCTGACATTATGCGCGTGTGTAGTCCAGAATTGCGTTCGTGCCTACTATGTTTCTACTATTATAAAGAATATAGAAATTATATTTCAAAAAAATCTACTTTCATCATATTAATACCACAGATATAATTTTTTTTTATTCGATTAAAAAATATTTCATAGTTAAAGTGACAATTAATTTTTCAATTTCAGTTATTTTACCTTTAATTATTAATTTTATTCATTATTCCAATTATGTAAGGGTTTATAGATCTGATATTGGAACCGGACGTGTATAATCCTCCTCCCTATGACGATGTGAAGTGTAACGTCGTGTGTAGCTATCCATCAATAATTAAGGATTACAGGCTAATATACACATAAAAGCAAACTTTATTTGCTAACAATTTGTTAATGAAGTAGTATAAATTCAGATTATATGCCAAGCCGGTGTAGTCAGTTCATATTCCCATTCTCAACGCCATCGGCGTTCATCGTCTTTCCACTCCAATCTCCGGACTCAGCCCTTTTCTTTCTCCGTCTCTCCTGTCTTCTCTCGTCTCCTCTCGTTTCTTCTCCGTTCTCCTTCCGTCTCCTCTCTCTCCCGGCCTCCTTTCCCGACCTTCCGTCCGTTCTCTCCCGACTCTTTTCGTCCTCCTCTTCCGACCTCTCTCTTTTTTCTTTTTCCCTGAAAAAGGACTCTTTTAAACACCAGGGGTGTGTTCACAACACGCCCCTCGTTCCTTCTCATTGGCAGGTCACCAAAGTCTGTCTTGACCTTCCTCGTCCTATTTGCGTATAACACGCCAAAACACACCCGAGCCGTCTGGCCCAAGGCGCCATAGTTCCTTGTCGAACATCTGGACACACTTGTCCATCACGCCACCTGTTCTTAGTATCCCCTTCACACAACACTAGAAAAGACGACATGATTATTTTAAGATAGGCTTCGCCTATTGTCAATGGGGCGCCGAACTCTTAAGTTCATTATGGCGACCCGTCTGGCTGTCTCCACTCCCCGAGTTCAGACAATAAACAAAGGCCCTTAGCCACGTGCACTGGTCATTCCACAGCTGGTGGATCGAAAAAATTCAGGGACAATCGATGGGTGTGGTACTTGTCCTTGACCAGCTGGTGAAACCATAAAACCTATTGTGAATCGAAAGATGGGAATTCACAACCATCGACGATGTCACAGAAGGGTTGCGTTAACGGTTACACAGCCAATTCCCAAAAGACATTTGATTTCGAGATTAAATAATAAATAACGATAATTTCAATATTAAAATATGAAGGAATACAGCCTGTCGCTGTGGAAAAGTTCTTGTTCAAAGTCCCTTTCAGGTATGACTCGTGGTCAAGGTGTCTGATCGTGGCTGGCATGTCACGAGCTCGAGCCCAGTACCACCATGTAGGGAAACAATGCACGTTAAATCTGTAGAGAGCTCAAAAGTCCTCCCGTAGGTGTAGTGTGGTAGTTATGAGAGGGGGTGCCAGCTCAGGTGTCGTCATCGTCACTTGTCCATGGTTCAAAATGACGAGGTCCATCGCCAAAATCCCTCGTGTAGCTGAACAGTGTGACGTTAACATTCACTCACTCATTCAGGTATGCCCAGTCGTTGCGCCGGGGACTCCGGCAATCCCTATTTCACCATTCTCCAAAGTTTCATTAGCCGGCAAAATTAATCCGTAGGTCATTGAGCGCTGCTGCGTCCTCAAATTCAAAATTTGGAGAGCGAAGATTCAGTCAATTCTTGGAGGTCGAGAAAGTTCCTCTCCAATTCCGAGCCGACCCATATAAACTTCAGGGTCGGGTCACTTTCACGCCCCTCATCTCCTCTCATTGGCCGGTGCTACACATTTGCACCCGGTTCTACCGATTGTAGCTCCACTCCATTGGGGCATGTGAACAATTCGCCAACACATTTAACCTCTACTTTGAAACGAGCTTGTGTCCAACATCTGGAGGCTATAACTCGTCCTGCTATATTTTCCCTTAGTGTGTGTTTTTAACTAGCTTTCCCATCCGTACTCTCAATTCAGATTGGAAGGGAGTGGCGACTTCAAAGACATTATCCAAGATAGTTCACACATGGTATGCCTCCGGGATAAGGGAAGAACAACCGGTGCCTTTTATGGAGACATAATGTTCCATCTAGACTGACCCTCCAAACGTCCATCTTAACATGCATAGACGGAAAAGGTTCTGTTATTGAGCAGACGTTACACCCCAGTCTATCAGGACTCAAACCCATGACCATGGCCACTTTTTCCCAGTTAAATAATGAAGGGAGCGCCTGAACTGATGCCACACGACGTGAGAACTTCGAATCTCAGTTCTATCCAACACATTCCCCATTATTGGGCACGATGGGTTTTTAATACAATCAGGACTCGAACACATGATTTTACATTGAAACATTACTGTTATGATGCTTCCAACCATAATTACTTGGCGACCGTGGCTTGATTTTGATTGGTTCATTGCTTATTAATGCCATAGTCTGATACAACATGAGAGCTTTGAAATTTTGAACTTTGGTCAAGTGCAGGGGCAGGCATACTTTTCCAGGGTACGGGCCTCTGACGTAGCTAGTTTTGAGTGGACCCTGTATCAAAATTCCTTGGGGCTCTTTTTTAGGAAATAAATAATAATGATCTCATTAATAGAACTTACTTGAAAGTTGGAAAATGTTACACATCTCTATTGCTTGCTAGCTACGCCCCAAGTACGGGCTTCTTCCAATGTTTTCAAGGTGTTTCTGTATACCCAGTGGCGTAAGTGTGGTAAGCTAAGAAAAACGTTTATAATATTTATTATAAAATAACAATAAATACGGAATATGTACTTACCTAAATGACTACAATAAAATAAACTTATACTTTTAAGAGCAGGTTTAAAGCAAATTGCAAGATACAACTTAATAATAACAACTGTAAGTAAATATATTAAATATATCATAATATCAAATAATGCATATGTTACGAAACAATTCACAATACATTAAAAAATAAAACATTTTCATCTTAAGTTAATAATAGTTATAGTCAGTAAAGACTTGGTCTGCATACTGTCAGCCAATCTTGAATATTTTGGTACATAATTACTAACTGCTTATCATCAAGAGGTCACCACAAAATGTCTTGACGACCGAGATTGACTTAATGCCCACCCCTGATTAAGTGACAAGATTAATATCGAATCCGGCATCCCACTATCAAACTTCCACAGTCAGCATGAGAATTTTGTGCCTCAACGGATTTAATATGCATCTGCTCCACTGTTTTTACTGAAATCAGGACTATCAAAATAAGCTCGAATTGTGAGTTTGAGTTCAGATAGTTGGTCGGTTTGCAAACGAATGTCGCTCTACATAAGCTACAGATGACGGATTTTGTAATGAACCATACAAGAATGCTAGTAAAAATGGAACTTTCACCGTACTTCCACACTACGTCATACGAGGAGAAAGATCTATACTGAATATATATTATGTGCAATATTTTCCGTTATTCTCTGCATAATCGGGACCGGATTTCCCATAGAGCTAACCCAGATAATATTTTTGAAGACCAGCAGTCAAGGGGCTGCAGTCACAAAAAAATCATACAACTGAATACTTGCAATCACCCGTTTTCATTGTCGGTGCTCAATTTTTCTTCAAACTCTGGGGTTCCACGAGTCCCACGCGCGAGTCGCAATAAAAAAAATTGAAAAGAGAACTCTAAATGTCTATACAAATTGCGTTAACGCTCTCCGTGAAGAATGTACAATCCTAAGTATCTAAAGCTCTTCCCAATCACATTAAAATCGAAAATTTTATTTACACACATCTCACCTCATTTTTATAACTATTATTGTAATATACCGTAAAATCCGGCTTATAACGCGCGCTTTTAACTCAAAAAATAAGATGGAACTTCGAATATGACGGGTATGAAAATGAGAGCTTTAAAAATAAAAAGTAAGAGATGAACATAGAAAAAAATTAGACTTCAACATATATTGAAATTGTGCTGTTTCTTTGAAAGAAATAACATTCCTTGCATACTTATGGGGTTGTCGTTCAAGAAGTACACAGTATTCTACTAAAGCTTGAAATAATACCTCGAGTAAATGGCTTCAAAGTATAAGAGAATTGCACACGTACATTTCAGGTTTCTTCGTACACACACACACACACACACAATATAAAAAAAAAATTTTAAGTCAATTCCTTCTTAGATCAACCAAGAAAAATTTTATTTTAGCTACTTTTTATTAAATAGTTACAATTAATATATAAATATGTATATACATATGAAAGAGTCACAACATTAAGTGGTAATTAATTTTTATTAATTATCATTAAAGTATCATATTGTCATTCAAAACAATCGTGTATATAAAACTTCAGTTCAACTGAATGCTTTAAAACGTGAGAAAAAAATCTTTTAAAGTTTTGACACAAGTCGCCAAAAATGATGCCAACGTAGCTGTATTGCTGTATTGAATAATAAGTTTTAATCAATTAATTTTAATTAATTATAATTAAATTACTGTATTGTTATCCAAAATAATCACGTATATAAAATTTCAGCTCAATTGAGCGCTTGAAAATGTATTTTATTAACGATTGAAAATTCCACGAAGATAAATAAATAAATATATAGAGAGAGAGGTGAGCTAATAGTAGGAATTGAAAAAGGGGGTGCGCGTTATATGCCAAACATACCTAAAAATAAAAATCTTCAGCTTGAAAGTATAGGTGAGTGTTATATGCTGAATTTTACGCGGTATTAAAAGAATATTAAAGCGTTTTTTCTTTATATGTAGTACCCTCGGGTCCGGAACCCCCCTCCCCCAAAGCTCTTGATTTTTTTTCGATTGATTATAATCCTATGTTTATAGTACGTAAAATTTAATTAAGTATTTGTTATTAATAATTAATTTTATTAATTAAGGGGACATAATACGATTTACGCAAAAAGTTTTTAAGATTTTTTTAAAATTGTTTTGCTTGCCTCCTATATGTGTAAAACATATTTTGTACTCAAAATTTCATAAAAAGCTAGCCATATCATTTTTTAAGGAAAAAACTTAAAATTTGTGAAGTGGATTTAAAATGCTACTCCTCAAATTTACATATGCGCATGAAATTTGATTTACAAGTACGTCAAACTATGTATAACGAAAGCTGGTATGGGTTTTGCGATAACATGATTGATATTCGTACAGCACTTCTTTTTATAAATACTTATAAAAATTCTTTAAAAAATGTATAAATTTTGATTTCAAGTATCTTTAAAAAAATAAGTATTGTTTTCATTCAAAAATGCATACGAACTTTTGTTACATCATGTACTACTGACAACGGGTAAAAAAAATTTCAAAGAATTTGGCCCAATAGAAAGAAAGCCTTAGCATTTTAAATGAAAACAAACTAGTTATTTTAGCTTTCTGAGATAAGTATGTTTGAAGTTGATTTGCCATAGGGATGTGAATAAAAACGAACGTAAAAGCTGTCGTAGTTCTGTGTTTTTTACGTTTAGAGCTTTCAAATTTTGTGAGGTTATACAAAAGTATTTTAAGAATAATTTGGATTACATATAAAAAAACTTAAATTTTTTGATTTTTTGACCGATTTTGGACAATTGAATAGTACTGTGTCCCCTTAATGCTAATTATTCATTCAATAATTAATTTTCTTCTGTTTTTTATTCCTCAAAATCGATAAAATCAAAAGAATAGGTTGGGCGGAGTATGGGAGCATGATGCAAGAATAGTGGACTTCATCCTTGAAAAATCCCTGTGTGCGCTATTTGTAGTACATATTAGATTATTTACTATCCCAGGTTCCACGAAATAATTTTTTACTCGTTAGTACAATGTTTTGCAAAACTAAATAATTTTCTATTGGAAAATGTACCATTTTTCTTTTTAGGAAAAGGACTATAACGATGGAAAGGGAACAACTTATCGACATATCAACAGCTTCGGCATTTAAATATAAATTTAAACAGAAGCAGTTCCTAAATTTTTGGTTGCAAAATTCACGCAAAATACCCAGGATTCCTCCCACAGCTCTAAACATTTTAATACCATACTGAAAAAAATATTTCTACAAAGCATAATATAAAAACAAACTAAATGCAGAATATGAATAAGTGAGTGTTATGATTAAAGGCGCAAGAGCCAAATTTGGCTAAGCTGCGCCAAACATTTGTTAAAATATAAGAAGTATAAAATAGCTAATACGTTTGATGAAAGCTCTTATCGTTGTTCAAGGTGAAATCTCAAATTATGTACAAAAGTCCAGTACTAAATTACTTTTTTTTCGCCATTGGGTTGCATATTAGCAACTAAGCCTTTGCAGACATGGCAAGTCCCCAAATGTGAGAGCCATTTCAGTGGTGACACCATCTAACGGCGAATCTCACTACTAAATTTGAACGCTTGAATTAATTTAATTCCAGCTCTCGTCGGATGCTGAATACTGCCATGATTTAATTTTGCCGAGAATACCAGAGCCCAATTGATATTCAAGGGATCTTTTACATGCCACATAATCATGTGATATGCGTGCCTATGATTTTCACATCCAGGAAATCTCTCGACTCCAGCCAGGGTCGAACCCATAACCATACACTTACGAAGCGGGCCCGCTACCTCTAAGCCACCGGAGCCGACCAGTTCTAAAAATAAAATTAAACAGATTTTGTTGGTGAGAGATCCCCCACCAAGTCCAATAAGAGTTATTGAGAGAAAAGTCATTTTTTCGGTTTCTAGTTGGCGTAAAAGAATGAAAACCCAGTCTTAGAATATACCATTCCACTTCTTCGTCTACGTCATAGACAATCATATCTTCCTCATAAATGCAAAATATGAAATGCGACTGCAGAAAGTTTCAATGGACCTACATTTCAAATGTTTTGGTTTAAAAAAAATGCAAGCACATATCCCAATTGCTAAATATAATGCAGGAATAGGTTATACTTGCATCACAAATTATAGTATTAATGTGTGTGAGTAAATTATACTAAAGTTACATTATAAAATTTTGTAATAAAAAAAATTATACTTTTTTTCAATTGTTTTTATATAAAGTACCAATAATATCTTGATCTATTTTAAATATTTGTGTTTAAGATATATTCTTCTAAGTTTGAATTGGTGCTACCCGAAAACACACCCGAGTTTTCCAAACCGTTTGAATACCGCTACTTTAAATATTGGGGCTTTTAATTTAAATAAATTTTAAAATTTTATTTCAAGAAAACATACACGAACAAGTAATATAAAAAAAATTTTGTCAATTCCTACTTAGGTCAACAAAGAAACATTTTATTTTAGTTACTTTTTATTAAATAATTACAATTAATATAAATATGTATAAACATATGAAAGAATCCCAATATTAAGAGGCAAAATAGAAAGCGATTCTCCTTGCAATTTTCCATTTTCCTTTCTATATACGGTGTTGGATTATTTATTTTTGTTTGCTATTATTTATTCATTAATTAAATTTAACTATCCCAATAAAATAGTCGAGTAAAAAGAAATCACATTCTCAGAAATTAGGCCATCCCAGGTGGGATTCGGGCCCACGACTGTTGGCTTAGAAGTCCAATGCACTACCCATTGCTCTACAGGGACACAACGAGCAATTTTCCTTTTTATATATGATGTTAGACCAGTGATTCTCAACCTTTTTTTTGTTGCGGCACATATTTAACGATTTCAAAATTTGGCGGCACACAAAGAAAAAGATAAAAATTATTTACTTACTACAACACACTGCATAAATAGTTTATGACAAACATTTTAAATATACGAAATAAACTAATATATACTACAATAATAACTAAACGTTTATTAAGGGATTAATTACAAGCTAATAATAAAAATATTTTTAATGCGAAATTTGAGCTTGATGTTTTTTGATAATTTCATTTATATTTGGTCGTAAAAATGACAATGCTACTCTCATATCGTCTTCTACATTTAACAATCTTGATCTTTTTTTTAGTTTTAATGCTGGCTAATGCTGAAAATCCGAATTCACACAAATAAGATGTGGAAAATTGTAATATGTTTAAAGCTTTTTTGGCTATCAATGGATAATCGCATCTGATGTTAATCCAAAATGAATTAATTGATTCTTCTGAATGTTTTAAAATTAAATCTCGATTATTGGAAAGCAAAATATGAGTTCTTCCTCTTCATTCAAAGTTAAGTCAAATACAGAAGTATACGTTATGAGAAATGGATTACGAACCCAATCAAATTTCTTAACATCTAATTTTGGGAAATAATGAATAATTCTCTCCTCTAATGTTGTCAAATGATCAACAACAATTAATTTAATAGTTTTATAACTGTCTTTAGGGACTGACTCAAACTTTTCTAAATTGCCTTCCTGAGCTTTATTTTTCCATAAAGTTATTTGTTTTTTGAATCCCACCAGCTTATCGGTTGAGTTTAAGATATTTTCATTGGGCCCTTGCATACTTGAATTGATGTTGTTAAAAATAACAAAAATGTCTGATAAGTAAGACAGTTTAGTACACCATATTTCATCTTCCAACAAATGAACAAATTCATAATTTTTATTTTGTTCAAAAAATATTTTCATTTCGTCTTTTAATTTCAGCACACGAGATATAACTTTTCCTCTGGACATCCATCTTACTTCTGTATGGAGTAACAAAGATTCGTACTTGGCTTCCATAGCTTGGCATAATTTACTAAATAATCTACTTTTTAATGGTCTTGATTTGATATAATTAACCATTTTAACACATTGTTCCAGAACTATTTTCAAATCTGATGGCAAAAATTTTGTAACAAGTGCTTCTCGATGCAAAAAACAATGGGTCACTAATATATCCTCATTCAGTTCTTTAACATGTGCTACAAATCCTTTTAGATGTCCAGTCATAGCTGGAGCACCATCTGTGCAAATGTAAATACATGACTTCCAAGAAACTTTAATTTCTTCTAAATATGAACTAATTACTTGAAAAATATGTTTACCAGTTGTAAAATCAGGTAACTCCCGACAACATAAAAATTGATTAATGATATAATTTTCGTGAATAAATCTAACGAATGCAATTAATTGAGCATTTCCTGTAATATCTGTTGTTTCGTCGACTTGTAGAGCAAAATTCGAATTTGCAAGAGTTTTTGCAGTATTTTGCTCAATATTTTCTGACATATCTTTAATTCTGCGATGGATTGTATTATTTGAAAGTGGTATTTTACGAATATCAATATCAGCTGATCCACCAATCATTGTTTTTACAATTTTGCGACAAGCAGGTAATATAATTTCTTCAGCCAAATTGTGAGGTTTTAAGTTAACAGCAATCAATTCAGCTATTTCGTAAGAAGCTACTTGAGCCTTTTCAGACACACATACTTGTTTTTCAAAAACTTTTACTTGCTTAATTTTTGATGATAAAGACCTTTCAAAGTAGCTTTTATCTTTTGTTGAAAGTGAAGGATGATTATAGTCACCAAGTGACTTTGGAGTTTGCTAGGAAGCATAGCACTATTTGATAATTTAAAACTACATATCACACACTCGGGAACAACTATGTCATTTTCCATTGTAGAGGTAAATCCAAATTTCAAAATATCATCATTATATTTCCGATGGACAACGTATTTTTTTGAGCAAGAAGTATTTTTACTTGTGCCGGGGGGTTGGCTCATTAACTTGGTCCCTAACGTTATCATTATCACTATTATCATCATTAAACTTTCTTCTTTTTAACCATTTATCCATTTTCAGAAGGATCTGCAAATAAATTAATGCAAAATATTACTACATGCAAATAAATTAATATTAAACCGAATCACATACATTTGCCAATTTTAACGAGAGAAAAGGTGCAGTGTAACTGCTATGCAAAACCTTGTGAATCCCAACTATCACTAAAACAACACGTTCTGTACGCAGAAGTGGCAAGTATGCGCCGACTTGAAACATATTCCTATTGTTATGCACGCCGCTTCATCATAATTTGGCACTAAGAAAAAACGCGTTGCAAAGCAAATAATAAAATAATTTATTTTTTTGTGGATATAAATATATATTCATGTTAAAAATATTTTTCTTTTTAAATGATATAATTTAATAATATTAACATTATTATATATTTGCAAAATTTGGCGGCACACAAAATTGCCGCGGCACAGTGGTTGAGAATCACTGTGTTAGACTATTATTTTTGTTTGTTACTAACTATTCATTAACTAATAAACCAATATTTTTAAAAACTATATTAACATCAAGTGTCATCCACTACAAGTCTAAAAAAATAAAAAAAATGTATTTGAACTTGAAAAGATGAATAAAAAGAGTTTTATGAACTGAAAATTTGTACAAGATATATATACATAAATATACATGTATATATATGGAAAGTGTGAACTCTCTATAATAGTAGGAATTAAAAAGACAATATTTCATTCATTCAACTCCTACTTTGTGAATTCGCAATTTCTGAACGTCATCGACATTTAATAAATGACTACCAATTAAATAATAATAATCGTTAAATAGAACGATTCGAAAATGAACTGGAAACTAGAGGATTCTGTTCTCTTTAAAAGGGCTTGTAATCATCGGTTGATCACCTGAACGAGCTAACGAACTGTTGGGAAACTTCTGAAAGATTATTATGGTCAATAATTTTCGGAAAGGGTTGTCTCTCTCAGAGCGTGTGATCCACCTCAGGTTTATTAGAAACACGTGCTTAACTTTTGAACCACGTGAACGATGGTTTCGTTTTAGGTACCGCGTGATTCATCTGTGAAACACGTGAGAAGGTCTTGAGAATTTTATTACTTGTCAATACTAAATACTTTGTGCGTTCATTTTGTTAGAAGTACACCTTACTTTTACTTGATAAATTTAACTCTCAATATAAAAAGCAATTTTCCGAGAAGAGCTAACATATTTTTATTTTTTACACGTAACAAATGGTTTAATTTGAAGTAAAAATAAAGAACAATCAACGAAAAACCTCTAAATTGAAAAGTTTCAGAAGCATTTTAAGTGAACAGGGTTTTGCTTCAACAAATTGAGAATACACTTATGAAAAATGTGTTTAACTATTACAAAATATTTTCTACTTGACTGTTATTTTAATTGAATTTTGTGTAATCTTATTTTAAACCTTTTCAATGATCATTTTTGTATGTGTGAGCAAGTTTGTTAGATGAACTTAAAGACAAACTTTTAATTGGAAAATGGCTCCTCGAAGAGAAACTAGTATAGATGTAAGGAAATTCATATTAAGATTATTTAAAAAAGGAAAACCTAATCGTGAAATCAATGAAATTATTTGTAGAAGCTCCTTTTGAGTCTAGAAAATTATTATCATATTTAAAAATAATGGATTGATTGAAAATAAATGTGGAAGAGAAAGTAAAGATATTCTCTGTCGCAAAAAGGAATACATTGAAAGGAATCAAGATTGATCCTAAAGTAAATACGAACAAACTTGTTGCAGAAACTTCTCAAATCATAGGCAGAGGTGTAATAGAAAAATGTAATTAGACAAGCTGGATATAAAAATCGAGTTGTTAGAAATAAACCGTTCATCAGCTTGTAGAATCAGAAAAAGCGTTGGGAGTTAGCAAAAACTCCTCAATTGAAGACCTATAACTTTCGGAAGAAAGTTATATTTAGTGCTGAAAGTAAACTCAACATTTTTGGCAATGACGACCGTCGCATCGTATCGAGAAAGCCCAGTACCACTTGGATCCAACAAATTTACGTTTTCAGTCAAACATGGTAGTGGCTCTGTCATGGTTTGCGGTTGTATGGCTTCATCTAGGGTAGGAAATTTAGATTTCATAGATGGCATTATGACCCACAGAGTTTAATTGTATATACTTCACAATAATCTAAGGGAAAGTGCTAAAAATTTGGGTTTAGATGGAAATTTCATTTTCCCCAAACACATGACACCTAACGTCAAAATGTGATATCTTTTTCATTGAAAATAGCACAGTACACCACCACAATCCCCCGACATTAATGCCATTGAAAATTTGTGTGCCACACTCGAAACAGTGGTCCAGATAAACAAAAATTAGAAACAAAACCTATTTAAAACGTGTTGCAAGAAGAGAATATAGTAAAATATCTTCAAATACCACCAACAGTTGGTCGAATCAGTATCATGACGTTTAGATGGCATTATAACAGCTAACGGACATACAACTGAATACTGTCACTTTCAGTGTATGCTTAAATTAGAATGCTTAGAATTAGAAGCATTCTAATTCTTAAATTAGAATGCTTCTGAAACATTTTATTTTGGAAGATTTTCCGTTAATTGTTCTTTATTAAACCATTAATTAAACCATTTGTTATACGCAAAAATAAAAACATGTTTACATTTCCTAATAATGTATTACATATATTGAAAGTTAAATTAATCAAGTAAAAGTAAGGTGTATTTTTTGAGACACTGTAGGTATCATCTTGCAAAGCATTCACAGAGATCGGAGAGACATCATTGTACGAGGGTGAGTCAGAAAATAAGTTTCCCTTGTCGACTGTGGTCAGAGTTTTGCTTGAAAGTCAAAACATTGAATGAGACATTAAAGATAAGACATAACTTTATTTTTCCTCTTAAGTACCAATTACATTGAGACATTTGTCATATCGCTTGATAAGCTTCAAGAAGCCCTCCAGGAAAAACTCAGGGATTTGCATACGGAAGAAGCGTTTAATGGCTATTGGTGAAAGATGACACAGCAGGTGAACACACAAGTCACCGTTACACCATTCGCCAGTACATTGTGTACATGCTACACGATACTGTGACACCCTGTCAACATTGAAAGAAGCGATTCGGAGTAAGCGGCCCGGGTTTCTCAGCTCTTGCATTCTGTTGTTGGATGACTCGGTGACAGCAACTCAAAACCACATTAGAACTCTTGGTTGGGAGTACCTACACCACCCGCCATACAATCTTGATCTCGCACCAAGGGACTTTCATCTGTTTCCGGCTTTGAAGATTCTCGCCGGAAGGCGCTTTGGAAGCAATGCTGAAATCATACAAGCCAAACTCTTCCGTATGCAAAGCCCTGGGTTTTTCCTGGGGGGCTTCTTGAAGCTTATCAAGCGGTATGACAAATGTCTCAATGTAATTGGTATTTAAGTAGAAAAATAAACTTATGTCAAATTTTAAATGTCTCATTCTACGTTTCGACTTTTAGACACAACTCTGGCCACAGTCGACAGGGGAAACTTATTTTCCGACTCATCCTCGTATATTTTTTTACTGATTGAAATTAAGTTCTTGTAAATAATAAAATATTTTTTAAACTTATAGAAAAATTAACTGTTACCCATCCGCTTCGCTGTATATTTCATGATGGTGTTTAAATATATATTGTTTATAAATGCATACTTAAATTATTCATATCTTTGTCTTAGTTTTAGGCGTTCAACTATATTGAAAGACATTTTTGTAACTTTCACCTCTTGATTTAAAACGGACAGGGCTTCTAAGTAATAATTTCTAATACTTTCTAAAATTGAAATAGAATTATTTTTTATGCTCTCGTAATCCTCTTCCCCAAAGTGGATTCCGCAAAACTAATTTTTAGTGGATCTCTGCTGAATAAAATAAACATCTAAAACTAATTGTTCAAAAACGGAAATTTTTTATCATTATAAGCCCCGTAGCCCCCTGAATTTCCGTAAGACCATTCTTAGTGGTATTGAACACAACAAAAGGATCATATCGAATTTCATTACTGTAGGTTTAGTAGTTCGAAAACTGGAACTTTTTTTTCAATACGCCATAGTAACTCCCCATTCCCTCCATAGTTTCTAAAAAACTCGTTCTTAATAGGATTTCAATTCAACAAAAGGAACATACTTACCAAATTTCAAGAATGTGAATCTAACAGTTAAAAACAGGAATTTTTATCTATAACGCCCTTTAATCCCTTGCAACTCCCTTGAGGGTCGATTTTCGCTCTACTCCATGGAAAAAACATACCTACCAAATTTCAAATCTGAAAGTTTTTTAGTTCAAAAACGAGAATATATATACTTTATCTGTAACTCCCTTAACCCTTCGCAACATTCCATGATTTTTGAAAAATCCATTCGGATATGTACTTTATGAAATAACATGCCTACCGAATTTCAAGTTTGTTGCTCCATTAGTTTTGGAGATATCATATGAGTAAGTCGCTTTTCTCCTACAGGTCACAGGAAAATGATGAAATAAGGACTTTCATCCAATCCCTAAGGGAGAGGATCAATTCACGCAAGATATTAGAATAACGTCTCTTTGAGTTCATTTCCCTGATGTAAGCAAGGGATTGGATCAAATCCCCGAACTGTTTGAGTGAAAGGATGAAATGAACAAGTCGGCCATTTTTTTTAGGTATGGGGTTGATATTTAGGGGATCGATAGTACTACCTGTATGGTTAGGAAGTACAAGGACTCGACCCCCCAGTGTCTCCCCCCCTGGACAGCATTTTGCCAATGCAAATCCCGACCAGTTCATTTCATCATTTCACTGAAACAGTTCAGGGTTTGATAAAATCACTTTTCATCATGGAAATGACCTTGAAGAGAGACGTTATTTTAACATCTCCCGTATCAATTGATCCTATCCTTTAGGAATTTCCATGAAATTCCTAATTTCGTCATTTTCCTGCGACATATAGATTAGCCGTCACCCGTTCACTTCGCAGGGTATTTCATGATGTTGTATGACTATATATTGTTGTTTTTTATAAGTTATTCATTTTTAAATCCTAGCATTATATATTTCATTGTACTGAAAAATATTCGTATAATCTTCTCTTCTTTGTTTAAAAGGAACAGGAGATGAATTTCTAATAATGGAATTAAAAATCAAAAATATTTATGCCCCCATAACTTCCTCGGAATCGCTTTAAGTCTGTTTTTAGCAAATCTCTGTTCAACAAAAGAAACATGTTTCTTAAATTTCAAGTCTGTAGGTCTGATAGTTCAAAAACGGGAAATTTTTAACATCTCTCGCGTCTCAACAAGCCCCCTTAGTAGTTGATTTCCACACACACACACACACACAAAACTCGTTCTTAACAGAACTCTACTAAAAATAAACTTGCTTGCCAAAATTTGGGTCTGTAAGTCGAATTATTCAAATATGGGATATTTTGAATGTATAATGCTAGTTAATCCTCCGCAGCCTTCCCCTCGGGGATCGGTGCTATTACTGGGCATATCGGCCCTCCATCCCAAATCTGACATATAGATGTGGAACGATTGTGAAAGTTCTCATGCTGGGAAAAGAACGCTTCTGATTGGCTGAGCCAATCATTCGGAAAAGTTCCAAATTTCTTAGGTGTGCCTGGGAGAGAACTGAGTAACCTTCGGGAATCGATTTCCGCACAACTCTCGTTCTTAGCAAATCCCTACTCACCAAAGGATACATGCTTGCCAAACTTCAAGTGGGTAGGTCTAATTTTTCTAGAGATCTCGCGATGAGTGGGTGAGTGAATAAGACACTTTTATCCATTTTTTAAAATACATTAATTGTATAAAACAATACATAAAAACTTTATGCTTTAATTTATAAATACCAAAATTATACAGTGCAACGCCTTTTAAAATGAAATTGTCTGAAAACCTTAAAATATGTACACTCGTTTAAAGTGTCAAACGACCCAATTTAGACCATACATAAAAAGGCTTGATATCTCTCTATATATAATGCACAGTTAAGAACTTTGCAGGGAGGTAGTTGATTATAAAAATAGAAGCAGAAAATAAAAGTCGAGTTCCATCCACATTTTAAAGATTATTATTTTTTCACTGTACCTGGGGAAAAAAGTAAATTTCTGTACATTAAATGTAATCGATTTTTGTAAAATTTTCAGGGAAAATCAACATTTTTGGAATAGGATCCACTTAGCTACCCTAAGGGGGTTATATTACTGACAGGGCCTATGGGCCGCGCAAAATGAATAGGTATATTAAGGCAGTGATACTCAACCTGCAGCTCGCGGGCCGCATGTGGCCCACCGAGCCTTTTTAAGTGGACCGGCCATGGCCCATTGCTCTGAGAAATTCACTTATTTAAGAACCTCGTATTAAATATTTGGTGGGAAATTTTTTTGTCAAGAAATCAAATGTATCAATTTTGCTTTTTACTGTCGGTGTCGAATGGATATGAAATTATATTCTTTTTTCTATTTGGAACAGTTGCAGTTAGTGATAACAGACAACGGCGGAGTAGCGGCAATTATGTATGGGTGGAATTAATTTTTAACTATCTTTCATATCTAGCAAGCGAAAAATATTCGAAGAAAATATATGGTT
Organism: Trichonephila clavipes; assembly: GCA_019973935.1. Taxonomy (NCBI): domain Eukaryota; kingdom Metazoa; phylum Arthropoda; class Arachnida; order Araneae; family Nephilidae; genus Trichonephila; species Trichonephila clavipes. Next base: position 1,991,891 of record BMAU01018915.1, read on the forward strand.
TCATGGCGATTGGGAGGTTGACTATTCTATTGTGAAAAACAAACATGAATCAGTAATTGTTTGATTTGTCACGAAAGTGCTGCATTTAAAAAATACCAATAAACAGGAATCATTCAATGACACTTTTCCTCGAAGATCTCTTTCAAAAGGCGATGAATAAGTTTCCTTGAATAATCTTTGCAACAGCAGCAAAGTATTTTGTCAGTGGGAATATCACAGCGGTGTAACAAAGACATCCCATGCAGTTTGTTAGATTATTGGTAATCATATGAAACCGTTTACTGATACAAAAATTGTGAAGGAGTGTTTCTTAAATTCTTAAATGCTTCTAATTTAGTGTTAGTGACAAAAATAAGAACTATAAAACATATTATAATTAATAAAAGCAAAACGATTATAATATGTTTCGATGAATTTTCCACATTTTAAATATCTAATGTTATCTTGGTCATAATGCATTTCTTCCACCCACCCACCCCCTTCCCTATTTATCCTCATGTGCGGCCGCGTGAAATAGCTGACATACAGTAGCGCACACAGGAATTTTTCAGGGATGGGGGGGGTTCGGGGTCGAAAGTTCACCATTCTTGTATCATGCTCCTTTTGATTTTGTCGGTTTTTGGGAACAAATCACAGTAAAAAACTAATTATTGAATAAATAATTAGCATTAATTAATAAAATTAATCATTAATAACAAATACTTAATTAAATTTTACGTACTATATACTTAGTATTATAATCGATCGGGAAAAAATCAAGAGCTTTGGGGGGGTCTGGACTCCCAGGACCCCCCTTGTGTACGCCACTGCTGACATATGTATACGGCCCAGCAGAAAAAAATTTGAGTACCCCTGTATTATACATAAGGGATACTTTTTTCCCAAGAATCTAACTGTTTACAAAATGTTGAAGGTTGAGAGAAAAGTCTAAAAGCCTTGAGGCCCATCAAGAGCTGATATAGTTCTAGTTTATACGATGTTTGTGTTGCGCAATACGTCCGCGCTGCGTCGCTGTAGTCATGGGGTGCAGCGAACCCTTATCATGCGGCCTTCGCGGGTGCGGAGTTCGATAGCTGATAAGGCAGTCAGTGCGCTACCACGTGACCGGGAGGTAACAAAGGGTGCACTTTACCCCCTCCCTCTTTTTCTAAAGGAAATTTGACTATTTAAAGAACTCGATTTTTTCCCCTCTCTCTCTACATCAATATTGATATCGGAAATAGAAACTCCGAGGCCTGAAAAGAATGTTAATTTCATATACCAAATGTACACTCTCTTATCCTGGAATTTCTCCTAGAAATGGTTCTGACAGTTCAAGGCTGATGTCAATATTTTGTTTATCTTGGAAATCCTTTAATTGTGAAATGGGTTTGAAAAAAAAATCTACGGAATATTCGTTTTAAAAATAAATTAGTGCTTCGAGTGAAATTGCGTAAAAAATGTTTTGAAGAGAATGTTAAGGAACTTAACTCCGCATGGTTTTTAGCATGGAATTTTAAATCGGAAATTTTCTTCACTGTGTTCACATGGATTATATAAACTTATATACTAATTCCAAAAAATGTAAAAAAGTTTGGTTAATGAGCTTTTTTAAATAAAATCGGGAATTTTTGTGTAAAAGTCAACGAATAAAATGCCCCCCAAAACAGCAACAAAAGATAAATTGTAAGAGAAATGTTGCATTAAGTTTGCAATTCATGATATCTAAATATACTCATATACAGTAAAAGTCGTTATGTCTGTGATATTTAAACGTTAAGTGAAGACATTGACATGGAGGAAGGTCGAAAATAGAAAAAATCGCTAGGGCATCCCAGCCGTGGACCCCCTTTTACCAAAGAGAGTAACCCGCTTTAAGGGTTGATGTCATTGAAAAAAATTAACTCGAACAAATGAAATATTCACCTATACTGAAAACAAGAAAAGAAAACTGACGCACTTTGAAGAAATGCGCGCCAAATGACTGAGTGAATATTAACGTCGCACTGTTCAGCCACACGAGGGCTTTTGACGACGGACCACGTAATTTTGAACCATGATCAAGTGACGTGGACGACACCTGAGCTGGCACCCCCCTCTCCTAACTACCACACCACACCAACGGGAGGACGTTTCAGCTCTCGACAGATTTAACGTGCATCGCTGCCCTACACGGCGGGTCTTTAGTGGTACTGGGATCGATCTCATGACATGTCTCATGATCCGATACTGAGGTACCGCAGCCCTAAAATATGCGCCAAAGAAAATTTTCACAAATATGTTCGTGTGTAATTTTGGTGATTAATAAAGAATGTGCGCAAAGCACAAAGGAAAGGTAAAGGAGGCGGGGTTTTTTTCTCTCCTATTGGACCTGCAGCCATTTGGTATAAAATGACAAACCTTATGTCTAAGGAATCATGAGTTCGAGTCCTAATTCCGTTGAAAGCCATCACGTGCAATAGTTAATACTACTGCACTGTGATTTAACTTTTTCTTAAACTCATCAGGAAACGTGATGCAGGGTGAGTGAATATTACTGTTTAGATACTCGAGGACATTTGGTGACGGACCTAGTCATTTTGAACCATGGTCAAGTGACGAGGATGATCCCTGAGCTGGCACCCCCTCTCCTGACTACCACACCACACCAACGGCAGGGCGTTTGAGCTCCTGACAGATTTAACGTGCATCGCTCCCCTACACGGCGGGTTTCAGAGGTACGAGACTCGAACTCATAACACGTCGGTCACGAGCCCGTTACATTGACGCCAAGGCTACCGTGGCCACAACGTGATGTAGGAGTTCGAGCAATAAATCATTATCTTGTGGGTGTCATTTTTTTTAAATTTACAATTTTAATGAAGTTTCTCGCCAATAGACTTTCGTGCCCATAAATTTGAAATTTTCAAAGTCATCACCTGTCCGCTTCATAAGAATTGATTTCTGAGTTCCCAATCAGCATTTATGAGTAATTTTTTTGTCATTAATTTAATTTGAACTAACGTCACTCAAGCACAGTGATTCTCAACCTTTTTTTTTTGTTGTTGTTGTTACGGTACCCTTTTAAGAATTTCAAAATTTGGCGGCACACTAACAATAAAATAAGTTTAAAAGAATTTACTTCTCTTCTTCTATGGCTCGACAGCCCTGGGTGGACCCTGGCCTTCTCCAGAAGTTTTCTCCATGCATCTCTACTTTTGGCAGCTGTTTTCTAGTTTTTAATCTTCAAAATATTTAGGTCTTTTTCGAAACAGTCACTCCATCTTAACGGGGTCTGCCCCGAGGTCTATTTCCCATGGACTTTGCCAGAAAGAATTTCTTGTAGCAACGATCTTCCTTCATTCTAGCCAGATGACCAGTCCATTTAAGTCTCTGTAAAAGAATTTTACTTTTATCTATAATATACTTCCATCTATTCATGAAAGGATAAGTTAAATATACCAATTATACTTTTAGTTTAGTATTTCAAAACGACCGAATGATTCAGTTCCGGATTTTTTTTCTCAGAGTATAATTAATAATTTTTTTAAAAAAAATTGGCGTCATACAAAAGTGCCGCCACACAGTGGTTGAGAATCACTGCTCTAGCACTACAGAAAGTATAGAAGCAATGGACCTCATAATTCTGTTCTACGATCAAAGGATTAAAACGACAATGAAGCTAGTACCACCTAACTCCCACACCACATAAGAACTTTGCAGCAAGTTCCAATCAAAGTGCTCCAATATGTTTTTATCTTTGGACTGAGATCGCAGCTCAAGAATGAGTTATCAAGATCGTAGCCTTTAAAGTGAAACCTTCTAAAATAATTGTAAAATCATCGCGTAATAAAATTTCTCTCTTCTCAAAATTTTGCTCTCATCCTTTCATTAAATTTGTTGACTTAGATTCATAATAGCATTAAAAGCTGCACAGAGTGAATATAATGACAGATATTGACCGTTTAAACATGGTCAAATGACGACAGAAAAATACTTCAATGTCCTCTCTTTCACATCACGTCACTGACAGAATTTTGAGGTACGTAGGCTGTTCAATAAGAAATAAGACTAATTTTACTGCCGCAAAACCACTCATCGAAATGGTAATTTCTGTGGCATAAGAAAAGTTTGTTGTCTGTATTAACAAAAGCTACCGACAGATGACGTATACAGACACGTATTCTTGAGTATCACGGGATTTAACTGAAGCGTGTTTGTGGGTGCCTACGAGACGCGCCCAGTAGTCGAAATGAAAGCAAAAATCTGCAAAAATCAGCATCGGAGACCTTTGATGTGATACGATTTGATTAAAAACTGGAACAAGAAAGCAACAATATGTTAAAACGCTTTATCACATTAGACGAAGTTTGGTTGTATTACTATGATCCAACCAAAAAACAACAAAGCAGTGAATGAAAACATCCATTTTACCTACTCTCAAGAAAACAAAAACTGTGAAATCAGCTGGCAAAGTTATGACCATAATTTTTTTTACTATGAAGGAATTGTGTATCCACACGCAGTCGAAACTGGTACTACCGTAAATGACTCGTACTACACGAATGTCCTGCGAACAATGGTACAGCACTTTAAAAGGAAACATCCATTGCTTCGAAACGGCTTCCTATTGACCATGGCAATGCCCGACCACATGTTGCTCATTGCGTACTGTATGCTTCGCAGCAGAACGTAGTGATTTTACCACACCCTCCGTATAGTCCTGATCTCACTCCATACGATTTCTGGCTGTTTCCTCAAGAAACCATTATGAGGCAAACATTTTACAAGCAACAAAGGATGTGTAAAGGATGCGTAGGCGGTTTTGAAACAACTCTCACAAAACGGACTTTTACGTGTTTTTAAGAAATTGACAGAACTTTGGGATAAATGCAATACGTGCCACGGAAATTATTTTGAAAAAAACCAAGTGTGAATGATGACGATTAAAGTTATTGTTTTTTTTATATATAATTTTTGTTTCATTACTTATTGAACAGCTCTCGTACAATAGAATTTAACTTGCAACGATCCTTATTATTCTTTACAGAAACTTTACTAATATGGAAGCTCGAACAAAATAAGCTACCACAAGACCAAAAATAATGAGCAAAAAGTGAGTGAGTGTTTATCAACGTCTCCCTCCCACGGGAGCTGTTCGCAAATGATCTCGAAATTTTGAACCTCGGTCAAGCGGGGAGGACGACACCCCTGAGCTGGAACCTCCTCTCCAAGCTACCACACCCCGTCAACGAGAGGATTTTAAACCTCGACAGATTTTATGAGCATCAATCCCTCCGGGAGGATTTTCAGTGGCATTAGGGTTCCAATTCATGACACGCCGGTCACGAGTTCGTGACCGTAGCCACTAGGCTACCGCGACTACATTATTGCTCTGAAGGAAAAGTAGCATCTTTTATCTTCAAAGGACCCCTACCACTCTTAGTTTGGAAAAGCCAAATTCACCGATCCTTTCACAGATGAGCCTTCCTCTAAGAAATCCCTTCTTTTGCTATACCAAATAAAAAGAAAACTGATTTCAATCGGAAAATAACTAGTACAGTACAGTGGCATAACGTGCACCCCCGCAACCCCCGCATCGAAAGGGGGCTTAGGGTTCTAAAGGGGGCCCAAAGCCGGACTGACGCAAGTGCCTACTACCCTTTGTAAAATTCAACATGGGGGCCCCAAACCTGACTTTGCAGGTGGGCCCAAAAGTTCTCTGTTACGCCACTGGCACAGTAGTACAGTAAGATAAATGTTTCTGTTTCTTTCTAACAGATAATAAAGGGAATAATACACAAATATATTTCAAATACTATGTAAGAGTTTTGCTCCCTTCGAGATGCGTCATTATCAACATCTTTTTTCTCGTATCCGTTATTTACATATTTTCTCGATTACAAATGCAACAAAGATATTGGAAAGCCCCGTTTTAACCCGATACTTTTCTGATATGGTTTCTTTTTAACTTGGATTATGAAATACAACCTAATTCCTTCCACATACATTTCATTCTAACACTGAGAATTAGATAAATACCCCCATGCAATACGGAACGAAATAAGAGCTTTTAAGTGCGTGTTTCATTGGAAAATTGTTCGTTTATAAGCGTAATATGTTTTCTAAGTTATATCCATTTATCCTAATTATAAAAACATAATACTTTCAAAACGTACTAAATCCTTTTTTCTCGTTCTAATTCTTCATTTTGTACAACAGAAATTAGCTTAACATAGCATTTGAAGAACGTTACGCTCTCTTTTAAATAGGCTACATGTTGGCAACAAAGCTTTTGCAGACACTGCAAATTCCCAAGTGAGATAGTCATTTCATTGATAGCATCCTCTGGTTGTGGCCACCACTACCAAATTAGGACGATTGAGTTTACTCAATTCAAGCTCTCGCGTCGGATGCTAAATATTACCTTGATTTCATTTTGACGAAAGTACCAAAGCCAAATTGATACTCAATGAGCCTTTTACATACCACATAATCATATAACATGCGTGCCTACGATTTTCACATACAGAAAATCTATCGACTCCAGACGGCATCAAAACTTAGACTTGTGAGGCGGGCATGCTACCTAACAATTCTATTACATGGAGGTTATATGTACTTTAATCCTTTGCACACATGCAGAAGAGAAAAAATACAACACAATACTCATTCCCTGTCTTAATAAAAATAAAAGAGAGAGCTCTCCCCTTCAAATCCTAATTTCATATCTCCTTAACCTTTTCTCCAACTTCTAATTGTTTTTGCGAACTTATTCTAATATTATTTCATTACGGAGTTTTCTATGAAAAGAAATCTTGAAATTTGACAAGGTTTTAATATATGTCGCACTCTGAAGTAACGCGAGGGCTATTGGCGACGGAACTTCTACTTTTGAACCATGGTCAGCCACCGAACCGCTTTAGCTGTCACTTACCCCCTCTTTACTTGACAGCCTTGCTAAATGATAAGAAAATATTAAATGAATCCTTTTAAATCTGTTGTACCTTATTCAATTCAGAAAAACTTTCCCAATCTAGTCCAGCTTCTCTTCTCAATCTAGTCCAGGTTTCATAAAAGAAAAAAATACCTCTTAAGATAAAAATGTTTAGCTAGATATTTTAATTCGCGCGGATGGGTGAACTCCTATATCAAAAAGAACTTCATTTTAATTTTGATATCTTAAGAGGAGTTGGAAACCTCTCTATATATATTTACTGACAATGTTAAATTGGCTGTTTTCGATGTACTTTTTCTCAACATCTGTTATATGTACATGCTTGGTTTTTTTCATACAATTAAAGTACACTTTTCTCATTATACTGAAATGAGCTTTTAGCTAATTTTGAATTTTTTAATTTATGAAATATTTTATCAAACATTGCGAAATTTAATCCCTTTTTCACATAAAAAATTAGTAAAAAATAAATTTTTTAAGTTTTTTACAAAAAGCTCATTTTAGTAAAAATTAGCCATCATTATAAATATATCAAAAAAATTTACATACCTATGAACATTAGTTTCTCAGAAAAGGTACATAGAACATCAAAATTTACATTTTGAGATAAATTGATTTTAATGTATACAGTGAGGCTTTTAATCGGCTATAGGAAATAAAAAAAATAAAAGGCTCAATTTACAATAAAAAATGAATGCTTTGGTTTACATCAGACGTTCAACTTTTTTAGAAAAAACGATGTTCTTTGTTTACATTTTTCGCCATTTAAATGGGCGTGGCCCAGTTTCAACGATTATTTAAAAATAGGTTTTAAGGGCTTCTAATTATCCTAGAGGTTAAAGTAAGGTATTCATAGAAAGATTAAAATCTGTACAATTTCAAAATGTAAAAATCTCAAACTGTCAAAAAAATAAGATTTTAGATTTCTAACACCTCTTAACGTAACTCTCTCTTGGACTGTTCATTAAAATATTAAAAAAAATTTAGTTTGAAACAAAAACAGGTATAAAAGGCGATATTAAGCGAGGGATACCTTTCTGCCAGATTTTATTACTATTGAATTTTCTTATTTTAAAATAACATAAGATCCGGCGTATAACGCGCATTTTTAACACAAAAAATAAGATAGAAATTTACGGGTGCACGTTATACGCCGGATATGCAAACGATAGCTTTAAAAATAAATAAAAAGATGACCTTAAAAAATTAGGCATCTACTATATCAAAATACGATTTATTAAAAAGAAATGACATTGTAACGTCGTGAGTAGCTATCCATCAATAAACAAATCTTTACAGCTTAATATACAAATAAAAGCAAACTTTATTTACTAACAATTTGTAAATGAAGTAATATAAATCCAGATTAAATGCCAAGCCGGTGTGATCAGTTCATATACTCATGCTCAACGCCACCGGCGTTCATCGTCTTTTTTCACTCTCTCTCGGGGATTTTTTTTTCCTCCGGTCTTTTTCTCTTTCTCTCTCTCTCCGGGTCTCTTCTCTTACTCTCTCTCTCCAGGTTTTTTTTCGGTCTTTTTTTCTCGTGTCCTCAAAAACAACCCTTTTTAAACAACAGGGGTGTGTTCACAACACGCCCCTCGCTCCTTCTTATTCGCAGGTCAACAAAGTCTCTCTTGACCTCCCTCGTCCTATTGGCGCATAACACGCCAAAACACACCCGAGCCGTCTGGTCCAAGGCGCCATAGTTCCTTGTCCACAGCTGGACACACTGGCCCACCACGCCACCTGTTTCTAGTATTCCCTTTCATACAACACTAGAAAAAGACAACATGGTTATTTTAAAGATAGGCTTCGCCTATTGTCAATGGGGCGCCGAACTCTTAAGTCTATTATGCCGACCCGTCTGCTAACTCCACTCCCTGAGTTCAGACAATAAACAATGGCCCCATGGCCACGTGCACCGGTCATTCCACAGCTGGTTGATCGTAAAACATTCAGGGACAATCGATGGGTGAGGCACTTGTCCTTGACCAGCTGGTAAAACCATAACATTTATCGAAAGATGGGAATTCACGACAATAGACTATGTCACAACATGTTGTTGTCGTGTCCTTCTCGTAGGGAAGGAATGAAAGTTGCCAGGGCCTGAGACAGGTTTGACTTCTTTACGATATATATACATAGATGGCGACACCACCTCTCTCCATCTCCCCAATGGACATATGACACACTACAAATAACATATTTAAAGAACTTTAAAAAGTTGTATTTCTCTGAGTGTACTATTTTTTTCCAAAAGTTTGGAATAAAATCTAAAATAAATTACTTCAAAACATAAGAGAATTAAAAATTATATTAGAGGTATACGGCAAATATACTGAAAATATAAAAACTGAAAAAAATCAGCTGAAAAGTTTAGGTACATGTTATACGAAAATGCGTGTTATACACGTGTTTACGGTAGCTCTCATAGATGGATTGGTTTAGTTGGCCAAGTTGCGCCAAATGTTCTAAATTTGTGAAAAAGTGTGTGTGTGACACAGAGAGAGCTATTAAAAATAAGGGGTATTACTGTCCAATATAACATAATGTAACCAGAGTGTAACCGAACCATTTCAAGCCGATATGAAGACAAAACCTGGGATATTCATATTCTCCAAATAACAGTTAAATATAACAATCAATCAACTGTTCCGAATTAATTAATGTTTGGTGAAATTCAGTTGGCTGATTTTATCGATGTAAGAATCATATACCACCCTTCCACACATTTTCCGATGTTCAAACCCCGGACTGGGAAAGGTTGGCTAAGTTTTTCATCCCTTCAGTGGGTCGATAAATGAGTACCAAGCTTGCTTGAGAACTAAACACAGGGGGTTTCGCATCAGACTGACCAACTGATCGGAACGTCTCCTCATGCCCTTTAGGGCACAAGGTCACGTATATGGAGTTGGGCACAGTTGACCTTGGCCCTCATGAGCTGATGCATTTCTGAGTTAAGAATTATATATGTGGTCAAAAAAGCTGCGCCAAACGCATTAATTTGTGGGGGCAGGAATTTCGGATCAATAGGGAGCCTCGTCTCATTCTCGACTCGGCTTTAATAGGATCATGATCCAAAAAATTTTAATCATCATTGCATTATCCCCGGATATAATTCTCCGAAATATTGGAACTTTTCGAACCAAATGCCAATTGACAGCAGTGGCAAGACGTCTTGGCCTAGACCAACCACCATACCACTACTATTACTCATTGAGTCAAAAAGCAGCAGTCGGTCGAGTCAGTTCGTGAGATTGTGAATCACACACATTTATTTGTTATGGGTTATCATTTGTACTAGTATTTGATAAATACTGTATTCTGTCCTCAAAAGGGTCGTAGGTGGAGCGAACTTTTCTCCATATATGGGCTTAAATCCTCTATAAACCTTAAAACGTCACTGAGTGCTATTTGGTTTGCGTCCTTTGTTCCATCAGACAAATGACGCATTTTGTTTTTATATCCAGTATGCCAGCGTTAATCTTCCTGTCATCAGTTAAGTTGTCCAAAATATTTCAATTACAACTGTTATGATTTATTGTGGCGTCCGGTTCAAACCAAGAGCTTTTAGTAACGGAATCCTCGAAGTTACCCACGCTGACTTTGGGGGTATCGTTGTGACAAATCTATACGGAACTTTATCACTAACCTTCTGAGACGTCTTTTTTAGGGAAATTTAATTTCCTACCTATTTCCAATCAACTCCAAAAAGAGGACAGGGATTCCTTATTATATATGCAGATTAGATAAAGTATTTAAGTCAAACGGAATAGTGAAGTGGGAGACAGTAGGAGAGAGAGAGAGATTGAAGCAGGAAGTTAATAATAGTGAAGTTAGAGATTTATTATTGAAGATTTCTAGGTGGATAAATTAGGCACAGGAAGAGCTGAGATTCAGTGTGGTATAAATATTGATTTATAATTAAAGTCTCATTAAAGTTTTATATTAGGAGTGAGATTAAAGTTAAATGTTCAGTAGGAACATTATTGAATATAAATCTGGGATCTCTTATTGCGGTAATCTCTGCGTGATCGATATTCTAATTGTTAATGAATTGGATCATTAAATATTTAAGTTAATATAAAGGAAAGTCCCTTTTAAACCTCATAAAGCTATTTTGATTTATTTGTTATTAAAAGTCTTTGATTCTACTTGGGAAAGATAACCAAATAAAGAAAGTTATTTATAAAAATGGCTACTGGTTCTTTTTTGACTCAAAATTATCCTCGTTCTCAAAGTGAGATCCAAGGGGATCTTCACAATGGCGGCCAACGAATAAATCCCGAGAATAGAGTCGGATCCGGTTTTAGAATCATTCCGGAGAAGTATTTTTCGGGGGTTGAGAACATAAATGATTTTTTGGAGAATATTGATAATAATCTCTCGTATTATGAGATACCTGCACAACTAGCGTGTGCTTACTTGAAAGGTCATCTCGAAGGACGGGCACTAGACTGGTTCGAAGTTCTTGGTTATAGGGACATTGAAGATAAGGCAACAGGCTACGCGCACTTAAAAAAGGCATTGTCGGAACAATTCCCCGTGGTCAGAAACAGGTCAGAACTAGAAACGCGATTTTATTCCTCATCGCAAAGGCGTGATCAGCAGCCTTCGGACTTTATTTATGAATTATTGAAAATTCATAAGGTCCTTAAACTAGAAATGTCGGAGGAAAATTCAAATGATAGCCTCTTTTGTTGAAGAAAACCATGAAAACTGGGACCAATTTCTTCATGAGTTCGCTTTCGCGCTGCGGTAAGTGAAACAACAAATAAAACTCCGGCTGAGTTATTCTTGGGAAGGAAAATCATAACCCCGTTTAGCAAGCTCATAAATGTTACAGAGGATACGAAATATGTTGGTAGGAACATCGAAAGATTATTCGATGAGGCAAGACGAAATATGCGAAAAAAGCATAAGTCTTGGGAAAAATATTACAATCGCAGAAGGAGGGATGTTCCCATCAAAGTGAACGATTTAGTTTTAATTCAAACATATTTCTTAAGTGCTGCGGGTAGAAAACAGGTTGGAAAATTTATGCCTAAGTTTGAAGGTCCCTATAGAGTTTTGGAAGTTAAAGGTAATAATTTGATCATTTGGAAAAGCGGAAAAAGAGTAACAGTTAATATTGATCAGGTTCGAGTGTACCGTCCTCGACAGACAGACACGATTAGTTCGGATAGTCAGGTAGAAACTCTGTATGACGAGCAAGGAGTTAGTCATAGGTCGAATATATATATATATATATATAGAGAGAGAGAGAGAGAGAGAGATCGAATCAAGGGCAGTTTAAAGAGCACAGGAAAACCTCTAGTAAGGAAAGTGAGGGGTGTAGATCACGGCAGGGTAACACCGCACGGGAGATCCCCAGAAACAAACGCAAAATGAGTAATAATGAGTCGAAGAACCAAGTTTTAAAACGGTCCAAGATGTGCAGGAAGAGATCACTGCAAGGGTCTGAGCACAAGGACCGGAAAAGACTCGCTCCTGAGCAAAGGCAGGGAGTCAAGAGGTCGATTCCACCCTCGATCTCATCCAGAACTTATAAATTTAAGAGACCTAATACCTCCTCACAAGGAGTAGAGTCCATTGCAGGTCCATCAAGGTTGCCTGATTGCAGACTGAATAAGTCAACCACAGTCGAATCCCGGACGAAAGGTAGTGGACGTGATAACAAGACCCACCAGACAAGAGCAACAACGAGAGGACGCAACAAACAAGCGGAGACCAGTCCGGTCGAATTAAGCCACTACAAGGAGACCTTGGCCCATACTATCTATCTACGCAGCCGAGTGAAGGAAAGCGACGGAATTCCTGAGGAGCAGAGGAACATCGAAATCAACGGCATTCCTCACAGCAGAATAAGGAGAAGAAGCCTCAGTATGGAAGCGTTGGATGGAGATCCGGTACATAGGAGAATTTAACAGAAAAAAATCAGGTTGTATTGTTTCTTTATCTTCGCGGTACGAACAAGTGAAGAATTTTTGCAATTGAAGCAAGTCGCGGGCGGACTTTAAAATTAAGACTGGCAAAAGTGGACACTGCATTGTGTGTTTTTTTCTGTAGCAGAAAAAACAGCTTTTGTGATAATTTTTTGTATTATGGAGAAAACATCTATAAAATTTGCATTTGTTTACTTCGATGTATGACTTCGCTAAGATGCGACAATTCATTTAGTTGTTTGTGTTACTTGTTTATTGCAAAATGATTGTTATTGTATGTATATATATATGTATATTTTGTTTCAAATCTGGTGACTTGGAGCGCGGCGAAGTTAGATAGGATTAACCATTAACACTAACTAGCGCAAAAACTTTTAGAATGGGAAGGCAAAGGAACCAGATATATATTGTATGTAAAATTCATGTAACAAGTGTATAAATTAATGTCTGCTTTTACCTACCACTCAAATGGAAATTAATCATTCAAGCTAGCTGATCCTGAAGTCCTCGATGTTCCAGTGCCAAAGAAGATAAAAATTGTTATTTTATGTATAATACTTAAGTAGGAATTAAGTAAACTCTATGGGGCTGGTTTTTTGCCACCACTTGGGTGGTTTTTCCCACGCTCCCGTTGCCAAATGGATAGAGTGCAGGGATTAATTTAAACTTGTAAAGTGTTATGAGGTTTAAAAATTAATTATAAGTCGTAATTTTATTTGTCCTTTTCCTTAAGGAAAGAGAGTTTCAGTAATATCCAATTAGCAGTTAAAGTCGTCGGAACTATAAGACAAAGATAGGAATTACGTAATTTATTTTCAGGACGTATGAGACCTTCGAATAAATTCCGTTTTCTTTTTGGAGGGTTGTGACAAATCTATACGGAACTTTATCACTAACCTTCTGAGACGTCTTTTTTAGGGAAATTTAATTCCCTACCTATTTCCAATCAACTCTAAAAAGAGGACAGGGATTCCTTATTATATGCAGATTAGATAAAGTATTTAAGTCAAACGGAATAGTAAAGTGGGAGACAGTAGGAGAGAGAAATTGAAGCAGGAAGTTATAATAGTGAAGTTAGAGATTTATTATTGAAGATTTCTAGGTGGATAAATTAGGCACAGGAAGAGCTGAGATTCAGTGTGGTATAAATATTAATTTATAATTAAAGTCTCATTAAAGTTTTATATTAGGAGTGAGATTAAAGTTAAATGTTCAGTAGGAACATTATTGAATATAATTCTGGTATCTCTTTTATTGCGGTAATCTCTGCGTGATCGATATTCTAATTGTTAATTAATTGGATCATTAAATATTTAAGTTAATATTAAGAAAAGTCCCTTTTAAACCTCATAAAGCTATTTTGATTTATTTGTTATTAAAAGTCTTTGATTCTACTTGGGAAAGATAACCAAATAAAGAAAGTTATTTATAAAAATGGCTACTGGTTCTTATTTGAATCAAAATTATTATCGTTCTCAAAGTGAGATCCAAGGGGATCTTCACATCGTCACAAGCTCTTTTCTGACTGGACCTCGATCCAAGCAAGAAAAATGCAACAACCGAACTGAAATGTTTAAGGTTCAAGTGATTCTCACGTTCTCTTCCAGTGACGTATTTTCTTTTCCTCTGAACTCCAGAGAAAACGACGGTTTTTTTCTCGAGAGAGCGTGTAAACATCTTTTTGTGTTTCTCGAAAAAGAAAACTCTCCCGATTCTCACGTTTCACAACTAAAAGGGAATTTGGAAATGTAAACACTCTCTCTTTGATTAATCGCATCACTCGATTACAAACGCATCTTCGATTGATGGATTACACTTCTCATGAATCGAAGAATAGAACGCCATTTGTTTTGATTTTGTCTGATTAAAGAGTTCCCATCGAAGAGGTCACCGGGAGGGAAAGGATATCGCAATTCTGAAGCTCCGTCAAACGATGCTCGACAGTATTCGCATAAAAATGGTAGGAAAACATGTTTGTTTTCATTTGTACAAACATCCCATTGTCTACTAAGTCAAGGTAGTGTAGTGGTAAATGCGATGAACTCGTTACCGATGTGTCATCAGTTGACGTCCCAGTGTCTATGAAGACCCCCCATGTAGAGGAGCTGATGCGTGTTAGATCTGTCGCGGTTCAATGTCCTCTCATTGGTGGCGTGTGAAAGTTGGGAGAGAGGGTGCCTGCTCAGGTGTTGTTTTTGTCACTAAGCTGAGGTTCGTCGATAGTGGACCTGGTGCTGCTTCGAAGTGTGACTATTGTAAATTAAATGTTAAATATAGATAGCGCTGAAAGTCAGCTAAGGGTATATATACTTTGGCTTGTAGAGTCAGCGAGTGTTACGTAATGTTCTTTGTGTGTGATGTCTTCTATGTGTTTCGTCCAATAAAGAAAATTAACTAAAAGAATGGACTTGGACTAATTACTGGAAACATAAAATCATTGGATATAATCGCCTAACAGACCAATGAAAATAAGGATTTAAGGAAAAACAACAGTGACGTTAATAAATACTCACTAACCCGCTGTCTAAATAGTGTTCCGAACTCATCTATAGTCGAAGGTAGACAAGTGGTCTTGGCATTGGCCTTTTCGCTGGTTATGTTACTATTGGACCGCATATTCAAATCCTGTTCCACTAAAGACCCGTTTTACAGAGAGGGGATAATACACGTTAAATCCAAAGAGGTTCTAAGTCCTCCCGTTGGAAAGTGGGATGTTAGATCAAGTACCGACCTCGTCATTTGACAGTGATTCAAAACTACGCAACGTATTGCCTGTGGTTAATTGACCTTGTGTCGGCTTGATAGAGGCAGAAGAAAACCTTTCAAATGGCGGTTTAATCAACAGCCGTTTGACGTCGACTGTATTTTACTCAACAGGATTCCACACAGTGACGTAATGGAGAATATTAGGGGCCCCTCCCAAGTCAGGTTTTGTATTTAATATTTTATAAATTGGTTTAATTCGTACTTGTCATCAGTCAGGCTTTGGGCTCCCTAGAGTCCTAGGGTCCCCCTGCGATGTGGGGGTGTACGTTATCCATCTGCTTCCACACCACATTGCTTGAGAACTTTGAGATTCCTTATTGCAAATAAAAAAAACATTATTCCACACGATAGAGAGAAATATAATTTGGGAATGGTTGACTCTCTCTCAGGCTTTCAGTGACCATATCAGTAGCATACATAAAGGGGGATAGAATCCCCACCATACATCAACAGATTTTTTATTTTTACCATAGACCTTACCCTCGGCACTTTCATCTACGTGTTTTTAGATTGTAAGCCCTATAAGAGGTCTGTGTACGCCATTGCCAAAGTACAAAGGCACAATCTGTTACATATTTATGAAAGGCTTAAGAGAATTCGGCATACAGTTGTCAAAAGCTCACAATATCGGGACTCGTAAAAACTTAGTAAGGATGTCAAAACTATATTTAGAGAAAAAAAAATTACATTCTTTGTTACATCTAATCATATTTCAACTTTTGTTTATATTTGTTAGAAAATCCGTATAAATCAGAAATCCGGCTCAATAATTGTTCGATTCTTGAATTCAGTTTTATACGATCCAAAGTGGGAGTGGGGGCCTCAACCTGTTGCCACCTTTTTGTAGTTAAAATTATTTTTATATACATATGTTGCAGATTAGACAAGCCTTCGGATTTATATAAAAAGAATGAATGAAAAATGTACCAGTTTAGTTGATCGGTTTTTATCAGCGAAAGGGGAAAGCTGAATCAAAATAGTAGTTAATTTACGAAACAAAATTATATGTGAGATTTATATTTAAATCTGTAAATATAAGGTGGTAGCAGGAAAATGGGATAGGTATAGAACGACAAGAGAAAAGGTTTGATCTTCAACACATTAAAGTTCATAAGCGACTTCTGAAAAATTACCAAAACAATTGCTTCGGAAAAGTCCCAGAACTGCTCACTTTTACGTTAGGACGGAAAAACGTCATAACATTATTTTCATTAAAAAATCATGACCGCACATCGAAAAGGAGAAATACGTTATAAAATATTTCATACGTTTAACTGCGTGCTTGAGTTTTTTTTTAATTGAATCAGTGTTTTTTTGCAATGTTTTGAATTTTCTGGCTGAGTAGATAATTGAGCTCACTGTTGAATCATGGTGATTGTTGTTTGTAAACTATTTGTGTCGATACCATTTTGAAAGAACGAGCCAAACAAAGGCAAGGCTCTTTCCTCGCTCACGTGTTTTCCTGCACGGCCCGCATTCCCTCGACCCCAAGATTCACTCGTTCCGTTTTGGCCCCGATGCATCTCATCATTGATGGCGGTCATTAAGAATGCATTCGATGTTTCGATATCGAAAACCGCAAAGTGTCATGGACCTCCTCAACTGCAATCACAACCACATAATTCATTTAACCTTTTTAATTGCACGGTTTTAGGATGCGATATTGCGCAGTAATTATTACACTTAATATACACAAAGGGTGAGGAGTTACAATATTTTGAACCAATGTCAAATAGCAAAGACGGCATCACACCCGTGATGATGATTTAGATGAGGGGTGGCCAACCTTGGCCCGTGGGCCACATGCGACCCGCTTTAAATAATTTAGCAGCCTGCGAGATTCATTACAATTTTCAAAAATACGATTACCTTAAAATCCGGCGTGAAACGCGCACTGGTGTATATAACGCACACCTATACTTTCCAGCTTAATTTTTAGGTATATTCGCCGTATGACGCGCACCTTCATTTTTACGAAGAAATCTGAAATATTAGTATACATTGCTCGTATGTTGTGAAGTCATTTATTCGAGGTATTATCCCAGACTTTTAAAAAAATTAGTTTTTTTCTAGAATTACAACTCTTTGAGTTCATAAGGCAAGTCATTTCTTTTAAATAAACACTATTTCGATACATATAGAAGTAAATTTCTTTTATGCTCATCTCTTTTGTTATAGTATTTAAAGCTGTCGTTTTTATACACGGCGTATAACGCGCACCCTTGAATTTCGATCTTATTTTTCGTGTTAAAAGCGGGGCGTAGCTACCGCCGTATCAGCTGCATTAATGATACGGGGCCCCCAAAGCGTATAAGCAAAAAAAAAACCGAAAAATGTTATGGGGTCTCTCCCTTAGAAAGGGACCCCAAGGAACTTTGATACAGGGCCCACTCAGGACTAGCTACGCCAGTGGTTAAAAGGGTGCGATATATGCCGGATTTTATGGTATTTTGTTTTTAGTGTTGTGTTTTGTAACAAATAAATTCCATAATTGTTTCTATTTTTTCTCAAAGTTTTTGTTGTTATCGATACTTAAGAGTGTGCAGTATTGCATTGCAGCGATACCCGCAGCATCACGCTTGATTCCTGTAAATTATTTTCAACTTACTCCTGCGAATCGACTATTTTACAAAAAGTATCGTTAAAAATTACTTGCATAATAAAATGACAAAGATTTGTTATTTGAAGCGGTTATTTGCACTGTTTACAGAAATTTCCTTTTGTGATTCTTTTAAAAGCAAGACGAGAGTTGACAAAAATGAATTTCATCATTCTAATCCACTATCGAATGACGATGAAGATATTTGAATTCCTCCTTATCATTCCATTATTCTATGAATATTTTCAGCGCCAGTTTAAATAAAACACGTAGAAATATCTGCTATTTCTCGAGATATTTGTCCGTTATATAACGACCGTGATAACCAAAGGGACAGTTCTGATATCACAGAAGAACTTTCATGCAGACGATAACTTTCACATGCCCGTTAAATCTGTCGAAGCTCCAAGTCCTCGCATTGATGTTATGTGGAAATTTGGAAAGTGAGTGCCAGTTCACACACACACACACACAGGGTTCATCCTCATCACTTAGCCATTTTTCAAAATTCAAAAATCCGTCACTGTTAGCTTTTTCCGTAACTTCAAAGCGCGATCTTAATAAACGATCATTTGGTGGAATCAATATTGCAGCATCGCCAACTGTGATACTTTTAAGTATAACACACTATAACTATAATAATCCTTTATCAGAATATTTGTTTCTTTGTCTGATCCTACTTCAGATAGCCTTTTCTACCATTAGGAACAATAATAGTAGAAGAATTTGTTGTTTTTAGTTTTCCTCTTTTTTTACCCTGCGATGATCTTTATTGTAATCAAATTTCGAAATCGCTTCTCTCCACCAGAGATTCTGTCAACAAGAATATCATTTGCCGTATAATAAAGATATTCAATGTATTCGAAATATTAGATATGTCTGATGGTACTGAAGGTGTATTTTAATTCCAGCGAAATTATCAATAAACAGGGGGCTCAGAACTGAACTCTAACATCAGCTATAGCAATTTTGTTAAGTGAGTGAGTGAATATTAACGATACATTGTTCAGCTACGCGAAGGCTTTGGTAGAACTTCATCATTTCGAATCATGCTCAAGTGACGAGGACGATATCTGAGCTGGCACCTTTCCCCTCTCCAAACTTCCACACCACACCAACTGGAGGACGTTTGAGGCCGACGTATTTAACGTGCATCGGCCCCCTTTGTACGCACATTTGTTGAAGTTAATTGGCTTATCACAAAACTCAAGCCAAATTGCACCAAAAATTCAGCAACCTCTTCATTTACAAATAAAACGAAATTTAATGTAACACTTTCCCCGAGGTGTGGATTTATTTCCTTTACCTTTGAGAAGATATCCTTCAATTATTCGAAACGAAATAGAATCTAAGCTAGATTCTCAGCGGAGACTATTCTATCGGAGAGAGTTCTTGACGTCTCTGAGACGTTAAAATCTTCAACGGCTCATGAAATAAATGATGACTCAGACGTTTTTATATATGTTAAAGGGTTAAATTACTTTAAAAAAATGCATGTATCTGTGATTTAGATTAAATTCTGTAAGCAACAATGAAAGAAAGAAAAGGTAATTCTGGCTGGTTCGTACAAGAAAGAGGGTCGAAAATTTAAAAGGTTCGCTGAGAAATCATAAAATTCTTCACGTGCTTATGAAAGACAGGAAAGCGAATGGAGGAAAGATAAATCCCCCAGGAACCTTGGGATCTCGAATGCCATCCATTCTGAAAAAGAACATTTCCGCTAAAGAGGTAATGCACAGCGACAGACATCTTGAGGGGTCCTGGGTTCCATGCAAAAACAAGCCCCACCTGTGACAGTGTACATTGTCAAATACTAGTACAAACGGCAAACAAATAAATATGCGTGACTCACAATCTGACAAACCTAGGTACAAACCGTCTCGACTGGCTGCTGCCTTTCCACTAAAGGAGTAATGACGTTGCATGGCGGAAGGTTTCTGCCTAAACAAAGAAATGGCATAATGCACTGTTGCCAGTTTGCATGTAGTTCAAAATTCTCAATGTTTCGAAAAATAAGCCTGGGATTAACACTTGATGATTAAAATTATTCGCCTCGTGATCTTATTTAGGTCGAGTCGAGAACGAGATGGGCCCCCTCCTCCTTGAAGCCAAGCCCCTGGGACAGGGCCCATTTGATCCATGCCTTAAAACGTCCCTGGCAGTGGCACCTACAAGGAAGACGGGGAGGGGGGGGTCCTTGGGTCCGCTCCCACCTTAAAGCCTTTGATTCTTTTTCGATTGATTATAACCCTATGTATATAGTACGTAAAATTTAATTAGCATTTGTTATTAATGATTAATTTTATTAACTAATGCTAATTATATTATTTATTCAATAATTAATTTTTCATTGTTTTTCGTTCCCAAAAATCAATAAAATCAAAACAATATGTCGGGCGGCGTATTGAAGCAAAATGCGAGAATGGTGGACTTACGATTCTAGACCCCCCTCCTCCTTAAAAAGTCCATGTGTGCGCTACAGGTCCCTGGTAATACAATTGAGATGACAACACACATCTAACTCAGAAGCTATCACCCCAGCTGAGGGTTTTTTCAAAACAATGAACAACAATCTCCATTTTTTCCTTACGACAACACTTGATGGAATTGGGGCTCTACAAGATATAAATTTCAAGATTAAACAAGTCGATCAAAGCGAGAGAAAAAAGGATGAATACCGGTTTTAACTACATGAATATCTACGTAAATTCCTGTGGAGAGAAGACTTTTGTTCATATATGGTACACAATTTTTTTTTCTTGGACCGTCTCGTCTTGGGGCCCCCCCAGGAAGAACCTGGAGGATCGCTCCGGTTCATTCGTTCACTCGTGAACCGCGTCTGTCGGCGGCGAGAAGAAGAGTTCATCTTCCACGGATGAGTGCGAGCGGATCTCTGGTCGGGTAGCAGGGGCCCGACCCATTATCAGAAGAGAGACTTTTTTGCTGAAAATTTACGCTGTTCCGAATCGGTGCCCCTGCTCGCTGGGTCCCACGCAAACCACCCTCCTTCTCCCCCGCGTAGGAAAAAACCCTGGACAGGGACTTTGCGCTCGGTTTAGCACCTCACGAGGCAACGTAATGCCCTTGCTCAGTTGAAGTAGCCCAATTTCGGTCTTTTTTTTGTGTGTGTGTTCTTAATTAACATCACATTGGAACAATTTTATGGGTTACTGACGGCGCACCTCGTTGCTTTCAACCCAAGTCAGATGTTGGGACTTCTTTCTCTCCTCCCCCTTAATGGGAGAAATTTCCCAAGAACAAATGCTTTTTTTTATGTGAAACAGAACTCTTATGCGTATTAACCTTTGAGATGAGACTCGAGCCTTACTCTTGCCAGGTTTGGAAAACTCGCGACAATATCATTCAAGTACTTCAGAGTGTTAATCATTTATTCGGATTGTACGTGCCGGCTGGGTGGCGCAGTTGGTTTGTCGTTGGCCTTGTGTACCGACCTTGGCCCAAGTCGGTGGTTTACAGCGGCCATGTCGTATGATTATACGGCATGCAAAAGATCCCTTGAGTGTCCGTTTGGCTTAGATGCTCTCGGCAAAATTAAATTCCTAAGTACAATTTTCGCATCCGCAGAGCTCAGGTGCCTCCCTCTGGAGAAGAAACTGGGCGTCAAAATTAGTTGCAGTAATGTGTAGGGCCTAAATGGTGTCGCACTAAAAATTGATACTAGCTCCTGGGAAATGTACAAGTTCTGCAAAGGTAGAAATACCGAGACGACGCAGCCCAGGGCCGACTCTAGCAGTTTTGCGCCCCCCCCCTCTCTCCAAAGCAAGAAGTTATAAATAATATGTATATATATTGTCCTAAAAACAACAAATAATTCGAAATTGAGCACATAATTACCCGTTATGATTCACTGGCGTAGCTAATCTTGAGTGGGCCCTGTGTCCAAATTCCTTCGGGACTTATTTGGATGGGGGCTTTACATTCTAAGATGTTTTGCTTACACAACTTGGGAGCCCCGTATCCTTGATACGGTGATAGCTGCGCCCCTGTTATGATTTCAAGCGAGTAAAATGTAGGAATAGAAAAAACCCATTGCAGCAGGTCAATTTCTTCGAAAAGGAATCTATTGATGGTGGGGATCCCAAGCGTTTTTATTTTAACTTATAGTAATTACACTCAAGACTAAAATAAAACATCTCTATCTACTAAAAACTCTTATTTATCTTGTCCCCTTTTGAAAAGCTGTCAGTGGACATAGTTTGGGTGAAGGGAATGTCCGTTGTGGCCCCACTCCTGGATGGGGAGAAAGGTATTAGTGAAAGATGTGTAAACATATCAAATTTCATGATTTAACATTTACTCCCGTCTCGAACCCTTCAAGTTTCAATGTAAAAGAAAATTGACATTAAACATACAGAGTACAAAATAAGGAAAAAAGATACGTTAAATGAAATACCAAATGCACACCCAATAATATTTCAAAAATATATCAAATTTTTTGTAACATGAAAAAATATTTTCCAAATTTGATCCAAAACCCTTAAAATTTGCCGCCCCGGGTAGGGTTCAGGTTAGTCCGATTCTGGAGTCGCCCCTGCGCAGCCCTATTACAGAAAAAAAATATTGTAAGTATTACATGTGCGATGCGCAATCTGAATTCAGACTCAATACGATCATTAATCCCTTAATGCTGAATGAATGAGTGAGAATTATATTAACATTTCACTATAAAGCAACGCGAGGGCTATTGGTGACAGACCTTGTAATTTTGAGCCTCTGACAAGTGACGTGGATGACACCCTAGTTCGTACCCTTCCCCCCTCTCTTATCCCACCAACGGGAAGACATTGAGCCTTGACAGATTTAATGTGCATCGACCCCCTCCACACAGCTGATCTTCAGTAGCAACAGGATTGGAACCAACGACACTCTAGCGACGAGTTCGTGGCTATCGCAGCCACATAAGCTTCATGGGAGAAAGAAAATGGTTCACTTTTGTGCTTCGGGTCAAAAGTACTGTGTTAACTTTCAATACCGATTTAAGCTCATTTCATGCCCTCAAAGTTAAGGATCTACAGCAGATGCTCCCAAACTTTTTTGCCTCATAGACCCCTTGACAGGTTTTTCGGTTTGGAGTATACCCCTACTTACCTAATATCAAATTTTTGCAAATTCATCAACTTAAATGGGTTTTTGACAACAGGTATAGAGCTGCATCCTTAAAAAGATTTAAATTTTTGACTGTAGTGAAGTATAGTGTTTAAAAATTAAGAAAACACATGTTAATTAAATTAAAATTTAATTAATTCACATGTTTTCTTAATTTTTAAACACTATTTATGCATTAATTAAATTAAAATTTAATAAATGCATAAAATAACTGTTAAATAAAATAACTGAGAAACTGACAAATGCTTTTAGTGAGAGGGCTGAATCTGGGGATGCAATAACAAATTTTCAACATTTGGCATCAATCTTGCCAGGTTTAACTCTAAATTTCTCCTCGGTTAACCGTACCCAGTCTTTTCTTCTTTTGGAGAATGGCAAGCACAATGAAAAACCCCTTCTCAATCGGAAAAACAATTAAAAACTTTCTCAAGATATTCCATATGCGGAATAAATAACAGGTATATCTTTTTAAAGCCAAAATTATTGATATCCGCTTATAAAAATTATAAGATCTTAGTTAGTGCCTATTCCTAGTGTCTAGTTCTTGTAATCTGACTTTTTTTTAAAGTGACCATATAAATTCATTGCCTATTGTGGTATTACAATTGATTGATTGATTGAATATTAACGTCGCACTGTTCAGCTACACGAGGGCTTTTGGCGACGGACCACGTAATTTTGAACCATGGTCAAGTGACGTGGACGACACCTGAGCTGGCACCCCCCTCTCCTAACTACCACACCACACCAACGGGAGGACGTTTCAGCTCTCGACAGATTTAACGTGCATCGCTGCCCTACACGGCGGGTCTTTAGTGGTACTGGGCTCGATCCTGTGACAAAGCAAGCCACAGTCCGATACCTATACCACTCGGCTACCGCGGCCACTTGGAATTACAATAGTCAAAACATTTTCAAACCTAGTTTCAAAATAAAAAAGGGCATTTAAATGAACGTAGATCGCCTTTTTCCTGGCAGATTGTCCGTGACAATTGTGAAACTGAGAAAATTTGAGATGTCCAAAATTATACTCCTTTAGCTTAATTCTGGCACACACAAGAAAGGCTGAAATGTGGTCCTCGTTTAAAAAAAATTATGTTGTCAACTTGAAACTGCAAATTAGCCTCATTAAATTAAGTAAATAAATCTATTAAATAGGCAAGTCTAGTAGTTTCCATTTGATTAAATTTCCTTTTAAAATTAAAATCATAATCTGATTTAATGAGAGCTACTATCGTAGACAACCATTTACACTTCATGGACCCCCAAATTAATTTTTCGCTAGCATGGACCCCTTGGAGGTCGTCGTAGACCCCTGGGGGTCTATATAGACCACTTTGGGAAACACTGATCTACAGGCAGTAGCGTAACGTAAGGTTGCAGAGAGAGACATGGCCCCGGGTGGCATACGAAATGGGGCGGCGGCAAGTACCACGATATTTAAATTCAAAAAATATTTCAATCTCCAAATCGTGCCCGCGCGACGAAACTGACGGAAACGAGTGAAAGCTTTGATACACGCACAGATGTAGGAAGTTTAGTAGACTCTATGCAATCGCATTTTTTTTTTTGTTACTTAGGCTTCTGGCAACTGGTACTGTGTGAAGTCAATGATGCTCACACAAAATTATTTGCAGACAGAGGGCCTAAATATCCATCAATGTACTAAAAAATACGTGCTTTACGGACGGTATTAGGAGCAAAACGAGAGGAATTCGTGGATGACGCTTTAATATATGCTAGAAGTTTATGTGAAGAGCTTGAAATTTCTTTTGAACCCCCCAAGACGAATCAGGAGATAGCATATATTTGGCGACGGAAGTAAAGATGTTCAGTTTTAAGCTGGTTTTTTTTTTTACTAATTTTCTTGATTATTAATATATAAAATAGAGAGGCGACAAATTTCCGGTCGGCCCCCAGGCGGCGAATGCCCACGCTACTCCACTGTCTACAGGCCCCCTTGGTACTGGCGGATCGAAATTTATTACTAGAAAATATGGTTAAATCCAACTTATCCAGGCCCCGGGACCCTGGGCGCCCGCCCCAAGCCCCAATGGATAAACCGGCACTGCTTACTTTCTCGAAGGGTAAATCTCAGAGGAGATAGTAAGAGATCTTGACTCAAGGTAAAGAAATCCATTTTAAGTTTTATGATTGGGAGTTTATTAACGTATACACTGGGAGCAATGCAAATGATATTACGACCAAACCTCGTAGTTATGAACCACTGTCAAGGAATGAGTCCTACACCAAACCTCGAACCCCAGTTTTCTAATTTCCCCGCCATTACAGCACGAGGATTGTGATCTCTGATAAATTTAGCACACACCAGACCTGTTGAATGAAAGTTTTTGGAGGTCAAGACTCGAACCCTCTAGTTTCGATGTTATGACTCTATAACCTTCAAGGTCAAGGAGGTTATGGACTACAGCGTTTCTCAAAATCAAGGAGGAGACACATCTCACCTGAAGACGATACCTATGCTTACACCCGATTCTCTTTGATTTCCGACCTATATCAAACGATGACTTTAAAGGTCGACATCATTTCATTGGATATTTTAAAAGTTCTTGCATTCAACTCTAAACTTAATTTTTTCTTTATATCACAGACTAAGCTTTTTTAATTTAATAAATGTGTGGATACGTGTTGTGTTTCTTAACAAGTTTCACAAGCTTTCAGACTCTTTATTTTTTTTAAAAAAATAAAAACATTGGAGAGAGATAAACACGATTTTCATTTTTTCTTCAAAGGGGGGTTCAAAACCTCCCTTTGTTACATATTCAAATTTATAATTTCAAATATAAAATTTTAAGGGAACCACCCTCACACACACAAAACAATTTCTTAGATTTATTTAGGCAATTTAATTTCAAGATGAAATTTTAATCCGTAGTTATTTATAAATTATTTGTCTCTTGTGAATTGTTATGTGCAAATATCGCAGAGCAAACACTTTTGGTGATGACTCATAAAATTTGCCCAAATAAAAGATACTTACTTTTAGTTGTTACTCTCAAGTTTTATGTATTTACTTACTGACTTGCTGCTAAAAACTCTCGGAAAACAATGAAAACTGGTTTTAGGGAATATTTTGTACGGAACTGACAAAAACAATTTGTAAATTATCCCCTGCGACTGGCCAACCCTGTGGCGAATCTATACGCGTCCTCTTACTAATCCTCTTGGGGAATCTTTGGCTAGCATTCGCGTTTAATTCACAGCCATTCCTCTCAAGAAGAAACCGTGTTATTCAGATTAGTTCGACTATATAAAGTCAGAGTTTTGGTAATTATAGAAAAGGAGGAAGGAAAAAAGCAGCTGC
This sequence comes from Trichonephila clavipes, assembly GCA_019973935.1. Classification (NCBI taxonomy): domain Eukaryota; kingdom Metazoa; phylum Arthropoda; class Arachnida; order Araneae; family Nephilidae; genus Trichonephila; species Trichonephila clavipes. Next base: position 2,018,572 of record BMAU01018915.1, read on the forward strand.
ATTCGCTGCACAGGTGAGATTGAATAAAGTTTACTCTCGCATGTGAAGATTAAGAGTGGTGTTTGCTCTACTGTGTTGAATTAGTAGATATGAGGTTAGTAATCAACGATAGATTAGGTTGAGTTAAATAAGTTCGTTGCGCACATTTGCTTAATGATCATTGCTTTCTCTGTGTTACTCCATTGACATTCACTTATAGAATAGATTGTTGTTGGTTAGTGTGTTTGACTAAATAAATAATTGTGATTATGAAACTCTCTGTTTCTGCTTTAATTCCTCCCACACCCTTAAACAGTGAGGGAGAAACTTCAGGTGTAAAAGTTGCTCACAACCCTTTATAAAAACCTTTTTTTTTGTTAAAATATTTTTGGATTTGATATTTATTTATAAAAAGATATTCATTTAGCTTGTTACTTAAATTAATTTGATCCTTAAGACCATTTTTTTTTGTGGGAAAAATGTCGTCGTTGTCAAACCAATATCTGCTATTCACTTTTTGGACATTCCAACATTTTGACTATTATGACTATTCGTATAAAAGACTGTTATGCGACTTGAAGTATTATACTGTGAACCGCAGTCGCTGAAAAAGTATACTATAGGCATCAGCTAGAAAATAGTGAAATAAATATATCTCAATCTCAGAACTCAAAGTTATGCTTTTTTCATATAGCAAATATTGGTTTGACAACGAAGATGTTTCCCACTGGGACCTATTAAAAAAAATCTTATGTTTCATTTTTTTTATATCTCATTGCATAATATTTATAAAATATAAAATGCAAATACATTCGGACCTCTATATAACGAAGTCGTTACATCCCCGAATAAAGTTCGTCAACTTTTAATATACTTTATAAACTATATAAAACCAATTTTAAATTCATAAACACTATATATATTAAAAAAAAGTAATTATTCGCACCCTTTTTTAAATCAATATATGTTTTTTTATATGGCTTTCCCATCAAAAAAGAAAGAAAAACTGCAAGGAAAACAAAAAAAAAATGTCGAAGAAATCACTGTATTTTCAATATTAAGAAAATAATTTTATACTAAAATTAACGAATTTTAAGAACATTTTATAATTTAACACATACAAGTATTATTAAACATACATTATTTTATAATTAGAACGTGGGGACACGGGACAACTCCACTAAGGGTAAAAGAGGATATCGAAGATGTTTCTAGTGAACTGGGCAATGAGGGATAAAGGTTGCACTTCTTGGATGAAACATCCAGAACTCTATTGCTCTCGGCGAGTTAGGATCAAATAAAACCAGTTCAAGATTTATAACCACCAAAAATGTGTTAAAGAGAGAATAACTTGAATTTTTTTCAGAAATACTTTAGAAAAAGGGAGAACAAAAATTGAATCAAAATGAAAATGTTCGTTATACAGAAAATGCAATTTTCTATAGAGAGGTTATTTTACGAAGAAAATCATGAAATGTTCAAGGATCCAAGAAAAGTTCGCTATGTAGAAAAATTCGCAATGTAGAGGTTCGACTGTACTTCTAAATTTCAAATTTAGCTTTTCCCACCCCCTTTCCTGCGTCTTTAGTCCTGTTTAAAAAATGACCAATTCAAACAATTTGATAAACTCCCTCTTCCGATCCACATCAAACGATTTCATAAAGAAAGAAAAAAAACATCAACTTATCTCAGAATTACGTAACATTTCCGCGCCAGTTCTCATTTCTGATAGGGCGGCTCCTTTTCATGGGATTCAAAAGGTATTCGCTGCATTCCTGATCTCATTCAACAATTTTTCGTCCCTCACAGGAAAAAAAATATCTTTTTAAAGTATTTTTAAACTCCCCTCCCCCCTCAAATATTTCCTGAAAAAAAAAGAGGGAACACGACAAAGTGATGTGGAAAAGGAACATTTATCGCTCTTTTTTTCAATAAAAAGATTTCGCTTCAGAGTGGGGAGGCAGCTTCCCAACCCTCCTCGGATTGTGCCACCCCTGCGAAGAATCGTTTGCGGCGCGAGATATGAACCGCGCGGGAGCTATTAGTCGGCTCGTTCGAAAGTCGTTTGGATGGTACTTAGTCCCGCAATAAACGTTTGTTTTCGTCTGTCGTTCTGGGGGCTGTCAGCCTATACATCGATCTTTCTTCCTTCCGTGGCACGAACAAGGGAAGAGGGTACGGGTACAAATTCAATCCCATTCGATTTGATATCATAGTGAAGGATATTGTATAATAGTGACATTCCAGTCATTTACGAATAAGTCTGCAGATAGTGGAATTAAATTGAGAGTGAACGATGAATTAAATGTGTTCAATGTTTCTTAAAGAAACGCTTCAACTTTAAATGGGGGTCGCCCGGTGGTAAAGGTATCGGATCATGGCAGGCATGTCATGAGTTCGAGCCCAGTACCACTAAAGACCCGCCATGTAGGGGAGCTATGCACATTAAATCTATTAAGAGCTCAAACGTCCTCCCTTTGGTGTGGTGTGGTAGTTAGGAGAGGGAAGTTCCAGTTTAGGTGTCGTCCTCGTCACTTGACCATGTTCAAAATTACGAGGTCCGTCGCCAAAAGCCCTCGTGTAGCTAAACAGTGCGACGTTAATATTCACTAACTCAACGTTAAATGTAGGTGGCTGCGTTAGCCTAGTGGCTATGGTCACCAGCTCGTGGCCGGGGTGTCATGTGTTCGAGCCAGTGGCGCACACAAGGGGGATCCTGGGCGTCTGGACCCCGCAAAGCCCTTTGATTTTTTTTTCCGATTGATTATAATTCTAAGTACATAGTACGTAAAATTTAATGAAGTACTTGTTATTAATGATTAATTTTATTAATTGATGCTATTTATTTATTCAAAAATTAATTTTTTACTATGTTTTGTTCCCGAAAATCGACAAAATCAAAAGGAGCATGATACAAGAACGGTGAACTTTCGACCCTGGACCCACCCCCTGAAAAATTCCTGTGTGTGCTACTGGTTCGAGCCTAGTATAAAAAAAGACCCACCGTGTAGAGGAGCCGATGGACGCTAAATCTGTCGAGACACAATGTCCTCCCATTGGTGTGGTGCGGTACATTGGAAAGGGAGGTGCCAGCTCAGGTGTCGTCCTCGTAACTTAACAGAGGTTCAAAATGACGAGGACCGTCGCCAATAGCCCTTGTTTTTCTGTATAGGGCGGCATTAATATAAATTTTTCATTCCTTTAAATGTGGTTCAGGATCCAGTGGCATACACTGACTGTGCTTTTATGGGAAAAGCTTACATTAAAAAAACACGTAAATGAGGTATAATCCTTGAGCCTCTAAACTCCATTTCATCCTTGTGTACGCCACTGTCAAGAATACATTTGGCTGGAAATAACATCGTTCTACTGCTAGATTACCATGTAATCAAAAAGCAAAGTTAAGTGATGAGCCCCCTCGCTGATGCCTTACTCTCCTAACAACTCTCACTCTGAGGTTCAATTGCATTTATCATGTTTGAATTGATTCACTTAGTATTTTAAGTGAAACATAATTGGATGAGATCACCTTCTGGGCAGCTATTTGACTTTTCACACACACAAATGAGAATGTTTGAAGAAGGGAGTGTTTCTAAACGTCACACTATAAAACAACACTAGAGCTATTGGCGACGGACCTCATCGCTTTTAACGTCGATCAAATAAGGATACACTTGAGCCTCTTCGAACTAACTTATTACGCCAACTGGAGAACATGAGCCTCACTATATTTCAGTGCATCAGACCTTCTACATGGCGGGTCTTCAGTGCTCAAACTCGTGACACACTTACCACAAGTCCGTGACAATGTGACTAGTACTTCGGCCGCATTATGATGTTGGTAGACAGTAAAGCACTTGTAAATTCAAGAGGAAACATAATCTCTTATCCATAGAAAAGATTTTGAATTCAAGTCAAGAAATTTCGATTCGGTGCAAACAGGGAATTGCGCCTCAGTGAATAAATGAAATTGTTTAAAATACGATAAATCAAGTTTATGGAATGTTTTTTAATGCAGACTAGAAAAAAATGCATTCCTTTAAATGGTAATATTTATTAATAACTGTAACACTATAAAAAAAAGTTAAGATTAAATAAATTTTTCTATGTTTAGATTTGGCATTTTTTTTTAGTCTATTATATTTAAAATCCACAAACTAGCAGTGTTATATATAGATCAGACAATCTTTTCTGTAAAGATATACGTATTATGGAGCATAAATAAAATACTATCTTTTAAACATCGAAAAGGCTACGTTGGAACGCAGCACTTTTGATCTCACTAGTTATGGCTACAAAATCTCTAGACTTCATCATCGTTGATAAGGTTGTCTGAGCTATTACGAATGACAGCTGAATTTGTCCCCAAGAATAATATTTATTTAAAGAATATTCCATCTCATTTGTCCACGCATGGCGGCGCCTTTCACTTTGTTGAGACTGTTATTTTTTAAAAAAATCAAGCACACATGGGAATATATGTAATGAAGAGGAAAATATTAAGCTATTTAGTATTGTTTCGGTTAGTCTTCATCACCTATCTGCGCATGCCCATGAACAACCTTTAATTGCAAAGTCAGAACTAAATTAGAAGTAAAATATGCAGCCTGTGAATCCACACGTACAAGTACTTAAGCGTGTGTACACATTGTGCAATGCTTACGGGCTCGCACAAAATTTTTGTACAAAAAATAAGGTCGCTACCCCACAAAGTTTAAAAACTGTTAGCATTTTCATCTCACTCCATTTTGCTCATTCGATTCCGTCTTCAGTACTATACATTGCAAAATTGCTTTTCTTTCCATTGCTACTATTTCAAACAATTTTACCAAAAATTATTTTCAAAACCTACCAGATCCCTCCCTTTTTTGTCTCAGTATCCTTTTTTCTAAAGCAGAAAAGTTAAAACTGATTTTTTATGAGTATCTAGTATATCTAAAATGTTTGTCCACCCACTTGTTAGGCACTACATTTCGAACAGCTTTAAACATCATCATATTAAAAATTAGTTTTCTATTAATCATCTATAACAGGAAAAAATTGATGAAATTTTAACACTGTATTAATTTTAATTAAACCACAAAAAAAAACTTATAAATATTATCATTTGAATTGGCAAAACAGATTAAGGAAATTTTTACATTTATAAAAAAGTCGAGAGAGAAACACAGCTATAAAACTACACGATTACACTCATACAATTTGTAAAAACAGGTCTTCATATTCAAACGGAAACGTAATTAAAAATGATGCGGCAAAATTGATTAATATTGTAAATGATTTAAACTGAAAATGCGCATGTCATTTATAAATACAAGGAAAAATATGTCTTCCAATACATGATAATGTAATATGCACTTGACTGGAACATTGCTTATGTTGTAATTTATACACAATTACTCCATAAGGCTTGTAACAGATAATTATTTAGCAATGATATACATGACTTGCAAATTTGGCAAAAAAATGCAAATTCGTAAATTATCCAAAATACGTTTTAGTGCGTCAATTTCTTGTATTTTTACGAATACAGGATGAAAAAAATTAATACCTTTCCAGATTAATTGGATGCTAGGGTTTTTTTAAGTAAGAAAAGAGAAAGAAAGGAGAAACACGCGTGTTTATTCAACGAACGTGATGAAAATAAGTGATAAATTACATAAACCAGTTTAAATATATACCTGCTTAGATAAAAGATTCTATATTTGTTACCCTTATCTTTATTGGCTCGTCATGCTAATTTATTCTATTTTTAGTTTAAAATATTGTAATGGAAAAAGTATTTTAAGATTGTGCTTCGTCACTATTCATTTAAAACTAAGAAATAAGTAGATTATTTTTCAAAAAAATTATTATTTTGAAATTTTTACCTGGTTAAGCCATTTTGCTTCACAAGGGATTTCTAGGAAAATAGGATTTAAGAATCCATCCAATCGGCCATTTTGAATTCGTAAACTTAATAGTAATCCTACGGAGCTCTACTTCAAATATCTAATGCATTGATATATGAATGCAATAAAGTTCCTCCAAAAGAACAAAACATAATTTTTGAAGTTACTTTTTTCTTCTCTGATACTTGAAAATATTTCTTAAAATTTCGAAATCTACCAAACGAATCGTTAAAATTGACAAACATTTTCAGGTTTTATGGGGGGGAGTAATTTATGAGAGAGAATCTTTAATTGTGATTGGTTCTTTACGAGAAATTTTATTACATCGCACTGTAAAGTAACGTGAGGACTATTGGCAACGGACCTCTTAAATTTTAACCGTCAAATGACAAGGATGACACCTGAGGTGGCTTCCCACTCTCCAAATGTTCACACCACGCCAACGTGAGGACTTTGAGCCTCGTCAGATCTTACGTGCATTAGCCCCACAGCACAGCGGGTCTTTAGTGACATCATGACTCGAACTCGTGACTGGACAATACCAACCACGAGTTCATGAACATGACTACTAGGCTGCTGCGGCCACAAAAGTCATGGGATAACTACACTGCTGGACAATAGCTAAGGACGGATAACACTATCATCCATAGCAAACACAAAATGAAAGGAAGCAAAATGTGGAAAATTAGAATAAGTGCGGGATATTAGTTAGAAGAAGTATGAGTATGCAAATTTTTTTTCCACGTCTGTTCATCACGTGATAGCGTTCATAAGAGCTTTAAAGGTTTTGACGCGTGTGAACAGTTGTTGTTTCAAGTCAAAGTTTTACAGGAAAGATTTAATAGACGAACTTAAAACTTTTGGCATGTCTTCACGACATTACATAGATGATTTTATGAGTGGCCGAATTATTGGAAAGATCGAAGGGCAAAAATGACAGATGTTGCCATGGAGTTCGACATCGCTCACAGCGTTGTTTCACGGCTGTGGAAGTCATTTAAAACTACTGGAATGTGTAGTAGACGGCACAGGGGAGGTCGTGTTAGAAGTACGACGCCTGCAGAAGACAGATATATCGTCCTATCAGCAAAAAGTAACATGCGCACCACAGCTCAGCAGGTGGCAAATCAGTTTCTTGCTGCCTCAGGAAAGCAGATCTCCCGAAAAACTGTTGCCAGACGTTTGAGGGGAGGAGGACTAAACGCACGCAGACCTGCTGTGTGTGTCCCATTGACCAGACAGCACCGTACTGCCCGTTTGCAATGGTGTCGTGAGCATCACAATTGGACTGAACAGGACTGGGCATGCGTACTATTCTCAGATGAGAGTAGGTTCAGTCTGTCATCGGATTGTAGACGCCAACTGATCTGGCACGAGAGTGGTACTCCTTATCGTCCAGAAAATATCCAGGAAAAGGACCGATATCCGACATGCAGAATCATGGTGTGGGCCGGAATTGTGATCAATGGCCGCACGCGCCTACATGTGGTTGCGAATGAGACTATGATGGGCCAACGATACATTAATGAAGTTCTACTTCCTCGTGTTCGTCTTTTCCGTGGTGCTGTCGGGGATAAATTTGATTTTATGGACGACAACGCAACATGTCATCGAACACTCGTTGTTCAGGATTGTCTAGACAGCGAGGGTATTCAACGTCTCGTATGGCCAGCGCGTTCTCCAGATCTAAACCCCATTGAAAATGTGTGGGATGCTTTGGGGAGGCAAGTTGCTGGTCGAAACTATCATCCGACAAACAAGAACACCCTCATCCGTGCACTCACAGAGGAATGGGATAAATTGCCTCAACAGCTGCTGGATAATGTTGTGCAAAGTATGGTACGACGTGTGGAATGTTGCATCACACTACACGGTGGACATATCCCGCGTACTGATACCTTTCTTTAAGGTGCCTGCTGACTTTTAGATGCATTGTTCCATTTTTCCGTACGCAGATCAAATGAACATTTTTTTTTTCTTTCAGATGTTTCACAGCTTTTGTACTTTCCAGAACAATAAATATTCTTTATTCTAATGTCTGAACAGTGTGGCAACTATATTTTATCCTATTAGGCCTCATGTCTCGCTTAATGTTATGCTACATAGCAATTTGTGATCCGTCCTTAGCAATTGTCCAGCAGTGTATATGAGAATATCTATGTGACAACAGCATCGCATAATATATACAGTTATACTTACTTACGCTACCCTGTTCACGCGAATTTGGAGGTATGCAATTTTCAAATCTCGTCTCGATTCGTCTCCCCCCTCTAAAATTTTTTTTTCATTTCTGAAACTCAGGCGGGATTAGTGCCAGAGCCTGCTGGAAGTGGTAAGTTGATTGAGGAAGTCGTCGATTTTGACAAGCAAATAAAATTAGAAATGGATAGTGAGGAAGTTCAAAAACTGCTGGATTCCCACAATTAGGTGCTGACACAATGGATGAGCTCATATAAATGCATGAGCAAGTCATTGAAGAGTTCTTAGACCCAGTTCAATGAGAAGATCGAATGATAGTAACTTCACAGAAGGTCTCAGTTTAATTGAAAAAGGGTCTCACACATATTTTAGATTATGCAAACTGCAATTATGAATGCATTTTTTCAAAAAAACAAGGAATTAAAAATTTATTAGCATGCTGTGAGGAAATTTTGAGTGAGTGAGTGAATATTAACGTCGCACACTGTTCAGCTATACGGGGGTATTTTGGCTACGGACCTCGTCATTTTGAACCATGGTCAAGTGACGAGGACGACAGCTGATCTGGCACCCCCTCTCCTAACTACCACACTACATCAAAGGGAGGACGTTTGAGCTCTCGAGAGATTTAGCGTGCATCGCTCCCCAACATGGCGGGTCTTTAGTGGTGCTGATCTTGAACTCGTGACAAGCCAGCCACGATCCGATACTTTGACCAGTCGGCTACCGTGGCCTCTTTTGTTCGGCAGACTACTAGCTAGATTTTATGAAACCTTATATATATCAAAATAACTTCGGTTTGCGATTTTGTATTTGTGTTATCTGAAATTCCATTGAGCATCTTTTTCCTAAATTGTTATTTTCTTTCGTCTCCGGGCCTAACTAAAAATAGTTTATGTGTATTTACATAAGAAATCCTACCCCAACTTACACAAAATCGACTTACGCGTTTATCACTCAGTCCCACCTATCGCGTAAATTCCTTCGCAGTATTGTTGTAGATGGGTAGTGCATTTGTGTGTGTTATTGTTGCTAATGCCACCTGTCTGACAGTGTTAGATCGAAGCCCCGAAATTCATCGTGGCAATGGGCTAGAGGTACGCTTGTCGTTGGCCTTAGCCTTGAGCACCATACAGGTGACAGTACGATTGAGCTCGGTGAAATTCCCACTTGTGAGACAGGTTGGAATTTATTACGATACATGGCGACACAATCGATTTCCATCTCCACAATTTAGGCATGGAACTGGAGGGGAGAAAAATCTTCTCTAGCCCCCTGCACTCGTGGATTCAGCTGCGAAAGCCCACAAGACTTTCGGACCCACTGATTTTTCGAGCACGTACTCCGTGTGTACTCGGAGGGTATTTGGTGGCATCGGGCATCGAACCTAGACCTTCCGGTCTGGAGTCTGAGTCTCTAGCCACTAGTCTATACCCACGGCCCAGTGCATTTGTTCTCAAGTGAAAAAATTTTTGATATGAGTATGGTCGTATGATGGGACTTAACAGACTTTGAACATGAAATGCTAGTAGGAGGTACATCTTTGAGACATTTTCCCTTTGGAAACTGTTAACCAGAATTCAGCAATCTACAGTATTAAGAGAATGCCGAGAATACAGAATTGTAAGCCTAGACAGCTTCAGAGTGAGACGCTTATAATTAATTAATTAACTTAGTGGCGGACCGCGTCTATTTAATGATAGAAACCAGCGACGCCTGAGTAGAGCAGTCAATGTTACCAGACAAGTAACTATCGATGTGGGAAGTACGACGAAATTTGATGTTTGTGGGATCTGTCAGCAGAATACATATTTGAACTGATCGGTTGAACCTAAGATGACTGGAAAAACGTTACTTGGTCAAGTGAGTCACGATTCAAATTGGTAAGAGCCGATGGTAAGGTTTGAGAGGCGCAGGCCTCATGGACCATGAACCCAATTTATCAACAAGGCACACTGTAAGATGATATTGATTCTATAATGGTATGAGCTGATTTTACACATGGCATGGACTGGGTTCTCTGATTAAAATGAATCACCTTTGACCGAAATGGTGACTCTTAACTCTGGAGACCATTTGACGCCCTTTATGGACTTATGTATTTATACAACGGTGGAATTTAGACTTAAACAATGTACCCTTTAATCGGGCCAAGTAGTACTGCGATTAATTCGAGGAAGATAGAGACAATTCCTGCGAAGGATTTGGATATGTAAGAAGAAAGATTCGATCTGGGAACCTTCCGTTCCGTACGCAAGTATTTTATTGACCAAGCCAAAGCGATAATCTTCGTGTGATGTTTGGTACTAGTTTCTATAGATATCACACCGCCACATATCCCCATGCCAGTGATTTGGCGAATAGGCGAACGAACGATACCATATTCTTTGCGAGTATGTAAGCAATTGCGTCACTTTGTGGATTGCGTCATTCGTGCGTGACAGCTTGAGAATTGCGTCATTTGTGTGAGACGGCTTTGTGTGACGGCTTAATTGCGTCATTTGTGACTGTCGGCTTAGTTGCTTTTGCGGTGGATAGATGGCGCCCCGACTGCAAGTGGCATGTAATTTACGGAGTTCCTGTCCCTTAAAAGGGGACGTACCTCCTCATCAGAATTGATAAATTTAGAGCCGAATTAATGGGGTGACATAAAGTGAAAGAAAAAAATAGATGAATGAAATAATTAAGATGGGCAGAACATATCTGCTGAAAAACAGTGGCAGACGAAGTCCGCTCACTGATGGAAGAATTGCCCTGCTTGCTGCGTTTTGATTGGTCGAGACCAATCGACGCAGTAAGTGGGCGTGGAAAAGAATTGGGTCGATCCGAAAATAAACGACCCGAAACAAGGAGATCTTGGAATTTAAATTAAATTCCAAGGTCCCATAGAAAAATGGGGGGGACGAAAAAAATTTTGAATAAAATTTAAATGAACCAACTTGCACATTGCCAGTAATGATGGGGTGGGGGGAGGGACCAAAAATAAGAGAGTAAAGGACTAATCACGGTATAAGAAATTATATAACGCAATGAAGTCATATAAGTGATAAATACTTGGTAAAAATTGATAAAAGGAAACAAGGAATATCCAGCTCTCAAAAATAAAACGATCGTTTTGCCCCGACTGCAGCGCGTGAAGGGTACGGTTGTTTTGCACGGCCAGGGTCACCAATGAAGGAGGGAAGGAAGGATTCGATCTGGGTACCTTCCATTCCAAGTACTTTATTGACCACGCCAAAACGATCGTCTTTACGTGATGTTTGGTACTAGTTTATATAGATATCACACCCGACACAGATACCTAGACTGAGTGAGTGAATATTAACGTCGCACTGTTCAGATTTGATACCTAGACACTAAACATTAATCCCATTGAATGTGCACGCCAATTCATGCAAAAACTCCTGCACTGGCAATATTTTCGAAGCCATAGGTGATTGCAGAGGCAGTATAACTAAACATTTTTTCAGGGGACTTTAGAACACTTGAGTCAATGCCGTATAGAGTTGCTGCACTTCTCCAAACTTAATGATTTCCTACGTGGTATAAGAAAGAATCTCATGACGTTTAGCTCTTCTGTGTATAAGTTACCAGTTCTGGAATATGGTTGACAGAAGCAAATCTTTCTTGAAAAAAGCAGCTTTTTGGTTCCTCATACTTATGTGATTCGTTTTCGACAACGAATATCATAAAATTATATCACGACTTACAGATGAAGTCTGCTTACGAGCAAGAATATCGTATTATTCGCCTTACCTATGAAGCAATAGCCGAAGAAATGCAATGTCAAAAGTCACACTGATTGTGACATTTGCATCTTTCATAATGAATTTTTTTACTTTGTATATATATATATATAGGTTCTGTATCCATTACTTAATAATTCTGAAAATCAATGAGAATAAGATCAAATACATATTTTGCACTAAATCATGTTTTAACAATTCCTTCTTTAAAATTGAAGAGGATAATTTTGAAGTTTTTGACAGTTTCACTTATTATTTAGGTTTGGACATTAACAATAGAAACGATTGTACTACTGAAATCCAAAAGAGAATTACTGAGACTAATAGATGTCTTAATGGAATACGAAAATATATAAAGTCGTATTTAATCAAAAGAAACACAAAAAGGTTCTATTGTATCAAAGTCTTTTAAGATCAGTATTAACTTATGTATGGGAAACTTGGTCCATGTCTCGAACAGATGAGAACATCATAAGTACCTACGAAAGGAAAATTTTAAGATTTATTATTGAAGAAATTCAGGAAAATGAAAGATATATATTACATATATATATATTATATGTGTGTGTGTGTGTGTGTGGTAATGAGAGAGAAGATTAAATTTCAAGCTCTGTCACTCTTATAAAGAATTTGACATCATCAATGAGTTAAATGGGCAGGTCACGTTGTCAGATTGGACGAAGACCACACCACTAAAAAAAGTCTTTAGTGCTCAACCAATTGGCACACGGAGAAAAGGGAGACCGAATCTAATGGATTGATGGCGTAGAAAAAGATTTCCTAGTTTTAAGTACTAAAAATTAGAGAACACTAGCAGGAAGAAAGCTGGCATTGAAAAGGCTTTTTGAGAAGGTCAAGGCCCGCCCTGGGCTGGCGAGCCACCGAGGAAGGAGGAAGGAAGGACTTATTTTGCACTCGAAAAAAAACAACATTTTGTGTGTTTTGGAGGGGGGGATTAAATAATTTTTTGTACATTATATGCACGTATTATTAACTCTATCCAACTATAAATTCCTCTTTAAAAAATATAATGGTGCCCGACGTCTTACAGATATTCTAAAGTGAGCTCTTGGGAACAAAAAGGTTAAGAACCCGTGTCGTAAAATATTAGCTATTTTATTTCAAAAATTCACTGAGCAAGTCATAACCGACGTCATAAAATAATTATTAATGGAGTGCAACCTTAATAATACACATTAGTGTAGCAGACGATTTAGTTTTGGAATGCATGCGACAGGAATGAATTCGACGAAGAGGAAGGAGGAATTTTTTTCGCAGAACAGAGGCCCTAGCACAACAGATAAGGAACGACAGAATTATTGGGGGTCGGGGAGACCGATAAAATTCCTCTCGAGAGAGGCCCGTCTGGAGAGGCCTCCCGAATTCTCCGGCGGTGACGAATCCACCTGCAATTCGGAGGGACCAAGAGATTCTCCCTTCACAGCCTCCATAGCTCACAAAAATATCGCAACGTTATGCAAATAAATAGCTTACATTTATTTTCATTTCGGGAGGAAGATATGCAATTTTAGAGATTCACCCGATGTGAAGCCTCACTAAGAGACTTGATTAGAAAAAAAAATTCAGGGATCTGTAATTTAATACAGTGAAAAACGTTTAATGCTAAATACGAAACATCGGTACACACGGAATTATACAACGGTCCCGACCAAATGCTATGTATTTTCATGTTGTTTTTTTTTTCTTCTCTTAATACGAAAAGATTTCCGTTCTGGGAATGAACAAAATACGGAAGACACCAGCCACGCATGATCAGAAGAATTCGCTGCAATAGATGATGATAATGTGTATACAGTCCCAATTATGACAGACGAAGGCATTTGGCAGTTTGTTAAAAGCTTAAAAATACCATTGATGCAGATTCCGACAACAAAAATCAAATGAATAATGCAGCTCCTGTTCCCTCGTCATTCCTAATTAGGAACGTCATGAAAATTATACGCAGTTATTTAGACTCATATTCCAATGGTGAAATGAATAACAAAATGGACGACATCGAATAATTTGTTGATAATTTGATGCTAAAGAAGACAATGCAAAGAAAAATACAGAGTGTTTTTTTTCAGGTATAGAAGTTTAAGTTGGCATTACTTTCCAAGATGGCGACCGATTTAACAGCTGTCAAGTGATTTATTCTCAGTTTGGTTTGGCAATTCATCATGAATAGACTCACGCCTGAACAACGCTTTCAAATTGTGCAATTTTATTTCGAAAATAATGGTCGATTTTCATAAGCGAATTTTGTTTAGCGATGAAGCGCACTTCTGGTTGAATGGCTACGTCAACAAACAAAACTGCCGCATTTGGAGTGAAGCTAATCCACAAGTGTATGTCGAAACACCGTTACATCCAGAAAAACTGACTGTTTGGTGCGCTTTATGGGCTGGTGGAATCCTTCTTCAAAAACGATGAAGGCCACAACGTTACAGTCAATGGTGATCGGTATAGAGCCATGATTACTAACTTTTTCATTCCTGAATTGAACAATCATGATGTCCAGGAGCTGTGGTTCCAACAAGACGGCGCAACATGTCCCACAGCTCGTGCCACAATCGATTGATTGAAAGACACGTTTGGTGACCGCCTAATTTCACGTTTTGGACCTGTGCATTGGCCTCCAAGATCTTGTGATTTAACACCGCTAGACTATTTTTTGTGGGGCTATGTAAAGTCATTGGTCTATGCGGATAAGCCACAAACGCTTGACCATTTGGAAGACCACATTCGCCGTGTTATTGCCGATATACGGCCACAAATGTTGGAAAAAGTCATCGAAAATTGGACGTCCAGATTGGACTACATCCGAGCCAGCCGTGGCAGTCATGTGCCAGAAATCATATTTAAAATGTAATGCCACAAGATTATCTTTCAAATAAAGACAAATTCATGTCAATCGAATAATACATCGTTGTTTTATTGCAATTTAAAGTTCTATACCTCTCAAAAAAACACCCTTTAGTACATTATTTTTCAAAAACTGACTAAATGTTAGGTTTTTCGAAACCTTTAAAATTTTACAATAAATTTCATTGTGAATATTTTGTTTAAGTGATTTTTATTAAATAATGATGCATACTATGCATGCTACACATATCTATGTAAATAAAATTAATAAACTTAATTTTGTTGAATGTATGATTGTTTTTGCAATATCCTTTCCCAAAAAATTCTTTTAACACGAAAAAACATTTCAGTTCCCTCACTTTCGTGTTAAACGATTTTCACTGTATAACATTTTGAACTCTGAACGAATTAAAATTTTGTAGGAAAAGAAAATGCTAATAAATATTATAGAACAATATCAAACCCAAATGAAACAGAGAGGGGGGAAAGGAACTGTTTATCAACGACGCACTCCAGAGCAACATTAGGACTATTGGCAACGGACCTTGCAATTTTGAATTATGGGCAAAGGACGAAGACGACACACCAACTGATCCGCAACACATCTAACGTGCATCAGATACACCATGTGTTCGCGATCATGACAAGTCGGCTAGTTTAGCCAACGGATGGTTCTATTTAACAAGTTGCAACTCAATTATTTTGTAGAGCCAAGGGACGAATTTTTAGTGGAATTAGAACTCAAACGCAATGGTCCTTTTTGAAGAATGCTGGCTACAAACATTGAAATTTTCTTAAATAAAATGCTATGGACCATTCCCAAACGCATTTAATAGGACACTGTCATCTTTACAAGCATTAAACAAACATTTATAACTAACAGTACAAAGAATGACTTGGGTGTTTATAATCCTTTTGAGGAAAGAGAAGGGTTATATTTGCAATTTTAATAATTGTTGAAAAATTCATTTTTATGAAATATGTGAGAATTAAGTATTATCCTGTGATTGCCCCTCCCCCTTTTAAAATTATTTGCATATTGATCACTACCAAGCTATACGTTTGTAAAATTGATCCTATGTATTAAAAGCTGGTTTCATAATGCTTTGTAAGGTATTATTAGCTCATTTTTAACAATTTCTTGATCCTGTTTGGATCCTGCTTCTTATTCAAATTAGATCACATATGAAAGGCCGGACCACCACGCCCGCTAGTCTCGGCTTCGGATTATTGTCCTCTATTTGCCCACTAATTTCCGAGTCCAGCACACCCTCCCAGTGTTGAGGACTTGTTTTGCCCATTCCTGGACAAAACAAGTCATGGGAAAGGATAGTGGGCAGTCTGACGTGGGCCTTGATCGAGATCTACGGAGTGACACAGACAACCCACGAGGCGAGTGACTGATTTATTTAGAATGTGGTCAAACCTCATTCTGTCCGACGATTCCATTACGTGTGATTATTTGTGATATAAATGTTTTTCTCAAAAATTTCAGAAGAAAAAAATGGAATGCGTTGTGTAGGACGTTGCAATGTTTAAAATTCAAGTCTGCTGTAGATACAGGCTGATTTTGTTTTTATTTACCTGTATCAACTTTGTATAAATCTTTTCCTAGGTATTTTTTTTGATCCAGACTTTTTTCCGAGTTGATCGGCTGCTTAGATAAAAATGCCTTTCCATTGCGAAGGCCGTTTGGTGGCCGCAATAACTCAGTGGTCAAGGTCACCAACTCGTGGACGGCGTATCATGAGCTCGAGTGCGGTAGCCCAGTGGTTAAGGCATCCAACCATGGCAGGCATGTCATGCGTTCGATCCCAGTACCACTAAAGACCCGCCGTGTAGGGCAGCGATGCACGTTAAATCTGTCGAGAGCTGAAACGTCCTCCCGTTGGTGTGGTGTGGTAGTTAGGAGAGGGGGGTGCCAGCTCAGGTGTCGTCCACGTCACTTGACCATGGTTCAAAATTACGTGGTCCGTCGCCAAAAGCCCTCGTGTAGCTGAACAGTGCGACGTTAATATTAACTCAACTTAACTCAACTCATCATGAGCTCGAGTCTGGTGCCGCTGAATACCCATTGTGTAGAGGAGGTCGTTACACATTAAAATCTGTCGAGGCTCAAATATTATCCCGTTGGTGCGGTGCGGTGCGAAAGCTAGGAGAGGTGGGTGCCAGCTCAGGTGTCATCCTCCTCACTTGACCATGGTTCAAAATTACGAGGTCAGCCGCCAATAGCTCTCGTGTGGCTTTATAGTATAGCGTTAATATTCACTTACTCGGCAGATTTTACGTGCATCAGCCCCTCTACAAGGTGGGTCTTTAGTGGTGAGATTTATATATGAGCTAGCACCCCCTCTCCTAACTACCACACCAACGGGAGGGCGTCAGAGCTCTCAACAGATTTAACGTGCATCGTTCCCTACATGGTGGGTCTTTAATGGTACTGGACTCGAATTCTTGACAAGCCAGCCACGATCCGATACCTTGACCACTAGGCTACCGTGGCCACGCTCAATTACAAGGTGGGTATTCATCAGTACTAGGCTCGAACTCATGACACCCCAGTCACGAGTCCGTGACCTTGACCACTAGGTTACCGCGGCCACGTAACATCTGACAAAGTTCTAGAGAGGGAGTGTTTATTATTGACGCACTTAAAAACAACGTGACTTATCACGGTCAATTAACGAGGATAACACTTGAGTGAGCACCCCTCTCTCCTAACTACTACACCACGCCAACGTGAGTAATTTCAGCCATGACAGATTTAACGCGTATCATTCTTTCTACACGTCGGGTATTTGGTAGCATCAGGACTCAACCCATAACTGGACAACTTCAGCCACGAGCCAATGAGGCTACAGCGGCTACCTGTGGAGATTCAAAATTCTACCATTTGAGAGCTAGAAGTTAGAAGGGATACCAATGCAGGTGTCATCCTCACCTTTAGATCATGAATCAAAATTACAAAATCCGTTAACAATAGCTCACATGCTGCTTTAGTGCTATGTCAATAAACTGTCCTACTCTTACTATTTAAGAAAGAATTACGAAATGCAATCCACCAATAAGCAATGAGTTTAATTCTTTTTTTTTTCGTTTAATTCTGAGCAGTGGCACACATAAAAGGGGGGGGGGATCCCGGGATCCGACACCCCGCATAGCCCTTGATTTTTTTTCGATTGATTATAACTTTATGTATATAGTACGTTAAGTGTAATTAAGTATTTATAATTAATAATTGTCGTAAAATCTGGCTTACAACGTGCACTTAAACTTTCAAGCTGCATTTTTATAATTTTTAGATATATTCGCCGCATAACTCGCACCCCTTTTCTTACGAAAAAACCTGAAACATTCGTGTTTTATGCTCTTAGTTTTGAAGTAATTTATTCAATAAATTATCCCAAGCTTTTGAAAAAGTAGTATACTTCTAAAAGTACTACCCTTCAAGTTCAAAAGGTATGTCTTTTCTTTTGAGCAAACAATACTTTGATATGTGTAGAAGTCTGAATTTTTGTTATGCTCATCTCTTTTCTTATTTTTAAAACACACACACACTGTCATTTTTATACCTAGCGTACAACGCAAATTTCAGTCCTACTTTTTGTATTAAAAGTGCGCGTTATACACCGGTAATTTTATTAATTAATGCTAATTATTTATTCAATAATTAATTTCCGTTTTTTGTTCCTGAAAATTGACAAAATCAGAAGAACATGTTGAGCGACGTATTGGAGCATGATTAACTTCAGACCCTGACCCCCTCCCCTTCCCTTGAAAAATTGTTCTGTGCCACTGATTCTAAGGTACCACTAATCTTGCTTGGAGACTATTGAAGAAATCCTCAATAAGAACCAAGCATTTGTTCCTTAAAATATACCTTTGACCTCGAGCTCAACGCGATGTTTGACTTCTCCGCATAAATCTTTTTCCGAGTCGCGCGCACTTGTTGCTCGGAAAATCAATGTATCGCCGACCGGGAAAAGCACCTCTCACCCGTAAAATCGATTATTCGCCTTCACACCACCCCGGGGGGTCATGAAAAGTACGCTCTCACTCGCAGGTTGTTGAAAGACGATTCAGGTAATAAAATCGCACCTGAAGGACTGATAAAGAGCTAGCTGAAGTCTCCAAAATGTTCGTAGAATTGCACCACACTATTCACTGTTCACAGCACACAGTTGTTTAAAATATATTCCAAAAGACGCATGATTGTAGAAAAAATTTCTATTCACCATTTTGTTTGCAATTTTTTGTGTCTAATAAATCGAATTATTTTGTTTACGGTAGGAAATTTTCTGCGAGATAATGGAATAGTGAGAGTGAGTGATTATGACGCTGTACTCTAAAGCAGTTGTCTCCAACCCACCCACCCACCCCTTCGGTTCGTGGATCAAATACTACCGGTCAGCACAAGAAACATTAAATTATTTCCATTTTATTAACAGCGGCATATTTTTCTTGGGTTTGGGCTACTTTTTATGAAAATCACTTTATATTCCTTGTTAAATCACTTTATATTCATTTTTGGTGTAGTTTAGCGGAGCACACAAGGGAAGGGGGGTCCTAAGCCACCCTCCCCCAAAGCCCTTGATTTTTTTCCCGATTGATTATAATTCTTAGTACGTAAAATTTAATTAATTACTTGTTATTAATGATTAATTTTATTAATTAGTGCTAATTATTTATTCAAAAATTAGTTTTTTACTGTGTTTTGTTCCCGAAAATCGACAAAATCAAAAGGAGCATGACACAAGAAAGATGAACTTTCGACCCCGGACCCCCCTTGAAAAATTCCTTTGTGCGCTACTGGTGTAGCTATATATTATTCTCAGGCACGCTTAAATACAATTAAAATAAAATTATTAAAACAAAACAATCTAAACAATCAACGTCCTCCCCCTCAGCGGGCCGCAGTAAAATTATCCAACGTTGACCGGTCCACGGCGTTAAAAGGGTTGGGGAACACTGTTCTAAAGCAACACAAGGGCTTGTGGCGACGGACCTCGTAATTTTGAATCTCATCCAAGTGACGAACACGACACCTGAGCTAAAAGCCCCCTCCCCTAACTTCCACACCACTCCAACGGGAGGACGTTTGAGCCTCGACATATTTAGCGTGCATCGACTTCCTCTACACAGCGGGTCTTCAGTGGAACAAGCTCGAACTCATGACACGCCAGCAATTTGACTACTGGGTTACCACAGCCATGTTGGTGTGGTGTTTAGGAAGGGAGTACCAGCTAATGTGTTTCGTCCTCGTCACTTGATCATGGTTCAAAATTATGCGAACTGTTGCCACTATCTCCCGTGCTGTCTTAGAGCGCGACGTCTCTCTCACTTTGAGTTTTCGAAGCTTAAAACAATAAAGTCACTGACCTATTTGTACCTTTTGTTTTTCGTTTTGGAGTAGTAAAATTATAAGCACTAATTTGACACTTTCTCATATTATAATTGCCTTAAAAAAGTGTTTTTCCAGAATAATTAAATACTGAAAGATTTTTGTTCTATACCTTTTGGTCTCAAGTGGCATACTATTCCTGTTTGTCAAGCTGGTGAAGTCAAGAAATTGACTCTTCTTAAACCCGAGGCGTACACAAGGGAGGGTTTGGAGGGATTCAAGCCTCCCCCCCAGTAGATCAACAATTTTTTTAATTTTCGCCATAGAGATGACCACTTTGCGCTTACCTCTACTGGTTTTTAGAATGTTATTCTCCCTCCATCCACCTCGTAAGAGAAGTCTGTATGCCACTGGACAAAACCAGTTAGCTGTCAGAGAGCCGTTATTCTCTAAGACCCAACGGTCACTGGAAGATGCAAACGAGGCACCTGTTACACCGAAAGGGTGTTGGCGGACCGACGAGTCCTTGACAGTGAAGTCGATGTCCGCTGTGACCCGCCACGCCTCGGAGGACGCCTGGAACGCACACTTCTCGGGAGCAAGGGATGGCACAAGACACGCGCGAAGTTCCCCGAAAAGGGTGGTTCTCTCCGAAGATGGCAAAAAATGAAACCGATATCCTTCATTCATACTCGGATCTATCCTTTATACTTCTCCGTCCTCCCTTCGCTTTATGGACGTCGCGGTCGAGTTGCCGAGTGAGTTATTGGGACTCAACCCGAAATGGCGCCAAAATAAAGACCAGCCTCTTTTTTTTTAATAGAGGGAGTGAGGATTGAAATATCATTTATGGATATTCATATCATATTGGGATCAACAAACTCTTTTCGATTACGGTTTCCTAGTGTAAATTTTCGCAAGCTTCCCGCTGGCTATGTATGAGACAAAATTCATAAGCTTTAATGTTGATTCTACCATTAGCCATGTGAATAATAAAGTTGAACTAGACGTCATGGATCTCAGATGGTGTTGTATGAAATTAAATGAGAGGAGGAATCACATCAGTTCGGGTTTCATTTCTGATCAACGTTCGGCCGCAATAGTCTAGTGGTCAAGGTCACTAGGCTACCGCGAACTCAGGTGTGTCATGGGTTCGAGCCTAGTAGCGCTAAAGACCTGCTGCGCAGATGGAGCTGGTGCACGTTAAATATCTTCAGGCTCAAATGTCCTCCCTTTGGGGTAGTGAGAAAATTAGAAAAGAGGGGTTGCCAGCTCAAATATCGTCTTCGTCACTTGACCATTGTTTCAAAATGACGAGGTCCGTCGCCAAAAGCCTGCTATTAGCTGAATATTGCGATGTTAGTATCCATTCATTCGCTCACTTACTCTGATCAACGTTCTACGTTATGAAGTATGTATAAAAAAGCTAACCAATCCCCTTGAGTATTCATGGCCTTCGTAGCCGAGTGGTTATGGTCATGAACTCGTGGCCGGGATGTCGCGCGTTCGAGTCCTGTGGTGCAGCTGTAGACCTGCCGTGTAGAAGGGGCCGATGCACCTTAAATCTGTCGAGGTTCAAAGTTCTTCCGTGGCGTGGTGTGGTAGTTTGGAAAGGGAGCTCAGTGTCGTCTCATTCGATCGAGGCTCAAAATTATGTGAGATCCATCGGCAATAACCCTTGAGTTCCTTTATAGAGCGAAGTTAGTATAACTAATTCTCACTCATTCACTCGTAGTGGCATAACGGAGAATATTAGGGGGGCCCCTGCAAAAACAGGTTTTGGGTCGCGTGAGTGAATATTAACGTCGCACCGTTCAGCTACACGAGGGCTTTTGGCGACGGACCTCTTCATTTTGAACCATGGTCAATTGAAGAGGTCGACACCTGTGAGCTGGCACCCCCTCTCCTAACTACCACACCAACGGGAGGACGTTTGAGCTCTCGACAAATTTAACGTGCATCGCTCCCCTACATGGCGGGTCTTTAGTGGTACTGGACTCGAACTCATGACACGCCAGCCATAATCCGATACCTTGACCTCTAGTCTACCGTGGCCACACGATGCGGGGGCGAAGTTATACGTTACACCAAAGTTCACTCGATAAATTTAAGATGTATCAGCCCCGCAACCTGATGCAAGTGAAAACAAGGAGAAAGACAAACTAATGGTTGGACTGAATCATCGCTCTTACCACAGGTTTGATATCACCGACCTTTCGTTTACCTCGACCACCCCGAAGTGCTACAACGTATAAACTCGGATATATTCCAACAAAACAGTCTCGAATGTTTGACTAATGTCCAGACCAGGGTGACGTTAATTGAGGCAATCAGTTTAATCAGTCACAAGGTTCATCCTGCGATTGCACCGTCTTTCTCTCTCCCCTCTCCGACCAGGCTCCACAGACGAATTCGTGGGATCTTCCGCGTTCCGATTTATTGAGCCCTGTCGTCTCTTGAAAGAAAAATCAACTCGGCGTACGCCACTGGAGATGGGAAAAAACGTGTTATTCGATTTCTTTTGCACTCGGATTGTCGCCGCTTTGGCGTCATCTGGTGCAAGGGACATTTGTGGAACACGATTCCGATTATAGTTTTGTGTTTACAAAAACACTCATGCAATTGTTACAAAGGAGAGTCGGCTATCAGTGAAAATATTTTGATTACTTGGTGGTGAAAGTAACGCCGCGTTCTTAGACTATTACTCACGAGATGGCAATGTTTGATCTGGATGTGAAGTAACTGCTGATGAATTTTCACGCTCATGCATTAAAAGCTGCTATGCATCATTTCGCAACGTCCAGCACAACTCAAAAGTCTTCTCTTTTGAGAAGTTTTTACAGCTTTGTCTGCAATTTGTTGTACAATTCATAACGTTGTCATTTCTTTTTCCGACAAAATGGAAAAACTCATTTTATAGAGTAATTGTGCATGTGTTTAAGTAAACGCATTTTTCTTCGTTTTATAAATTTATTAATGAAAGGAGCAGGAACTCCTAAAAAGCAGCACGAGAGCCATGGGCAATACTCATAATTTTGAACCTCGGTCAAGTGACGAGGATAACACATGAGCAGGCAACACTCACTCCAAACGCTCACACCACACCAACGGGAGGACGTTTGAGCTTCAATATATTTAACGTGCATCGGCCCCTCTACGTGGCGGGTCTTCAGTGGTACAAGGCTCGAACTCATGACACGCCAGCCACGAGTCTGTGACCTTGACCATTGAGCTACCATGGCCACAATAGGCAATCGGAAAACGTCCATAAACACAGGGACATCTTAAGACTTGTTGCGGTCCTGGGAACCTTGTGATGTTCCTCCCTTCGGGAGAACATCTCTCGAAGTATCAGCGTGAGCTAGAGGTGTAGGATTAATGAAAGAACTAGAAGGAATCATTATCTTAATATGACTTTATTAAGATATTCAACTTAAACCTTCGAAAAATTAAATTATAATAATTAATATGAGAGAATCTACGATGGTCACATACGCAACACAAATATATATATTTAGCTAATAAGACTTAATCTAATTCAGACCACTATCAATAACTGAACCGCTTAATCACTGATTAAATAGTCAATCCTACCCAGTGGCGCACACAGGAATTTTTCAAGGGGGGGTCCGGGGTCGAAAGTTCACCGTTCTTGTATTATGCTTCTTTTGATTTTGTCGATTTTCGGGAACAAAACACAGTAAAAAACTAGTTTTTGAATAAATAATTAGCATTAATTAATGAAATTAATCATTAATAGCAAGTAATTAATGTAATGCAATGCAAGTAATTAATGTAATGCAAGTAATAATCAATCGGAAAAAAAATCAAGGGCTTTGGGGGTCCGGACCCCAGGATCCCCCCTTGTGTGCGCCACTGATCCTACCTTATTACAGAATGGAAAATCACTCTGTATTGACTTATACTCAATCTTATCTTCTGGTGTGCAACTTGATTTAAATATATATTCGATCACTTATAACTTCTAGTCACAGTCACGTAAAACTCATTCAGACTTGAACCACGATTCCTCTATTGGACATCAACTACCTGCCAATTTCCATCCACTATCACAAATTGCTATAAATTGCCATCCCGTTTACTCTAAGTTCCGATATTTAAAAGCTTGTTTATTTGCATCTTTCATTCGCGCTTCACTTCTTGGATTTGGTTGGAAAAGAGTTGCCATTAATTCTGGCCCAAAGGACATGTTAAAGAAAAGACACGTGAGTCCGTCACAACCTATACAAATGTAGGCCATCTATGACCCTTAAAAGTAGATAGCGCTAGTTACGCACACAAGGAGGTCCGCCCCCCAAGCCCTCTATTTTTTCCCCCGATTGACTATAATTCTAAGTATATAGTACGTAAGATTCAATTACATATTTGTTATTAATGATTAATTTTATTAATTAATGCTAATTATTTATTTAAAAATTAGTTTTTTACTTTTTTTTGTTCCCGAAAATCGACAAAATCAAAAGGAGCATGATGCAAGAATGGTGGACTTTCTCGAACCTCCCCCTTCTTGAAAAATTCCTGTGTGCGCTACTCGATAGTACGTAGCATAAGTTGCTAAATACTCGTACAAACAGTAACCCGAAACAAACAAATGTGCATAGCTTACAATCGCACAAATTTGCTCGACCGACTGCCTCTCTTTGACTTAATGAGTAATGATGTTTTATGTTGGTAGGCCTAGACATGGACGACGGTCTTCACATAATGCAGTCTTGCTACAGCTGACATATCGTCCGAAAGTCCTAGTTTTTCGGAGAATACAACCGGAAATAACATTTGACTGTTAAAATTATTCGAAACACGCTTATAAAGACGGTGGCGTGGTAGTTGCGGACACATAACATTTCGTGGTTTGAGCGGACACATTTTCCCCCCATCTTAGAACAGACAAAGAGTGCAGATAAATAAGGAAATAAATACTTTTAATATAATCACAATCTTTTTTAAAAACAGTATTTTAAGTGGCAAATCTCTTTCACATGGGATGAAGTTTTTTTTTCTCCCAAAGTTTCTTGTTCTTACACTCGATTATCGAATTACGAGGATAAATACATTTTTGCAAATCAAATTTAATTATTTATATTGAATTGTTAAGATATTATAGTGTGAGAGAATGCATTTTAAACATAGCGAAATGTAATAAAAATAAAAACTTTCAGAGAAATATTTAAAAATTAATAGTAAGTAACAGTATAAAATGAAGGGTTTGGATAAATTTCAGGAATTTGTATTTTAGAGTCAAATAAATATTAGAACATGTGCAATTACCATAAAGTTGATTAGTTTCATTAATGTAAGTAATGATAAATACAAAAAGTGAAGTATATAAAACAGATAAAAGTAAAGAAAAATAAATGCAAGTATATAAATACTAACTATAAACTTTATTATAAAGGCATAAATGTCATTTACCATTGGATTTAGTCTCACCTAACTATGAAACTTAAAGATTTTAGACATTTTTCTAAATTGTTTGAAGTTTCGAATTCTCTCTTTTATGATGTTTTCAGTTCTTTCATCCAGTTTTACATTTGCCACTTAAAGTACTGTTTTAAATTATATTTGTGATTTTTAGAAGTATTTATTTGCTTGTTTACCTGCACCCTTTATCTGTTCTAAGATGGGGGGGAATGTGTCCGCTCAAACCACGAAATGTTATGTGTCCGCTAATACCACGCAACCTCTAAAGACTCGGTCGAGAACGAGACGAGGTCCTCACTGAGGCCGAGGCCCACGCCTTTAGACGCTCCTGCATATAAACATACAAGTCTAAATTATTTTTATATCTACAGATAAAAGAAATGCAATCGAACATCACACCAAATACTATTTTCAAAGTTTCATTTGAAATTAAGTAATACAGGTGAGTGAAAAAAATTGGACACACATCATGAAATATTGACGTTTCTAGTATTCCTTCGATAAGATTGATTTTCCCGAACGAATACTATGCATAATGGAGCGCACACGATTGAACTGCTCCCGCCAAAACGCAATCACGTGTATCATGAATCAAGCGGAGTGAGACGTCGCTTCTTGTTAGGAACCTGCGCAAATTGAATATTCAGACCTCACGGGACGCAGCTCACCACCCTTCCTCCTGCTCAATCATTCATCCGCACACGCCCACTGCTACCGGTTCCATTGGGGAGTTAGACTTGTGGGCCAATCTGTTTCCGAAACACATCTTGTGGAGGTTATCGATTGACGTCTCAATTTATGCCACCCAAAATAGAATAATAGAAGAAAAAACTAATTACGAGTTACCAGAATAAAAGATTTCTATTCGTTAACTATTCATTTTCGCTCCCCGAATAAATCCCGATTCTCAGATTGTGAGGTGTGTGCCAATGTTACAAAAATTGGACTGTGAAGATATTTAAATAGTAAAGGTGAAGACTTTTTTTTTAGCCTCGACAGGTTTAACGTGCATCAGTCCCCTCTACGTGCAGAGAAGTCTTAAGGCACGGGCCAACTGATCCAGGGCCTCGCTCTCCTAGAGGGTCTTTCTTCGTTCTCGACGCATTCTTGATAAAATCATAATCCGGATAATTTTAATGGTCAAATATTATTCCCGAAAAACAAGGAATTTCAAACTTCATGTCAACTGGTGAAAGTGGGAAAACTATTAATATGCGATGACCATTGTCCATGTCTTGGCCTAGGCCTAATATCAGGGGTGTAACTACCACCGTATCAATGATACGGCCCCCCAAAAGAGGTAGGCAAAAAAAAAATCAAAATATTATGGAACCCTGAGGAACTTTGATAAAAAAATATAATAATTAATATGTTAATAATATAATTAAATATATATTATAATTTTATACATAATTTAATATATTAACATTCAATCATTATTTAATGGTTTCATTTGATTTTTATTTACGTCGCACTGTGAAACAACTCAAAGGCTTATTGGTGACGGAACTCGTAATTTCAAGCCTTGATTAAGTGATGAAGACGCCACACCTGAGATGTCACCCAATCCCTGAAGTTCCACAGTACGCCAACGGGACTTCGACTCGAGATAGATTTAACGTGCATCAACCCTCTCTACACGGCTGGTCTTCAGATCAGTTTGCATCCATAGCCCCGGAAATCTTAAGGCATGGGACAACTCCTGTCAAAGCGCGCGTCTAGGCCTACCACTATACAGCATCATTATTGATTTAGTCAAAAGGCTGCAGTCATTCCAGTTGGCTTATGCCTAGGTTTATGAGATTGTGAGACCGGCACTTCTTACGGATTACTGTTTGTACAAGCTTCTTTCAGCCCCTCTACACGCTGAGTCTTTGGTGACACTGGGTCTCAAATGCGCGACTCAACAACGCCAGATCTCGAGCGTGCCACTCAGCTACCACGGCCGATATTAGTCAAACGAACGGCATATTTCGTAACATTTCTCATTTTTATCTGAATCTAATATTTTCTAGTGTAAAATGTGTTTCGGGCTTCGTCTACCACTGACACAATGCTAAATGTGACTCCACTTTCTGATCTTAAAATGAAAAAAAAAATGTATTTATTCAATGTTTTCTAAAAATTTTGACATTACAAAGATCGGATATATATTCTACACCATCACGAATTTTTGGTGAAAATTGGGGTGTTTTTCTGTCTGAAAATATGTTCATTATATTTCTTTTCGCGTGCGATGTAGCAATCTTCGGCGTAAAAAAATGGACACAGCAAAGTCTTAACAAAACATAAAATGAAGAGAATCTCATGAGGAGAGAATAAATGTCCGAAATTCTCCTGAGTTCGTAAGATGAGTAACCCATACTTTCCGCAAAAAGAAGACATCCTTTCTGGAAAAAAACATTCGAAATTCTCTGATTGAATTCGACATAACGCACTCTTCATTCTCACCCACAATTACAAACCTTAACGGGAAATATTGGAAAAGATTGCAGGTCGCTCCGTCTGGTGGCAGCGCACTCTCTCACTTGACCTTGAGGCAAACATTCCTCCATCTTTTCTTCTCCGGCATTCCTTGTGCAGCGGTCATTCCGCTCTCACATTCCTCCTTATCCCTCTTCTCCTACCCCAAGCTGGCTGCGATATCGCGCATTTGGGCTTTGTAAAATACTAAAAAGTATTTATCTTTTGTAAAAAAAAACTTTTATTATTGATGAATAATATGGAGGGAATAATGTCGTTTGGATTGTTCGGTGGGAGATTTTATTCAAATTTTTAAAATTAATATTGCACGATATTTGTCATTCTGGACAATAAACTGACGAAGATGACACCCAAATGACTTCCACACCAAGAGAATAATTTTGAGACTCGTTCTGATTGGACAGCCTTTAATAAAATTAGATCTTGAATCCAAGACCAGCAATTCATGAATATTTCCGATTAATTATTTGATTGATTTTCATTTATGTTTCACACTGATGCAATATGATGGCTATTGGCGACGGAACTCGTAATTCTGCACCACGGTCAAATGACGAGGAGCTTCCCCTTCTCCTAACTTCCACTACAAATGAATATTTCCGAAATATTCATAATCAGTTTGATTTTAGATTGAATTATGATGGCCATAAGCAGTTGGGTGATCTGTTTAAGACTTGCAATTCTTTTATAGTTTAATGTACTATTTAAGATGAGGGCTTTTAACTAGACATGCAAGCCTTTCTATGTGAGTGTGAAAAAAGATTTCTGGAAGGACGAAACAAAAAAATATGCAAATGAATAAATTAATTTTTAATCAAAGGCGCTCATACGTGTTGTATTTCTCTAACGATTTAAAGAAGCAAGTACGCGCGCGCCGCTAGAATAAAAAAAACAAGGAATAAAAAAATTATTAGCAAGCTGCAAGGAAATTTTGATTGAGTGAGTGAATATTAACGTCGCACTGTTCAGCTACACAAGGGCTTTTGGCGACGGACCTCGTCATTTTGAACCATAGTCAAGTGACGAGGACGACATCTGAGTTGGCACCCTCTCTCCTAACTACCACCTCACCCCACGGGAGGGTGTTTCAGCTCTCGACAGATTTAACGTGCATCGCTGCCCTACACGGTGGGTCTTTAGTGGTACTCGGCTCGAACTCATAACATGCCTGCCATGATCCGATACCTTGACCACTGGGCTACCGCAATCCCACCTTTTGACTGAAGAAGTAATGATGGTGCTTGGTGGTAGACCTAGGCCCAGTAGCGCACACAAAAAATTTTCAAAGGTGTTGGGGTCCAGAGTCGAAAGTCTGTCATTTTGGTGTCATGCTTCAATAAGCCGCCCAACATATTCTTTTAATTTTGTCGATTTTCGGGAACAAAACCAAAACCAAATTAATTATTGAATAAATAATTAGCATTAATTAATAAAATTAATTATTAATAACAAATACAAAATTAAATTTTGCGTAATATATACATAGGATTATAACCAATTGTAAGAAAATCAAAGGCTATGGGGGGGTGCGGACTCCTAGGACACTCCCCTTGTGTGCGCCACTGCCTAGTCCTATGCATTGACGATGGTCATCACATATAGGCAGTTGATATATCATTCGAATTTCCAGTTTTTCGGAGACTGCAACAGGAAAAATAAAATTGGATCGCTGAAATTATTCGAATCATTACCTTTTAAGGCTGAGTCGAGAACGAGACGAGGCCCCCGTGTCTAGTTGGCCCCTGCCTAAAGACGTCCCTGGGAAGGAGTTATGTTTTTTAAAGACTCATAGCCCCTCCACCGAAACGCATTCCTTACGTTAAAAATTAAAAATATGTTCGTCTATGAGTCAAGAGTTCGTAAAGAGGTGGAACCCTCAAGCTCCACTCCTGTTTACGCCACTGCATTTACATGGGACTGAATACAAGTGCTGCCAACGTTCTTAAATATTGATCCCCTGAGGGTATTCTATCTTACTTGTAATAAACGGAAAAAATATTCAATTGTTTTTATAATCAATGGTCAACTATTGCATGAACAAGATATTACTTATTACATAAGTTACTATTTTTTATATATAAATGTCCCTATTTTTAAATTCAAAACGCAGACTATTCCACCAAGCTTTCTGAAATGAGCATTGCAAAATATTTGCCTTTAGACTGTCTTAAATTTTGAAAGCCTGACTCGAACTTGAAACACTATTTCAGACGGGAAAATGTTTGGGTTTGAATCAAAATTTGTAACCCGTTGATGTTCATTTATCTACAACGTTTTAAAATGTGGAACCATTCCTCTCGAAAAGCAATTTCATCCTTTAACACGTAAAGTGAATAGTCATTTAGCACCACGATATGGATGGATACGGAAAATTAACTTGTAATAGTGGAGCACTTTTCAATTTGAAAAAGAAAATGTACCCATTTTGGCTTCTATTATTCAACATTACACAAAGATAGCCTTAAAAGAAGAAATCTTGATGAGAAAAGATGGAGTCATCCTCTGCCCAATATGAGAAGTTCATTAACTCGATATTGCATTTCCCACGTATTATGAAATATGAGGGATGAAAAGGGAATGAACCGTTCAACGGAGATCAATCGGGGCAGATGCCACATGCAGCAATAAATGGCCACAATCGAAGGATTTCCGGGGGTGGAGGGCGTGTGTTATTAAAACCACCCCGGGGTGAGCTGTTACAGTTCTCTACGTAATCGTTCTGTCAGACGGCGGGCAGCGCGCTTAAGGAGGCGTGTTGTGGGCCGCGCGCCCACGTGTCTGAGTCACGCAGGGACGACCTCGGGAGAGTCAAGAAACATCCCAAGGACGCTTCGGCCCACGACTCAGAAGCGTTGCTCTTTCGTTGAAAGCACGAACCTCTTGGTGTGGGATAGGAGCCATTCTGAGAAAGAACGGTTCTTAGATACTTTCGGTTCACTGAACGTTTGGTTTCTGGATTTTCTGTTTAAAACGGTTCCTTAAACTTTTTCCTTTATCCTCTTTTAAAACTTCTCAGACGCGTAGCAATTCTTTCTCTGATTGTTTTTATTAACGTAGATCTCTAAAGCAATACGAGGGATATTGGTGGAATGCCCAAGGAGACCGAGCTCCACCCCACCCCTCTAAGGGATTTAGGTCTTCAAACCAGCCCCACGCACTCAGCCTTTGTTGTAGAGTGAAAATATTCCTTTTTGTACAGAAGTCTGCATATAAATTTAAAAAGACCTTGTTTTACACGAGAGCTATTGTGTGGTGACAGATTTCATAATTTTGAACCACGGTCAAGTGATGTGGACAGTGGCGCACACAAGGAGGGGGTTCTTCGGTTCCGGAACCCTGAAAGGCCTTGACTTTTTTCAATTGATTATATTCCTATGTAAAAAGAACGTAAAATTTAATTAGGTATTTGTATTTAATAATTAATTTATTAATTCATGTTAATTATTTATTCAATAATTAATTTTTTACTTTTTTTTGTTCCCGACAATTGACAAAATCGAAGGAAAATGTTGGGTGGTGTATTGCAGACGAGAACGGTGGACTTCAGACCCTGGACCCCTCCCTCTTGAAAAATTCCTATGTGGGCCACTGGACGAGGATGACACTTAAGATAACAATCCCTCTCCAAACTTCTCTAACGTGAGGAATTTGAGCCTCGATCGATTTAACATACATCATCCCCTCTACACGATCTTCAGTAGCCCCACGGCCTAAATTCGCGACTCTCCGGCAATGAGTTCATGATCATAGCCACTAGGATAACGTTGTGACGTCTTTGATTTTTGTGAGCCTACACCCCTCGATTCACACTAAATTTTATGGCTTCCGCCAGATGTTATGTGACAAGTGCACGTGGCCATGGGGCCATTGTTAATTGTTTGACCTCGGGGGAGCGCCGAAACCCAGACTGGCAGCCATAATGGTAAAGGAGAGCCGGCACCCCATTGACAATAGGCGAAGCCTGTCTTGAAAGAATCCTGTCGCCTCAGCCGGTGTCGAGAGAATTGGATAATTGAACATAGGTGGTGTGATGGACAAGTGTGTCCAGTTGCTGGACAAGAAATTATGGTGCCTTGGTCCAGACGGCCCGGGTGTGTATTTGAATGTTACGCACAAATAGACTGGGGGGCGAGAGACACTTTTGTGGCCTGCCAATGAGAAGGGACGAGGGGCGTGTTGTGGACCTGCCCCTGGAGTTTAAAAAGGATTTTTTTAGAAGACGAGAGGAGGAGATCCCTAAAGGAAGGAAGACGACGGAGATTGGAGTTAAAAGGAAGGAAAGACGATGAACGCCGGTGGCGTTGGAGAATTAGAGTAATATAGACTAAATGCACCAGCTTGGCGTACAAACTGTAAGTTATTGCTTCAATAACAATTTGTTGAGCAAATAAACAAACCTTTTATTTTCAAATTAGGCTGTGACAATTTATTGATGGTCAGTTACTCACGACGCTACATTGTGGTTACAAATCCCTTCTCATCCCTCAGATTAAGGAACTCATGGCGTATAAGTTAATTGGATCTTTTTAACCAGAATTGAATGCATTTAAGAGTACTTTGAATCCTGAATCATATGAAACTCAAGTAGGTGTCGGATGTTACATAACACTTTGAGTATGATATATTTTGAATTAGTATCATGATTGGCAACGCATTAGACCAGTGGTCTTCAAACCTTTTGGACTTACGGAATCCTTAGGATTATAAAGTTTGTTTGGGGGAAACCTCACTCTTTCTTTCTCTCGCTTTTAGGAGAATACATCATATAATAATATTTAAAATAGATCAGCATATTATAGATACTTTATGTAAAGACAAAGAAATCTTTTATACAATCACTGACAATAAAGCTCGGTAAATGAAGTCAGAATGGCCGATCTGGTAACGCTGGCGAAACAGAACGCTGCACATGCATAGCAGCAGGTGTTGACCATCTGCCCTCACCGTTGTTCAGTTGAGCGTCGTTTATGTTCCAAGTAAGGCTTGTTTTACAAAGTGCTTGTTCAGTGCGTTGGTTCGTAAGTGAGAACAGGAAAATGAACGAACAAATGATCAGTTTAAAGTTTTGTTTTAAGCTTGGCAAGATAATGAAAGAAACTTGTGCGGTGTTGGTACGTGTTCATGAAGATCAATCACTTTCCATGAAGTGTGTGTACGAGTGGTTCACCCGTTTTCGAAAAGACCGGGAAAGTGTTTTTGACAAAACCCGTAGCGGAAGACCGGCGACCTCTGTCAGTGACGAAAACAATGAGAAAGTGAGGAAATTAATCATGAAAGATCGTCGATTAACTGCGTGCATGATAGCTATACTCAATATTTAGAGATGAGAAAAACGGGGGTAATACGTACGGTACGACCCCAGTACGTACAACAAGGTTAAAGGTTTTGTGTTCATGACAATGTTCATCCTCACACAGCCAATATCGTCAAACAGTTCCAGGGGGGAAAAGGGGGAGGTATAAATTGAACAACCACCATTCTCGCCAGATCCAGACTTTTTTTCTATTACCACGACTCAAACTCGCTTTAAAAGCAAAGAAATTTCACGATATTTCTGACATTCAACGAAACGTGACGAGGTTCTTGAACTGCATCCCAAAAGAAAACTTCTTGCAAAGTTTCCAGAACACGCATAGCAGATTTCAGCAGTGCATAGTTTTGGGATGTGATTATTTTGAGGACAGTAAGGTAAAACTTTCGTTAATATTTCATCTACGTTAATGTTACCGGACTATTCACCGAACTTTATTGTCAGAGGTTGTATAATGTTAGTTTTAATTTACTCATTCGTAATATTCTCCAGGTATCACATACACATACGCTATAATTAGTATCTGGGATATGTGCTTGTATTTTTTTTAAACAAACTATCAAAGTCTAGGTCTATTGAAATGATCTACAGTCCCATTTCTCATATTCTGCATTGAATAAATTTTTATATTTTGTTTTTGTTGCCACATAAACATTTTTCACTTAAATTCTCTGTTCTGAATGACATTAAAGTTTATAGCTGTGGGAGAAATTCTGCGTAATCTTCATGAATTTGAACAAAAATTTAGGAGCTGTTTTTGCTAAAATTGAAGTTTTAGAGGATATTTATTCCGTGTAAATTTTAACCAAAGATCGAAACCTTCTCATTCATATCTATATTTTAACATAGAGTCTGTTGATAGTTCAATCACTCGTTCTTGTTATATCAGTAATAAATGCAGATCTTTATCGAGATAATGAAATTTCTATCCAGCCTATAAAAAACGTGAATCCATTTTGCACACACATTTATAATTTTATTTTCTATTTTGACTCGTGGAAAACCCAAACATGCTTCGTGGAACCATCAGATTCCGTGGAACACTGTTTGAAGATCACTGCACTAGACTATTGAGGATGACCCTGGTCCTTTTGAACAAATGAGGATGAATGACACTTGAAAAAAGTGAAACCTCCTCATTCAATTTCCTTTCTTCGCAACTACAGAAGGTATTCAGATCTACTTGTAAATTCAAAGTGCAGTTCTTGTCTTAAAAATTTTACACTGACGCGTCTTAAATTTAAAATAATCATTAAATCGAGTATATTGTATGATACACAGTGGCGCATACAAGGGGAGAGTCCTAAGGGTCCGGAACCCTCCACCCCAAAGCCCTTGATTTTTTCCCCGATTGATTACAATTCTAAGTATATAGTACGTAAAATTCAATTAAGTATGTTATTAATGAATAATTTTATTAATTAAAGCTAATTATTTATTCAATATTTAGTTTTTTTGTTCCCGAAAATCGACAAAATCAAGAGGAGCATGATACAAAAATGGTGGACGTTCGACCCTGACCCCCCCCTCCCCAATAAATTCCTGTGTGCGCTACTGATGATACATATTAACAAAAGCACTATAACTGCAACACAAATCAATATACAAAGTTTGTATAATTTCACAAAAAAAAACCATTTATATATAGTCTTATTTTTAATTTGCATAATTAACATATGGCGTACTAGATATTGGCAATAATGATGATCGAACTTCTGATTCACGGTCTGGATTATAAAAGATTTGATTAGAAAGAATTGAGAAAAGGAGATAATGAGTAGTTACTTTTTTATCATTTAATCTTGTAGCGCAAAAAAGTACTCAATAGCCTTTAGAATTTTTATTTTAAAGAACATTTATTCTAATTACCTATCAGTTCCACAAATACCATCGCGAAACACTTGCGAATATCTTCTGATATACTAATTTCCAAGATTGTGTTATTCCGGTTACTAACTTGGTTACTCCGTTACAGACCAACTATATACATTTGAGATAAACTATTTTTCACATCTCGTATCACTATCTTCTCAAGAACTTAGTAATCTTAACCCTTTATCTATACCGACGGTATTTATAAGTACCACTCGATTTAAAATTACATAGAATAACCATTTTTACGAATACTTTGACGATACATAGCAAGAATATTCTTTTAACTCCACTCTTCTAAGATATCTGGCAGCACGTGTTCTATGATGAGTATTTTAGCGGGGAAGGTAAATAGTTTTAAAGCAGAAATTGCGTTTTCAGCGAATTGCGAAAATTGTCATTTTTGTTCCGAAAAGGTAGTTAATGTTGAAATTTAAGTGTCTTTATTTTTTTCTGTATGTTAATGAAGACCTCAAGAAATGATTTGACTATTTATTTTAAGTAAACAGTGTATATAATTAATTTTACAGTTGAATATCTTTAATTAATTAATTAGCTCTAACGGATTAAATTTCCAAAAGTTGAGTATGTTTTTTCACGCATATCCCTTAATTTTCAATGTAGGGATTAAAAAAAAACATTGCATGATAAAAACCGCAGTAAATCATAATGTGGTAGATAAAGGGTTAAAGTAGCTAATCTTTAATCCAGTGTTTCCCAAACTTTTGACATACGTGTACCCCTTATATAATTTTCGTAACGCTGAGTACTCCTCACCAAAAGAAATAAATGTAGTTTAATAACAAACAAAATATATTTCATTTCTCTTTTCTTTTTTTTGTGACGTACACAAAATAATAAGAAAAAGAAATAGTTATTCATCTAAACTATAAATAAAAGTTGTATTATAAATAACATTTATTTGGATTAATGAGAAGGATGAAATTAATTGTGCTGAGTTGACAAATCGACATAATTTGGTTCCTTGGTTGTTAATTTTAAACTGAGATTTTAAACCACGTCAAATAGTCTGGTTTTTTTGTTCTTTTTACCTCAGCTGAGCACGGGGCAGTGCATAACCCCATCAAACTCCGGTGCAACGAGTACTCCCCCCTCAAACTCTACCCGTACCTTTGAGGGTACGCGTACCACATAACCTTTTAGAAATAAATTTATTTAATTTAAAAAATAATTAAATGAATTGAAGAAAAAAAATTGACCGCGTGGAATCGAGCCTTGACCTCACGCATAGTAAGCAGACGATTTACCAATCAAGTTACAAACTCGTTGGGGAAAATTAAAATTTAATTGCATAAAAGCTAAGCATGAATTTCGAAGGCTAATTTCTCCGAGTTGACTAGCCATTCGGCGGAATTACATAGAGGGGTGAACACCCTAAAGGAGTACTACTATTACACCAGTGGCGCACACAGGAATTTTTCAAGGGGGGGTCCGGGGTCGAAAGTTCACCATTCTTGTATCAGGCTCCTTTTGATTTTGTCGATTTGGGGGAACAAAACACAGAAAAAACTAATTATTGAATAGATAATTAGCATTAATTAATAAAATTAATCATTAATAACAAATACTTAATTAAATTTTACGTACTATGTACTTAAAATTATAATCAATCGGAAAAAAAATCAAGGGCTTTGGGGGGGGGGTCCGGACCCCAGGTCCCCCCCTTTTGTGCGCTACTGTAATACACCAAGTCTCGATCTCAAAATAATTTCTTAGTCATGCCTTCCCTTTGTGAGAAATTAATTATGAAATTATTTTGACTGAGAATTCGTGATATGAAATTCCAATAACAGCATGTAGACTCTAGTTAAATTGTATAGATTTTATAATTCGTTATTTAAATAATTGAACTACAGATTAATTTATTTAACTGTTGATAGATTATACTGTGAATTCTAAGTTTTTTTTAAAAATAAAGTAGGTGTATTTTAATCATGCTAATTTTAAAATAAAATTAGATTAATTTGGTTTTTTTTCTGAATTAATTCAATAACGAAACCAATATTGTTGCTTATAATTAAAAATGAATTAAATTCATAAACTATAACTATGAAATGGAAGTTCGCAATGAAACAAATCTCTTTGTCAAAAAAGAAAAAAGTTTCTAATTTATGATAAAGATTCAATTTTACATAACACAACATTCCCCCCCCATGATATCAAAAAAAATTTTACTTTTATTTGAGAGGTGATATTCATTAATATTTCTTAAGATTAATATGGAATTATTATTCCATATTGTAAAAAAAGAAGGATTTGGGGGTGGTCTTCCTCTGCCTCTTTCGGGTATGATATTCGCAAAGTTCTTCAATCGTCATAAATTAGAAATAATTATGATTCATTGGGCTCCCTTTATTACGGTATAACTCTAATTTGCATATGGAGCTGCATCAATTGGTAACTCTATTCCAATGGTTGAGAAGCATAAAAGACTTGGAAAACCACCACTCTAGAGAACTTGATGGGGGAGGTATTATAGAGTTGATCAAGCCCCCATAAAGTCAGTTAAGTAGTTAATAAACACCCGCTCCTATTGGATTCTCCAATTGTGTGGTCATAAGAGCATCCTGGACATCTGTCGGTCCCCCCCCATCCTTTTCCCCAGCTGTCCATTTCCTGATAGGAATCGCAAAGGGGGCATCGAACAACAACATCAGAGTTCGGGGGCGGAAATGATGGCCCTGGTAAATAAGGAAATTGGTAGGGAAGAGATCGAACGCGTCAGGGGAGGGAGAGATCTTGTTTA
Source organism: Trichonephila clavipes (assembly GCA_019973935.1). Taxonomy (NCBI): domain Eukaryota; kingdom Metazoa; phylum Arthropoda; class Arachnida; order Araneae; family Nephilidae; genus Trichonephila; species Trichonephila clavipes. The sequence continues at coordinate 2,056,469 of BMAU01018915.1, forward strand.
ATATGAAACCCCCAAAGGCACGTGTTTGGGTTCGGCAACAAGCTACCACAGTATACTCCACCCCCCCGTCATTAAACAAGGGGGAGGGCAGAGGTCAATTTTCATTTCGGGGGCGAGTGTCATTAATATGATTCATGCTTTGATGTTTGCGATGGTGTTTAGAATTTCGGGCTTCAGTGTCCACGCTCGGTCCTCGGGAGACTTTCGATGGGTGACTCATAATGGTTTCATAGCGGCTTGGAGGTCACAGCAGGAATCCATCGACCACATCGTGGGACTTCGATAAAATTGGCTATTTTCAGGCGGTGGGTGGGTGGAAATGAATTACCAGTCTTCCTATACAAACACAGACACTATACCTGTATAACATGGACTGAGCCGAAAGCTAAAACCACAGCATAGAAGGGAGTCGAATGTCATTGCGTGGATAAACTCCCGGGAACGAGCAGTAATTTTATTCATTTTAATAATGTGATTCTAGACTGCAAACAGGGACGTCTAAAGACATGGGCCAACTACGCTCATACCACTGGCGTAGCAAGTTCTGAGTGGGCCCCTTATCAAAACTTCTTCAGGGCCCTTTTGTAAGGTCTTGTTAGTGGTACTGTAATTACACATGCTGGGGCCCCTGTAGCTTGGGGGCCCCGTATCATTGACACGGTGGTAGATACGCCCCTGGCTCATACCCTTCTTCTCGACTTAGTGTCAATTAGATCATGATCCGAATAATTTTAATCGTCAAATACAGGGATGTCTTAAGACTCTTTGAGGCCCTGGGTCTCTATGCAAAAGTAAGCCCTATCTGAGATCTTCAGACAGTATACAGTATTGTCAAATATTCATTGAAACGGTAATTTGAAACACATATGCACATCTCAAAAAACAAGGTGCAAACCGGCTAGGAACGGCTTGAATGATTGTTTGTATTAGATATGGACAACATTCATCACATAATTGTACAATCTAACCACTTTTGCCAGTTGACATACAGTTTGAAATTCTCTGTTTTTCGGAGAATATGTACGGAAATAATGATATTTGACCATTAAAATTATCTAGATCATGATCTTATTAAGACAAAGTCGAGAACAAAACGAGGCCCCCATGGAAGTGAGACCTTGAGCCTATATTTTATTTTGGATTTTTTGGTTTTATGGAGAGGGTGTATATATAGCTAAGCTACACCATATCTGGGATAAGAAGCAACAACAAGGGTCACAAGTGAAGCCTACTTTTGCATAAGGGACCAGGGCCTCAAAAACGCTTTAAGCACTGACTACCAAGTTAAATGTCCAAGTAAATCTACAATTTCAAAATTCTCTTGAATATCTTAATAAACTTATGATCCAGTATCGACCTTAAGTGCGACGGAAAAATAATTGACTTCAATTTCTTTCTTCCCAGACTGAACAAATCTCCACAAGATGCCAATATTTGAAAACCAAACTTCTCACTCTGTTTGTCGTTTACATGATCCAAGAAAGGTTCTGACAAAGGAGTCCTCATAATAGTTGGAACACAAAACAATCTCATTCCCTGAACTCTTACGAGAACCCCTTCAGGCTTCTTAGGAACGTTTACAAAAATTTATTTTCCGAGATTCAAATACAACTTTTAACGATTAGTATTACGACACATAGTTTGCTTGGAGATATTTAATTATTAAATCATGTTATAGAGATATGAAGGTACTCGCATATTATATCTTCGACTTCGATTAACCAAAAGACATCGCCAAAAGCTGTCATCGCGTTTCCGTACATACTCCTTCCGCATTAGTCCATCGACAAATAAATTCGCAAAAATTTAGGATTAAAGAAAAAACGTACATTTGAAATCAGTGACAAATCTAATAATTACAATATATAGGTGACCAAAGTGTCCTAATTGCTTTCAAATATGCAACAAATATGTTTTCGTTATGTAGACGCTACATAAATTCACGCAAGTTCGAATCTAAATGCAAACGTGCAGTTCTGTTACGTTTCTCATTTCATCATTTTGTTAAACGTTATAGTCTTTCAGGTACTTGCGTGACAGACCGTATTTTTGGAAAAACTCCATTGCGTTCTCTCTTATAGAAAAAAAAGATTTTAATTTTTTATCATTTTTCACATAAAAAAATGAGAGAAAATAATATTACAAATTATATATTTATAGAATGTTGTTATTTTCGAGCACGCACAATCAAGATCTGTTTGAACATGCGTGTAAAAAATTTTCCACTGCTAGATGTGAATCTCGAAATTTTGGCGATGTTTTGCAATTTGACCAAAATGGTCAACGGTATATAATACGTAAGCAAAGTTATAAATAACTTACGTGCCAAACATGTCCCCAAAAATCAGCCCTATTCGTGAATTGGCGAAAATTGAAAACTAATAAAATGTAATAAATGTTAAAAGAAATATTTCTTGCATTATATTGGACAAATCATGGTCACGGTACCCAAGTGGTTTTGGCATAAAGTTCCACTCAAAAGGTTTTAATCAAGAAGTTATTCAATAAAGTCATGTAAAAGAGTTGTTGCATGTTAAATGTGTCGAGATATGAAGTCTTCGAGTTGGCGTGGATTTGGAGAGTTGTGTGCCAACTCACACACAGATATCGACTTCTTTAACTGAACGTCGTTCAAAATTGTTTGAACCATTGGTGGCTATTGCGTCGAGCAGAGATGCTCAGCCAGAAGTGTGCAATATTTCAAACAATTGTGCCACCTGAAACGGTTCCTTTGTTGCCATTTGAGCTTCAAAAGAATATTTAAAATTTAATCTTATATCGTATTGCTGGCCAAAATGAATTATGAAATTTTGCCGACAGACAGACATTTGCCGTCCGTCTCTCTCTCTCTCTCTCTCTCTCTCTCAATCCCCTTTCGTAAACAAATGTGTAGTAACAAAGTGTTTTAATGAAACTAACGCATAATTTAGCGACGTGTTTCGAACAATTGGCTTAAAAAGTACCGCTTAGACTTCACTGGAGACTGGGGTCTTGTCAGACTCCTCCGCTCCATATCTGGAACTAAGTAGGCCTTGCGTTGTGTTCTTGGTTTGGGTTGGTTGATTGATTGATTTAATATTAACGTCGCACTGTTCAGCTACACGAGGGCTTTTGGCGACGGACCACGTAATTTTGAACCATGGTCAAGTGACGTGGACGACACCTGAGCTGGCACCCCCCTCTCCTAACTACCACACCACACCACACCAACGGGAGGACGTTTCAGCTCTCGACAGATTTAACGTGCATCGCTTGGTTTGGGTTGGGGGAGGGGGTAAGGAGGTGGGGCCTTGGAAGACGGGAACCAATGATGAGTGGGAGTTTCTATGGCTGGAATGGATGATTCCTATTGGACTTAAGGAGAAAATTGCTTGACTCGGTTCAAAGGCTTAAAAAATATCTGAGCTTTTAACATAAGAAATAATGAAGCTCTTTGCGAACAGAAATTGTTGCCAAAAAATTTCGGCAATTTTCGGTCTTAGTCTTTATATTACAACTCTTCTGGCATGTTTGGCACTCTCATCGTTACTAATATGTAATTCAACGCAAAATATATATTAAGAAAATGGGTACTAGGTTGAGCAGCATGCTACTATAAAAACACGCAATAAATTACTTTATAACATACATCATTATTGATGAGTTGGAGTAAAATACTTACATATAGTTATTCAGAATACGCAATTCCATCAGGTTTATAAGTTTTGGAACAATTGATGAATAATAATATTCTTATCCCGGAGGAAGAATCGACCATATATAAAAAAATAAGTAACATTTAAAAAAGTTTAAATTTAATCAAATGAAAGAAAAGAAATCCTTCCAATATGCATAAGAGATTATACATCGTTTTCTTATTTGTAGGACATTGTAAGTTTTTTTAAAAAGTACCGACAGAAAATTAGCTTAAGCTAATTTTATGCATTTCACAATTGGTTACTCGGACATAGAAAAAAAAGTCAGATAGGGATGGACGAGACAAAAACACTCATCCAGTCTTGTGCGAAATTTCACAAAATTCTAAAAATTCAAGATCATTCTTTGGAGCATAATTAAATCATTAAGGAATCAAAAATTTCGTTTGAGTGATTCCTAATCAGACTAGACTGATATCATGCTTTATCACTGTATATCATACTTTACAGCTAATAATTTTATTTGACAGGAAAAGATTAAATGTTTTGATTAGTAAACGAAATGGAAGATGGTAAAATGGAAAATTAAGGAGGAAATAATGGTTAAAGATTTCATCAAGATATTCTCAGTGAGTGAGTGTGAGTGAATATTAACGTCGCACTGTGTTCAGCTACACGAGGGCTTTTGGCAACGGACCTATTAATTTTGAACCATGGTCAAGTGACGAGGACGAAACCTAAGCTGGCACACCCTCTCCTGACTACCACACCATTGGGAGGACGTTTGAGCTCTCGACATATTTAACGTGCATCGCTCCCCTTCACGACAGGTCTTCAGACGTACTGAGCTCGAACCCATGACAAGCCGCAGCCAGGAGTCCGTTACCTTGACCACTAGGCTACAGCGCCACAAGATATACTCAGAGTCACTTGTCATCGTTACACATGATGCAATCAGAAGTTAAGGTAGTTAACTCCACTAATAGACAGAATTAAATTACCGTAAAATCCGACGCATAACGTGCCCTTTTCACACAAAAAATAAATTCGAAATGTAAGGGTGCGTGCGCGTTATACGCCAGGTATAAAAGTGAGAGCTTTAAAAAAAAAAAGATGGGAATAGGGGAAAAAAGAATTAGAATTCCACACACACATCGAAATACTGTTTATTTAAAAGAAGTGACCCTTATGAACTGAAAGAGTTGTAGTTCTAGAAGTACACTATTCTTTTCTAAAGCTTGGGATAATACATCGAATAAATAAATGACTTCAGAACAAAAGAGCATCGAGTACGTACTTTTCGGTTTCTTCGTCAAAAAGGGGTGCGCGTCATACGGCGAATATAGCAAAAAACTAAAAATTGTAGCCTGAAAGTATAGGTAAGTGTTATGCGCCGAATTTTACGGTTAATTAAAAATGATCCCCAAGATTGTAAAATTTTGGAGACAAAATGAAAATTTATGTAACCACTAGCTGATATACCCGTTCTTCGCACGGGTGAACTGAAAAATTAAACACAGATTGAAGGAAAAAGAAGTTTTTAATGAGTTAATTTTATGTGAATCGCAAATTAAACAAAAAAAAAGCTTTTTGCATATCTCAGCTAAACAAAAAAAAAGAAAGAGAGAAACACCTGTGTTAAATTTTAAGTATGTAGATCTAATAGCTGATAAAAAGGATTTTTTTTATTTATAATGCCTCGTAACACTCTTGAGGGTCGATTTTTCAAAATAACTCCCTAAGCTGATCTCTGCTCAGCAAAAGTAACACATTGTTAAAAGTTTTGCGTAATGAACGCTTAAAATAGTGTAAATAATTTATATCTAGAAGTGTAATACATTAATATTACTTTCTGTTGTATTTATTTTATTTTAAAATTGTAATATTCGCAAGCAACGCCGTTTCTTAAATTATAATGGCGATTCAATGAAAAACATAGCGAAATGTTAACGATAGAGTCAAGTTGGCAAATGCCTAGCTACTTTCGTAACTCGAGCTTTCTTAGAGCTTTGTAAGACCCGCCGTGTAGGGGCGAGATGCACGTTAATATTTTATCCACCGCATTATGATTTACTGCTGTTTTTTTCATAAAATATGTTTTTTGGATCACTACATTTAAAATTAAGGGATATACATAAACAAAATACTTCCACTTTGGAAAATTTAATCCGTTAGAGCTAATAAATTAATTAAAGATATTCCACTGTAAAATTAATTATATACACTGTTCACTTAAAATAAGTAGTCAAATCATTTTCCAAGGTCTTCATTAACAGACAAAACCATAAGACACTTAAATTTTGACATTAACTATTTTTTTGCGACAAAAATAATAATCTTTGCAATCCGCTGAAAACGCAATATCTGCTACAGAACTGTTCGCCATCCCCACTAAAATACTCATCATAGAACCCGTGCTGCCTTATATCTTGGAAGAGTTGATTTCAAAGAATATTCCTACTACGTATTGGTAGAATATTCCTTCTAAGTTGGCGTGGTGTGGTAGTTAGGAGAAGGGGGTGTCAGCTCAGGTGTCGTCCACGTCACTTGACCATGGTTCAAAATTACGTGGTCCGTCTACAAAAGCCCTTGTGTAGCTGAACAGTGTGACGTTAATATTCACTCACTGCAAAAAATACAGTGCAGTAGTTATAATTAGTTTTATACTTAAAAATGCAATATCTGCATATTCAATTAAAATTACAGCGTTGTAATTAACTACTAACCACAAAAAAATTATGAAAGTTTGTCCAAATGATGTAGTGTGAAAGAGAAAATTTATTTACTTTAAGCACCAGAAGGATAAAAGTAGTTATTTTGAAAATAGATCAACTTCTTACTACCAAATGTGCATAATAAAATCATAAAAAAAACATTAAAATAAAGAGAGATTTATAGCAACCTCTCCCTTCAAAACTTAGTTTTATTCTGAAATAAAAAAAAATAGGCATTATTCTGATCACAGGAATTAATTAGAAGCGAGCTCCTTAGCCAAAACAAAAAGAGTTTTCTCACAAACAAAAGATAGATATATGCTGTGGTGGGCTTTTTTGCAGCGCAAGCCAGATTTGCTTCCAGATGCCAGAATTTTTTCCTACTTACTTGACAAATATCGTTATATTTTGGACACTTTTTACAAATTTTTATAAATTATAGTCTATGCTATAAATTATACCCTATGTTTTATTCTGATGTATAAGCTATATTACTGTAAAGTTTCATTAAAATCCATTCAGTTGTTTTTGCGTGAAAGACCCATAAACTTTCACATTTATAATATTAGATTAAAATATGCGGAGGTTTGAAAATACAAAACTGCCAGAATTTTTCATTCAATTAGTTACTATTTGATCAGCTTAAAATGAAAATTTACCAATTTAAAACAATATTTGATCCCGTTATATATCGAAAACAATCTTAGTGCCTTTGTAAATTAGCAAAGGACTTGGGAATTTAGCGATGTCTTTGCTTAATGTTAAAAAATAAGACCAGAATTCAGAATATTTTTTCATATATAAAAGCACTTATATATTAATATTATATTCTGGCTTCGCTATCCTATCGAAACCACTTATTCAAACATATTTCACATTTTTATCCAAATTGACTCATTTTTCTGGTATAAAATGTGCTTCGGATTTTTTTTTCCTGTACCTTCATGCTAACTAAACTATTTCTTTGCATGTATAAATACAAAATTGGTTATTTATGAAGCATTTTGAAATTTTAAAAACGCTGTATTATATATAGAAACAGGAGTATGAATTACAATGTTGCAAATTTTTATGAAAATTGAGGCATTTTTTCTGTCTGAAAATGTGTTTTGCGTTTAGTTCCGACATTTGGTGAAGACAGCTTTGACTGTGGAATGTCCGCCCTGTTACTGGCATTCAGGGAAACTTGTCCAAATCAATAACAAATTCCTTTTCCAGCAGAGAAGGCATTGTGAAACAGGTGTGAAATACCTTGTCCCTGCCCAAATATCCCTTCTTAATGACCACACCTGGAGTCCAGGTTCTTTCTTTCCCTTCAAGTGTCTGCTCTTCCTCAGGTTGGTTGCTCGCTGCCCTCAACCTATGACCTTTAATGGACTTTAAAAATGTCGTCCATCGCCTCTTTTTAAAGTATCACTTCATTCCTGCCAAAAGGGGTACCGAAGTATTTATCTTCAGTTATCACGCATTGGGAAAGCTGTACTTGATCACGGTTTTTAGTTGCTATGTGCTTGCCTGCCCCAACTAAAGAGAACTCTCGAAATTTAGCCAGCTTTACAAAATTATAATGCGATGCTCTCCAGTAATAATTACTAGAACTATGAAAACATATGCATTGCTTCATCTATTTAGTATTAATATTTTTTCAGATTTTAATAAATTTTAAAAAGATCGTGGATTGGATCGTATTAACGTCGTATTTTGAAGCTACACAAGGGTTACTGGCGATGGATCTCGTAATTCTAAACCTCGGTTAAATGACACCTAAGCTGTCACCACATTCCCTAAGCTTCTACACCAGGAGTGTCCAACTCAAATGACCTTGCGGGCCACTTCGGAAAAACATTATAATCTCGCGGGCCGCACATAAAAATATGTACCTTTATATCAGATTTGGAAAAAAAAAGTATTCGAGTGAAAATTTAAAATAGAAAGAATTATTATTATTGCTTTCGTTATTTTTCATATATACATACATAGATAATATAATAATGTTTGTATAATATAATAATGCAATTATCAAATAATGTTTAAAATATTAGTCGCCATTTTCTTGAAAATTACGGTGTTCCTATTGAATTGATCTTTCGTTACTCATTGTTTAAATTTGATACATTACAATATAATCACTTAATAGAAGTATACATTGTCCTTTATCTTTACTGTGTCCTAAATATTTTTTTAAAACTTTAAAAAAATCTCTCTTGCCTTTTCGGCACTCCAAACAGGAAAGGAAGAGGAGAAACGAAAATCGCACACACACACGGAATCATTTACCATCCATAGTAATAGATATGCATAATGCAATTCGAAATTTATTAAAAAGGTAATTTATTTATAGTAAAATCAAATGTAACTGTTTGATAAAATATAAATCTATTTTAATCTAAAGGACATTTCTATTATCAAAAAGGATTTATTTTAAAACAAGAACAGGTAACAGGCAAATACATTGTGTATATAGATATATATATCAGTAGCGCACACAAAAATATTTCAAGGGGGGTCCGGTGGAAAGTTCACCATTCTTGTATCATGCTCCTTTTGATTTTGTCGATTTTCGGGAACAAAATACAGTAAAAAACTAATTCTTGAATAAATAATTAGCATTAATTAATAAAATTAATCATTAATAACAAATAATTAAATTTTACGTATTATATACATAGAATTATAATCAATCGGAAAAAAAATCAAGGGCTTTGGGGGGGTCCGGACCCCCTTGTGTACGCCACTGATATATATATATACATATGACATGTGTTTTTTAGCCAGAATCAAACTTAGTTTTAAAAAGGATCGTTATTTGATGAAATCTATACAAGTTCTGACGTTGAGAGGAGAGAGAAAAAAGAACGCCGCCGTGAAAACTAAGTGGGTTACCCACTTAAAACACCTATGAGGTAAGTATCGTGGCTTTTATGATTGAACTTGAAAGTTAATGCTGACATATAGGGCTATTAAATCTAATTTGATTATGCTGTCATTCGCAAACGATTAAGTATACATTGCCCTTTATCTTAAACATCCTGAATATTTTTTTAAAACTTTAAAAAACATATCACTGACTGCCTCTTGCCTTTTGGACACTCCAATCAGAAAAGGAGAAGTGAAAGTCGCACACACAAAAAATCATGTACCATCCATAGTAAAGGATGTGCATAATGTAATTCGGAATTTATTAAAAAAGTAATTTACTATTGTAAAATCCAATGTAGCTCTGTTTGATAAAATTTAAATCTATTTTAATCTTAAGGCCATTTCTATTATTAAAAAGGATTTATTTTAAAACAAGAACAGGTAACAGGCAAATTACATTGTAGATTTATATATATGTATAAACTTCCCCTCAAATAAATTTCAAAATGAAAAAAACTTTAAAAACCTAATATTTAAAAAAAATTCTAAAAAGTGTCGGTGGGCCGCATCTTACGTACTGGCGGGAAGCGTGTTGAACACCCCTGATTAAAATAATCGTTTGGCCACCCTAATCACTGAAGAACCGCGGATACAGATGAATCCACCTCTTACCCTTGGAGATCCAATCGCGTGTCTATTTTTAGGAGGCGGAATGCGTTCTTGGGAGAGTCCTTTGACCCTCTCCTCCTTCGCTCCTGGATGCGCCCGGAAGCAATAGACCGAACGGAAGTCGAGATTAAAAAAAAAGTGCGCGGACAACTGTCGGTTACTAACGGTGTGTAACTAAGAGCATGAAATTGCTCATGAATGTTAAGATTTGCAACTACAAATGTTCTCCTATCGGATGGCATCAATGCAGATTGAATTTAAAATTAACTTGTGAGTAATGCATCAGAGAACTTAATAACACGGCTGGAAAATTACATTTGGGAGGTGTTTTACTCTTTCGATTGATTGTGCCTTGCCCTTTGTTCCCACAATTCCGTATTGAAGTTTTAAAAAAAAGCCCTTTTAACGCAAACACGTTTTATGGATGGGTCAACTTTTTAAAAAGAACAATTAAACTTTCAACAATTCTCTCGTGTGTTATTTCTATCTTGCCTTCTATTTTGCTACGATAATTCAAGTAAATATGTTTGCGCGGGTAAATCAAATTGTTCCATATCTAATTCAGAAATATCTCTCTTTGACCCTAAAAATCTTTAATCTATAAAAAAAATACGTGTTAAGAAAATTTTTTAAATGTCTTTATGTACTTCATTTTATTAACAAAATTCGTTGTTTACTATTATTTTTTTTATTGTCGCTTTATTTAGGGATTGAACTGAACTCAGTGGCACAACAGCCCAAGAGGATCAAGGCCTACTGTGTCTATCTTAGTTTACATGACCTTGGGCACTGATGTTTTGGTCAAGTGGTCAGTCTAACGCGAAACGCTAAATGTTCAGTTTCCAAGCAAGTTTGGTGCTCATCTATCGACCCACTAAAGGGATGATAGGCTGATTCGACCTTGCCCAGCCCAAGATGTGAACCCCAGACCTGTGGTGCGGAAGTGCGATACAGTACCGCTGGGCTTCTTTATTTAGGGACAGTGGGTCGATAAATGAGTACCAAGCTTGCTTGGGATCTAAGCAATGGTGATTTCGCGTCAGTTGGACGCTCTGGCCGAAACATCTGCTTGTGTACCTCAGTGCTCAAGGTAATCAACACTGAGATGAGCGCAGTAGCCCTTGCCCTCATGGGTTGTTGCGCAATTGTGTTTTTTTAGTTTGGTTTATTCAGCCACACACATATGACCGTGAGGGTATACAAACAAAGGTAATATAATAATATATAATGCAATAATTAAATGTTTAATTTATTTAATGTGCGAGATATTTGTTTCTCAACTGTTTCACTTAGTTTTTGCAAGTCGATCTCAATATGTGTATTTGCGCATCGTAATTGATGTTGCAGGTTTTCTTCCGTTAAGTTTGAACGCGATTTATGTTTAGTGAATTTCATTTTTGAAAAAAAAAAGATTAACAGTAACAGAGAAGGCAACGTGATAAAAGAGAAACAATTGCAGGACTTATCTGTTAAAAAAACACTGGAAACAAAAATATTGTACAAAGTAGTCGTATTTTGTTAAGTTATAATGAATCTCGTGGACCGCAAACTTACTAAAGGTGGGCTGCATGTGGCCCCCGGACCGTAGGTTGGCCACCCCTGCTCTAGAGTGGAACATGAATTAAAAAATCAAATCAAAATTTAGGACACACGCAAAATAAAACTTATGTCTTCCATAAAAGTTATATCTCTACTGTCGTTTTAATTTATTTTAAATGTTTTTCTACTATCGACAAAAATCTAATACTTGTTAATTAACAGCTTGTGGAAACTTCTACAGAGAATTTATATGTATCAGGATCAGATGTCTGAAGATTAGAGGTAAGAAGCTATGTGAAACCATTGTCTCATTAAATTTAGTATAGATTATATTAAGTATTTAATTGCAAAAAGAACTGATTTTCGACAGTTTATAATATCTACTTATGCAAAAAACTATTCCAACAAAACATGTTTTTCTTCTGTATTTTAAATCTACGAAGAGCTTACAGTACTTGTTGACAAAAATCAAAGCGGCCAGAACCGGTACTAAGCGGTTTCGACATCGGCTACCCTCTCTTCCATTGATAAAATTCCGGGAACCTATTTTCCCGCCTCCTCCAGACAGTGGGGGACCAGTAGGGGAAAGGGACAGTCTTGTCCCATTCACCCCAAAAACTTTTCCCCCACGCAGGAATTTTTCTCACACAACGTTCTGAGAAAAACGGAGGTCTATCACAAAGGGAGCTACGGCAGGCCGCTCCCCCCCCTCCTTCTATATTTTGGCGGGAAAAGTGAAAGAGGATCAGCCACTTTGTTTATCAGGATCGGAATTCCAAGGCCTTCCAGGTAAACGAGGGAGTCCTCATTCGAATTACATTCCCGCGCTTCTAAAGGTGGAGGTCAAAAGAGGTCCTGGTGTAGTATGTTCGCCGTTTCTTATTGATCTTGGGGCGTGTGAATGAAAGTTGTGTGGCGACTTGAGAGAACTGCATCTGTGGAACCCTGGGGTTGGGGATCTGAGGGACTGCTGACATTCGTTATTGGCGGGAATTCGAATGCATTCCCTTTTAATTTCCTTTGTTACCGCTACTGGACTAACAAAAACCGAAAACGTCCAAATCTGAAAAGTTTCCTTTTCTTTGGGAAGAAAATGGTCAGGTTTGATGCATTTAGAGAAGGGTGGACAACTTGTTTTGGTCCGCAAGCCATATTGTGAAGGCGAAAAATACCGGAGGGTCGCACTTTTTTTTAAAAAATAGCATTCATTGTAAAGGATAATAAATATAAGTTAACTAAAATAGTGGAAGTTTTATTCAATTTACTAATTGTGCTAATTGCATGCTACCTTTGGCTGCATGCACAGTTAATTTTAGAATCAGTTTAATGAGACATGTGTGTGTGTACTTTATCATACTTTTCTACAATTTTTATTTGAAATCAACAGTGAGATTGCCTATTTAACCCTTTACCTATCGCATTATGATTTACTGTAGTTTTTTTCATGCAATGCTTTTTTTTTAATCATTACATTGAAAATTGAAGGGTATGCATAAACAAAATACTCAACTTTGGAAAATGTAATCCATTAGAGCTAATTAATTAATTATACTTAACTGTAAAAGTAATTATGCACACTATTCACTTAAAATAGTCAAATTGTTTTCTAAGGCCTTGATTAACATACAAAAAAAATAATAAGACACTTACCTTTTGACATTAACTATTTTTCGGAACAAAAATTATAATCTTTGCAATGCGCTGAAAACGCAATTTCCGCTCTAAAACTATTCATCTTCCCCGCTAAAATACTCAGCATAGAACCCATGCTGCCATACATCTTGGAAGAGTGGATCTGAAAGAATATTCCTGCTAAGTATCGTCAGAGTATTCGTAAAAATGGTTATTCTATGTAATTTTAAAGAGAGTGGTACTTATAAGTAAGTACCGTCGGTAGATAAAAGGTTAAATCCTGGTGAAGTCTACAATAGGAGTCGGCAACAATTCTCAAAGGCACTCTGCAGCACTTTACAAATTTGTCAATTTTTGAGTGGATGGTATTTGATAAATTTGTAATATAACTTATTTGACAAACATCTTTCTCAGTTATTATGGACATTTACGGAACTACGAAAAAATCTGAAAGATAACTCTAAAGATAAATTTACAGCTATTTTGTATCATGTCATTGCTGGAGAGATTTAATTGTTTGAAGAGAGAAAATTACTTGTACTCTGCTTTCTGCCTTTGGTTCTATATATCAAAGTAAAAAAACTCTTTCCTCACATGAAAAATATTTCGTGTTCGCAAAGAAATTGTTTAACAACTGAATGCTCAGAATCGTGTCAAATTGAAAATCACACAATTTACCCCAGATTTCGCGTTATGAAAGTAGAGCGAAGCAAGCACTGGGTTCTCATGCAAATTCTTATTTATCTTTCTATTTAACCATAATGAAGGGAAATACTTATATTTTATGTTCTTTATTTCTTAAACTAAACTAAAAGTGGCACAACAGCCTACGCGGGCCAAGACCTAGTGTGCCCATCTCAGTTTTCGTGACATTGGGCATTGAGGTGCATGAGCAGATGGGTAATCAGTCTGACGTGAAACTCCCAGTGATTGGTTCCCAAGTAAGCTTGGTACTCATTTATCGACCCACTGAAGGGATGAAAGGCTGAATCGACTTTGCTCAGCACGGGAACGTGTCTGTAGCGTGGGAGCGCGATACGCCACCACTCAGCCACTAGGCCTTTTCTTTATTTCTTATTTTGATAAATATGCTTAAAAAAACGTAACATATGTACAATTTAAATTTTTGTTGAAGAAATGTTTATATTTTATTCTGTTTATTTTTATATTAAGAAACATCTTTAAATGATGCATAACTAATATATAATGTGAAACTGTATATTTTTATTCTTGACTCCTATTCTGTAACTCTGTATGTATTATCGTGAGAATCAAATTATTTCATAAATGTCGTACTGTATGGCACTCTGGATCATATTGGTAGATTAGTTTGGCACGCCAAAGCTAAAAGTTTGCCGATCCCTGGTCTACCAGTTCATGTTATCTTGTACTTGCATCTCTATTTACCCTTGATGATCTTCATGCAAGAAAAACTTCGCTCACAATTACATATCGACTCATGTATAAAGAGCTATTCCCCAGCAAATTTCTTCATACATGTAAATTTTTCAGCTGACAAAGATTTGTGAAAGTCAATGTGATAGCATTACACATTTTCTTCACTCTATGATCTGGCTTCAAGTCAATAAGTTCACGCTGTAGTTCCTCAGGTACTATATCAATATACTCAGCGATAGGATAAATAGAGCGAATTGAATTCAGGCAAGATTTTATTACTCTATTTTGAAATCTTTCAAATTCTCCAGATAGTCTTTTAGTAAATACACACAATTTATTTACACAATTCAGTGCCGAACTAAAATTACAGAGCTCATCTCATATGGCTGGACTGCGGCCTTGCAGTAAGTCCCAAATCATCTTGGGATCCCCGGCAATGAAAGAGCCGACCAAAAAGCTAAGCAGGGAACGAAGTCGAATCAACCGGAAGTCCCCTTGACTCTCAGAAGAGCCAAGAGCATCATTTCCACACACATCGACCAATATACTGCCATGACCCAAGAAACGAAGAGTTTTGGAAAACCATGGAAAACTCTGGCCCAAATCCCGAGGCTGTTTCCCGCTTTCGCCTAATTACCGGACATGACTTTTTGGGAGTATACCTCCACTGGCTTGGTGTGACTGCTAACGAGGCCTGCCCACTCTACGGCCATGCCAGAATGGATGGCGATCACATTCTCCAATGCACTGGACTCGTTGAATATCCGGCTGATGACATCGTCTGTCGGTACTGGGAGGCTCGGCATCAAATGGTAAAGAAGACAAGCACGGGCGTTGGATAAATAAATAAAATAGTAGATATAATTTTAAGTATTTTGTTTTTCTAATAAAACAATTTTGTTGTTGTTGTTGTTGTGGCTAATGCCACCTGTCTGACGTAGTCAGAACGAGGCCCACGAAATTCATCGTGGCATGGGCAAGAGGTACGCCTGTCGTTGGCCTTGAGCACCATACAGGTGACAGTGCGATTTAAGCTCAGAGAAACTTCCCCGAAGGGACGATAGATGGCGACACGACCTCTATCTCCCCCTCCACAATTTCTGCAAGTGAACTGAAGGGGAGGGAAATATTCTCCAGTTCCTGCGCTAGTGAATAAGCCCACAAGACTACGGACCCACTGATTTAACGAGCACGTACTCTGTGTGCACTCGGAGGGTATTTGGTGACATCGAGCATCGAACCCAGGCCTTCCGGTCTGGAGTCCGATGCTCTAACCACTAGGCTACTATTCTTATAAAGGAAAATACCAAACGAATCTTTGATCGCATTCTGGAAAAAAATCTTGATTCAAAGTGGCCTTTCTGACCACCCCTGTGAAACACAAAAATATTTTTGTAGATCTAGCCAGTGGCGTAACATTGTTGAAGATTTGGATCTCTCTCTCTTGGGCACCTAGATGTGAGGAAGGAACAGAAGAAACACTAGCCATAATCCAATCTATTTATTGATCTCACAAAATAGCAGCACAGATTCAATTAATATCAACAAGAAAAGAACGTCCTAAATCTAACAATATAAATAGAACAGCGAAATACACGAATTATTAGGAGACTATCAAAGTAGATCCTCTCTTTATAGCAGTGGTCTCCAACCGCCGGTCCACGGATCAAATACTACCGGTCCGCACAAGAAAGATTAAATTATTTCCATTTTATTTACTGCGGCATATTTTTCTTGGGTTTGGTCTGCTTTTTATGAAAATCACTTTATATTCCTTGTTAAAGTACTTTATATTCATTTTTTGTAGCTATATTTTATTCTGAAGACACGTTTAAATACAATTAAAATAAAATTATTAAAACAAAACAATCTAAAATATAAACAATCAACATCCTCCCCCTCAGCGGGCCGCAGTAAAATTATCCAACGTTGACCGGTCCATGGCGATAATAAGGTTGGGAAACACTGCTTTATAGGATCAAATCTATTATCCCACATAATTTAATATTAATTCAACTACAGTGAGCAATCGTCACTTTAAAATCTTTCCTCTATTAAATATTTGAATTACACAATAGTTTTGTAGTGATAACTGATCAGTAGCAATCTCCCCTGACTTCTAGCTTTCTTTCACTCCTTCTCCGTAACTAGCTAGAAAACCTTGACTACGTACAGTAGACTTAATTTGCATATCACGGTTTCTTCTTCAAACAGGTTGGTTGTAAATGAACGCGAATTGATAGCCCAAAGATTTCCCAAGAGGAATAGAGGAAGGTACGCGAATAGATCCGTCACAACATACACTCCAGCATCGCGGGGGGACCCAGAACTCGAAGGGGCCCAAAGCCTGTGTAATGTTATGGTTTTGGAATCCTTTGTAAGACCCATCTTGGGGCCCAAAATTTGATTTTACAAGGGGGCCCTAACATTCTCCGTTACGCTATTGAATCCAGCAGTGGCGGGACGTACAACCCGTATCTCGCGGCGGCCTAGGATTCTAGAGCACCCAAAGCCTGACTGACGCCAAGTGCGTATTTAACCAGTTTACAGAACATTAAAGGCAAAACCTGACTTTGCAGGGGGGGCTAATATATACTCCGTTACGCCTGTGGAATCCAGTTTTATGCTTTAGAGCAGGGGTGTCCAACACGTGGCCCGCCAGAACGTAAGTTGCGGCCCACCGACTCTTTTTTAAAAAAATTCTTAAATATCAGATATTTAAAGTTTTTTCATTCTGAAATTTATTTGGGGGAAAATCTTTTTATATTATCTATATATATAAAGGAGAAAAGCGACTCACTCACTCACTGACTAATCACGATATCTCCGGAACTATTAAACTTACAGACTTGAAATTTGGTAGGTAGGTTCCCTTCATAGAGTAGACGTCAGCTAAGAACGGAATTTGCAAAGTTCGAACCCCAAGGGGCGTTATAGATAATTATTTCCATTACTAAACTATTAGATGTACAGTCATGAAACTTGGTACACAGACTTCTTTCATAAAGTAGAGATTCCCTACATAATGATTTTTACGAAAATCGACCTCTAAGGGGCGTTTAAGGGGCGTCATAGATAATTATTTCCATTTTTAAACTATTAGACGTACAGTCTTGAAATTTGTTAAGCGGATTCCTTTCATAGAGTACAGATCCGCTGAAAATGGGTTTTGTCAAAATCGACCCCCAAGTGGCGTTGTAGAGAATTAAGTGGCGTTATAGGCAATTAACTCCTTTTTAAGACTATTAGACGTAAAATCTTGAAATTGAGTAAACAGATTCCATTCACTGAGTAGAGATATGCCGTAAGATGGGTTTTGTTAATATCGTTTCCTAAGTGGCGTTGCGGGGGCTTAAGGGGCGTTATAGATAATTATTTAAATTTTTAAACTATTAGACGTAGTCTTAAAATTTGATAAGCGAATTCCTTTCATGGTGTAGAGATCCGCTACAAAATAGTTTTGGGGAAATTTGATCCCCAAGGGTCACTGAGGGGGATTAAGGCGCGTAATAGATAAATATTTCCGCTTTTCAACTAACAGAACCACCTGCTTGAAAATTAGAAGGTATGTTCCGTTCATGGAATAAAGTTCCTTTTACAAAGATTTTTGCGAAAACGGACCCCCAAAAGAGTGAGGTTGCGAGGGATTAAGGCGTGTTATAGAAAAATTCCTGTTTTTGAATTTAACTCATTTACTTGAAATTTGTTGAGCACTTTTCTTTAGTTGAATAGAGTTCCACTAAGAATGGATTTTACAGAAATCAACTCCAGGGGGAAGCGGGGAGAGTTATTGGGGCGTATTGATAGACAAAATTCCCGTTTTCGAACTGCTAAGACTACAATAATAAAATTTGGTTTGAATGCTCCTTTGCTGAATTGGAATCCGCTAAGAGTACTCTCAACGAGGTATTGATGATAAAAATTCCGTTTTTGCTCTGCTAGATTTAAATGCGAAAGTTTGTGAGGATGTTTGGGCGTCTTTCACGCAAAAACCACGGAATGGATTTTAATGAAACTTTACAGTAATATAGCTTATACACCAGAATAACACATAGGCTATAAATTATAAAGATATTGTGAGAAGTGTCCAAAATATAACGATATTTGTCGAGTAAGTAGGAAAAAATTCTGCCATCTGCAAGCAATTCTGCGTGCGCTGCAAAAAAAGCCCACATCAGCATCTATCTATCTTTTGTTTGTGAAAGAACCCTTTTTGTTTTGGTTACGCAAGGCGCTCGCTTCTACTTAATTCCTGTGATCAGCATAATCCCAATTTTTTTTTATTTCAGAATAAAACTAAGTTTCGAAGGGAGAGGTTGTTAAAAATCTCTCTTTACTTGAATGTTTTTTTAAATGATTTTATTATGCACATTTGGTAGTAAGAAATTGATCTTTTTTCAAAATACTTTTATTGCTTCTGGTACTTACAGTAGATAAACTTTGTCTTTCACACTACATCATTTGGACATATTTGCATAGTTTGTTTGAGGTTAGTAGTTAATTATAACACTATAATTTTAATTGAATAGACGGATATTGCATTTTTAAGTATAAAAATAATTATAACTACTGTAAGGTATTTTTTGGAGTGAGTGAATATTAACGTCACACTGTTCAGCTACACGAGGGCTTTTGGCAACGGACCACGTAATTTTGAACCATGGTCAAGTGACGTGGACGACACCTGAGCTGGCACCCCCTTCTCCTAACTACCACACCATGCCAACTTAGAAGGAATATTCTACCAATACTTAGTAGGAATATTCTTTGAAATCAATTCTTCCAAGATATAAGGCAGGACGGGTTCTATGATTAGTATTTTAGCGGGGAAGGCGAACAGTTTTGCAGCAGATATACGTTTTCAGCTGATGGCGTTTTCGGCAGATTGCAAAGATTATTATTTTTGTCCCGAAAAAATAGTTTGTCAAAAGTGTCTTATGTTTTTGTATGTTAATGAAGACCTTACAAAACGATTTGACTATTTTAAGTGAACGGTGTATATAATTATTTTTACAGTCGAATATATTTAATTAATTTATTATCTCTAACGGATTAAATTTCCCTAAGTTGAGTATTTCGTTTATGTATATTCCTTAATTTTCGATATTGTGATACAAAAAAAAATATTGCATGAAAAAAACTGCAGTAAATCATAATGTGGTAGATAAAGCATTAACGTGCATCGCTGCCCTACACGGCGGATCTTACAAAGCTCCAATAAAGTTCGAGCTATGAAAGTAGCTAGACATTTGCCAACTTGACTCTATCGTTATCATTTCGCTGTGTTTTTCATTGAATCGCCATTATAATTTAAGAAACGGCGTTGCTTGCGAATATTACAATTTTAACATAAAATAAATACAACAGAAAGTAATATTAATGTATTACACTTTCAAATATAAATTATTTACACTATTTTAAGCGTTCATTACGCAAAACTTTTAACAATATGTTACTTATGCTGAGCAGATATCAGCTTAGGGAGGTATTTTCACAAATCGACCCTCAAGAGTGTTACGGGGAATTAAAAATAAAAAAAAATCCTTTTTATCAGCTATTAGATCTACATACTTAAAATTTAACAAAGGTGTTTTTTCTTTCTTTTTTTGTTTAGCTGAGGTATGCAAAAAGATTTTTTTGTTTAATTTGCAATTCACGTAAAATTAACTCATTAAAACTGCTTTATCCTTCAATCTGTGTTGTTTAATTTTTCAGTTCACCCGTGCGAAGAATGGTAGTAGTACTAGCTAGTATATATATAATTACCTCTAGTATCCTCTTTGTTAACTCTTTGTACTAATATTTAAACAAGCTTTAATTCTTTGGTTTAAAAATAACACTGTAATCTTAATCGTAATCGGCTAGTCCGAAATCCCTGTCCCACCCACTCTAACCAATCAGAACTACTATTACATAATAATCACGCGCTTGCCTTTGCTTGTATAAAGGCAAAACTCTTGTGTTATCGCTCTCTTTGCCTTTGTGTTGTGTTGTGTTCTCCAAGATGTCACTGCTGCTTGTCTCTTGACTGCTTTGCTTAAAAATCGTCGCAAACTTGTCTCGTGAACGTGAAAATGTACCGCAATTTCGTCCGAAGCTTTTGAAGTGTGCGTCAAAATAAAAAAGATGAACGTCCACTGATATATATATATATATATATATATATATATATATATATTATATATATATATCTGTCTTTGCTGGCTGGTTTAAAAGTTAGCTCAAAAGATGTGTTTATGTACATTCGAATTTTTTAACTTGGTGAATAATTGATTTTCATTGATGTCAAGACGCTTGATTCTCTTCGTAAAAGCTTTGTGAGTAAAGAAATTTTGTTAAATTACTTTTTGAAAGATACTTTTCTTATGTAATTGTTTTAGGACTTTTCTACTTTTCTTACGTAATTATTTTGCGATTTTTCTGCATTAAGAGATTGGGAGAGTTTGTTACATAATAGTAGTGAGTGGTTTTACCATACTCTCTGAGTTTTCCATACTCTGAATTTTTGTTTATTTTATTTGGTTTTTCCTACCGAGTTGCAAAGGGGGAAGGTTGGTGCCTTCAAACTAGTTTAACCCCACTTATTCGGTCCTAAGTCCGAAATTGCTTTCTGACTCGCTAGGTTTTTTGTAGTTTCTTTTTTTTTATTTCTCTATAATTTTGTTCTTCATGTTCAGCTTTTATATTTTTACTACGCTATTTCTTGTTATGTTCATTATCTATTATTTCTTGTTTTTGGTATATAATACATATTTCTTTCATATATATATATATATATATATATATATATATATATATCATATATATATATATATACAGTGGACGTATATTGTATATATACATATGTTATATATATATACAATATATATATATATTTATATATACAGCAGCGCACACAGAAATTTTTCAAGGAGAGGGGGTCCGGGGACGAAAGTTCACCATTCTTATATCATGATCCTTTTGATTTTGTCGATTTTCGGGAACAAAAGACAGTAAAAAACTAATTATTGAGTAAATAATTAGCATTAATTAATAAAATTAATCATTAATAACAATTACTTAATTAAATTTTACGTACTATATACTAAGAATTATAATTTGTCTGTCTGTTTGTTCCGGCTAATCTCTGAAATGGCGGGACCAATTTTGACGAAATTTTCACTGGCAGATAGCTAACGTTATAAGGAATAACTTAAACTACTTTTATTTTAGAAAAAAAAATAGGATTCCGAGGAAATAAAATTAAAACCAATGAAATAGAGAGCAATGTCCGATTCAAATAGGGATTATTTATTTCAATAGGAACTATTTTTATTCAATAGGGACTATTTTTATTCAATAGGGATTATTTTTATTTAATAGGAGTTATTTTATTTCGCGAGCCTTCTATCTTAACGATTGCTAGCAGTTATATCAAACTTTTTTCTTTGATTAGGTTGCGGCATTTCCCGTTCATGTCTTGATCCTAATGATTTTACAGTCCTTAACTGCATTGTCAAAGGTCATGCGTCCCTTTCACCCACTTCCTTGCGGCTTCGTTTGTGTTCGCGTTTCACCCTACTTGCTACTTAGACCTATTTTGATCCTAAAGATTTTAGTCCTCACCCCATGGACAGCGTCAAAGGCCATGCATCCCTTTCATCCCTTGTTCAACAAAAAGCAAAAAAAAAAATATACAAAAAGAAACATAGATTCACAAAGTAGAAGAAAAGTTTTCGTAAGCTCTGCGAAGTGAATAAACACTTTTTTGTTAAATCCCACGTAGACGAAGTCGCGGGTAACAGCTATTTAACATAAAATAAATGCATCAGAAAGTAATATTAACGTATTACACATCCAGATAAAAATTTATTACACAAAATTTGTAACAATGTGTTACTTTTGCTGTGCAGGTGGGTGTTTTCAAAAATCGACCCACAAGAAAGTTACGAGGCGTCATAATAACAATAATAAAAAAATCAGCAATTATATCTAAAGACTTAAAATCTAGCAAACATGATTTTTTCGTTCAGCTGAGTTATGTAAAAAGCTTTTTTTTTTTGCTTAATTTATACAATTCACGTAAAATTAACTCATTAAAAACTTCTTTATCCTTCAGTTTGTATTTTTTAATTTTTCAATTCATCCGTGCGAAGAACTGGTATTCCAGGTAGTATATGTATAAATCTACTATGTATTTGCCTGTTACCTCTTCTTGTTTTAAAATAAATCCTTTTTGATAGTAAAAATGTCCTTTGGATTAAAATAGATTTATATTTTATCAATCGGTTACATATTAGATTTTACTATGATAAATTACTTTTTTAATAAATTCCGAATTGCATTATACATATCCTTTACTATGGATGGTACATGATTCTTTGTGTGTGCGACTTTAATTTCTCCTTTTCTTTTCGGAGTGCCCAAAAAGCAAGAGGCACAGTCACGGATGTTTTCTTAAAGTTTAAAAAAATACATTAAGGACACGGTTAAGATAAAAGGAGCTGTATACTTAATCGTTTGTGAATGACAGCACAGTCAAATTTCAACGATGAGTAACGAAAGATCAATTCAAAAGGAACACCGTAATTTTCAAGAAAATGGCAACTGCAATATTTTAAACATTATTTGATCATTGCACTATTATATTATATAAACATATTACCTATGTCTGTATACATAAAAAATAATGAAAACAATAATATTAATTTATTCTGTTTTGAATTTTCACTTCAATAAATGTTTTTGTTTCCAAATCTAATATAAAGGTACATTTTTATGAGCGGCCCGCGAGGTTTTCATGTTTTTCCGAAGTGGCCCGCAAGGTCATTTGGGTTGGATACCCCTGCTTTAGAGACATCGTAAGCAGTGGCACACACAAGGGGGTCTGGACCCCCCAAAGCCCTTTGATTTTTTTGCGATTGATTGTAATTCTAAGCATATAGTACGTAAAATTTAATTAATTACTTGTTATTACTGATTAATTTTATTAATTAATGCTAATTATTTATACAAAAAATTAGTTTTTTAACTGTGTTTTGTTCCCGAAAATTGACAAAAACCAAAGGGAGCATGATACAAGAATGGTGAACTTTCGACCCCGGACCCCCCTTCAAAAATTCCTGTGTGCGCTACTGTTCGTAAGTATTTGCTTTGATATAAATTTCTGAAGAACTTTGAACGGGATTGATTCTTGGGAGCAATTTCGAAAGCGTACAAAGAAAACAAAATTACTCTCAACATTAGAATCCATGAATGAATGAATGTTCACAAGCAAATGAATGAAATGTTTGAACTAAATATCCGTTGTACCATGAAATCGCTGGATTGCAGATCAAACCGATATTTACCCACAACAACAAAATTCCTCTCGCATATTTTTTATTTTAAATTCATTATATTCATCAATCTCAGCCTAGTTATTTATTTATTTATGTAAGAAGGGGGAGGGAAGAGATAAGTGTTTTTTATCAGGGTGGTACTGTTTGATTCTGTCTGAAGGATATTGAATTATAAAACTTCAGCAAACGATGCGTATTGTGTATATATAGAAGGAGAATTGTTTTATTTTCCCACTTGAGTAAAATTTCACGCGTCACGTGTTAAATATGTCACCAGGATTTCTTTCATATCGGTACCGATCACACGAGTGTCACGTGAAATATCAGGATGAATAATTTGTGTCCGTGTTTGGTGATTGAATTTCCGTGGAAAAACGGTAAAATTATGCGACGTTCGCTAGGTTTTTTTGGTTTCAATGAGCCCATTGAGTTATTTTTTCTAGATTCGATGAAATAAATGGACAGTTTCAAAATAATGCATTTAAATTTTATAACAGTTCCGTTTAAATAATAAGTAACAAAAACAAATGGTTTTCATAGAGCTGTCCATTCACATTGTTTAGAATGTTAACATTTTGTCAAAAACAAAACTTTCTTTAAAAAAAAAATAGTTACAAATTTGTATTTTTTTTTAAAATTTGTGTTTGAATTATATTATAATTTGATGATATTGACTCAAATAAATATTCGCCCGAAATAGATGGGTTTTTTTTCAAATTCCTTAATTTTATAAGAGTTTTGGTTTAAAATAATATCGCTCTAGAACTATTCGCACGTTATTGTAGACTTATTTCGTAATTTTCAGCATGACCAAGTAGAAAAACAACCGAGCTTGTATACCTCACTTTTTAATCACCGTCACGCTTGTGTTAGTGATATATATATATATATATATATATAACGTACACACTTGAATACGTTATATATTGGGCAAAATATACGTGAAAAACCTCTTATTAATATAATGCTCCAAGAATTATTGGTGGATAGAGTGGGAATTATGTTAACGTCGCAACATAAAGTAGCACGAGGCACTATTGGCAACGGACCTCGGAATTTTAAACCTCCGTCAGGTGACGAGGACAACACCAGACCAGGCACTCCCTTTCCTAACTACCCCACAGCAGTACACATTGAGCCTCCTCGACAGATTAAACGTGCGTGGTCTTCAGTGGCAGTAAAACGTAGCGTACACTCTGCAGTTCGGAATTGGGGGGGGGAGGAGCCTGACTGACACCAAAAATACTTAACCAATTTATAAAATATTATAAGCCAAACCTGACTTTGTAAGAGAGGGCCCTTATATATATTCTCCCTTACGCCACTGAACATAACCACGCTTTGTTTTGAACGAGACATCTCCTTTTTAAATATCCTGTTCCCATACATAAGGCACAGTGGTATACACAAATAAGGGATAAGGTTCAACTACCCCAACAGATTTTTAATTTTTACCATAGACTCTTTCGTCTACGTGTTCTTTAGACTCTAGCCCCCTCCCCCATGAGAGAAGTCTGTATACGCCACTGATAGGGCAAATGTCCCGTATTCACAAACCTATTGTAAAAAAGCACAGTTTTTTTTAAACAAAATTAATTTTTCTTCGTATGTAGCAGCTCAGGGTTGACGTGATAAACGCAGAAGTGAAACAGTAACCTAGTAATTAATTTTAGTGGAAAAACCAAAGTAAATTTTGAGATATCTTCTTCCAAGAATTTCATTCTAATTTGAGAATATTGAATGTAAGTGAGCAGATCTGTTCCGGAGAGAAATAAAAATACTAAACCAAATAAGTTCTTTTCCTTGATAAATAAAAACTATGAAGAAACTAGTAGATGTATCGCTTCGAAAGAAAAAATAAATACGTTATATAAGGAAGAAAACTCGACAAGTCAGTCGCTTGCTTCAGTCTTATTATAATAGCTTTATTGGAAAAAAATAAATTTAAAGTTCTAATTAATCTTTATATGCTAAAGCTGATTACCTTGATGTATTAATCGAAAGCCGATTGATGAATATTTGTGTCAATTACTAAACGATTCCGTTTAGCGATGCGTATTATTAAAATTAATCTTTACTTTTCATTATATAAGGGGATAATCACTCGACCATTTATATAATAAACTTACGAATAGTCTCACGTTTCGCTGGCTAAAAACGAGATTGAAATCAACGATTTACTGACCATAAAAATTGGTCACTCTGCAATGTTGACACAACAAAAAAGATTTGCTTTCTAATTATTGCATCACTTAGGAGATAAATTAAAAACAAAACGAATTCGATTAGAAAAATATCGTTCGAAAAAAAAATCTATGTGGTCACACACCTAAAAAACAATGTGTTTGAAATCTCATTCGACCCTATCTCAGAGCAATAACAGTTTATATTACCCGAAAAGAGTCGAATTGCTGTGGAAGTTCAAATAGGGAGCGAGTTGCCATAGCAACCATCCTTCCCAATATAGAACGCGGAACCAGAGTCGTATAGATTTCAGGAGAGCCCCAGACAATTCTTCCCAATTTCAGCACCAAAAATAGTGCAGACGCGCCGGCTCAGCTTTCCACCGGATTTCGCCAATAATCTTTTTTTTTTCGTTTCACCATCCTTCCCCCCCCCCTCGAGCGCGCCTTCCCTTCCCCCCAGGATGAGAGAGGATGCGGCTGCCCTCTCCCTCGAGGTTGTTCACGCCGTTGGAATTTCCGGTCCTCCTTTTGTTCCCGCCAAACGCAGGCCGCACGCCATTGGTGGACGTTTCCCGCGCTGAGGGTGCGTTCTCACGCTGCGCTCACAATGGAGTCAACGTAGTAGTAGTAGTAGTGGCGGCAGTAGTAGTCGCGTAGTATAGCGAACACGTGATAGGGCAGGGGAGGACTATTTACCTGGGCTACACCTTCGTTTTCGTTCTGTTTTGTTGAGTTTCTTTTTTTCGCGTGTTCGCAAAGGCATCTCCGTAAAGAAAATCGTTTGCGTGTCGGGATCGACCCTCCCGTGCAAAAACGAACACTTGATTTGTTTTTTTTATTACTCAAAACGTGGGAGACGCTGAAAAGTGGGGCTCGGAAATGTTCCATTTCGTGAAGGAATGGCGGGAAAAAGGGTTCTTTTTATAGTGAGGTGTTTTTAATAAAAAATTGTAATTTTCTCTAGAATCTCTATTTGGGTTAGAATGTTTTGTTCTAAAATTAACGTGAATATATTTTTTCTCTCCCTATTTTTGTTCGGTGAAAAAACTGGTTAAATTAGAAGTACATTTTTAGGCGTTTTGTTATTCGTTTTAAGTTTACGTTAGGTTTCGTTTTACGAAAAAGATGCTCTTTTCCTAGAACATAATCTGATGTTTGGTTCACGCCTTTATTCTAAACATAGTGTTTTGTTTTATTTTGCCCCAATACATTTATTTTACTTCAGTAAACAAATAGTTGTACTCCATGTTGAATGTGAAGATATATGTTAAAAAAACTCAAATCAACTCTTCATTAATTGGAAATGTTAATTTTGTTTTGTTTTTTAAAGAATGTAATTTTTTTAAAAAGCTTTTTATTAGTAGCATTTTTCGAATGAGATAACGTGTTCTCTCTTATTATTTAACAAACATGAATTGAACACAGCAATAATTAACCAAATATTTTTTAAAAATAATGTATTAGTTATTGTTGACCACTCTTGTATTTTTTGTAAAGCATCATTTTACCTTACAAATACTTTGACGCAGAAAAATTTCATGTTTCAATTTTAAAATGCTATTTTTTAAAAAAAAATAAGAACCTTTTGTACTTTATCGAGTCTGTGTAAAAATAATTATACTTTTTCTTTTATTGATACCAGTTACTAAACATCCCACATCAACTGAAAATATTTTTTAAAGTACTACGGGAAATTTTTATTCGGTAATCACACAAGTAATAAATTTATTTTACAGGAAGATTTCAAGTCAATAATCAAATAAAAGATACATTTGAAAACTAGCACATTTTTATGTGTGAATCCGAAAATTAAGATTCAGTTTTTCAATCTCTATTATAGATCTACAATTATTGAAAAAATTCGCAAAAGGAACTATAGTTTGTCCAAACGAAATAAACCATATTTATTCCAATTATAAACTTAATTTCGGTTGCTAAGTTCTCATAAATTTTAATCATTTATTAGTTTTTAATTTCTTCGTAGTATTTCTGTCATCTCCCGTACGTGTCGAAATTGTTTAAAAATCATGTCGCCCTTTCATTCATTAGCATATGGTAAATTTTAAATATCGTATTTGAAAAAGGCGTGTGGCAACCCTATTGATCGTGAATGGGTTGCTGCGCCATCTGGCGGCAAGGCTGATAACTGCCATCTTTGCGTGAGCTGTACAAATGAGAACGACCTTTTGCGGTTCCCGAAGTGTTAGAAGAATTTTTTTAAGGGAAATTATCATTATACGCACAAAACGAGCGCTTATCCTTTGTCCTTTCTAGAACAAGAGAAACTCTGTTGGTCCCTTCTAATGATTTGGAGAGCGCGTTTGACATCAAAATAAAGCATAGTTATGCCAAATAAAAAAAAAAAGAAATTTCACAAAATATATACTTTTAAAAGAATTTTCCTTCTTGAAAAGACCAAGCATTTTAAACTGAGATTGAGTTTACTGCTTGGGAATATATCAATGAGTTAAAAATCTAGTATTCTTTTATTTATTTCCTAAAAAACCTGCTTTCCCCCAATCATCACGCTTCCCACAAACGTTTCTATTTTATAAAATGTAACGTCAAAAAATATACTATTGTATCGCATACAATGAAATCTGATGCTCACTAGATTTTATTTTAGGGGATCAATGTATATTTTTGAGTTAGTTGAAAATATTCTTTTAAAAATCCATGCCTTTTTATAAAGAAAAAATTATTGTACAAAATTTTCTTCATCACAAAATTTTTAAAAAATAAAGCCTAATTTTCTAGTTGAATTACCATATCCCCGTGGAATATTTTAAAAAAGGTGGCCGTTGTAGTCTAGTGGTTATAGTCACGAGCTCGTGGCCAACGTGTCATGAGTTCGAACCTTAGTGTCACTGAAGACCAACCGTGTAGAAGGGTTGATCACATTAAGTCTGAAAGTCCTCCGATTGGCTTGGTATAGTATTTGGGAGAGGGTTGAAGGTAGGGATGGCGATTTTTTCTGAAAAAGATCGATTTTTAAATCGATTCGAATAATAACCTGATGAATCGATTCACAAAAACATCGAGGTCTAAAAGATCGATTTCTAAAGAATCTATTATTTTTTTCAAGTCTGCATTTACAATGTAAATATAAATCCATTTTATGAAAAAAAAAACAAGAAAAATGCCATAATAAACGATCACTTCTTATCAGTAAAATCAGCGAACAATTACAACTATTTTTATTACCATATCAAAGTATCAGGTATAAAAGAAGACATTTATTTTCTAACTGTATTTGTTACATTAAAAAGTTTAGAAAATAGATAATATAGCTTATATAGTTCTCAATGTTTAATATACAAGCTTTTTAAAAACAACAGTCTGTCAAGTCTACTGGGATCCAAGCGGTTCCGCTCATCACTTGCGATGTTGCCGGCAATCGAAAAAAGGCGCTTACAAGGAACAGATGATCCAACGATATTCATATACATCATGACTATTGAGTGAACGTGATGATAGAGTTTTTTTGTTCTTACCAGTAAATTAACCCTTTAACCGCCAACACCGTAATATTACGGGTTTTAAAGATAGTACATTTAGCTAATTGTAAATAATGTTATGGTTTTTATCAAAACAGAAAAAATCGACTGTTGATTTTCTAGGATGAAATATCGATTCAGTGCTACATATTGATTTAAAAAATCGATTTTCCCCCCGAGAAATCGATTCTTCGATTAATCGATCTCAGATAGCCATTCCTAATTGAAGGCAGGCTCAGGTGTCGTATTCATCCCTTGATTATGGTTCAAAAATACGAGATCTGATGCCAATAGACCTCGTATTGCACGTGCGATGTTTGCTTTAACACCCATTGAAGAAAATCTTTAACATCAATGGAATTTTTTAATGGATCATATTAAATAACGCATCTTCATCACTAAACGTAGGGACTTTGTTACTTGTTAGATTCAACAAGAAGTAACACCTGCTACTCTTTGCAACGTATTCTTATTGAAAAAATGGCAGTTAATGGGGAAAACGTGTTATATCGTTATAGCTTTTTGAAAGTAATCTAAATTAAACTAGAACTAAATTTACAGACAGCGCCAATAAGCGGATGTATTTTTTTACTCAATTAATTCATTGCAAACGTTGCACTTGAACGTCGGAAGATATTGATGAAGTACCTCGGAATTTTGTTGCTCGGAGAAAGTTAGGGCCAACCCAGCTAAGTCAGGTTTGGGGCCCCAAGCCGGATCTTACAAAGGGCACGTACTTAGCGTCAGATAGGCTTTGCGCCACTTGGAATCTGCCCCCTTCCCCCACGATGTGGGGTGTACGTTACGCCACTGGTGGCAAGTGCAATACCTGATTGACAATAAATACCTGATTCGTTCAACTCTCCTAGAGAGAGAGAGAGAGTTACATTTACGTTGCACTATAAAGCAACACGAGAGGTTTTGGCGACGGACGTTGTAACTTTGAGCCATGTTCAAGTGACGCAGACGACACCTGAGCTGACCCCACCTCCTAATTACCACACCACACTATCGGGGGGACATTGAGCCTCGACAGTTTTAATATGCATCGGCCTGTGTTCACGGCAGGTCTTCAGTGATATCCAATCTCTCGAATATATCATTCTAACTCAACGTTAATTACACAAAACAAATTTTTTGCATAATTGGTGTAAAATAACACGGAACTAAGATTGGGAATACTTATTTTCTGAGGGCGTTAGACGAGCAACAATTGGTGAAAATTAAGTAATTTTCAAGACTTAACTCGCGAATAAAACCGGTATCAATTGAATCTAGAAGAAATTATTATGGGACTACGCCCCTGACGGCAAGAAACTGTGTTAACCAGTTCGGAGAGAAGGAAGAAGAGCGAAAGAAGGACTTCCGGCGCTGAGTAACGGCGGGAAGGAGTGGGTGACCGACACATTCGGAGACGCCCTCAAGAAGATCACCTACATCCTAATCCTCCTTTTAAGGCGTTCTCACGCTTCACTCTCTGGAATGGGCACTGCATGTCAATATTTACGTAGGCTGGCTCTCTGACAACTCGTCAGCGGGAAGGTAAGAAATACAGAAATTTCACTACTTTGGAACCGATTTCGGAGGCGGTAGTGAGTTGGTTTTATAGGAAAAAGAGCCTTATGTCGCCAAATTAAGACAAAATTTCATTACTTTAGTCCAGATTCAGACTAAATTCAGTAAGTATAGTTAGTCGTTGGAGGGATGACTATAGTGCCTAGCTCTGTCGAGTTTTTATGTCTTATCATTAGGATTTTGAATGACTGTGATGTTATGACTTTTGCCCTTCGTTAAATTAAATTACTTTATAAATGACTTTTAGAATATTAAGAAAAATTTTTATTAATAAAACTTTGCAAATATAAAAAAGGACAAATTCTATAACAATTTGTCAGGAAAATTCCAGAATCAACTGTAGGAGGAAGAGTCAAGGCCAAACCATCTCTTTTTACGATGAGATGTCTAAACATCTCTCTCCCCCGGAAACAACGGACATTTGAGCAAACTTCCCGCAGGGACTGACCGGAAACCAAGACCCCCTCCCCCACATTTACCACAGGAACATTCATTATTTCAACGCTACAAATAACCTACTTTTCTCTGTGACAGCAGTACCTAGATGTTATCAAGGTGCTAAACGCTCTCTTGGTGTTATCCAAGAGATGTTACGCTATATATTACCCAGAAAAAGATTTAATTGAAGAGTAGGCTGGCGCCAAGATCATTGAAATCCCGAGACAGCATCCTGTTTAGGAATTAAAAGCCATTTTCACTCCCTAACTCAATGGGGTTCTGGTTAAAGAATAGAGACTCCACTAGAAACTATTTCTGAAATAGATACATGTTCTAACTCAGGGGTGGGCAATTATTTTGACTCGAGGGTCACACATTGGGGGAGTGGACGATACCGGAGGTCCGCACCTTTTTTTTAAATGATTGCAGTAAAAATCAATAATTATAACTTAAATAAAATAGAGGAAGTTTCATTTAATTTATTTGCTGTGCTAATTTCATATCATCTATAGCTGCAAACACATTTAATTTCAGAATCAGTTAATAAGACAATGTAGCCGATCCCATTTTTCCACAGAAAACAGAAGTGAGATTGCTTGTTGAAATTCTCGTCACAATCTGCAAGTTAATGTCAGTCAGATTGAATCTATGTTTACTCTTGATGATCGTTATGCAAGAAAAACTTTGCTCACAAGTATATAAAGAACAATTTTCATGCAAATTTCTTCATACAAGGACATTTTTCAGTTGACAAAGATTTGTAAAAGTCGATGTCATAGCATTAAATACTTCCTTCACACTGTGATCTGAATTCACGTCAATAAGCTCTAGCTGCAGAGGCTCCGTATGAATGTCAACATTAAAGGGATAACAGAGCAAATTGAATATAGGTAGAATTTTTTTAAAATCCTGAAATCTTCTAGTGACCTCATCCTCCAAACTTTCCAGACAATCTCTGATCTTAGCAGAAACATTTTCAGGTATTTTGTTTTGCTAATAAAGGAATTCTGTTTTCCTAGTAATGGAATATACGAGAGGAATCTTTCCTTCCTTCCTCAGTGGCACGACAGCCCAGGATGGGCCTTGGCCTTCTCAAGAAACCTTTTCCAGGCCAGCTTTCTTTCTGCCAGTGTTTTTCAAAATCCTAGTTCTCAAAACTAGGAGATCTTTTTCTAGGCTATCAATCCATCTGAGATTTGGCCTGTCCCTTCTTCGTATACCAATTCGTTAAGCATTGAAGACTTTTTTAGTGGTGCGGTCTTCATTCATTCTGATAACGTGACCTGCCCATTTAATTCGCTGTATTTTGATGAAGTTGACAATGACAGATTCCCTATATGATCGATAGAGCTCTTAATTTGATCTTCACCACGTTCTATTTTCCTGAATTCCTCCAGAAATGGATCTTAAAATCTTCCTTTCGTCGATATTTATCATATTCTCATCTGTTCGAGACATGAACCAAGTTTCCCATGCGTAAGTTAATACTGATCTTAAAAGACTTTTATGCAATAGGACCTTAGTTTTTCTTTTGATTCAATTTGATTTCATATATTTACGAATTCCATTAAAACATAAATTAGCCATTGTAATTATCTTTTGGATTTCAGTAGAACAATCGTTTCTATTGTTAATTTCTGAACCTAAATAAGTGAAGCTGTCAACTTCAAAACTATACTCTTCAATTTTAAAATGGGAATTGTTAAAACATGATTTAGTGCGAGGCATGTCTTATTCTCATTGATTTTCACTCCCATCCTGAGGGCTTCTTTCTCCAGAGGAATCTTGGGTCGAGCAAAAAGAAATCTCGGACGGTGGATTTCAAGGCTAAATTTTTGGACTGTCTTGGCGGCCAGCAAAAAAAAAAACACCTTTGTGGGCCACATGTGACCCTCGGAGCTCTATTTTCAAACCCCTGTTCTAACTTGATGTACTTTTACTTCATCCCAATATGTTTTGGTTATAATACTTATTTCTATGTACATTTTTCTCTCTCTCTCTCTTCCTCTTTCTCTCTCTCTCGGTCAACCTTTTCCAAACAAAAAATATACCTTCCATACTTTGTTTCCTACACTGCAATGTTAAATTGATTTTTTACTTTGTTTTAAATGAAAATTTTTCATTTTTCGAATATTAGCCAAAATATCTGGATATACTTTTTTCAATAAAGCAATATTTTCTTCTATGAATTTTCTGATCGTCTTTACTGCATCAAAATATTTCGAAAGCAGTTTTTGAATCTTTCCGAAAATGTTGCTTCTCCTGCATTTTGAATATTTGAAACGAAATAATTATATGTTATTAAAAAAGTAAAATAGGACACACACACACAGTAATGTGTAACTCAAGCGAGGGCTAAAGTTCAGTAATTTGTCTAAGTACAAATATTTTCGAATTTTTACAAATAAAAGCAATGCATGACATTTGTAATTGATCAAAATCGACAATTCCGAGTGAATGAACAAAATTCTGAAACAAATATTTTAATCAAAGCAGATAAATTAGGCAATTTAAATAGGCAGGCAATATTTTACTCAGAATTTTAAATCAAAGCGATTAAATTATTAAATGATTGGAAAATCTTACAGTTATGCATATTACTAGCAGGCTTCGCTAGGTATTTTATGATGTTATATCAATATATACTTCTTATGCATAAATTATAGATATAAAAGTCCTAGCATTAAATGTTCCA